>CM060429.1:13738709-14938709 GCA_030545235.1 Helianthus tuberosus | reverse complement strand
CTTTCCACCCGTTTCGACGATTGAACCTCAATTGCTTTTCGAACAAAGTTACTCCAGCATAGTTTGAGCGATTGATCAGTCTCAACTTCGTTAAGGCAACAGCATCATAGAATGGCAGAGATGTGATACTCAGCAACGAATTGAAATACTGGATGCCGTGTTCGCGCTTGATGGCCACACAGTGAATATCCTTCACGAACATCCAGCTGAGTATCTTTCCTTTCCACGTAGGAAGTGCTTTCGAACATTTGCATTTTAGCTTGTGCACTACTCGATGTTCGTTGAGAAGATTTGACGTGTGGAGGCTGGTAAACTACAATCTGTGTAGATGTAGAGGCTGGAGGTTGTTGAGCTGCAGCTGAGGGATCTGGATTCCCTTAATCTTCAGAATCATGATCATGCTTCTTTAACACTTCATGTTGCTTGCATCGTTCTTCCCACAAAACAACAACATGTTTTCTGACGATTTCGAGATTATTATTCATAATCCTAACTCCATCAGCAATAGTTTTATTTCCACTGTCGTACCACGCCTTGATTTCACTATACTTTGCCTTGACCGATTCAGCAGATTGTTGAAGAACACCACTGATTTGTCTGAAATGATTCATCTCTAACCCACGAGCATTATCAGCCGCTTTTAGCCTTTTATTTTCAGCTTTAAGTCGATCGATCTCAGCTTGTTGGCTTCCTATAACAGTTTGTTGTTGTTCAACAGTGGACTTCAACGCATTTATTTCCACCAGTTGACTGAGCTGATCATTCTTGGTGATCCTGATGAAATCGGTTTGCCTTTGTATACGATATGCAGCAGCTTCAAGTTGAGAAAAATAAGAAGTTGTTCTTTTCATCTTGAGACATTTCCGAGAATATTGATGTGCAGAAAATGCAACATATAAATTACATCAATTGTGGCATAAAACTAACCCTTTTTTAGTACTAATGTTGGAAAAAGTGTGTTTTTGTCTTCCTTTTGTATTTTCAGGATTAAATGAGCTCAAATGAACAAAAGAAGCAAAAAGACAGCTAAATCTAACATAAATACAAGAAAAGGAACAAACGTGGCATGCCCGACCTCCCCGACAGCATCTTCCCAAGCAAAACAAGAGAACAGAAGGCTCAACACGCCCCGTGCTCAATGAGCACGGGGGCGTGCCCAAGTGACAGCAGAAAAGACAGCTATAGAAGCTTCTATCAACCACCACGGGGTCGTGTTTAGCGGACACGGGGCCGTGGTCAACTCTAAGATTCGCAGAATCTGGGGAAATCTTGATAGTACAGATATGCTTCTGCACACGGGGGCGTGCCCAGCGGACACGGGGGCGTGGTCAACTAATGCAGACAAACGTGTGCTAGGTGGAGGAGATGGAAGCACTTTACCGTAGTGACAACCATGAAATTAAGAAGCATACAAGCGATTTCTTAGATTCTTCATAGATTTAAAGATTGTTATTTTGATCCGACTAAGATTTGTGCTTTTATTTTTAGAGTGATAACATGTAAAGATTGCATAGCAAGTTTGGAAATTTTTGCTTTTTTTTTTAGATATGGAGGTACATTTTGCATGAACGCAATATATATGTTTGTGATGTGTTTTAAAGTTTGGATGAATTGAGAGGATTTGAGAGTGATTTGAGGGAGTGTAAAAGTGTTAAGGTAGTGTGGAAGACTTGTATTTCATGTGTAAAATCAATATGTTCTTAAAAAAAAACTAATAACACTTCATTTGAAGTTCCTTGTGAAAAATGAGCGTCACTATATTGTACACATAAAGTTTTTAAAGGGTTTGAGTGGTAATTAAGTATATCCATTAAGCCTATTCTCATTTTTCATATCACATAGTCATCTACCTCTATGTCACTTTTAAACAACTTCACTAAAACACACATCCACGTATATAAGGGAGCACATTGTTGTGACAACTGCTTCTTCCACATACGATTTTTTCCAACTCACATAGAAATATGTATCTTGTTGAGTAATAATATAACACGTGCTAGATGTAAACTCAGGCCCTTTACTGTTGTCACATCCATGAAATTAAGAAGTGCACAAACAATTTCTTAAATTCTTCATAGATTTTGTGGTACATTTTAATAGGAGTGTAATAAGTTCATAAAACGTCAAAAGTCTTAATTATTGGGAAACGCCATAATGAAGTAAAATGCCAAAAACTACCAACCTATAATTGTTGATACATATTATGTGGATACGGCTCGACTCGGTTCGACTCGGCTACGAAGTGAAGGCCGTAGTCAAGACATCCTCCTGTCTTGACTCGGTATGCTAGTTACTTTGTAACGATCGATGATAATGCAACTGCGTGTGTGCAGTTTGCATTATTAGTGTAAGTTTAAGTATTGTCTGTTTGTTTGTTCTAGTCCATGATGAAGCCCAAGTCAAAGAAAGCCAAGTTGACAAAGTCCAAGCCCAAGCCATTGGCCCAACATGTTGGACGAAATCCCTTTTGGTGAAAAACAAATGGGATGAAAACCAAATGCGATGAAAACCAAATAGGACGAAATCACCTGATTTTATCCATATCCTTGATTTCGTCCATGTGATTTCGTCAGCCTTTTGATTTCATCAGTCCTTCACTATATATACCCAGACAACAGACAGAGCACGTAACAAAGTCTGAATAGATTTCTTTGAGAGAACACACACACACAACTGAGAGTTTATAGGTTTATCTTGTAAACATTGCTTTGTAACGGTTTCATACGAGTTAATACAATGGAGTGTTAATCGTTGAATCTTTGTGTTTGTGTTCGTGTCTTGGTTTTACTTACCCGTTTGGATTCCGCACTCTCGGGTTTGTCGGAAAACAGGGAATAGAGGTTACTCGATCCTCCGGGTGGACCTACAATTGGTATCAGAGCATTGGCTCGATTCCTTGTTTAAACCAAGTCGATTTTCTTATGTTTTAATAGATTTTAAAGTGTTTTTCAGTTTTGTTCTTGTTTGAATATCATACTTATCTGGAAAATAGTAATGAAATCTTGAAAACCTTGTTGTTTTTGCTATAAGTTTTTACAAAACCACTGTTAAAACACATGCTTAAATGTTAATATTTGGTTTTTACTAAACTTTAGTGCAAAAATTGTTGTCTGGAAAACTTAGAATATTCATAGTGTTCTTGGTGTTCTTGGTTTATTCAAACTGTTCTTGAATTATATATGTTTTTTATCTGAATTGTGAATGAATTACTGTGTTGATTATATAATATTAATTGTTTGACAAATGTGTACAAGGGTCATGATAAAAGGAAGAAAATAAGGAGCTTCGATATCAGGAAAGTATGGTGGTTTGACAAAGAAGTCTTTGTTGTCAGTAAAAGATAGATAAGGTTTGGTGTGCTAAATATCTAAATTGTCTCCTGGCTCAATAGTCAACAACATCAAGTGGGCGAAATCACTTTTATCCTGGCTCCACTCCACAAAAACACCCTTGTCACCGAAATCACTTCCTGACGAAATCACCTCACATTTGGGCCGAAATCAGTTTTGGGCCCAAATCATTACTTGGTGCCGAAATCACCTTATCCATTTCAACGAAATCCAAGGTCCTTTCAACAGTTCTGGGCCGAAATCAGATTGTCTTCACTTGGACGAAATCATATTGTATTCACTTGGTCGAAATCACTTTTCAACGAGCCGAAATCACTTTCCTGGCCGAAATCTATTCTTGGTCGAAAACCCCACTTGGGCCGAAATCAGTTCTGGGCCCAAATCAAGTCCTGGCCGAAATCACCACCTTATCAACGAAATCAGACTCCTCAGCTGAAAACACTCCCTAGCCGAAATCACTTGTGTGCTTGTCTTGACTTGGCCGAAATCCCCTCTCAACAAAAAGACTTATGCTGGACAAAATCCAAGTCTGATTTCGTCAAACATCATTCAACGAAATCACTCCTCATTCAGTATCCTGATGAAATCAACTTGTATCTGGACTTGTGTTATTTTTTTTTAACAGTAGACTTGTAAAACATTTTTAACTGTTTGATTTGAGTGATTTAAGCAGGTATTCATTATCATACATCCAATATGACTTCAGTTTGGTCTTGGTCCGAATCCTCCGCACCGAAAATTACGGCAGAAATGTGGGCATCAGTTACTAACCAACTTCAAAGTGAACCAAAAACGGCGTTTGTCCTAAGCACAGATTTGTATGGCAATCCGATACAAGTTCCTGTAAAGCCAGCTCCAACAACAGACTTGTATGGAAATCCATTACCACCAGTTGCCTTACCACCAGTTGCCTCACAGCGCCATCGTTCTATTGTAGCACCATCATCTCTTGATCCAAGGAACTGTAGTTAAACAAAAACGGCGTTTTATGCTAAAGTTGTCAATGGTGAATCATCGCGAAACGATGGCAGTTCTGAACATGACAGTAGTTCAGTTGAAGTCGTTTCAACTTCAGTTGAAGAAGTTACAACTTCAAGTTCAAGTTCAAGTTCAAGCGAGGATGGATCTGATTGTGAATCATCAAGGGAGGTTGTTGATTCTGATGCATATAGGTCAACATCTGAGAGTGATTCCAGTCAGGTACGTGTCGATGAATCAAAATCTGATAGTTGTGATAGGTGTGATAGGTGTGTTGGATTAAATGTTAAATTGTCTGATTTGCAATGCAAATATGATGATTTGCAAACCAAGTATGATGTGACAAATATCCACAATCAACATTTGATCGTGGATCTTTCGAAATGCACAGAGGCCAACATGTTTCGTGAAAATTATGAAAAGGAATTTAAAAAGATAATTGAAACATTAAAACATGAGAAGAACGAGCTAACGAAAATGGTTTCAAGAAAACAAACTGAAATAAATCTTTACATCAATAGGCTCGAGTTAATGCAAAAAGAAATGGCTTGTGTTAAAACTAAAAGTGAGGCGATCCGACTCAAGTTAGACAGCTATTTAAGCTCTAGCTATGTGCTGGATCACATCATTGATGTTCAGAAAAAGAAAACTGATGTCACATGCATAGGTTATAAGAAGTGTCGACCACCTATTAAACACGATTATTCTTTGATGCCTGATGAGAAAAATAAACCTCATTTTGAGCCCTCAGTTTCATTGAGCCTTGAGGAATTCACAATTGGGCTAGGTTACAAAAAGGAAGTATCCTCAGATTCGGATGAATCAGCAGATGTGAAAGTGTCAACTGCTGAACAAAATCAGGATCCTCCAGTCATTGTTGAGGATGCTGATTCGTCAGATGATGAATCCGAGGATACCAACTCTGAACAGTCAGAAACGGTAACAAAAGATGAAAACATACCTCTCGAAAATCACATTCTTTGTGATCCACCTTCAAAACCGTTTGTGACTGCTACAGCCAAGTCTGTTGAATCCTCATCTGGAAGCTGTGAAAGCGTGAACTTGCTTTACACGTTGATTGGATCTGATAAAATATAATCAGACAATGATTTTCCAATCAAGAATGTCAATCAATCTTTGATTGATAAAGTTTTTGAAGATTCTACCAGTAAGTTTTTTGGAAAGTCGAGCCCAGGAGTTGTAGTAACTCAGTGTGCTCCTATCCCAAAATCCGAAGTTAGAAAGAAATATGGGAATAAAAAATTGCAACCACAACACAATCAACGAAAGCAAGGTCACGTTCACCAAGGAAAGGGAAAAGGCAAACAAAGCCAAAACAAGAAGACGATTCGGAAGATAAACTTCGTGAAATCCAGAGGGACTGATAAAATTGAAACTTTCGAAAACAAATCCAACACGGATTTTGTTAAACAGGTTAAAATTTTGAAAAGAAACAGTCAAAACAATTACACATAACATACTAACGGTTGTGATGTAGGACCAAGTACCTCAAGATCACGAAGTTCATCCTCAAGTTCTTACAGTAATGATACTCCGAGGTTTGTTGAGCGGAGATCATGTTTTGAATGCGGTGAGTACGGGCACATTGTCAGAAATTGTCCATATCTCACGAAAGGAAAGGCAAAGGTTGATGCCCCCCGTGGTAACAAATACCATAAAAGATCTGTTTCACCAAAACAGGACCCTCGTCTTGTTAAACAACGAGAAAAGAAACAGAAAAAGCAACAAAGAAAAGAAGTTGAAAAGGTTTTAAAACCAGAGGTAATCCAAACAAACACAGTCTGTTAAGTTAGAAGTTAAAAATGAAAAACAAAAACAGATTTGGAAACCAAAACCAGTAACTGCTTCAGGGGGAGCTACATCAATTCCGAATCCTCGGGAAATGGATGTCACAATTCTCGATGATGACGGACGACCCAAGTCTATGAAGGCTTGGGTCCCCCTCTCCAACTAATCTCTGAATGAGTGTGTAGGATGTTCCAGGAGGAACTATTGATAGTCTTAGGATTGTTGATAGTGGAGCGTCCATGCACAAGATCGGCGATAAAAGGCTCCAAAATATTGTTACATCAAGGAGAATGGTGTTGCCTTTGATGGAGAGAGGAGAAAAGAAGACAAAAATGTCTAATGAAGGAATGTGGTTGAATGAAGTTGAAAAATTCGACAAGTTGAAAAATATGTTCCAAAATTTGGTTGTTATGGTTTTTGATCGGGTCAACATGATAGATTCAAATGAAAAGTACGCGCCTGCAGCACGTCTGAAGCTTTTTGAAGATTCATGGACTTTTCTTTGACAAGAAGTTCAAAGTCCACAAGATGAACTTGTAGGGTACTTTTCTCCATGGTGTGATTGAAGAAAATGTGTTTGTTGAACAAACAAACCGGGTGTGCGGATGCCTTGGCGTGGATTGAACAACCGCACACGACTTCTCAAAGAGAAAGACAAAGACCTTCGCTGGTACAATGTGGAAGACCAGTCGGACCCAGAGGTTTATGATCTTGTTGCTGTGAAGAGATTTCTCAGTAGCTACAAAATCGACTTTGAAATCCACACCTGGTGGATATCCAGCTTAGGAGAGTACTCAGATTCCTTGCAATGCACGAAGCAGTTGCAGGATACGGTTTTAAATTTCTCATCTCTCCTATACTTGTCGATATTTAAGCTGCTTTATGAATAATTATTATCTCTTATAAGCACCCTTGTCCTGACACATTGATCTCGAATATCACTTCACACGTGATTGTTTCACTATGAAACTCCTCAAGGTTGTCATGGTCCACACTGATGACCAACGTGCCGACCTTTTTACCAAAGCATTTGAAAAATCAAGATTTGACTTTTTATTATTGGTAAACCGCATTAAGGTCAAGCAAGAGTAATCCGCATCGGAAAATCGTTTTTGTAAATATCTTTGTGTTTTTAAATTATTGTAAGTTTGTTGATTTTAGGGGGAGTAAATCCAAAATTGAAAAATTCAAAAACAGTGAAAATTTTCAAAACGCAAAAACAATAGAAAACAAAAATGAGTTTCCTGGCGAGAAAAAGAGAAAATGATAGCAAATCAGTGGTCTGTCTAAACCTCTTCGAAATGAAATGCAAAATGAAAGACGATAAGCAGCTCTATATAAAGTGTATCGGTAGGCTCAAAATCATCTTAAAGTGTGCAGGGTGATATAAACCTAAATCGACTGAAGACCAGGTGGGAACCACTCATTGGCATATGGTCTTAGTACTGAAATTTCGTTTGAGAGATTGCCGAGGTTCTGAGATATGTGGTCTTTATGCTGTTTATCATCTGGGTATAATGGTTGTTTCTTTTACCGAAACAAATGGAGACGAAGTCTAGATCTTCCATGATATCATACATACGTGTACATACTGCATACGACCTCAATAAGTGATCAACAATCACATGTCCACAAAACAAGTGATAATATATCACATTTATCCGGGAGTCAAGTTCGTCTCTCTGCTGTACGAAAGTACTGACCTGTTCATGGACTTGCTCTTGTGCCCTTCATGCATCTGAAAATCAAGTTCCTCATCAATAAGTGATTCTATCACATAGGGCTTGTTTTCAAACAAAATAAGTGAGTTTCTCACATTTTCATATACGTCAAAACAGATGATAAATGGTATACTCACCAGTAAGATGAATCCTCGTGCATACCTTGATACGGGAATGTGTCGTCATGTGGATGAACACCGGTCGGTAAGTATAAATCATACCTTAACGTATCCCCTCGCCATGATTACATATGATAGGTTGAGCTTATGTGGATAACAATACCGATAATCGTCATAGGATGTTTATCAAATTGTTAACAAAAAGAACAACAAGAATGTTTTGGCATGACCGTACACTGCTATGATTCTCTTACCCTCGAAAATCGCAAAAAGAATGTTTGTATATATTTAATTTTCTTAGTTTCTGCAACTCTGTATATATTTATTTACTGCTTTCAGTCTTTACGTTTGATATATTCAAAATGTCAAAAAGATTTTAGGTGTGTTTTAATATAAACCTTTTAAAAGTCAAAAATATTTTATTTCTGCTTTAGTTTTGATTAACCGATGTTGGAACTCAAGTCTTCGTTGCCTGAAATCTGATGAAAAACAAAATGACTGAATCTTCATAAACGGTTAGAGTTTGCAAAGTTTTGAAAGTTAATCAACATTGAAAAATCTGTTAACTTTTTAAACTAACTGTCGGACGGTAGTTGAATGAGAATTGGTCTCATATGTGTCACTTGTTTAATGTTAACGATATTCCAAGCAGTTGTTCTCATTACGCGTTTAGCTTTCTTGCATGCGCAGATGCTAAAGGCAAGGAGAACATGTTCGATGATAAGCTTCAGAATGAAGACACGACGTGAAGGCACTCAAATGATAAAGATGATCGAGTTGCCGCTACTCAATCACCAACACCACAAGGATGTCAAGCATTGAAGTCAAAAGATTCCCAAGCATAATCAAAAGGGGAGTTTGTTAACACACTACCTAAATGAAAAAGGAGTTTGTTAATACACTTTCTATGTGCAACACGTGAAGCCTTTGAAGATCCTTTCCGAGAATGAATGAACCATCAAGAGATGGAGAACGAGATTACGAACCTCGCAAGCAGCATCCAAGGGGGAGTTTGTTGATACATATTATGTGGATACGACTCGACTCGGTTTGACTCGGCTACGAAGTGAAGGCCGTAGTCAAGACATCCTCCTATCTTGACTCGGTATGCTAGTTACTTTGTAACGATTGATGATAATGCAACTGCGTGTGTGCAGTTTGCATTATTAGTGTAAGTTTAAGTATTGTGTGTTTGTTTGTTCTAGTCCATGATGAAGCCCAAGTCAAAGAAAGCCCAGTTGACAAAGTCCAAGCCCAAGCCATTGGCCCAACATGTTGGACGAAATCCCTTTTGGTGAAAACCAAATGGGATGAAAACCAAATGGGATGAAAACCAAATAGGACGAACCATATCCTTGATTTCGTCCATGTGATTTCGTCGGCCTTTTGATTTCGTCAGTCCTTCACTATATATACCCAGACAACAGACAGAGCACATAACGAAGTCTGAATAGATTTCTTTGAGAGAACACACACACACAACTGAGAGTTTATAGGTTTATCTTGTAAACATTGCTTTGTAACGGTTTGATACGAGTTAATACAATGGAGTGTTAATCGTTGAATCTTTATGTTTGTGTTCGTGACTTGGTTTTACTTACCCGTTTGGATTCCGCACTCTCGGGTTTGTCGGAAAACAGGGAATAGAGGTTACTCGATCCTCCAGGTGGACCTACAATAATAAAAGTAATTTAGAGAAGAATTATTAAAAGCTAAAAATGGAAACAAACGCAAAAAACTACTTAAAGCCATTAAAAACGCCAAACTTGGAAGATGGAATGTCTAAGACCATAAAAACTCATAAAAACCTGAACAAAACCAGTAAAAAATACACACAGTAACTGAAAAGACCGCTACTTTATTAATATCATTTATTATAAAAAAAAATCCCGCCTAAACTACGCACCAAAAACATTCTATAAGAGACACGTATCTGCACAATCAACTGATCACACCACCAAAAAAATAAACGCCATCTTTCCAACACTTTAAACTCCAAAAAAGATACTTAAAAAAGCCACAGACGCGGAACATCGTTTCTTCTTTATTGAGTAATGTTCGGCATTAAGTCTCACTGAATGGATTCTAATCTGAGGTAGGTATATCTATAAGCTTTTGCTGAATGAGTTGGACAAAATTTCATGAAAAAACGAAGAAAAAAAGACTTTTACCCCTTAATGAAGACGGACATTATGTAGGAATAAAGGATCTACATAAGGTATTCAAAAACAAGTTAAAAACGCCAAAAATGTTAAAGCAGAACAGGCTGATGACAATGAAGATTTGGAAGAGAAATTATATTATAATTTGCATTTTTTTCAGTTTCTATTGTTTGTTATCTAATTCTCTGATTTTATTATCTAATTCTCGACTAAAAAGATTTAATATAAAACGCCAAAAACAGCAAAACGACTGATAGTGTGAAAACTGAGAAAACGGATGCTAGCAAAGCACAATGTTCCTATAAAACGCCAAAAAACGCCAAACAAGGTATTAATGAAAAATCAACACTAATTCACTGATGAAATTGAACGAAAACAGTAATTGCTAAACAGTAAAATGAAGAGACGGTAACATTATTACCAAAAGTTAATTAAATTAAATGCCAATACATGGATAACTGAATTTATTTATCTTTTCAAAACGCCATAATTGTCTGTCAAATTATAGACCTGTATCCTACTTTGATATAATAAACATCAAGAAAAGAAAATTACTGATGTTTTTACATCATAGACAGATATCCTCATTTAAAAAAAACAATAAAAACGCCCAAACATAATTAAAACGCCAAAAATATTAACTGTGATCCTGATCTACAAACAATAAAACGCGGGGAATTTATTAAACGCCAAAAAAAACGGAAACGGAATGTGACACGCGTTTAAAAAAAGAAATATGAAAGGACAAAAAAGCCCGTCCGCACTTTTCTAGGCCGCGTGACACGTGTTAGGCCAGGAAGCGTTCTCCCCGTTCTCACACTTTTGAGCGTTTTCTACTCATCCCGTTTCTATATATATATATATATATATATGTATATAGTGCTTAACTAACTAGAAAACCCACTTGAGTTGGAAAAACTCCATAAAGTTTATGTTACAAAACTTTAGAAAGAAATAAGACATGTAATATATATAATTTCAAACATTTCAAGCCAAAAAAATATAAAATCATAGGGTAATATTAAATAATAGAAATAAAAACCATTAAACCAAAAATGTGTAGCATATCATATTTTATTATATTATAAGGGTTAGGATCAAATACAAAGGATAAAATAAATAAGAAGTGTAAGAAGGATTCTAGTCCATTGATCTTAGATTTGAAGGGTTGAGATTGGTTGTAGGGAAAATAAGATAATAGAAGGGCATAAAAGGAATCCTATATTTATGGATTTTCTCTCTCCACATGCAAGGCACATGCCAATTCCCCCATCGATTTAAAACGTCCATAACTTTTTCATACGACATTTTTTTTCAAAAAAAACTTCACCATAATAACGAGCGTTTTTTTATCTTTAATATGAGTACCATATTATCATATAAAAATAAAATAAAAATTTTCATTTTTACTGGGTTTTTTTGCATTGTGTTAAAGGTTCAGATCATTGTGTCTTTTAACTAGGTTTTGGTTAGTAGAGTTTCTATACATTGTGTTATTATCAAAACCTATAACACAATGTTAATTTGAGTTCTATCCATTGCGTTTTTATAAAAACCTATAACACAATATATGACACAATGAAGATTTTGTTATATCTGGGTTTTCTATAAATTGTGTTATTAGTTCAGGTCATTGTGTTTAATATGTTATTCATTGTGTTTTAATATATTGTCCATTGTGTTTTAATAATTTGTTCAATTTTTTTATTATCTTGTTCATTGTGTTTTAGTTTGTTATGTATTGTGTTTTTAGTTTGTTTTTCATTGTGTCTTCATCTGCTATCCATTGTGTCTTTTATCTGCTGTCATTAATTGTGTCTTTTATCTGTTGTCATCAATTGTGTTTTTATTTAGTCTGATTCTTATTGTGTTATATGTTATCGCCATTGTGTTATACGTTATGGTCATTGTGTTTTAGTATGTTGTCCATTGTGTCTTTATCTGTTGTCATTGATTGTGTTTTTATTCTAATTTACATTGTGTTTTACATCATGTCCATTGTGTAATATGTTATTCATTGTGTTTTAATATGTTGTCCATTGTGGTTTAATAATTTGTTCAATTTTTTTATTATCTTGTTCATTGTGTTTTAGTTTGTTATGTATTGTGTTTTTAGTTTGTTTTTCATTGTGTCTTCATCTGCTCTCCATTGTGTCTTTTATTTGCTGTCATTAATTGTGTCTTTTATCTGTTGTCATCAATTGTGTTTTTATTTAGTCTGATTCTTATTGTGTTATACGTTATGTTCATTGTGTTTTACTATGTTGTCCATTGTGTCTTTATCTGTTGTCATTGATTGTGTTTTTATTCTAATTTACATTGTGTTTTACATCATGTCCATTGTGTAATATGTTATTCATTGTGTTTTAATATGTTGTCCATTGTGTTTTAATAATTTATTCATTTTTTTTATTATCTTTGTTCATTGTGTTTTAGTTTGTTAAGTATTGTGTTTTTTGTTTGTTTTTCATTGTGTCTTCATCTGCTCTCCATTGTGTCTTTTATTTGCTGTCATTAATTGTGTCTTTTATCTGTTGTCATCAATTGTGTTTTTATTTAGTCTGATTCTTATTGTGTTATATGTTATCGTCATTGTGTTATACGTTATGTTCATTGTGTTTTAGTATGTTGTCCATTATGTCTTTATCTGTTGTCATTGATTGTGCTTTTAATCTAATTTACATTGTGTTTTACATCACGTCCATTGTGTAATATGCAACTGGGGTTTTGAAATTTTTTGAAAAATATAACAATATGGTACTCATATTAAAGATAAAAAAACGCTCGATTTTATGGTATAATTTTTTTTTAAAACAAATGATGTATAAAAAAGTTACGGACGTTTAAAAGTTAGGGGGAAATATCATGTGACTTGCATGTGCATATTCTCTTTCCTCTTGTAGACAAAATTACCCTTTCCATTTAATTACTCATAGGACACTTGTCACTCTCTGGTGCCTTCTTACCCTTCTTATTTTTAAATCTTTTGTATTATAACTCAACCCTATATTATAATATATTATATTGTATTGTAATGCATGATATTTGTTATTTAATATGTTATGTTCTAGTATATCATATTCTATTCCTTTTGATATGGTTTCATATTATATTAAATGCTATGATACTATTGGATAGATCCGATATAATATGCTATCACTACTTCCCAAACGAGTATTATAGACGGAAATTTCGACGGTCAAGAAACCCAAAAATAAAAAAATATTTTTTTTTGTTTTTGTTAGATAACTTTACCGCTGATCCTTAAAATAAAAAAAAATCAAAAATTGTTAATTGTTATTGAATTTTTACAAACATATTACCCATATAAAAACATTATGTTTTCATATTGCATGAGTGTTCAACTATAATGAATCACAAATCCAAGAAAGAAAAAAGATATTACCCATATAAAAACATTATGTTTTCATATTGCATCAGTGTTCAACTATAATGACTCACAAATCCAAGAAAGAAAAAAGAAAAATCATTTTGATAAGTTTTGTCCAAATGGTTTTTAAATCTGCCTCACATGAGTTAAGTTATATTTGGTTTTTTCTTCACAAATTTTTTTTATATGATATGATACACATTTTAGATGGGTGAAATTGACAAGTTTTAAACTCATATTTTTAGAAAGGGGGAACGAAAAGTCAAGAAGGGGAGCATTTAGCCCTCCACTTAATTATTTGAAGGTTTTTATTTTGATATTAACACCATCAATTAAATTTCAATCTTAAAAATGTTGGCCTTTTTTTTCAAGAATCAAAACTATGAACTTTAAAAATCAACTCTATACCAAGTCAATCCCTTAGAATTCGAGTCGAGCTTGGGCTGGTTATGGCTTGACTCACCTACATTTTTATTAAATTGTTCTTAGTCAACTCCATACCAAGTCAAGGCCTTAGTAAAAAATTCAATTTGGTTAGGAGTTCTAGTCGAGTTTGAGCTGGTTATGCCTAGACTTACCAACATGTTTATCAAATTGTTCTTAGTATATATGTAAGAGAATATATTTCCACTCTAAACTTCTTTCTTCATCATTACTTATAAAATAATTACAACCATTCAAAAGCCGAAGCAAATGTTAAACCCTTGAATAAGTATATAAATGTTACATCTATTATAGGAATCAATTACAAGATACACTTAAAATTATAAAATGGTGTATATTTCTGGAAAACTTAAAATCTTAATCAATAATCACAACCAACTATCTAAATTGTCATTAAAACTAATCTTCAAATCTTAATCAATCATCACAAGGTTCAGAAAGTTTTAATCCATTCCCATATAGCTTCTCTCCTTTCTGTGCCAAACTAAATATTTCCGATTCTTGAAGAACACCATCCTTGGGAGTCCAAAAACCACGTCAACAAACCGCATTGTTGGGTCCACAACCACCCGTAGTTTCATCCTTGGGATTCCAGAAACCACGTCAACAAACCACTGATGCTAACCTCAGCACAGTTTTTTGGCAGCACAAGGCGCCCACTCCTCCCAGTATCTGTAGCAGTCAATGATTTCTCAAACAATGGAGTAACCATCTCATTCACACAGTCAAAGAATCATGGCAGGAATGAATTTGTTTGTTACGCATAAATAAAATCATCTATGCTTCAGTTTATGTATAGTAGGTGCTAGTATTTTAAAGAATTGAAAGAACACCCCTTAAAGATGTTATTAAGTTCTTCAACTGTCATGTCATTCTGGGTGCATAGGGGTCTAGTGCCAGGCTTATCGTTACGAGCTTGAACTTGAGCTCGAGATTTAGTAGAGGACTTACTTCCACTGGGTTCAAGAGACAGTGGTGGAGGGGTTGATCGAGGTTCATCAGTCACTTGATTAGTTGCCAGCAGTGTTTGTTGAACAGCAGCAAGAGGGGTGGGTGTGCGGGTAGACTCTTGCGGGGTTTCTTGAGAACTCGGTATCTGAAACAAAACTACACAAATACGGTGTAAGAAAACATGTGGCTGTATAAGTTTTTGAGTAAAATGTCCATTTTGTCCTTGAGGTTTGGCCACTTTTGCAACTTCCGTCAAAACGTTTGTTTTTCAGCATCTATATTCAAAAGGTTGAAATCTTGCCATTTTCATCCAACTCTTTAACTCCATCATTTTTCTCCGTTAAATAAGGGGCATTTCTGTCTTTTTAGGCATTTTTTATTATAATAAAAAACAATATAAGAAATAAAGATCCACCTCTATTGACTTTCTCCCCACCCAAACCCTTTAATCATCAAAAAATAATGTCTAGAAAGACGAAAATACCCCTAACTTAACGTTAAAAATGGATGAAGTTAACTGGTTGGATGAAAATGGCAAGAGTTCAAACCTTTTGGATCTAGATGCTGAAAAACAAACCTATGGACGAAAGTCGCAAAAATAGCCGAACCTCAGGTAACTTTTTATAATAAAAATTACCTCTTGAAATAAGGCTTATGTAATCTTCCATCAGCTTATTAAGTGTGGCTTTCATGCCAATGTCATCAAGAGAAACACCGTATCCATTCCCTGTATTCGGGCGCACGATGCTAGAGTCCGTGTTGCAGGCCCACGCATCGAAATGTTTCACCTAAGCAATCGCAGTTTTATTAAAAAACATATAATCAAAAGTTCCTGATCACAATATGGCAGTGGTTTCAGACCCGGACCGGCGGGTCGAACCGGTTTTTAGAAGGGTTGGACCGGATTTCTTTTGTATATTTTTTCAGATTTAACCCTATTAAATTTTATAATATTTATGACACCTTCCGGTTCTTACGTCCGGTCCGACCGGTCAAACCATTGAACCGGTAAGGAGACCAGTTCGACGTCCACTCTGGTTCTGAAAACATTGCAATTTGGTTAATAATTTAGCAACCTCGTGTATTAACTTTTGACAGAAATTCAGATTCAGCATGTTAAATGTATAGACTCCCGGTACGGCTTCAGACATTATGCTTCTAATACTTGTTACGAGATCCTTTCCCTTGGCTTTGAAGGCCTCTAAAAATGTCGGCTGGAAGAATATCTTAGGATTCAATGTATATGGGTCTCGGAATATACGCTGAAACAATTATACAAAAAAAAAATCAAATCAAATAATATACTGACATTTATATGCATACGGACGCATAATACACTTGTGTAAACTATTGAATTTTACCTGATAAACGGATGCAATTTTTTGCCTGTATTTTTCGAGCCCCTGCCGCTGTTGAAATTGAAGCAAAAAAAAAATTAAAAAAATCAGTAGTGTGTTTAGGGAGAGAAAGTAGAGAGAGAGTAAACGTTCACTATGATTTGATTAATTACAAAAGGAGTGATTACAACGAGATACATAATCAAGTAGCTAACTAACAAAGTCAATCAAGTCAACACTAGCTAATAATTATGATTAAAAAATTAACTGAAAACAGTAAAGATAATCAAGATTAAACAATTTAACATTAAAGCACATTTGTTGATTCTAAACTCATAACTAACTTGACAACTGTTATTAATTTACCATTAAAAGGCCAGATTGAAACTGATCAATCAGAAGTCATGTTTACTGCAAAATTAGAAGATGATTGATTATCAATCTAAATGCATTTTAACATTCCAGAATCTAATCAATTTCAGTAATTCAAGAATTTAAGCACAGAATACATATTTTGCAACACTTGATTGTATATTTGGCTAACATATAGTTATGCATACCAATATTGCATCTTGTGGTCCACAACCATTGCACTTAATTTCTTCTCCTTCTAATGTTGTATACCAGTCCATGGATACTGGGCACGGGCGATGGAATTTCTGTATCGAAAATAAGTGTTTTTAAATTTAAATAATAATAATAACAGTAACAGTAACAGTAACAGTAATAGTAAAGGTACTCCCTTTGTACCTATTAAATATATAAATTGAACACTACATAAATGTAAACGTATTCAAAGCAATGTCTTCAACGGAAATTAAGAAGCTCCGCTGTAGACACATTTTAGCTTGTTAGGAAGCTCTCATCAAGAAGAACAAAACCCAAAATAATCAATTATATAACACATAGAAAAGCACCATTATTTGCATACAGATTCAATTTTACTGTAAAAGTATAACTTTCACTCATTTTCTAACATTTTTCTTTTATAGAAATTAACGACAATGATAGAGTTTGTATATTTAACCCATTATATCTATAAATGGATTGGAAATAAGTTTTGACTCTACAATCAATATAGTTAACATCAAAAACCTTTTAAAGATACATAACCAATAAAAGCCTAACTGAAAACGGACCCATTATTTGATGGAATGGTTCTGAAAAGCGACCAAAAGTATATTCGGATATTACCGGCTTGTTTGAATTATCATTCTTAGAAGTTCTATCAATAAATATTTATTATATTCATGACAAAGTATAAAAGCTCGTCGTAATATTTCTTACTTCAACAAAAGATTCCAATACAAAAAACATCTGTAGATATTTAAATAAGGTTAATCATAAATGTCATTTTTTAGGTTAGTTACCTGCATCACTTTCGCAGATTTCAACTTCGGCATGGTGATAGATTCCTATGAACAATCACCATGCTATCAAGATTTAACACGCGTTCTTCAGTTCCCTGCATCAGGAATCAGTCAGTATAATTAACAGCAGAAAACAATATAAACGAAGAACTGAAGATAACTAACCATTGAGTCAAGTGGAGGCAGAAGATGCGGCGCCCTAGATGCGTCTGAAGCGACAGTGGAGTCAACTGGAGGCAGAAGATGCGGCAGTGATGAACTAGGGTTTACCAACAGTGGTTGTCAGAAGCGGCGCTGAATAATATAGAGAATTACGGTTTGATTTATAATGGTGCGTTCATGTGAGATTTTCCATTTTAACCCCTCATTTTTACACTATTTATCTATTAATTACCCTTCTGGCCCTTTTATTTAGTATGTTTGCTAAGACTAAAAAAACATGTAGTTGTGCATATGTGCTTATGATATACTTCAAACAACACACGTTTACATTAGTTTTCACATTACATTGTCGTGTATCTCTATGTCACGTTTCATCGAATAAGGTTTGAAGCATGCATCCACGTACATATACCAATTACATGGGTGGGTGGGTTGTTGGGTTTCAAGCTTCAATCACACGCAAGAAAAACTCACCATACGATATTTGTTTTACTTCTTAAAACCCACATAAATACATACTCATGCTATGTAAATAAAGAATAATACCAACCAACTACTTGATTCAATCAACAATACTTAAGCCATGACCTGTTTAAGACCCGTATCCATGACCCGAACCGAACCCGTCAAGATTATCCAACATTCACCGACATAATCTTCACGTTGGCTTCTTCTCCTTAACTGAAACACACAGGTTCATAGCTCGCTTGCTTGATCGGTTCACACAGAACCCGTCAAGATTATCCAACAATCACCGACATAATCCACCGAACCATTATGAAACCACCATTTTCAATAATAAAATGTAGTTCATAATATTATTCCAAACAAAGAAATTTGACTTTCGCTTGTCTCTTCTTCCTTAATCTGATGTTAACCACAACTTCTTCACCTCCATGCCTTTTCAAAAATATTGCATGACAATCTCTATCGACATCAACGAATCACACAGATTCGTTTCCACTTTTTGTTCACACATAACACATTCACGTTCACACAGAACACCTTTTTTCTTTGGTTTCCTCTTCTTAACCAAATCACACATAATCCTTCTTCAACGAATCACGCAGATTCTTTTTGTCTCTCTCACAGAACCTTTTCACCACTCTCATAAAACTCTTTCAGATCACACAGAACCACTCTTCCCGGTTGACCCAGAACCCTCTTCTGGTGTCGATTTCGTCTCCTCTCCGATCACACAGATCTCGATACATCTTCATTCACATAGAACAATCTTGATCACACAGATCTTCTTCTTTGTTTTATCTTCCCGGCACACTCAGAACCGTGTTCGGTTCACTCAGAACCTGTACTACGGCTCAGTCAGAACCTGCTCCTTCTTCTTTTCTTTGTACTTCTACAACCACTCATGAACTTAACCTTCTTGCTTGCTAACACCACTATTCTCTACTTCTCAGCCCCACGGTCGAACGGACCGCTCCCCCTTCTCCGAAAGTCGACTCTCAAACCTGCTCATGTTTCTCAACTTCACGAATCCCATGATACGAGCCTATAGCACTGATATCAGTTGTTGGGTTTCAAGCTTCAATCACACACAAGAAAAATTCACAAAAGAAGATTTGTTTTACTGCTTAAAACCCAATTTCATTAATTGCTAAACATCACATATAAATACATACTCATGCTACGTAAATAAAGGAAAATACCAACCAACTATTTAGTCAATCAATAAAACTTAAGCCATGACCTAGCCCACTACTTTACCATTAATTAAACACATAAAACATGTGACTAAATACACTAGCCCCTACCCGTTTCAGAACCGTATCCATGAAACGAACCAAAGCCGTCAAGATTATCCAACATGGGATAGCCACTCTCATCACACGATGTTGCATGTGCTTCAAAATCACATTGCAATATGTGATTCGTTGGGCATGTGTGCTAAGTAGAGTTAGTGAGACTTTATTCTAGTAACTATTATAACAAATACGTGTGAATTCTCGGATGCTTCATAAATCTTAAGAATTCAACTTTAACATACTCAAGATTCTTGCTTTCATCTTAGGGAGAAGGGTTGGGGGCTTGCATAACCAAGTTTGAAGCATTTCCATATAATTAAGATTTTTTAGTACATCTGAATAGGCGAGTAATATGCTCATATGTGCTTTAACATTGCATTAATCTAATCTTAGATGTTCTTTCAAAAATATGACAACACTTAAACGTGTTTAACAACTTCTTTCCCTTACAAAAAAAAATTGATCTTAATTTATATAAAAATGTGTAATAAAAATAAAATGTCCTAATTTGAAGATATGATTTATGATCACATGTTCTTAAAAAGAAACTAATAACACTTCATTTGAAGTTCCTTGTGAAAAATGAGCATCACTAAATTGTACACATGAAGTTTTTAAAGGGTTTGAGTAGTAATTAAGTATATCCATTAAACCTATTCTCATTTTTCATATCACATAATCATCTACCTCAATGTCACTTTTAAACAACTTCACTAAAACACACATCCACGTATATAAGGGAGCACATTGTTGTGACAACTGCTTCTTCCACACACGATTTTTTCCAACTCACGTAGAAATATGTACCTTGTTGAGTAATAATATAACACGTGCTAGATGGAAACTGAGGTACTTTACTATTGTCCAACCATGAAATTAAGAAGTCCACAAGCAATTTCTTATATTGTTCATAGAATTTGTGGTACATTTTAATAGGAGAGTAATAAGTTCATGATGTGCTTTGACATTGTGATAATATAATCATGGATGTTATTGTTGATGCATGTAGGTCCGTTTTTCTCGGAGGATCCAATACGTAACCTATCCTTGTTTATCACAAACACTATCACGGGTGGGGAATCCCCGTAAAGGTGCAAACCAAACAAATGTAAAGCGGATAGCACAAATAGATGATCAAAGATTCACTTAGATTAACAGGATGAGAACAAACTACAAACACATACACACAATGATTGACGATAAACTCTCAGTTTCTCTCTATGCTCTCATAGACTAAACTGTGAAACATACCAAGTATATATACTGACCCTTTGACGAAAACCCTTTGGACGAAAACATGTGTTGATTTCGCCACACACACATCGACGAAAACAAAAGGTTTTCGTCATGATGACTTATGACGAAATCTGATTTCGTCATTAGCAAACATGGACAGAATCTACTAAGGCATGGACAGTTAAGCATGATTACATAACCTCTAAATGTAATGCACACTAGCATTAGGTTAAGATACAAATACAAAGACAAGACGTCATACCAAGTAGGATAGGAGGATATCCGACTAGGTAGACATGACGGAACGTACATACTCGATGACAAAAGACCGTTTAACATACAACGAAACAAGACAAGTTACAGACACAAAAAATGCACTAACAAACTCCCCCTTGTCTGTTGCTTGGTCTTCGCTCTTTGAGTCTTCAATCTTCAGTGTTTTGCGGACGAGGTGCTTCCGGCATGAATACCACGATAAAAGCAGAAACAAGCGACGCGTTGGAACAGTAAAGCTTGTTGAGCGTACTCGTCTTCATAGAAGTTATCATGCCGAAACAATTTGTTGATGTCGGCCGCAGACATGTTGACAATCCACATCGGATCTAGCATGCGAAAGTTTTCCTGATCTTTAAATACAATCACCGCTTCATGCGTATCCGAATCATAACACCATAACCGCATATTATCCAAGAAATTTTGTTTCATCGGCATCAGCGGAATTTTATCCATGAGTTTCGGCAGCTGATAGATTAGCTTGTATCGACCCGTGTTGGTCTCTGGATCTAACATATACTTGATATGCTGATAGACAAGAAACTGCGGTTTGTATAGTTCATCTTTCCACCCGTTTCGACCATTGAACCTCAATTGCTTTTCGAACAAAGTTGCTCCAGCATAGTTTGAGCGATCGATCAGTCTCAACTTCATTAAGGCAACAACATCATAGAATGGCAGAGATGTGATACTCAGCAACGAATTGAAATACTGGATGCCGTGTTTGCGCTTGATGGCCACACAGTGAATATCCTTCACGAACATCCAGCTGAGTATCTTTCCATGCGGCTTTTCTTTTATGTACTGCATGTAATAAACTTGCGCTTCCAGAGGAGTTGGTTTCTCGATCTTCGACAAAATGCATTTTCTCGATTCTTGGAATGCGTCTGTCAGATCGTCTGAAGAATCACGTTTATTAAATGGCTCATTGATTTCGTCAAGATTCTCTTTCATCCATTCTTCATCGAACGGATCAAAATCCGTTCCGTGAGCACGAACGTAAGTTGATTTACTCGATTCGCCTTCAAAAACTATTTCATCCAGATTCTCGGTGTCAGCTGTTTCTGGTTCAATTGGCATTTGATCAATCACAGCATCATCAACTGTGTTCATTTCTTCGAAAGCTTGTTTCTGTTCATATGATAAATCTTCCACCAACTCTCCTTCTTCTAAAAGTTCTCCAGATACAGGATGTACAACCTGTAAGGCAATATAAGAAGAGCTAATAACATTAGAAGTACCAGCCATGTCACTTTCCACGTAGGAAGTGCTTTCAAACATTTGCATTTTAGCTTGTGCACTACTCGATGTTCGTTGAGAAGATTTGACTTGTGGAGGATGGTAAACTACAATCTGTGTAGATGTAGAGGCTGGAGGTTGTTGAGCTGTAGCTGAGGGTTCTGGATTCCCTTCTTCTAAAAGTTCTCCAGATACAGGATGTACAACCTGTAAGGCAATATAAGAAGAGCTAATAACATTAGAAGTACCAGCCATGTCACTTTCCACGTAGGAAGTGCTTTCGAACATTTGCATTTTAGCTTGTGCACTACTCGATGTTCGTTGAGAAGATTTGACTTGTGGAGGCTGGTAAACTACAATCTGTGTAGATGTAAAGGCTGGAGGTTGTTGAGCTGCAGCTGAGGGATCTGGATTCCCTTAATCTTCAGAATCATGATCATGCTTCTTTAACACTTCATGTTGCTTGCATCGTTCTTCCCACAAAACAACAACATGTTTTCTGACGATTTCGAGATTATTATTCATAATCCTAACTCCAACAGCAATAGTTTTATTTCCACTGTCGTACCACGCCTTGATTTCACTATACTATGCCTTGACCGATTCAGCAGATTGTTGAAGAACACCACTGATTTGTCTAAAATGATTCATCTCTAACCCACGAGCATTATCAGCCGCTTTTAGCCTTTTATTTTCAGCTTTAAGTCGATCGATCTCAGCTTGTTGGCGTCCTATAACAGTTTGTTGTTGTTCAACAGTGGACTTCAACGTATTTATTTCCACCAGTTGACTGAGCTGATCATTCTTGGTGATCCTGATGAAATCGGTTTGCCTTTGTATACGATATGCAACAGCTTCAAGTTGAGAAAATAAGAAGTTGTTCTTTTCATCTTGAGACATTTCCGAGAATATTGATGTGCACAAAATGCAACATATAAATTACATCAATTGTGGCATAAAACTAACCCTTTTTTAGTACTAATGTTGGAAAAAGTGTGTTTTTGTCTTCCTTTTGTATTTTTAGGATTAAATGAGCTCAAATGAACAAAAGAAGCAAAAAGACAGCTAAATCTAACATAAATACAAGAAAAGGAACAAACTTGGCATGCCCGACCTCCCCGACAGCATCTTCCCAAGCAAAACAAGAGAACAGGAGGCTCAACACGCCCCGTGCTCAATGAGCACGGGGGCGTGCCCAAGTGACAGCAGAAAATGACAAAGCTATAGAAGCTTCTATCAACCACCACGGGGTCGTGCTTAGCGGACACGGAGCCGTGGTCAACTCTAAGATTCGCAGAATCTGGGGAAATCTTGATAGTACAGATACGCTTCTGCACACGGGGGCGTGCCCAGCGGACACGGGGGCGTGCCCAGCGGACACGGGGGCGTGCCCAGCGGACACGGGGGCGTGGTCAACTAATGCAGACAAACGTGTGCTAGGTGGAGGAGATGGAAGCACTTTACCGTAGTGACAACCATGAAATTAAGAAGCATACAAGCGATTTCTTAGATTCTTCATAGATTTAAAGATTGTTATTTTGATCCGACTAAGATTTGTGCTTTTATTTTTAGAGTGATAACGTGTAAAGATTGCATAGCAAGTTTGGAAATTTTTGCTTTTTTTTTAGATATGGAGGTACATTTTGCATGAACGCAATATATATGTTTGTGATGTGTTTTAAAGTTTGGATGAATTGAGAGGATTTGAGAGTGATTTGAGGGAGTGTAAAAGTGTTAAGGTAGTGTGGAAGACTTGTATTTCATGTGTAAAATCAATATGTTCTTAAAAAGAAACTAATAACACTTCATTTGAAGTTCCTTGTGAAAAATGAGCGTCACTATATTGTACACATAAAGTTTTTAAAGGGTTTGAGTGGTAATTAAGTATATCCATTAAGCCTATTCTCATTTTTCATATCACATAGTCATCTACCTCTATGTCACTTTTAAACAACTTCACTAAAACACACATCCACGTATATAAGGGAGCACATTGTTGTGACAACTGCTTCTTCCACATACGATTTTTTCCAACTCACATAGAAATATGTATCTTGTTGAGTAATAATATAACACGTGCTAGATGTAAACTCAGGCCCTTTACTGTTGACACATCCATGAAATTAAGAAGTGCACAAACAATTTCTTAAATTCTTCATAGATTTTGTGGTACATTTTAATAGGAGTGTAATAAGTTCATAAAACGTCAAAAGTCTTAATTATTGGGAAACGCCATAATGAAGTAAAACGCCAAAAAATACCAACCTATAATTGTTAATACATATTATGTGGATACGGCTCGACTCGGTTCGACTCGGCTACGAAGTGAAGGCCGTAGTCAAGACATCCTCCTGTCTTGACTCGGTATGCTAGTTACTTTGTAACGATCGATGATAATGCAACTGCGTTTGTGCAGTTTGCATTATTAGTGTAAGTTTAAGTATTGTCTGTTTGTTTGTTCTAGTCCATGATGAAGCCCAAGTCAAAGAAAGCCAAGTTGACAAAGTCCAAGCCCAAGCCATTGGCCCAACATGTTGGACGAAATCCCTTTTGGTGAAAACCAATTGGGATGAAAACCAAATAGGACGAAATCACCTGATTTCATCCATATCCTTGATTTCGTCCATGTGATTTCGTCGGCCTTTTGATTTCGTCAGTCCTTCACTATATATACCCAGACAACAGACAGAGCACGTAACAAAGTCTGAATAGATTTCTTTGAGAGAACACACACACACAACTCAGAGTTTATAGGTTTATCTTGTAAACATTGCTTTGTAACGGTTTCATACGAGTTAATACAATGGAGTGTTAATCGTTGAATCTTTGTGTTTGTGTTCGTGTCTTGGTTTTACTTACCCGTTTCGATTCCGCACTCTCGGGTTTGTCGGAAAATAGGGAATAGAGGTTACTCGATCCTCCGGGTGGACCTACAATTGGTATCAGAGCATTGGCTCGATTCCTTGTTTAAACCAAGTCGATTTTCTTGTGTTTTAATAGATTTTAAAGTGTTTTTCAGTTTTGTTCTTGTTTGAATATCATACTTATCTGGAAAATAGTAATGAAATCTTGAAAACCTTGTTGTTTTTGCTATAAGTTTTTACAAAACCACTGTTAAAACACATGCTTAAATGTTAATATTTGGTTTTTACTAAACTTTAGTGCAAAAATTGTTGTCTGGAAAACTTAGAATATTCATAGTGTTCTTGGTGTTCTTGGTTTATTCAAACTGTTCTTGAATTATATATGTTTTTTATCTGAATTGTGAATGAATTACTGTGTTGATTATATAATATTAATTGTTTGACAAATGTGTACAAGTGTCATGATGAAAGGAAGAAAATAAGGAGCTTCGATATCAGGAAAGTATGGTGGTTTGACAAAGAAGTCTTTGTTGTCAGTAAAAGATAGATAAGGTTTGGTGTACTAAATATCTAAATTGTCTCCTGGTTCAATAGTCAACAACATCAAGTGGGCGAAATCACTTTTATCCTGGCTCCACTCCACAAAAACACCCTTGTCACCGAAATCACTTCCTGACGAAATCACCTCACATTTGGACCGAAATCAGTTTTGGGCCCAAATCATTACTTGGTGCCGAAATCACCTTATCCATTTCAACGAAATCCAAGGGCCTTTCAACAGTTCTGGGCCGAAATCAGATTGTCTTCACTTGGACGAAATCAGATTGTATTCACTTGGCCGAAATCAATTTTCAACGAGCCGAAATCACTTTCCTGGCCGAAATCTATTCTTGGTCGAAAACCCCACTTGGGCCGAAATCAGTTCTGGGCCCAAATCAAGTCATGGCCGAAATCACCACCTTATCAACGAAATCAGACTCCTCAGCTGAAAACACTCCCTAGCCGAAATCACTTGTGTACTTGTCTTGACTTGGCCGAAATCCCCTCTCAACAAAAACACTTATGCTGGACAAAATCCAAGTCTGATTTCGTCAAACATCATTCAACGAAATCACTCCTCATTCAGTATCCAGACGAAATTAACTTGTTACTGGACTTGTGATATTTTTTTTAACAGTAGACTTGTAAAACATTTTTAACTGTTTGATTTGAGTGATTTAAGCAGGTATTCATTATCATACATCCAATATGACTTCAGTTTGGTCTTGGTCCGAATCCTCGCACCGAAAATTACGACAGAAATGTGGGCATCGGTTACTAACCAACTTCAAAGTGAACCAAAAATGGCGTTTGTCCCAAGCATAGATTTGTATGGAAATCCGATACAAGTTCCTGTAAAGCCAGCTCCAACAACAGACTTGTATGGAAATCCATTACCACCAGTTGCCTTACCACCAGTTGCCTCACAGCGCCATCGTTCTACTGTAGCACCATCATGTCTTGATCCAAGGAACTGTAGTCAAACAAAAACGGCGTTTTATGCTAAAGTTGTCAATGGTGAATCATCGCGAAACGATGGCAGTTCTGAACATGACAGTAGTTCAGTTGAAGTCGTTTCAACTTCAGTTGAAGATGTTACAACTTCAAGTTCAAGTTCAAGTTCAAGCGAGGATGGATCTGATTGTGAATCATCAAGGGAGATTGTTGATTCTGATGCATATAGGTCAACATCTGAGAGTGATTCCAGTCAGGTACGTGTCGATGAATCAAAATCTGATAGTTGTGATAGGTGTGATAGGTGTGTTGGATTAAATGTTAACTTGTCTGATTTGCAATGCAAATATGACGATTTGCAAACCAAGTATGATGTGACAAATATCCACCATCAACATTTGATCGTGGATCTTCATGCACAGAGGCCAACATGTTTCGTGAAAATTATGAAAAGGAATTTAAAAAGATAATTGAAACATTAAAACATGATAAGAACGAGCTAACGAAAATGGTTTCAAGAAAACAAACTGAAATAAATCTTTACATCAATAGGCTCGAGTTAATGCAAAAAGAAATGGCTTGTGTTAAAACTAAAAGTGAGGCGATCCGACTCAAGTTAGACAGCTATTTAAGCTCTAGCTATTTGCTGGATCACATCATTGATGTTCAGAAAAAGAAAACTGATGTCACATGCATAGGTTATAAGAAGTGTCCACCACCTATTAAACACGATTATTTTTCGATGCCTGATGAGGAAAATAAACCTCATTTTGAGCCCTCAGTTTCATTGAGCCTTGAGGAATTCACAATTGGGCTAGGTTACAAAAAGGAAGTATCCTCAGATTCGGATGAATCAGCAGATGTGAAAGTGTCAACTGCTGAACAAAATCAGGATCCTCCAGTCATTGTTGAGGATGCTGATTCGTCAGATGATGAATCCGAGGATACCAACTCTGAACAGTCAGAAACGGTAACAAAAGAGGAAAACATACCTCTCGAAAATCACATTCTTTGTGATCCACCTGCAAAACCGTTTGTGACTGGTACAGCCAAGTCTGTTGAATCCTCTTCTGGAAGCTGTGAAAGCGTGAACTTGCTTTACACGTTGATTGGATCTGATAAAATATATTCAGACAATGATTTTCCAATCAAGAATGTCAATCAATCTTTGATTGATAAAGTTTTCGAAGATTCTACCAGTAAGTTTTTTGGAAAGTCGAGCCCAGGAGTTGTAGTAACTCAGTGTGCTCCTATCCCAAAATCCGAAGTTAGAAAGAAATATGGGAATCAAAAATTGCAACCACAACACAATCAACGAAAGCAAGGTCACGTTCACCAAGGAAAGGGAAAAGGCAAACAAAGCCAAAACAAGAAGACGATTCGGAAGATAAACTTCGTGAAATCCAGAGGGGCTGATAAAATTGAAACTTTCGAAAACAAATCCAACACGGATTTTGTTAAACAAGTTAAAATTTTGAAAAGAAACAGTCAAAACAATTACACATAACATACTAACGGTTGTGATGTAGGACCAAGTACCTCAAGATCACGAAGTTCATCCTCAAGTTCTTACAGTAATGATACTCCGAGGTTTGTTGAGCGGAGATCATGTTTTGAATGCGGCGAGTACGGGCACATTGTCAGAAATTGTCCATATCTCACGAAAGGAAAGGCAAAGGTTGATGCCCCCCGTGGTAACAAATACCATAAAAGATCTGTTTCACCAAAACAGGACCCTCGTCTTGTTAAACAACGAGAAAAGAAACAGAAAAAGCAACAAAGAAAAGAAGTTGAAAAGGTTTTAAAACCAGAGGTAATCCAAACACAGTCTGTTAAGTTAGAAGTTAAAAATGAAAAACAAAAACAGATTTGGAAACCAAAACCAGTAACTGCTTCAGGGGGAGCTACATCAATTCCGAATCCTCGGGAAATGGATGTCACAATTCTCGATGATGACGGACGACCCAAGTCTGTGAAGGCTTGGGTCCCCCTCTCCAACTAATCTCTGAATGAGTTTGTAGGATGTTCCAGGAGGAACTATTGATAGTCTTAGGATTGTTGATAGTTGAGCGTCCATGCACAAGATCGGCGATAAAAGGCTCCAAAATATTGTTACATCAAGGAGAATGTTGTTGCCTTTGATGGAGAGAGGAGAAAAGAAGACAAAAATGTCTGAATGTGGTTGAATGAAGTTGAAAAATTCGACAAGTTGAAAAATATGTTCCAAAATTTGGTTGTTATGGTTTTTGATCGGGTCAACATGATAGATTCAAATGAAAAGTACGCGCCTGCAGCACGTCTGAAGCTTTTTGAAGATTCATGGACTTTTCTTTGACAAGAAGTTCAAAGTCCACAAGATGAACGTGTAGGGTACTTTTCTCCATGGTGTGATTGAAGAAAATGTGTTTGTTGAACAAACAAACCGGGTGTGCGGATGCCTTGGCGTGGATTGAACAACCGCACACTACTTCTCAAAGAGAAAGACAAAGACCTTCGCTGGTACAATGTGGAAGACCAGTCGGACCCAGAGGTTTATGATCTTGTTGCTATGAAGAGATTTCTCAGTAGCTACAAAATCGACTTTGAAATCCACACCTGGTGGATATCTAGCTTAGGAGAGCACTCAGATTCCTTGCAATGCACGAAGCAGTTGCAGGATATGGTTTTAAATTTCTAATCTCTCCTATACTTGTCGATATTTAAGCTGCTTTATGAATAATTATTATCTCTTATAAGCACCCTTGTCCAGACACATTGATCTCGAATATCACTTCACACGTGATTGTTTCACTATGAAACTCCTCAATGTTGTCATGGTCCACACTGATGACCAACGTGCCGACCTTTTTACCAAAGCATTTGATAAATCAAGATTTGACTTTTTATTATTGGTAAACGGCATTAAGGTCAAGCAAGGGTAATCTGCATCGGAAAATCGTTTTTGTAAATATCTTTGTGTTTTTAAATTATTGTAAGTTTGTTGATTTTAGGGGGAGTAAATCCAAAATTGAAAAATTCAAAAACAGTGAAAAATTTCAAAACGCAAAAACAATAGAAAACAAAAATGAGTTTCCTGGCGAGAAAAAGAGAAAATGATAGTAAATCAGTGGTCTGTCTAAACCTCTTCGAAATGAAATGCAAAATGAAAAACGATAAGCAGCTCTATATAAAGTGTATCTGTAGGCTCACAATCATCTTAAAGTGTGCAGGGTGATATAAACCTAAATCGACTGAAGACCAGGTGGGAACCACTCATTGGCATATGGTCTTAGTACTGAAATTTCGTTTGAGAGATTGCCGAGGTTCTGAGATATGTGGTCTTTATGCTGTTTATCATCTGGGTATAATGGTTGTTTCTTTTACCGAAACAAATGGAGACGAAGTCTAGATCTTCCATGATATCATACATACGTGTACATACTGCATACGACCTCAATAAGTGATCAACAATCACATGTCCACAAAACAAGTGATAATATATCACATTTATCCGGGAGTCAAGTTCGTCTCTCTGCTGTACGAAAGTACTGACCTGTTCACGGACTTGCTCTTGTGCCCTTCATGCATCTGAAAATCAAGTTCCTCATCAATAAGTGATTCTATCACATAGGGCTTGTTTTCAAACAAAATAAGTGAGTTTCTCACATTTTCATATACGTCAAAACAGATGATAAATGGTATACTCACCAGTAAGATGAATCCTCGTGCATACCTTGATACGGGAATGTGTCGTGATGTGGATGAACACCGATCGGTAAGTATAAATCATACCTTAACGTGTCCCCTCGCCATGATTACATATGATAGGTTGAGCTTATGTGGATAACAATACCGATAATCGTCATAGGATGTTTATCAAATTGTTAACAAAAAGAACAACAAGAATGTTTTGGCATGACCGTACACTGATATGATTCTCTTACCCTCGAAAATCGCAAAAAAAGAATGTTTGCATATATTTACTTTTCTTAGTTTCTGCAACTCTGTATATATTTATTTACTGCTTTCAGTCTTTACGTTTGATATATTCAAAATGTCAAAAAGATTTTAGGTGTGTTTTAATATAAACCTTTTAAAAGTCAAAAATATTTTATTTCTGCTTTAGTTTTGATTAACCGATGTTGGAACTCAAGTCTTCGTTGCCTGAAATCTGATGAAAAAAAAATGACTGAATCTTCATAAACGGTCAGAGTTTGCAAAGTTTTGAAAGTTAATCAACATTGAAAAATCTGTTAACTTTTTAAACTAACTGTCGGACGGTAGTTGAATGAGAATTGGTCTCATATGTGTCACTTGTTTAATGTTAACTATATTCCAAGCAGTTGTTCTCATTATGCGTTTAGCTTTCTTGCATGTGCAGATGCTAAAGGCTAGGAGAACATGTTCGATGATAAGCTTCGGAAAGAAGACACGATGTGAAGGCACTCAAATGATAAAGATGATCGAGTTGCCGCTACTCAATCACCAACACCACAAGGATCTCAAGCATTGAAGTCAAAAGATTCCCAAGCATAATCAAAGGGGGAGTTTGTTAACACACTACCTAAATGAAAAGGGAGTTTGTTGATACACTTTCTATGTGCAACACGTGAAGCCTTTGAAGATCCTTTCCGAGAATGAATGAACCATCAAGAGATGGAGAACGAGATTACGAACCTCGCAAGCAGCATCCAAGGGGGAGTTTGTTGATACATATTATGTGGATACGACTCGACTCGGTTCGACTCGGCTACGAAGTGAAGGCCGTAGTCAAGACATCCTCCTGTCTTGACTCGGTATGCTAGTTACTTTGTAACGATTGATGATAATGCAACTGCGTGTGTGCAGTTTGCATTATTAGTGTAAGTTTAAGTATTGTCTGTTTGTTTGTTCTAGTCCATGATGAAGCCCAAGTCAAAGAAAGCCCAGTTGACAAAGTCCAAGCCCAAGCCATTGGCCCAACATGTTGGACGAAATCCCTTTTGGTGAAAACCAAATGGGATGAAAACCAAATAGGACGAACCATATCCTTGATTTCGTCCATGTGATTGCGGAGGCCTTTTGATTTCGTCAGTCCTTCACTATATATACCCAGACAACAGACAGAGCACATAACGAAGTCTGAATAGATTTCTTTGAGAGAACACACACACACAACTGAGAGTTTATAGGTTTATCTTGTAAACATTGCTTTGTAACGGTTTGATACGAGTTAATACAATGGAGTGTTAATCATTGAATCTTTGTGTTTGTGTTTGTGTTCGTGACTTGGTTTTACTTACCCGTTTGGATTCCGCACTCTCGGGTTTGTCGGAAAACAGGGAATAGAGGTTACTCGATCCTCCGGGTGGACCTACAATAATAAAAGTAATTTATAGAAGAATTATTAAAAGCTAAAAATGGAAACAAACGCTAAAAACTACTTAAAGCCATTAAAAACGCCAAACTTGGAAGATGGAATGTCTAAGACCATAAAAACGCATAAAAACCTGAACAAAACCAGTAAAAAATACACACAGTAACTGAAAAGACCGCTACTTTATTAATATCATTTATTATAAAAAAAAATCCCGCCTAAACTACGCACCAAAAACATTCTATAAGAGACACGTATCTGCACAATCAACTGATCACACCACCAAAAAAATAAACGCCATCTTTCCAACACTTTAAACTCCAAAAAAGATACTTAAAAAAGCCACAGACGTGGAACATCGTTTCTTCTTTATTGAGTAATGTTCGGCATTAAGTCTCACTGAATGGATTCTAATCTGAGGTAGGTATATCTATAAGCTTTTGCTGAATGAGTTGGACAAAATTTCATGAAAAAACGAAGAAAAAAAAGACTTTTACCCCTTAATAAAGACGGACATTATGTAGGAATAAAGGATCTACATAAGGTATTAAAAAACAAGTTAAAAACGCCAAAAATGTTAAAGCAGAAGAGGCTAATGACAATGAAGATTTGGAAGAGAAATTATATTATAATTTGCATTTTTTTTTCAGTTTCTATTGTTTGTTATCTAATTCTCTGATTTTATTATCTAATTCTCGACTAAAAAGATTTAATATAAAACGCCAAAAACAGCAAAACGACTGATAGTGTGAAAACTGAGAAAACGGATGCTAGCAAAGCACAATGTTCCTATAAAACGCCAAAAAACGCCAAACAAGGTATTAATGAAAAATCAACACTAATTCACCGATGAAATTGAACGAAAACAGTAATTGCTAAACAGTAAAATGAAGAGACGGTAACATTATTAGCAAAAGTTAATTAAATTAAATGCCAATACATGGATAACTGAATTTATTTATCTTTTCAAAACGCCATAATTGTCTGTCAAATTATAGACCTGTATCCTACTTTGATATAATAAACATCAAGAAAAGAAAATTACTGATGTTTTTACATCATAGACAGATATCCTCATTTAAAAAAAAACAATAAAAACGCCAAAACATAATTAAAACGCCAAAAATATTAACTGTGATCCTGATCTACAAACAATAAAACGCGGCGAATTTATTAAACGCCAAAAAAAAAAACAGAAACGGAATGTGACACGCGTTTAAAAAAAGAAATATGAAAGGACAAAAAAGCCCCTCCGCACTTTTCTAGGACGCGTGACACGTGTTAGGCCAGGAAGCGTTCTCACCGTTCTCACACTTTTGAGCGTTTTCTCCTCATCCCGTTTCTATATATATATATATAGTGCTCAACTAACTAGAAAACCCACTTGAGTTGGAAAAACTCCATAAAGTTTATGTTACAAAACTTTAGAAAGAAATAAGACATGTAATATATATAATTTCAAACATTTCAAGCCAACAAAATATAAAATCATAGGGTAATATTAAATAATAGAAATAAAAACCATTAAACCAAAAATGTGTAGCATATCATATTTTATTATATTATAATATATTGTATTGTAATGCATGATATTTGTTATTTAATATGTTATGTTCTAGTATATCATATTCTATTCCTTTTGATATGGTTTCATATAATATTAAATGCTATGATACAATTGGATAGATCCGATATAATATGCTATCACTACTTCCCAAACAAGTATTATAGACGGAAAGTTCGACGGTCAAGAAACCCAAAAATGAAAAAATATTTTTTTTTGTTTTTGTTAGATAACTTTACCGCTGATCCTTAAAATAAATAAAAAAAATCAAAAATTGTTAATTGTTATTGAATTTTTACAAACATATTACCCATATAAAAACATTATGTTTTCATATTGCATGAGTGTTCAACTATAATGAATCAGAAATCCAAGAAAGAAAAAAGATATTACCCATATAAAAACATTATGTTTTCATATTGCATCAGTGTTCAACTATAATGAATCACAAATCCAAGAAAGAAAAAAGAAAAATCATTTTGATAAGTTTTGTCCAAATGGTTTTTAAATCTGCCTCACATGAGTTAAGTTATATTTGGTTTTTTCTTCACAAATTTTTTTTATATGATATGATACACATTTTAGATGTGTGAAATTGACAAGTTTTAAACTCATATTTTTAGAAAGGGGGAACGAAAAGTCAAGAAGGGGAGCTTTTAGCCCTCCACTTAATTATTTGAAGGTTTTTATTTTGATATTAACACCATCAATTAAATTTCAATCTTAAAAATGTTGGCCTTTTTTTTCAAGAATCAAAACTATGAACTTTAAATATCAACTCTATACCAAGTCAATCCCTTAGAATTCGAGTCGAGCTTGGGCTGGTTATGGCTTGACTCACCTACATTTTTATTAAATTGTTCTTAGTCAACTCCATACCAAGTCAAGGCCTTAGTAAAAAATTCAATTTGATTAGGAGTTCTAGTCGAGTTTGAGCTGGTTATGCCTAGACTTACCAACATGTTTATCAAATTGTTCTTAGTATATATGTAAGAGAATATATTTCCACTCTAAACTTCTTTCTTCATCATTACTTGTAAAATAATTACAACCATTCAAAAGCCGAAGCAAATGTTAAACCCTTGAATAAGTATATAAATGTTACATCTATTATAGGAATCAATTACAAGATACACTTAAAATTATAAAATGGTGTATATTTCTGGAAAACTTAAAATCTTAATCAATAATCACAACCAACTATCTAAATTGTCATTAAAACTAATCTTCAAATCTTAATCAATCATCACAAGGTTCAGAAAGTTTTAATCCATTCCCATATAGCTTCTCTCCTTTCTGTGCCAAACTAAATATTTCCGATTCTTGAAGAATACCATCCTTGGGAGTCCAAAAACCACGTCAACAAACCGCATTGTTGGGTCCACAACCACCCGTAGTTTCATCCTTGGGATTCCAGAAACCACGTCAACAAACCACTGATGCTAACCTCAGCACAGTTTTTTGGCAGCACAAGGCGCCCACTCGTCCCAGTATCTGTAGCAGTCAATGATTTCTCAAACAATGGAGTAACCATCTCATTCACACAGTCAAAGAATCATGGCAGGAATGAATTTGTTTGTTACGCATAAATAAAATCATCTATGCTTCAGTTTATGTATAGTAGGTGCTAGTATTTTAAAGAATTGAAAGAACACCGCTTAAAGATGTTATTAAGTTCTTCAACTGTCATGTCATTCTGGGTGCATAGGGGTCTAGCTTATTCTTCCTACTGGGTCCAGTGCCAGACTTATCGTTACGAGCTTGAACTTGAGCTCAAGATTTAGTAGAGGACTTACTTCCACTGGGTTCAAAAGACAGTGGTGGAGGGGTTGATCGAGGTTCATCAGTCACTTGATTAGTTGCCACCAGTGTTTGTTGAACAGCAGCAAGAGGGGTGGGTGTGCGGGTAGACTCTTGCGGGGTTCTTGAGAACTCGGTATCTGAAACAAAACTACACAAATACGGTGTAAGAAAACATGTGGTTGTATAAGTTTTTGAGTAAAATGTCCATTTTGTCCTTGAGGTTTGGCCACTTTTGCAACTTCCGTCAAAACGTTTGTTTTTCCGCATATATATTCAAAAGGTTGAAATCTTGCCATTTTCATCCAACTCTTTAACTCCATCCTTTTTCTCCGTTAAATAAGGGGCATTTCTGTCTTTTTAGGCATTTTTTATTATAATAAAAAACAATATAAGAAATAAAGATCCACCTCTATTGACTTTCTCCCCACCCAAACCCTTTAATCATCACAAAATAATGTCTAGAAAGACGAAAATACCCCTAACTTAACGTTAAAAATGGATGAAGTTAACTGGTTGGATGAAAATGGCAAGAGTTCAAACCTTTTGGATCTAGATGCTGAAAAACAAACCTATGGACGAAAGTCGCAAAAATAGCCGAACCTCAGGTAACTTTTTATAATAAAAATTACCTCTTGAAATAAGGCTTATGTAATCTTCCATCAGCTTATTAAGTGTAGGTCCCTCGGAGGTTGAGGTTATACCTATTCCTTGTTATATCTAACACACTAGCAAGTGCGGAATCCAAGCTAGCATGCAAACCGAGATAGAACACGACAATGATGAACACACAAGACTCAACGATTAACACCTCTTGTATTAAAACGTATGAAAGGTCAGTTACAGCACAAGGTTTACAAATGTATTCTGCAAACTCTCTCTAACTCTCGTGTGTGTGTGTTTTTGCTCTGGGTGTTCTCTATTCTCTCACACAGAAAGTGAACACAACACATGGGTATTTATACCCAACACAGCTCGTCTGGTCGAAGGATCAGACAGACTGATCGTAAGATCATCTGTCGATCTGAAACCTACCGAAGGATCACATATACCTCGAAGGATGATATCCTTCGAGGTTCATCCATCGAAGGTTCATCTTTCGAGCTCATCGAAGGATCTAAACAATCCTTCGATGACACATCCTTCGATACAGACATATTACAACCATTGCTTAACTGTTTGCCCAAGTCAAACCAGGAGGATGGTTGACTTGGTCAAACTTACAAGACTAACAAAGACATCGTTTGGTATACAGACAAAGTACAGACACAAGTGCACCAACAAACTCCCCCTTGGCTGTAGCTTTGTCTCGATCTTAATTCTTGTAGGTTCCTCGTGTCTTCAAGTCTTTGACGTCCTTTCAAGTCTTCAATGTCGGAGGATCTTTAAATTCTTCACGTCTTGAAAGCAGAAAGTGTACCAACAAACGCCCCTTTTCATGTAGGAAGTGTGTTGAAAAACTCCCCCTTAACATAAGCTCCCCCTTGAGTTATGCTCGTGAAATACTTGTTCTTTATGAATTGAGATCCTTGTGGTGTTGATGATGGTCAGCGGCAACTCGATCATCTTCATCACTTGAGTGCCTTCACGTCGTGTCTTCATTCCGAAGCTTGTCATCGACCATGTTCTCCTTGCCTTTAGAATCTGCACATGCAAGAAATCTAAACGCGTAATGAGAACAACTGCCTAGAATATCATAAGCAAACGACACACATGTGACCATTGTTCAATCAAACACCGTCCGACAGTTTGAAAGTTTAACAAATTTTTCAATTCTAGTTTTTAACTTTCAAAACTTGCAAATTTCGACCGGTTATGAAGATATAGTCAATTCGGTTTTCAATCAGGTTTCAGGTAACGAAGACTCGAGCTCCAACATCGTACGATCGAAAATAAAATAGAAATAAAATCTTTTTGGCTTTTATAAAGTTTATATTAAAACACACCTAAAATCTTTTTGGAATTTTTGAATATTTCAAATGTAAAGACTGAAAGCAGTAAATAAATATATACAAAGGTGCAGAAACTGAAAGCATTAAATAAATATTTACAGACATTCTTTTTGTGAGTTTCGAGGGTAAGAGAATCATATCAGTGTACGGTCATGCCAAACGCTCTTTTTGTTCAATTAGTTAACATTAAGATAAGCATCCTATAACAATTATCGGTATTGTTGTCCACATAAGCTCAACTTATCAGATGTAATCATGGCGAGGGGATACGTTAAGGTATGATTTATACTAACCGACCGGTGTTCATCCACATCACGACACATTCCCGTATCAAGGTATGCACGAGGGTTCATCTTACCGGTGAGTATACCGATTATCATCTGTTTGACCGTATAGGATGTGAGATTCTCACTTATTTTGATTGAAAACAAGCCCTATGTGATAGAATCACTTATTGATGAGGAACTTGATTTTCGATGCATGAAGGGCACAAGAGCAAGTCCGTGAATAGGTCAGTACTTTCGTACAGCAGAGAGACGAACTTGACTCCCGGATAAATGTGATATTTTATCACTTATTTGTTTGGACATGTGATTGTTGATCACTTATTGAGGTCGAATGCAGTATGTACACGTATGTATAGTATCATGGAAGATCTAGACTTGCGTCCCCGTTATTTTTCGGTAAAAGATACAACCATGATACCCAGATGATAAGCAGCATAAAGACCGAATATCTCAGAACCTCAGCAATCTCTCAAACGAAATTTCGGTACTAAGACCATATGCCAATGAATGGTTCCCACCTGGTCTTCAGTCGATTTAAGTTTATATCACCCTACACACTTTAAAATGATTGTGAGCCTACCGATACATCTTATATAGAGCTGCTTATTGCTTCTTCATTTAAAGGTTTAAAGAGGTTTGGACAGACCACTGATGTACTATCATTTTCTCTTTTGCTCGCCAGGAAACTCATTTTTGTTTTTCTATTGTTTTTGTGTTTTTGAAATTTTTCGATGTTTTTGGATTTTCAAATTTTGGATTTACTCCCCCTAAAATCAATAAACTAAGACAAAATATAAAAGCACAAAGATATTTACAAAAATGATTTTCCGATGTTGGTTTTACTCTTGCTTGACCTTAATGCCGTTTACCAGTAATAAATAGTCAAATATTGATTTGTCAAATGCTTTGGTAAAAAGGTCGGCACGTTGGTCATCGGTGTGGACGTAAGCAACATCGATTAGCCTTTTCTCAAAGCAATCACGTATGAAGTGATACTTAATTTCGATGTGCTTAGTCTTTGAATGCTGCACAGGATTTCTAGTGATCTGTAAGGCAGCAGAATTATCAACGTAAATAGGAGTAGTTAGGAATTCAAAACCGTAGTCGCGCATTTGTTGTTGGATCCATAGGACTTGGGAGCAACAACTTGAGGCAGCAATGTATTCAGCTTCGCATGTTGATGTAGCGACGCACGTCTGCTTCTTGCACTGCCATGTGACTAGGCGATTTCCCAAAAACTGACATCCAGCCGTTGTGGATTTGCCGTCGATTTTGCATCCGCCAAAATCAGAATCACTGAATGCGATCAAGTCAAAGTTATTATCCCTAGGGTACCATAGACCGGTGTCAGGGTAACCCTTCAAATAACGAAAAATCCTTTTTACAGCTGCAAGATGTGAGGCCTTCGGGTTGACTTGATATCTGGCTAGCAGGCACGTTGGGTACATTATATCTGGTCTTGATGCTGTGAGGTACATAAGAGATCCGATCATCGCGCGGTAGTATGAGGGGCTAACAGCTTCACCCTTCAAGTCTGGAGTAATTCCGTGATTTTGCGGCAATGGGGTACCGATGGGCGTTGCATCAGACATCTGGAACCGGCTCAAGATGTCACCAACATATTTAGTCTGATGGATGAATATCCCAGACTCTGTTTGTTGTACTTGTAGGCCCAAAAAGAAAGTCATTTCCCCCATAGCACTCATCTCGAATTTATCCTGCATAATGCGCTCGAAATTCCTACACAAAACATCATTAGTAGAACCAAATATAATATCATCAACGTATACCTGTACCAGTAGAAGATCTCCATCTTGTTCTTTGATGAAAAGAGTACAATCGATAAGACCTCTGCGAAATCCATTCTCCAGCAGATAATTAGATAAGGTTGCGTACCAAGCTCGCGGTGCTTGATGTAGACCATATAGAGCTTTGTTGAGCAACCAAACCCGATCTGGGTGGATAGGATCTTCAAAACCTGGAGGCTGTTCGACGTACACCTCTTCTTCCACTACACCATGTAAGAATGCACTTTTCACGTCCATCTGGTATACCTTGAAACCTTTGAATGAGGCATAAGCCAGAAAGATCCGAATTGCTTCTAGACGTGCAACAGGTGCATACACTTCGTTGTAGTCGATCCCTTCTATCTGACGAAAACCTTGAACGACTAGCCTTGCTTTGTTTCGAATAACGACTCCACGGTCATCCTTTTTGCATTTAAACACCCAACGGGTACCAATCTTCTTGTAACCAGCAGGTTTCTCTACGAGTTTCCAGACACCAAGCTTCTGGAATTGTTGCAGTTCTTCCTGCATCGCTTCAACCCATGAGTTATCTTTCAAAGCTTCTTTCCAAGTTCTTGGCTCTTCCTGTGAGACATAACACGCGAAAGACCAATCATTTTGTTGACCAGATTCTCGGATAGTTGCATACAAGCCTGCATTGTTGTTGTTCCGCAACATGTTTCTCGTTTGAATGCCACTCTGTACATTTCCGATGATGTTTTGTTGAGGATGGGTATTGTGAATCCTTGTTTCTGGATTATCTTGAACTGGAATGTTTGTACCCAGATTGTTGAGATTGAGATCAACAACCAATTCAATGCCCGGAATTGGCGAAGAGGATGATGCAGTAGCTTCAGCTGTTCTAGGGGCGTCCACTGGAGGAGTATCCTCTGAAGTACCATGAACTGCTGTTGTTGGAGCTTCGTGATCTGCATCTAGAAATTCATCATCCTCTGAAGATTCGTTCAATTCGGTAGCATCGTGAAAATCCTCATTATCGAGAGCATTATTGTTCACTGAAGATGGTTCTTGATTGACAATAATGGGACGAACCAACGGTGAATCTGTTGCATTGTCACTCTCGAAAAACATCCTAGCCGCAACATTTTCTTCAACTGCTTCAACATTGATCGAATTGAAAAAGTCATCGTACTCAAACATCCAAGGCTGACCAGGATTTCTAACTGGCAAAGTGTGCCTTTGAACTCTGACTTCAGACCATTCCTCGACCCTTTTAGTCTCTAGATTCCAGACTCTTAAGTTCGGGGTAGAATACCCAAGAAAGTATCCTTCAATGGCTCTTGCCCCAAACTTTCCATTAGGATCGATTAGTGTGCACGGAGCTCCAAACGGTTCAAGATATGACAAATCTGGTTTCCGTTTGTTGATAAGCTCAAAGCAGGTCTTGTTGTGTCTTTTGACTGTAAGGACTCGGTTCAACGTATAACATGCAGAGGACACAGCTTCAGTCCAAAATGGAATGGGCAGCTGCGACTCTACCAACATAGTCCTAGCAGTCTCGATCAATGTGCGGTTTTTACGTTCAGCGACGCCATTCTGTTGAGGAGTATAAGCTGCACTAAACTCATGAAGAATACCTTTAGAAGTGCAAAACTCCGCCATGGCATGATTTTTGAATTCAGTACCATTGTCGCTACGTATCCGCCTAACCTTCAACTTATATAGGTTCTCAATCTGAATGATTAAGTTTTTGACAATACCGAAGGTTTCGCTCTTATGTGCCATGAACGCCACCCAAGAAAATCTTGAATAATCATCAGTTATCACGAGGCAATATTGATTATTCCTAATACTTTTGTGCTTGACAGGACCGAACAAATCCGTGTGCAAACGTTCAAGAGGAACAGCCACCGTGTTGATTTTCTTTGTAGGGTGTCGCTTCTTCGTTTGTTTTCCTTTCTGGCACGAGACACAGATGTCTTGAAGATGAAAGTTTTTAAGAGGAACACCATTCACCAATTCATTTGACACCAAATGATTCATTTTGCGTAAGTGAATGTGACCCATTCGTCTGTGCCAAGAGATTGAGTCTTTTTCTGTGGCTTTGGAAACGAAACACGTTGCTTGTGCAGACGTCGTGATAGCTTGGGTCATATCAAGGACATACAGATCATTTATCCTTGGAGCCGACAAGAGAATCCATTCTTTCGGAATTTTGAAGCCGGGTTTCAGCACATAACATCCATTTGCATCAAAGTGTACTGAGAACTGCTTATCACAAATTTGAGAAACACTAAGAAGATTGTGATCAAGTTGTTGTACGAAGTTGATCTTATCAAAGCTAACAACCCCGTTGGAAATCATTAGGTCCCTCGGAGGTTGAGGTTATACCTATTCCTTGTTATATCTAACACACTAGCAAGTGCGGAATCCAAGCTAGCATGCAAACCGAGATAGAACACGACAATGATGAACACACAAGACTCAACGATTAACACCTCTTGTATTAAAACGTATGAAAGGTCAGTTACAGCACAAGGTTTACAAATGTATTCTGCAAACTCTCTCTAACTCTCGTGTGTGTGTGTTTTTGCTCTGGGTGTTCTCTATTCTCTCACCCGTAATATATCCGCCTTTATCTCCAGCAAAAGCAACATAACCTCCTCTAATAGATTTGACGTCGTAGAGAAGCTTCATGTCGCCTGTCATGTGCCTGGATGCCCCACTATCAACAATCCAATGACTACTGATAGTTCCTCCTGGAACATCCTGCACATTAACTCACTTGATTAGTTGGAGATGGGGACCCAAGCCATTGTGGTCTTGGGTCTTCCATTTTCATCAACAACAATAACTTCTATTCTTTGATGATTCATAAATTGTGATGGTCCCTCTGAACTTGTGGTCAATTTAGGTTTCCATGTCTGTTGAGTTTTACCAGTTTGATTGTTTGACAATTTAACTTCGTGATTGTTTGAAGTTTTTGAAAATTTTGAGTTTTCTGGTTTAACTGAAACAGATTGTTTTTGAACCACATCAGTTTTAAGTGCCTTTTCAATCACCTTGACTTGTTGGCGTTTCTGTTTCTTTTCCCTTTCTCTTACAAGTCGGGGATCTTGTTTTACAGAAACAGATCGCTTTTGGTGATTGCGTTCACGGGGATCATCATCAATTGCTTTCAACTTATGAAGATACGGACAATTTCGAATTATATGTCCAATTGTACCACATTCAAAACATGATCTTCGTTCAACAAACCCCGAAGTATCATGTGATCGTCTTGCCGATGATGAACTTTGTGATCCCGAGGTACTAGGTTTTGAACTATTTTGTTCATTTCTTTTCATCACAGTTGCTTTCTTGACAAAATCTAAGTTAGATTGGTTCTCAAACGTTGCAATTTTGTCCGTTCCCTTAGATTTCACAAAGTTCACATTTTTGTTCTTCTTCTGATTCGGCTTCCTTTGACCTTGAGCCGGTAATTTTCCTTTTGGTTTAGTATGATTTTGCTGTTTTTGAACTGTTGGTAATTTTTGATTGCCAAATTGTTTTCTAACTTCAGCCTTTGGGATAGGAGGGCACTGTGTTACTGTAACACGTGATCCTGTCTTTCCCAAAAACTTGCTTGTTGAATTTTCAAAGACTTTACTGATTAATGATTGATTAACATTCTTAATAGGAAAGTCTTTGTCTGAATAAATTTTATTATCACCAACAAGAGTGTACAGCAAATCCACACTCTCCGACTCTTTTGCAGACGTGGACTCGGTTGCAGCAGTCTTAGCGGGCTTTGCTGGAGGATCACATAGAATATGATTCTCAAGAGGTATGTCCTCTTCTTTGATTACCGCATCAGACTTTGCTGAATTAGTATCATCAGATTCATCATCAGAAGAATCAGCATCCTCAATCACAACTGGAGAATCCTGATTTTGTTCAGCAGTTACAAATGTATCTGCTGACGCATCTGAATCTGATGATACTTCCTTCTTGTATCCGAGTCCTGTTGTAAATTCCTCAACATCTAAAGGAACAGATGGTTCAAAGAAAACTCTATCTTCCTCATCCGGCATGGCATCATAATTATGTCTCACAGGTGGTGGACATTTCTTGTAACCTATGCATGTGACATCCCGTTTCTCTTTCTGTACGTCAATGATGTGATCCAACACATAGCTAGAGCTCAAATAACTGTCTAGCTTAAGTTGGATCGCCTCACTTTCAGTTTTGACACAAGCCATTTCCTTTTGCATTACTTCCAGACGAGTTATATACAAATTAATGTCAGTTTGTTTTCTGGAAACCATTTTAGTTAACTCGGTTTTATCCTTCTTTAACTTTTCAATTACCGACTTAAACTCCTTTTCATGGTTTTCATAAAACATGTTGGCTTCAGTGCACTTCGAAAGATCAACGGTCAATTTCTGATTGTGAATGAATGTCACATCATATTTCTCTTGCAAAGCCTCGTGTTTGCTTTGCAATTCACACCACTTATCATTCAAAGAAACATGTTTGTCTTGCAAGTCAAACAAACTAGCTTGTAAAGCATCATGTTTGCCTTGCAACTCAGACATGTTTGCCTCTAAATCAGCACATTTAACACGCAAACTATCACAGTTATCACAACTAACAGAAGTGGGTTCATCGACACATACCTGACTTGATGAACTGTCGACATTAGCCATAAAGGCTGAATGGAGAGAAGACGAAGAATAAGCAGCTTGATCCACCAAAATAGATCTTCGTTGAATTTCAGTTGTAGCTTCTTCCAAAAGCTCATCAATATCTACATCGACTGACGCACTTGATGTCTCATCCACATGATCATCACCTGAACTCGAGGATTCTTCATCTGAACTTCTACTATAACTAGAAGAGTCTTCATCCTCAGAAGAGTCACCACCATTGGCGGAAGATTCTCCACCACTGGCGTGATTTAAATCCTTAACCACTTCAGCAAAACAAGCTGTTCCATCTGGAGCATCATTTCCCAACTGGATTAACCAATCACAACCTTCATCTACTTGAACCACAAGTGCCTGGTTGGCATTAGATGGTCCTGCTTGACTCTGGTTGTTGACAGGCACCAATGTGCGCTCATTGTTCCTTACTTGGTTCTGATTTGCCCTGTTGCCTTGACCTCTGAAAGGATTTTGGTTTCCATGTTGAGATGGCCTCGTACATTCACATTTGAAATGACCACGTTCACCACAATTGAAACACTTAACAGCCTGCTTATCAAACCCATACTTGGTGTCTTTCTTGCTTTCCAAGCTGGTTCTGCCAGTTCTTTCCATGAAATCCTTTGCTCGCCTAACAACACTGGCAAAGGCCCACTTGATGTCCATCATCTCCATCTCCTCTTTATCGATCTGCTGATAGTCTTCTTGTGTCAGATTAATGTTACCAATCTGACCTTCCACTAATCCACAGTATGCGCTCACCAAAGTGTTTAGCAGCTCCATGTGTTCCTTTGCTACTTCCACACTGACTTTAGAAAAGCTTGAGGTGTCGAGCCGTACTGTATTTGGCTTTGACCAGCAGATGATGTGCTTCCGTAACACGCTTGCTGTTGAGGAGGAAGTGGATTCCCATACATGTCTGTTGGTCCGGTAGATTAAGGAGGAAGTGGATTCCCATACATGTCTGTTGTTCCAGTAGATCGAACAGGTAATGGATTTCCGAACATATCAGTTGCTCTGATAGGTCGTTGGCTTTGCTGTTGTGGTACTGGTTGAGGAACTGGTTCAAGCAGATTTCCATACATGTCTGTTGGAGGAGGCTTGACTGGAACTTGGATAGTATTGCCATACATGTCAGTACTAGACACAAACGCTGTTTGAATTGGAGCGTGTGAAGAAGGTTTTGTAGAAGTGCTAGAAGTTCCATAATACATATCAGGATTTTGTGGCACGTGAACTCTTTTTGCCTTGAGAGTTTCTTCCTGATTCTTGTTTTCTAGGAGTTGAACAAAGTCATTGAAGTTTGTTGTAGCTAACGTGCCATTGTACTTCATGATTTCCAAGAAGGTATTCCATTGAGGTGGCAATGCATCTGCAAACTTTTTCACAATCTCTGCTGGAGTTGTAACAACCTCAAAATTTGCCAATTCAGTCAGCAAGTGATTAAATCGACTTGTCAAATCTCCTAAAGATTCATTCTTGTTGGTGCATTCATCTGTCGTCTTCGTCTTATGTCGAGTCTCGGGTTCGTTGCGTTGCTGAACAAGCATGACATCACACATGACATCATATATGTGATATCATAAGTGACATCACATATATGACATCATGAAGAAAAAACAAGTTTGAATTAGTTGACCGTTTGAATTGTAATTGTTTGAATTAGGTAACCGTTTGAAAGGGTTACGTTTGAGGGTTCCGTTTGAAATAATCTTGTCACTTTCAAACGGAAGGGTCCTACCCTATAAATAGCCTTCAAACGAGTTCATTTGTAAGATTCTAGATTCCGACGCCGAGGTGCTGTCGAAGTGTCTCCAGTCCTGTAAACGTTCAGAGATTAATAAACGAGACAATTAATAGTGAATACAAGCTAAACGAAGACCAAATCAATGAATTCCGCCTCTGATTCGGTCTGAGCACTCTTCTGATCGACTCGTTAGGTCGTTTCACGATCCTACAAGTGGTATTAGAGCTCAGGAGGAAGAGTTCTTACCATTTAGCTCGTTTTCGCTGGAATATTCTATTTTCTACACCTTCTTTTCAAAACTGAACAAGTTTTTACGGATAAAATCGGCTAAAATTTCCACAACGTGTGTGTAATGGTATTTTAACAAATCCTTGAGAATATCGGACCTAAATTCGAAGTTTAACTGGTAAAAAAGGACTAAAATATGGGTTCCGTTTAAACGAAGCATAGGTGTTCTGTTTGAAAATTACCATCCCGTTTGAAAATGCATATCCTTCTGTTTGAAATTTGATTCTATCGTTTGAAAACAGGACTGTTACGTTTGAAACTGGGGTTCTGTTTGAACTTATCGTTTGAAACTGATCGTTTGAACATATCGTTTGAAATTTGCTTCTGACTGTTTGAAACCGACCTGGCCGTTTGAAACATAACCTGACTGTTTGAATTTCAACATGATCGTTTGAAACATCTGTTTGAAAAGTGTTTCTGTTGATCACGTGATAGTGCTTTGGGTTGTGTGAACCGTTTGGAAAGTTAATTGAATTGTGTATAAAAGTCTAAGAGGATGTCAGGTAATTGATGTTTGGAATAAGAGATCATGTGTTTTGTCAGTTAGCATGTGAAGTTCATCGTTTTGTGTGAAAGGTATAAAGAGATTGTCGGTTTGTGTGTGATCTTTATCGAAAGTTGTCAGCTAGAACAATATACAATCAGACTGCATGTGATTTCATTGACTCATTTATTAGAACATCAATCAAAGAGCTTTTAAATTGAATTGTCGGATTAGTGGTTTTGGGGGTCCTATCAGATTTAAGTAAGCATTAAAAGTGTCGGCCACTTGATATTCTCAATATATTGATAATTGTTTCGATAATGTGTTTGGTCCAATCATGTGAATTCGTTTATTAATGGTGTTGGCATGATATAAATCTCATTCTGAATTTGTATGAGATCAGTCCATGTGATCAAGTCAGTCAAGTCATTAAATGGATACATGTGATTTAGCATTAAAAGTCTAAGTCTATTTGATTTTTGCGGACCAATCATATTAATTGGATATTTGAATTTGTTGGATATTATCAATAGTTAAAACATTATATCATTAGACGACCCATTTGTCTTGATAGGCCCATTCATTCGTTAAATACATTCAGTAATTTTGTCGGATTTGTTAGAAAAATGGCGATGGTATTCGATGAACAGGAAAACAATAAGCTTGAAGATTTTAATAATTGGTATATGAGAAATATGGATATCGATTATAGAAATGTGAGTTCAGGTATTTGGGCTAAAAGTTTTGAATTATTCATATGTCAAAAGGATGAAACGTTGAATGAGATGGAAACACGGTTTAAAATTTTAACGGACAATTTGTGGAGAACGGGTATTAGAATGACAAATGATGAACATATATCGAAATTGACAACTGCATTACCTGCTAAATGGGATGAGTTCATGGTTGAGCTAAAACAGAAAGATTTTTTTCCAGAGCTTTTTCCATATCAGTTCTTTAATGAGGTTAATGCAGAGTATTATAAAGAAGAAAAGAAAAGGAAGGATTTTTTGTCCGAGATGGAAAAGAATTTAAATAAATTGGAGTTGGATGTACTTATTGAAATTGATAAAAGAATTTGTGGATTTCTTGCAACAAAGAGTAATCTAAAATATGATATCAAAAGGAAATGTTATATTGATGATAGTATGAATCCTTTTGATTTTGTTAAACTCTTTCGTGCAGGAACATACAAGATGGAAACAAAGGATACTCCAAAGGATGAGGAATCTGTAGAGTCTGGACCTTCAAGTTCTGCATCAGTGTGCTCAAAATGTGAGAGCTTCAAGACTGAAAATGACAAACTCTTGAGGGATGCGGAAAGTTTGACATCGGAAGTCAAGAAGTTAGAAGATGTGAAGCAGGCTGATGATAAGCAGATTCTTATGTTGCAAGAAAATTGTGAGAAACTAAAAGCTGAAAATGACAAACTGTTGGATAGTTTGAACAGTTTGAAATTTGAAAACAAGTTTTTGAAAGAAAAAGAAAAAGACTTTGAAAGTAAAAAGAAATCTTCAGAAGATGAGGATTTCTGGATTAAACTGGAAAACAAGAATCTGAAAGCAAATGAATCAAAATTCCAAGAACAGATAAAAGTTTTGGAAAATGAAAACTTTGTTCTTGAAAATTTGAAGAATGAGAATGAAGAAACAATCAAGACTCATTTTGGGAGAATATCTCGGTTTGAAAGTGAAGCTGAAAATTCAAGGAACAAAATTGAGGAACTTGAAAAGAAATTGAAAGGTTTTGTGACTTCATCTGAGTTTCCTTGTCCAAAACCTATCAATTCCGTTCCAATAAGTGACAATGTCACAAACTTTGACAAAGTCAAAGTTGAAGATTGTGATGAGAAATCTGATGTTGAAAAAGAAAAAATTAACAAAAAGAATTTATTTTTGAAGTTAAAAGAAAAATTTCAAGAAACTGTTCCACAATCAACCGAAAAGGGAGAATGCTCTAAGCAAAAACCTTTGAAGAAGAAAGTGGAACAGAAACAAAAACAAAATGAGAAAATTTTGAAAAATGTTCAAAAAGAAAATAAAAGTTCATCAGATCAATCATCCAATCGCAATCAAAAATTACAAAAAGTAAAAAATGAAAATTCTAAAATTGTTGGCAATAAGTGGTGCAGGTTGGACCACAGGCTCAAAAGTCAAATCCAGCAATCAAGAGGAGCAAGGAATATCACCAAGCCAAACAGTGCTTTGATTTGAGCATTTGGGCTGAAAATGGTGATTGGTACGATAACAGAGTGTGTTACCGATGTGGTTATCTAGGACACATTGCTGTTAACTGCCAAGGTTGGAGTTATGAGACGAGAAGATGCTTTAACTGCAACATCAGAGGTCACATTGCCAGAGATTGCCCAAGGAGATCAAATGAAAGATTGAGGGTTAATTCTCAGAAAATGGCAAAGAAATCAGTCAATGTGAAGCCCAAAGAACAGAAGGTTCAAGAACCTAAAGTTCAAGAAACGAAAGTGAAGCTTTCTCAAGGGCAAAAAGACAGACTGAGGAAGAAGAGGAAGAAGGCGAGAGAGTATCTCGAGAAGATTTTGTCCTCGGGTTCATCCGTTGGTAAGAATAAGAGTTCTGATGAATCAACTCCCTCGATTGCAAAGTCAAGCAAGACGAATTCATCGGATACAAATCTGAGGACGAAAGCAGAGAAGAAGAAGAAGAAAATGGTCGGCGATGAATCTGACATGTCGAAGTCAGACAAGCCACCTTCAGGCGATGAATCTGGCTCATCAAAGTCAGACAAGCCACATTCAGGCAATGAATCTGGTGTGGTAAAGCCAGAAAAGCCAGTTGTTGAGGTAAAAACTGAGAGTTCTAGTCTAACAATGGATGAGGCAAATTTTCCACCATTGTTGAACAAGAATTCAAAATCACCCAAGGACCGTCAGGCTTGGGTGAATCTGTTTAAATGAAAAAACCTGACTTGCCGGAGTTCCCAGGTTGGTAAGCGTGGAACAGGAATCGGCACATTTGTTGAGAAATTCACGAAAGTGATATTTCGTCTTACAAGTGGTAAATCAGGGACATTAAGTTGTACTTGATTTTCTACAAGTGATGTTTGAAGAATTGATCTTAAAAATGTTAGTTTTTACAAGTGATTGAAGAAGAACAAGATTATGTGATGACCCCAAATTTACAAGTGGTAAAGACAAACTTATTTTCCGGAAAAACCATTTGATTAAAACAAACTTAAGTGTTTTGAAATCACTATGAGAAAATAGTTTGTTGTCAGGGGGAGTTCTGATTGTTTAAGCCAAGTGAATGGAGAATTGAAGCAATTCTCATCATGTTGTCACATTTTTTTGTACAGTTTGTTTTCAAATTTTCCCAGAAAATCAAAATTGAGACATATTTTGATTTTAGGGGGAGTAAAAATTTTAAAAAAATTAGAAAATTTGAAAATGTCAAAAACATTGAAAAATTTAAAAATGAGTTTTGCTGAAAAAAGAGGAAATTATAGTAGAACAGTTGGACTGTCACAGCATGCTAAAGAAATGGAGAGATAAAATGTGATAAGCGATCTCACTAAAGATGTGACGGTAGGCTCAGCTAGACTAGTAGATTTGCGATAACGATACAAATCTAAATGAAAAAAGCCTAGTTCTAGTGGGAAACATGGTTGAAAGCATAGTACTTAGTTTTGTCCTTCTTGACTGTGTGCCTACTCAGTAATCGCTGATTGTCGAAAGACATAAAACTGGTTAAGTTTGTGAACTTTCACAACTTTGCTGAAAAGTCGCTGTGATTGTGCATTTTATTTTGCAAAGATTTAAACTTGTTTTATTTCTTTATTTTGTTTAAGCATCGGACATCCTCTGCGTATACGTGAGTATCGACCTGGATGTTGTTGCCTAAACGTTCTGCTTTATTTTCTTTGGTGTTTCGTTTAAGCTTTGGACCTCCTCTGCGTATACGGGAGTATCGACCTGGTGGTTAAAGCCTAAACAACTTCAACTTATTTTTATTTTCTTATTTTGTTTAAACATTGGACTTTCTCTGCGTATACGGAAGTATCGACCTGATAGTTAATGTTTAAACATTCTGCTTTGTTTTCGCACAAATCACAGTTGATAAAATTTTAAAGGCATTACTTGAGTTAGTGTATTGCATGATGAGGGGATATGCTGAGATCGTGGGATCCATAAGAACTTAGTGCTATCTTAATATACCTTAAAGTATCGGTAAGCAGATTGAAAGTTTTTAGTTTGAGTTTAAGTGGACAACAATATCGTCAATCCATGTGAATCGTTTAGAGCTTAAAATGTTTAAAGCTTAACGGTGCTTGTGATGTGTCTCATAAACTGATATGATCCTCTTTCGCAAACTCACAAAAATATGTTTGTACATATTTTATTTCTGCAGTTAATTTCTGTTATTGCATTCATGTTTCATTATTTTGAAAAGTCCAAAAAGATTTTTGACAACTGATGTTGAAGAGCTGATTTTCAAAATTCCAAGTGCTGAACATGATGAACTGGTTTGGGAGTGTGCGTTTAAAAGAAGAAATTTTGTTTTGAGAAAGAAAAGTTTGATTAGTTAATCGAGATCATTAATTTGAACTTGATGTAACTATTACTAGTAAGTTTTTCTTATTGTTTTAAGTAAAAACTTATGTTGTGATGAGAAAATGTGTGCAGGAAATGAGCTAATCAGAGATAAAGCCAGGAATTGATCTCAAGGTGATAGCTAATTCCAGACAGCGATCCCATCATGATGAGAGGGGGAGTCTGACGAGGTTAGAGCCAAAGTGAAGATCCTGGTATATGATAAGAAAGAAAAGAGACTGATAAAGACTGAAGATGCGAAGACTCGACACTTAAGACTCGTCAACATCTGAGGGGGAGTCTGTTGGTGCATTCATCTGTCGTCTTCCTCTTATGTCGAGTCTCGGGTTCGTTGCGTTGCTGAACAAGCATGACATCACACATGACATCATATATGTGATATCATAAGTGACATCACATATATGACATCATGAAGAAAAAACAAGTTTGAATTAGTTGACCGTTTGAATTGTAATTGTTTGAATTAGGTAACCGTTTGAAAGGGTTACGTTTGAGGGTTCCGTTTGAAATAATCTTGTCACTTTCAAACGGAAGGGTCCTACCCTATAAATAGCCTTCAAACGAGTTCATTTGTAAGATTCTAGATTCCGACGCCGAGGTGCTGTCGAAGTGTCTCCAGTCCTGTAAACGTTCAGAGATTAATAAACGAGACAATTAATAGTGAATACAAGCTAAACGAAGACCAAATCAATGAATTCCGCCTCTGATTCGGTCTGAGCACTCTTCTGATCGACTCGTTAGGTCGTTTCACGATCCTACAATTCTCCATACAAGTAAAACCATCAAATTCTTTCTTTAGTAATTCACGTCTCAATTGGCGTGTTGCTTCATTTCCAACGCCCCTTGTCTTCAATGCGTCCCACAACCTCTTCGTTGTCTTGTAACTGACAAATTGATGATAAATATCTTTACTTAACGCTTGAGTAAGAATGGCATATGCCTTCTTTTCCAAATCATAGACCTTCTTCTGATCTTCCGTAAGATCTGCAAACGTAGCAGCAGATGATGCGGCAACCTCTATTGTTTGATCGAAATCTGTGATGAACCGCAACCACAATTCTGTATTTTGTCCAAGGACGTATGTATGAAATCTGTCAATCCATCCTGGATATTCGTATAAGTGCATCAACTTTGGAGGCCGATTCAAACTTCCGGTTTCGCTTTCGCTTAAGAGAATGCTTTGAATACTTGGAGTTTGATTTGATACAAATGCCCATTGACCGGTAGAAATTGCATTAGCTTGAGAAGATACCGGTGCAGAAGATGACGGAGTACCAAAATACATATCTGTATTTACCGGAGTACCCCACCTTGGATTCATTTTTGATCAAGAAAAATAAAACCTGAAAATCACAAACTTGTTAAACATAAACAGACTAAGGTCGAAGGATCAAGACTTGTTCGAAGGATCAACAGTGTTCAAAAGATCACTGTTGAATTTCGAACAATGATTTCGAAAGATTCTCCAAACGAAGGATCCTTATCTTTCAAAAAAGAACTGTAGATCGAAAGATGTATGCTTCGAAAAGATTCCTTGGATCGAAGGATAAATCACAGACTTCGAAGGATGTTCGAAGGATATCCTTCGATCTGATCTGACACAGTTGACAAAAGTGACAGGTTGGTGAAAAAGTTGATGGGTTGGTAGAAACTTTCGGCAGAAGGTATGTTCAGACCTTACTTTCTGCCAAAACAGATTTTGAACCAATAAAATATTACTGAAAATCGAAGTAACAACCCAGAAACCGGTCACCGGAGTAAGCCGGTGTTTGGCCGGAAAACACCAAATTTCTTAAAAACAAGTTTTTAAGTTACCGAACCCTTCCTTTAACACACCCGGTAAGTTTAGAACACGTTTTAACGTCTGGAAATGCGAGAAAAACAGTAAAAACGGGTGCTAAACCATGTGAGTTTTTGTCCAAAAACACTCCAAAGCCTTGTATAAACTCGGTTTTTAACAAGGAAAAGAGCCACGGCTCTGATACCACTTGTAGGTCCCTCGGAGGTTGAGGTTATACCTATTCCTTGTTATATCTAACACACTAGCAAGTGCGGAATCCAAGCTAGCATGCAAACCGAGATAGAACACGACAATGATGAACACACAAGACTCAACGATTAACACCTCTTGTATTAAAACGTATGAAAGGTCAGTTACAGCACAAGGTTTACAAATGTATTCTGCAAACTCTCTCTAACTCTCGTGTGTGTGTGTGTTTTTGCTCTGGGTGTTCTCTATTCTCTCACACAGAAAGTGAACACAACACATGGGTATTTATACCCAACACAGCTCGTCTAGTCGAAGGATCAGACAGACTGATCGTAAGATCATCTGTCGATCTGAAACCTACCGAAGGATCACATATACCTCGAAGGATGATATCCTTCGAGGTTCATCCATCGAAGGTTCATCTTTCGAGCTCATCGAAGGATCTAAACAATCCTTCGATGACACATCCTTCGATACAGACATATTACAACCATTGCTTAACTGTTTGCCCAAGTCAAACCAGGAGGATGGTTGACTTGATCAAACTTACAAGACTAACAAAGACATCGTTTGGTATACAGACAAAGTACAGACACAAGTGCACCAACATTAAGTGTGGCTTTCATGCCAATGTCATCAAGAGAAACACCGTATCCATTCCCTGTATTCGGGCGCACGATGCTAGAGTCCGTGTTGCAGGCCCACGCATCGAAATGTTTCACCTAAGCAATCGCAGTTTTATTAAAAAACATATAATCAAAAGTTCCTGATCACAATATGGCAGTGGTTTCAGACCCGGACCGGCGGGTCGAACCGGTTTTTAGAAGGGTTGGACCGGATTTCTTTTGTATATTTTTTCAGATTTAACCCTATTAAATTTTATAATATTTATGACACCTTCCGGTTCTTACGTCCGGTCCGACCGGTCAAACCATTGAACCGGTAAGGAGACCAGTTCGACATCCAGTCTGGTTCTGAAAACATTGCAATTTGGTTAATAATTTAGCAACCTCGTGTATTAACTTTTGACAGAAATTCAGATTCAGCATGTTAAATGTATAGACTCCCGGTACGGGTTCAGACATTATGCTTCTAATACTTGTTACGAGATCCTTTCCCTTGGCTTTGAAGGCCTCTAAAAATGTCGGCTGGAAGAATATCTTAGGATTCAATGTATATGGGTCTCCGAATATACGCTGAAACAATTATACAAAAAAAAAAATCAAATCAAATAATATACTGACATTTATATGCATACGGACGCATAATACACTTGTGTAAACTATTGAATTTTACCTGATAAACGGATGCAATTTTTTGCCTGTATTTTTCGAGCCCCTGCCGCTGTTGAAATTGAAGCAAAAAAAAATTAAAAAAATCAGTAGTGTGTTTAGAGAGAGAAAGTAGAGAGAGAGTAAACGTTCACTATGATTTGATTAATTACAAAAGGAGTGATTACAACGAGATACATAATCAAGTAGCTAACTAACAAAGTCAATCAAGTCAACACTAGCTAATAATTATGATTAAAAAATTAACTGAAAACAGTAAAGATAATCAAGATTAAACAATAGCTAATAATTATGATTAAAAAATTAACTGAAAACAGTAAAGATAATCAAGATTAAACAATTTAACATTAAAGCACATTTGTTGATTCTAAACTCACAACTAACTTGACAACTGTTATTAATTTACCATTAAAAGGCCAGATTGAAACTGATCAATCAGAAGTCATGTTTACTGCAAAATTAGAAGATGATGGATTATCAATCTAAATGCATTTTAACATTCCAGAATCTAATCAATTTCAGTAATTCAAGAATTTAAGCACAGAATACATAGTTTGCAACACTTGATTGTATATTTGGCTAACATATAGTTATGCATACCAATATTGCATCTTGTGGTCCACAACCATTGCACTTAATTTCTTCTCCTTCTAATGTTGTATACCAGTCCATGGATACTGGGCACGGGCGACGGAATTTCTGTATCGAAAATAAGTGTTTTTAAATTTAAATAATAATAATAATAGTAATAGTAATAGTAATAGTAACAGTCAGGGGCGGACCTGAAGGCTTGTCGGGCGGAGCCCGGGCTACGTCTCAACTTTTTACTAGAAGTGTAAAAAATTTTTTTTTTTCGATTTTTATACATAGGACACCCCTGAACAAGTACGAGGACACCCCTCAAATTTTTTTTTTACAAAATAATAAGCCTAGTTCAAGTGTTATTCAGCAACCTAATTAACCCAATTAAGTAATAATAGCCCACCTGGCTCATGAGCCCAATTAAGTAATAATAGCCCAAGTCCAACTGATTATTTTGGGCGGCATAATGATAATGGCATATCAAACGTCAGTCGACTCCAGAACAATCAGACTTTCAGCATACGAACAGAGAGGCAACACGCAACAGAACAGATCATACGATTATACGAAGTTACGAACACAGAACAATCGACTGCAGCAGATTTGTTTCAGAGACGAACACTAACAACAGGTTTGTTTCGATTTCGATTTTCGAACATATTGTTTGACTGATAATTGTTACCTGTTAGTTTGATGAATGATGATTGATAATGTTTCGATAATCGGCACTTTGGCAGCCCATTCGCACAGCAGCGAATCGAAATCGAAGCTCGAACAACAGCGACAGAAACAGTTATTCACTTATTTGATTGATAATTCAGGTTTGTTTCATTGTTATTCAGTTATTTGATTGATAATTGTTTGAACTTTGATTGTTATTTTATTGATAACTGTTTGAACTTTGAAGTGATGACGAAACCAAAATCCAAAAAAAAAGCTTTAATGAGGTTTTAGACATGCAAATTCAAGAATTAGGAAGTCGATTTAGTGAGGTAACAACTACTTTGATAAAAAATATGTCGGGTTTAAATCCTTCTAACGGTTTTTCTAAGTTTGACCCATCGAAGATATTGGCGTTTGCTAAGATGTACCCGGATGATTTTACTACACAAGAAATAGGGACTCTTTTGGGTGATATTGAGTCATTTCGTCACACAATAAGCGATGATGATAACTTTGACAACTTGAATGGAATAAGTGATCTTGCGCGTCTTATGGTTGAAACGGGAACGCATATTTCTTGTCCTTTAGTTTATCGGGTAGTTAAGTTAGCTTTGCTTGTACCGGTTGCAACGGCAACCGTTGAAAGATGTTTTTCGAAATTGAAGCTTGTCAAGACGGATTTACGCAATCGAATGGGCCATGAATATTTAAACAATGCTATGGTTTATGCGGTCGAAAAGGATTTTTTTTGTGAAGTAAAGGACGACGATGTGATGGAACGATTTCAAGCTATGAAAAAAAGAAGAGGACAAATCTATTAGGTAATTTTTTTACTTTATTTATTTATTGTCGTTTTTTTTTAATATTGTATGATTGCACTGTAAAAAAAAAAAATTGGGATACCCCTGAATTTATGTTCTAGTTCCGCCACTGGTAACAGTAACAGTAACAGTAACAGTAACAGTAACAGTAACAGTAACAGTAACAGTAACAGTAACAGTAACAGTAACAGTAACAGTAACAGTAACAGTAACAGTAACAGTAACAGTAACAGTAATAGTAAAGGTACTCCCTTTATACCTATTAAATATATAAATTGAACACTACATAAATGTAAACGTATTCAAAGCAATGTCTTCAACGGAAATTAAGAAGCTCCGCTGTAGACACATTTTAGCTTGTTAGGAAGCTCTCATCAAGAAGAACAAAACCCAAAATAATCAATTATATAACACATAGAAAAGCACCATTATTTGCATATGTTGATACATATTTTGTGGACACGACTCGGTTCGGTTCGACTCGGTTCGGTTCGACCCGGTTAGGTTCGGCTCAAGCCCGACGTCACGACATTCCTCCGTCGTGCGTCCCAGAGTTCGTCACGCGAAGCACGGAGCGCCGCGAGCCGGTTCCCGCTGCCACATCATCATGACATCATCAAGATGATGTCACTTGTTGACTACTCTTTACAAATATGAATTCTGAATTCATGCACGTACAAGTTTGGACCAATCAGATTTATTTGTGGGCCAATTAACTCCATGTTGGGCTTTTATTACCCACATGGGCCAAGTCCAACCGCACAAGGCAGAACTCATATTTATACCGAAAACAAGTGTTTTCGGTAGAGCAGAGAGGGTGAACAAAAGAGAAGGGCATCGCACAAGAGAGAACCGAGAGATTTGTTTGAGAGTTTGCAAAGATTGATTTGTAAACATTGGTTTGTAATAGTTTTCAAGTATTAATACATTGGTGTTAATCGTTGAGTGTCGGTCTCCATTTCGTGTTCTTGTTCATCTCCTTCTCTCGATCTCGGTTTGCATCTCCGGTTGGATTCCGCACAACCGGGCGTGTTTGTACACAAGGAGTAGGCGACTAAATCCTCCCCTAGCCGGACCTACAAGTGGTATCAGAGCCTTGGCTCTTCTCCTTGTTAAAACCGAGTGTTTTCGGGTTGTTTTCGGGTTGTTTTCGGGTTTTTGAATTTCATATTTTTCTGAAAATTCTGCTCATATCCTCGAAAATTCTGTTGTTTTGCTGGAAATTCTGATAAAAACCTTGTTGTTTATCATTTTCACATGTTAAAAGTGGGTTTTTAGTGAAGTTTTAAGCAAAAATTGTGTTTCGGAAATTTGTCGGTTCACCGGAAAACTCATAAGTTTACCGGAAAACTCATATTTGCTGGACTGTTCTTCTTATCTTCAACAAATATTCAAAGTGTTCTTCTAGTTTTCAACCTTTTAATCTTGGTCAAGTATTGGTATAGTTGTTTGTGTTTTGAAAATTGCAACTTGGATTAAAATATTAAAAGGACATCATCATTTGGTTGGTAAACTTGGAAAGAGTGAACCGAAAAGGAGCTTCTTTGTGTCAGTGGACAGAAAGTCAATTGTACAATCACACAAGTTTTGTTTCAAATGCACAACATTTTCACTCACACAAGACTTGAGTCTTACAACAGTGGGGATCGCACAAGAGTTGTGGGCTCGTACAAGTAGCTGGGCTTCAGTTTTGGGCTTCTGATTACTTTTGATTTCTGTTTGGGCTGCAGTCTTGAGTCGCACAAGACTCTTTTCAGTCGCACAAGACATTTATCAATCGCACAAGACTTGTTTAATCGCACAAGATAGTGGGCTTCTATTTGGGCTTCTCATTACAACATTTAAATTCTGTTTGGGCTCTGATTTCTTCGACATTCAAATTGTTTCGTCGACTTCAACGATCACCTTTGTTTCGTGGGACTTTGTTAAACATTGTCAAAATTAAAAAAAAAAAAAACCAACAGAAAGTGTGCAAAAGTATTTTTAACTGTCTGTTTAAGTTTAACAAGTTTGTGTTTTTCAGGTCTTTCGATCAAGGATCCTTCGGCTGGTTGTTATCATTCGAGATATTAACATAGTTTGTGAAAATTAAATTTTAAAAAGGGAAAACTTGTTTTTCAAATTTTTAAATCATTTTCACTTAATATATTAATTTTTATAAAATGGGAACAAACGGTCAGTGGGATCCAACCGCGTGGACTCAAACAACTTCGACTCCACAATCATCAGCTACGCACGGTCAGTGGGATCCAACCGCGTGGACTCAAACAACTTTGACTCCACAATCATCAGCTACGCAATCTGCGTCAGATTTCAACAAAACTGCATGGATGCAGGCTATTGCCCCACCTCAAGCTGCAATGATAACTGCAAATCAATGGGCATTGGTCACAAATCAAAGCAGCAGCATTCAATCTATGATGCAGAACGACAGCGAAAGAAAGGCTGAGAACTTATGTTCAGGGGCAAGGGCAAGGTCAAGATCTATGGATGTGCTTCTTCACCGCATTTGACAATGATTTGGAAGTTGCAGGATCTAATCCACAGACTTACAGCACTATGTCTGAAGATGATAAGAAGAAATTTGAGTTAGAAAAGAAAGCATTCATGATTCTCACACAAGCTCTTCACAGAGACATTTACCACCAGTTTGTTTACTGCACGACTACTAAAAGCTTGTGGGATATGCTCACGTTACGATGTGAAGGAAATGCTCAATCTAGAAAGATCAAGCAAGAATTACTGAAGAAAGAGTTTGAAGGATTCACGTGTTTGGAGAATGAGACTTTGGCAGAGTTATCTACATGGTTCCATCACTTGTTGAGCGAGATGTTTGCTTTTAGAGTCACTGCCACTCCACAAGAAATGGTGAAGAGATTCGCTGATAGCTTACCAGCAAAGTGGAGCAGTTATCTTGAAATTCTCAAAGAAAATGGTGTTCTAGACACAATCACCATTTATGAGTTAATTCAAAAATTGGAGAACAAGGATGTAGAAGAAAAGCTTAAGGCAAAAAGAACACTAACTCCTCAAAACCCAGAGATGTACTATGGGATTGCAGGAGGTATCAGTGGAGAAAAACCAGCCTCTCAACATGCGAAGCTTCAAACAGCCTTCATCTCAAACACCGGACCTTCCACAACAAATCAGTTTGATCCTTCAGCATACACGATGATGTATTCAAGACCGGATTCTTCTTCTCTACAACAGAATGTGCAACCGACAGCTCAGCAATTCACACCACCGCCTTTTGTTAGAACCAAGCAGAGCTCAGCAGCAACAACCGCAACAGCAAGGGTTTTATGGAAGCTCTTCAAACTTTCAAGCCACTTCCAATCCGAACACAGTCAGATTAGACACTTCCAACTTTTCCAAAGTCAGTGTCGAAATAGCCAAGGAGCATATGGAGATGTTGAACACCTTGGTTAGTGCTTATTGTGGATTGATCGCAGGTCAGATTGGGAATATCAATTGGTCACAAATCAAAGCAGCAGCATTCAATCTATGATGCAGAACGACAGCGAAAGAAAGGCTGAGAACTTATGTTCAGGGGCAAGGGCAAGGTCAAGATCTATGGATGTGCTTCTTCACCGCATTTGACAATGATTTGGAAGTTGCAGGATCTAATCCACAGACTTACAGCACTATGTCTGAAGATGATAAGAAGAAATTTGAGTTAGAAAAGAAAGCATTCATGATTCTCACACAAGCTCTTCACAGAGACATTTACCACCAGTTTGTTTACTGCACGACTACTAAAAGCTTGTGGGATATGCTCACGTTACGATGTGAAGGAAATGCTCAATCTAGAAAGATCAAGCAAGAATTACTGAAGAAAGAGTTTGAAGGATTCACGTGTTTGGAGAATGAGACTTTGGCAGAGTTATCTACAAGGTTCCATCACTTGTTGAGCGAGATGTTTGCTTTTAGAGTCACTGCCACTCCACAAGAAATGGTGAAGAGATTCGCTGATAGCTTACCAGCAAAGTGGAGCAGTTATCTTGAAATTCTTAAAGAAAATGGTGTTCTAGACACAATCACCATTTATGAGTTAATTCAAAAATTGGAGAACAAGGATGTAGAAGAAAAGCTTAAGGCAAAAAGAACACTAACTCCTCAAAACCCAGAGATGTACTATGGGATTGCAGGAGGTATCAGTGGAGAAAAACCAGCCTCTCAACATGCGAAGCTTCAAACAGCCTTCATCTCAAACACCGGACCTTCCACAACAAATCAGTTTGATCCTTCAGCATACACGATGATGTATTCAAGACTGGATTCTTCTTCTCTACAACAGAATGTGCAACCGACAGCTCAGCAATTCACACCACCGCCTTTTGTTAGAACCAAGCAGAGCTCAGCAGCAACAACCGCAACAGCAAGGGTTTTATGGAAGCTCTTCAAACTTTCAAGCCACTTCCAATCCGAACACAGTCAGATTAGACACTTCCAACTTTTCCAAAGTCAGTGTCGAAATAGCCAAGGAGCATATGGAGATGTTGAACACCTTGGTTAGTGCTTATTGTGGATTGATCGCAGGTCAGATTGGGAATATCAATCTAACCAATGAAGATTATCAGCAAGTGGATAAAGAAGAGTTTGAAATGATGGATATCAAATGGGCTCTTGCTAGTGCAATTCGAAGAGCAAAGGAGTTTATGGAAAGGACGGGGAGAACCAACTTGGAAAGCAAGAAAGACACCAAGTATGGGTTCGACAAGCAAGCTGTAAAGTGCTTTAACTGTGGTGAACGGGGTCATTTCAAAAGGGAATGCACAAGACCAGCTCAGCATGGAAACCAAAATCCTTTCAGAAATCAAGGCAACCAGCAGAACCAGAACAGGAACAATGTTCGTACGTTGATACCTGTCAACAACCAAAGCCAAGCAGGGCCATCAAATGCCAACCAGGCACTTGTGGTTCAAGTAGATGAAGGTTGTGATTGGTCGCTTCAGTTGGGAAATGATGCTCCAGATGGAACAGCATGTTTTGCTGAAGTCGTAAAGGATTTAAAGCACGCCAGTGGTGGAGAATCTTCCACCAATGGTGATGAATCTTCTGAAGATGAAGACAGTTCTGGTTATAGTGGAGGCTCAGATGAAGAATCCTCCACTTCAGGAAATGATCATGTGGATGAGACATCAAGTGCGTCAGTCGATGCAGATATTGATGAGCTTTTGGAAGAAGCTGCAGCAGGAACTGAAAGAAGATCTATTTTGGTGGATCAAGCTGCTTACTCTTCGTCTTCTCTCCATTCAGCCTTTATGGCTAATGTCGACAGTTCATCAAGTCAGGTATGTGTCGATGAACCCACTGAAGTTAGTTGTGAAAATTGTGATAGTTTAAATGTTAAATATGCTGAAAAGGAAAGTCAGTTTGAAATCACATACAAACATAATCAAGAATTGATTGTAGATCTTTCTAAAGCAACTGAAGCTAACTTGTTTTTAACCAGAAATGAAAAGGAATTTAAAGCAACAATTGCGTCATTAAGACATGATGTTTCAGAATTACAAAAGGCTGTTTTGCAAAAACAACATGCTAACAATAATCTTATTGACACAATTGAAAAGCAAATGGTAGAGTTGGCAACAGCTCGATGTGAATGTGAGACAATTAAGCAGAAACTGGAAAGCTATTCCAATTCCCGCTATGTATTGGATCACATCATTGACGTTCAAAAGAAAAAGGGGGATAAAATATGTATTGGATTCAAATCATGTCCTCCCCCAATGAATCACAATTACTCCAAATTGCCTGATGACGAGGATATGCCCCGTTTTGAACCTACTGTGCCACTCGATCTAGATGACTTTGCAGCAGGCCTCGGGTTCACAACTGGTACATCATCCTCGGGTCAATCAGAATCTGAGAATGTGACAGATTCATCGTGTGTTAAGGAACAGAGTCCTCCCATTGTTGAGGATGCTGATTCTTCGGATGATGAATCTGAAGAAATTGTGAAACAACAGTCTAACTCGGTTACAACAGATATTCCAATCGAGAATCACATCCTGTGTGATCCACTAGTGAAACCGAGTAAGACTGAAATGTCAAAAGCAATGGAGTCCCTTGTATCTAGCAGTGAAGAGAATAACTTGTTGTACACGCTCAAAGGAAATAGCAAAATCTACTCTAACAAAGATTTTCCAATTAAAAATGTAAATCAAGATTTAATTGAGCAAATTTTTGAAGGATGCACTGATAAGTTTTTGGGGAACAAAAGTGGCAAAGTTACCGTCACTCAATGTGATCCAATTCCGTGTGAACAAATTAGAAAACAATACGGAAACCAAAAACTACCAATTGAGCGAAAACAACAAGTCAACTCCGGAAAGGGTAAGGTACAGGGAAAGAAGGCTCAGAACAAGAATGTTCAAGCACCTAAAGTTCAGCAGCCTAAGACTGAACAACCAAAGGTTCAACAACAAAAGGTGCAAAACAAAAGAGCTCCTGTTAAGAAACGAGAACCGAAAATGAACTTTGTTGGATCCACGGGTTCAGACAAACTTGAAACATTTCAGGATAAATCTAACGTTGATTTTATAAAACAAGTTAAAATTTTAAAACGAAATGATCAGAATAATTACACCCAACACACCAACGGATGTGATTTAGGTCCAAGCACGTCTAGATCACAAAGTTCATTGTCTGGTTCTCCGTCTGGTCATCAACATGTTTCTCCGAAGTTTGTAGAGCGAAGAACATGTTTTGAATGTGGGACAGTTGGGCATATTGTAAGATATTGCCCAAACGTGCAAAAGCTGAAGTCAAAAACGAGTGCTCCCCAAGAAATCGATTACCGAAAACGACCAGTTTCCCCGAAACAAGACCCACGTGTCTTGAAAGAAAGGGAAAAGAAGTTAAAGCAAAAGAATCAAAAGGTAATTGAAAAGGCCTTAAAATCAGAGGTCAAAGAAGAAAAACCTGTACAAGCAAAATCTGAAACTGTAAAACCAGTAAATGCTAAAACAATAAATTCAAATACTGGTAAAGGACAAACAGCTTGGAAGCAAAAGCAGGTAATTCAATCAGGGGGAGCACCACAGGTTCTTTTTCCTAATCATCAAGTGATTGAAATCACTTTCCTTGATGATCAAGGACGACCCAAGTCCACAAAGGCTTGGGTCCCCCTCTCCAACTAATCTCTGAGTGAGTGTGTAGGATATTCCAGGAGGAACTTTCGATAGTCGTAAGATTGTTGATAGTGGAGCGTCCTTGAATAAGAAAGGCGACAGAAGAGATTGTTGCCTTTGATGGAGAGAGGAGAAAAGAAGACAAAAATGTCTGATGATAGAATGTTGTTGAATGAAGTTGCAAAATTCGGCCAGATGAAAAATGTGCCAAAATTTGGTTGTTATGGTTTTTGATCGGGTCCCCAGGAAAGATTCCAATGAAAAGTACGCGCCTGTAGCACGTCTGAAACTTTTCGAAGATTCATGGATTTTTCTTCCACAAGAAGTTCAAAGTCCACAAGATGAACGTGTAGGGTACTTTTCTCTACGGTGTGATTGAAGAAAATGTGTTTGTTGAACAAACCAACCGGGTGTGCGGATGCCTTGGCGTGGATTGAACAACCGCACACTACTTCTCAAAGAGGAAGACAAAGACCTTCGCTGGTACAATGTGGAAGACCAGCCGGACCCAGAGGTTTCTGATCTTGTTGCTGTGAAGAGATTTCTAAGTAGCTACAAAATCGACTTTGAAATCCACACCGGGTGGATATCCAGTTTGGGAGAGCACTCAGATTCCTTGCAATGCACGAAGCAGTTGCAGGATACGGTTTTTAAATTTCTAATCTCTCCTATACTTGTTGATATTTAAGCTGCTTTATGAATTATTATCATCTCGTACAGCACTCCTTGACCTGACACATTGATCTCGAATATCACCTCACACGTGATTGTTTCATTATGAAACTCATCAATGTTGTCATGGTCCACACCGATGACCAACGTGCCGACCTTTTTACCAAAGCATTTGACAAATCAAGATTTGACTTTTTATTGATGGTAAACGGCATTAAGGTCAAGCAAGAGTAAAACCAACATCGGAAAATCATTTTAGTAAATACCTTTGTGTTTTAAATTTGTCTTCGTTTATTGATTTTAGGGGGAGTAAATCCAAAATTTGAAAATCCAAAAACATCGAAAAATTTCAAAAACTCAAAAACAATAGAAAAACAAAAATGAGTTTCCTGGCGAGCAAAAGAGAAAATGATAGTACATCAGTGGTCTGTCTAAACCTCTTTAAACCTTAAATGAAAAACGATAAGCAGCTCTATATAAGATGTATCGGTAGGCTCACAATCATTTTAAAGTGTGCAGGGTGATATAAATCTTAATCGACTGAAGACCAGGTGGGAACCATTCATTGGCATATGGTCTTAGTACCGAAATTTCGTTTGAGAGATTGCCGAGGTTCTGAGATATTCGGTCTTTATGCTGCTTATCATCTGGGTATCATGGTTGTATCTTTTACCGAAAAATAACGGGGACGCAAGTCTAGATCTTCCATGATACTATACATACGTGTACATATTGCATACGACCTCAATAAGTGATCAACAATCACATGTCCAAACAAATAAGTGATAATATATCACAGATTCTTTGCGGGTGTCAAGTTCGTCTCTCTGCTGTACGAAAGTACTGACCTGTTCACGGACTTGCTCCTGTGCCCTTCATGCATATGAAAATCAAGTTCCTCATCAATAAGTGATTATATCACATAGGGCTTGTTTTCAAATCAAAATAAGTGAGAATCTCACATCATATACGGTCAAACAGATGATAATCGGTATACTCACCGGTAAGATGAACCCTCGTGCATACCTTGATACGGGAATGTGTCGTGATGTGGATGAACACCGGTCGGTAAGTATAAATCATACCTTAACGTATCCCCTCGCCATGATTACATCTGATAAGTTGAGCTTATGTGGACAACAATACCGATAATTGTTATAGGATGCTTATCTTAATGTTAACTAAAAGAACAACAAGAGCGTTTTGGCATGACCGTACACTGATATGATTCTCTTACCCTCGAAACTCGCAAAAAGAATGTCTGTAAATATTTATTTACTGCTTTCTGTCTTTACATTCGAAATATTCAAAAATACCAAAAAGATTTTAGGTGTGTTTTAATATAAAATTTCTAAAAGCCAAAAAGATTTTATTTCTATTTTATTTTCGATCGTACGATGTTGGATCTCGAGTCTTCGTTACCTGAAACCTGATTGAAAACCGAAACGACTGATTCTTCATAAACGGTCGAAATTTGCAAGTTTTTGAAAGTTAAAATTTAAAATGGATAAAATTTGTTAAACTTTCAAACTGTCGGACGATAGTTGATTGAATAATGGTCACATGTGTGTCGCTTGTTTATACTAACTATATTCCAAGCAGTTGTTCTCATTACGTGTTTAGATTTCTTGCATGTGCAGATTCTAAAGGCAAGGAGAACATGGTCGATGACAAGCTTCGGAATGAAGACACGACGTAAAGACACTCAAATGATGAAGATGATCGAGTTGCCGCTGATCCATCATCAACACCACAAGGATCTCAAGTACTGTAGATCAAGTCATTCACGAGCATAACTCAAGGGGGAGCTTATGTTAAGGGGGAGTTTGTCAACACACTTTCTACATGAAACGGGGAGTTTGTTGATACACTTTCTGCTTACAAGACGTGAAGACTTTGAAGATCCTCCGACATGGAAGACACGGAAGTTGAACCTCACGAGTAGCGTCCAAGGGGGAGTTTGTTGATACATATTTTGTGGACACGACTCGGTTCGGTTCGACTCGGTTCGGTTCGACCCGGTTAGGTTCGGCTCAAGCCCGACGTCACGACATTCCTCCGTCGTGCGTCCCAGAGTTCGTCACGCGAAGCACGGAGCGCCGCGAGCCGGTTCCCGCTGCCACATCATCATGACATCATCAAGATGATGTCATGATGATGTCACTTGTTGACTACTCTTTACAAATATGAATTCTGAATTCATGCACGTACAAGTTTGGACCAATCAGATTTATTTGTGGGCCAATTAACTCCATGTTGGGCTTTTATTACCCACATGGGCCAAGTCCAACCGCACAAGGCAGAACTCATATTTATACCGAAAACAAGTGTTTTCGGTAGAGCAGAGAGGGTGAACAAAAGAGAAGGGCATCGCACAAGAGAGAACCGAGAGATTTGTTTGAGAGTTTGCAAAGATTGATTTGTAAACATTGGTTTGTAATAGTTTTCAAGTATTAATACATTGGTGTTAATCGTTGAGTGTCGGTCTCCATTTCGTGTTCTTGTTCATCTTCTTCTCTCGATCTCGGTTTGCATCTCCGGTTGGATTCCGCACAACCGGGCGTGTTTGTACACAAGGAGTAGGCGACTAGATCCTCCCCTAGCCGGACCTACAGCATACAGATTCAATTTTACTGTAAAAGTATAACTTTCACTCATTTTCTAACATTTTTCTTTTATAGAAATTAACGACAATGATAGAGTTTGTATATTTAACACATTATATCTATAAATGGATTGGAAATAAGTTTTGACTCTACAATCAATATAGTTAACATCAAAAACCTTTTAAAGATACATAACCAATAAAAGCCTAACTGAAAACGGACCCATTATTTGATGGAATGGTTCTGAAAATCGACCAAAAGTATATTCGGATATTACCGGCTTGTTTGAATTATCATTCTTAGAAGTTCTATCAATAAATATTATTATATTCATGACAAAGTATAAAAGCTCGTCGTAATATTTCTTACTTCAACAAAAGATTCCAATACAAAAAAACATCTGTAGATATTTAAATAAGGTTAATCATAAATGTCATTTTTTAGGTTAGTTACCTGCATCACTTTCGCAGATTTCAACTTCGGCATGGTGATAGATTCCTATGAACAATCACCATGCTATCAAGATTTAACACGCGTTCTTCAGTTCCCTGCATCAGGAATCAGTCAGTATAATTAACAGCAGAAAACAATATAAACGAAGAACTGAAGATAACTAACCATTGAGTCAAGTGGAGGCAGAAGATGCGGCGCCCTAGATGCGTCTGAAGCGACAGTGGAGTCAACTGGAGGCAGAAGATGCGGCAGTGATGAACTAGGGTTTACCAACAGTGGTTGTCAGAAGCGGTGCTGAATAATATAGAGAATTACAGTTTGATTTATAATGGTGCGTTCATGTGAGATTTTCCATTTTAACCCCTCATTTTTACACTATTTATCTATTAATTACCCTTCTGGCCCTTTTATTTAGTATGTTTGCTAAGACTAAAAATCATGTAGTTGTGCATATGTGCTTATGATATACTTCAAACAACACACGTTTACATTAGTTTTCACATTACATTGTCGTGTATCTCTATGTCACATTTCATCGAATAAGGTTTGAAGCATGCATCCACGTACATATACGAATTACATGGGTGGGTGGGATGTTGGGTTTCAAGCTTCAATCACACGCAAGAAAAACTCACCATACCATATTTGTTTTACTTCTTAAAACCCACATAAATACATACTCATGCTATGTAAATAAAGAATAATACCAACCAACTACTTGATTCAATCAACAATACTTAAGCCATGACCTGTTGAAGACCCGTATCTGTTGATACACTTTGTGTGGACGCGACTCGGCTCGGTTCGACTCGGCTCGGTACAACTTGGTTTCGACACGGTTAGGTCCGGCTCAAGCCCGACGTCACGACATTCCTCCGTCGTGCGCCCCAGAGTTCGACACGCGAAGCACGGAGAGCCGCGGCCTTTCCCGCCAACACATCACCATGACATCACCTTAGTGATGTCATGATGATGTCACAGGTTGTCAAAGTTTGCAATTCTTATTCAGTTGTTGACGAATAACATTTTGGGCCGAGACTGCAATTGGGCTTTGACTTTAGTTGGGCCAAACTACCAACGACGAAACAAGTTAAATTTGAAATGGTTGTCGACGAAACACTTCTGTTTCGTCGACTTTGATTTGATTCGCCGAGTTCCTTTTCAGTTTCGTCAAGTCTGTGTCTCTGTTTTAGTATAAATAGGTCTCGTAGTTTCTGTGTGAAACAAGGATGAGATGAGGGACGAGAGATGAGAGAATACCCTGCAAGTCTGTAAACTGTGTTTGTATCAGTTGTGCATTCTCATCCAGTTAATCAAACGATTGTGTTTCTTTGGTTAACCACTGTGTTTACTTTGTTCTATGTTTGATTTGGCTTAGTTAAGTGGATTCCGCACACTTAACTTTGTTTGTTATAAACAAGGCTTTGGTAGTGAAAATCGATCCTCCGATTTAGGGACCTACAAGTGGTATCAGAGCCGTGGCTCTTATCCTTGTTTAAAATCAAACATAGTTCGGTTGTTTTAACTAGTGTTTGTGTGTTTTTCTCAGAAAAGTATTCTTAAAACCTGGTATTTTTCTGGAAAAGGGGCTTTAAAAACTGTGGATATTGTTTGTTTGCTAAGAGTTTTACCGAAAACCATACTAGTTTGAATGTTCACATGCTAACTGTTGGTTTTGGTTGAAAGTCTTTGACAAAAACTTGTGTTCGGAAATTATAAAGTTCACTGGTTGTTCTTGTGTTCTTCATATCTTCATAAAATATTCAAAGTGTTCTTGACAAAACTTACTTTTTAATCCAACTGATAAGGTTAACTTGCTTTGAAAATTGTTATAATATACTCTATTATCCACCATACTTTTAGGTTGGTAAGAAAAGCATGGTTGAAAGTCGTGTGAGTTGACAGACTGTGTATAAACAAATCACCTACTTTTACCAACCCCTGACAACCTTTTTGACGAATCAGCTCTCGACGAATTAAGAAGTCAACGAAACAGAAAAGTGTTTCGCCAAAGTTCCCTTCGACGAATCAAAAGTATTTCGCAAAAGGTCCCTTCGACGAATCAAAGGTTGTTTCACCAAAGGTCCCTTTGACGAATCAAACATCTGTTTCGCCAAACTTCTTTGACGAAACAAGATCTATTTCGTCATCAGTTGTTTCATCACAATAACATTCTGTTTCGTAGAAGGTGTTTCGTCGTGTGTGTTGTCATTTTTCAACAGAAAGTTTGCAAATCTATCTTAACATTGTGTTTTCAAGTGTCTGATGGGACTGGAGTACGGACCCACGACCAGGTCAGAGTTCAAATCAGTTGCACAAGTCCATGGGACTGGAGTACGGACCCACGACCAGGTCAGAGTTCAAATCAGACATCTATGGCCTCTTACTTAGCAAACTCCATACCTCAACAACAACCGTCCATAAGTGCAAGTCAATGGGCCTTGGTATCAAATCAAAACCAGAGCATTCAAAATCTTTTGTTGAGCGAGAGTGAGACGGGTAGCAACAATCGCCCGCCAAAGCTAAATCACATGAATGATTATCCATCATGGAAGGGACGTTTTCATACCTATGTTCAAGGGCAAAGCACCGAACTTTGGACGTGTTTCATTAATGCAGTCAACCCTGCCCTCGAAACAGCAGCATCAACTTCAGCAGGTTATGCTAATATGCTTGAGGATGATAAGAAAGCTTATGACCTGGAGAAAAAGGCGTTTGCCATTCTTACACAAGCGCTTCACAAAGAAATCTATCATCAATTTGGTTATTGTAAGACCACGAAAAGCCTATGGGATGCATTGGTGGCGAGAGGAGAAGGGAATGCAGCTTCTAGGAAGACTCGCCATGATCTGTTAAAGAAAGAGTTTGAATCATTTCAGTTCTTGGAAAATGAAACCCTAAATGATATGACTTCTCGTTTCTATCATTTGATTAGTGAAATGAGTTCTTACAATGTTAATGCTACCCATCAGGAAATGATTGCTCGGTTTGCTGATGCTCTACCTCCTAAGTGGAGTCCATTCATTGAGCTTCTGAAATATACGGGTGCACTGGATGCAGCCAATGCCAGTCTCTATGAATTCATTCAGAAGTTAGAGCACAAGAATGAAGAAGAAATTAGGAAGGCTAAAAGAATTGCAGCTGCACCTCCTCAAAATACAGAAATGTATTTGCCTGGTTTTGGTCCTTCAACTAGTTCTAGTTCCGTTCAACAACCGAAGCTTCAAACGGCGTTTGTATCCAATACAAAATCTTCTCCGTTTCCACAGTTCAATCAAGCACAACCACAGTGGGATCAAAGTGCTTATCTTTCACAAACCATTCCTACACCTCAAGTTACCACTGCTCAACCACAGTTTGATCAAAGCGCCTATCTTTCATAATCAATACCCATACCACAGTCACAACCACAACAACAAGCTCATTATGCCAACAATCCTCCACCCCTCAACCCTAACACGGTCAGAGTCGATACTTCAAACCTCTCACAAGTTAGCATTGAAGTAGCAAAGGAGCATATGGAACTCATTAATACAATGGTCAGTGCTTATTGCGGGTTGGTGGCAGGTCAAATTGGAAACATCAATATGACCAATGAAGATTATCAACAGATCGACAGGGATGAGATGGAGTTAATGGATATTAAATGGGCTTTTGCTAGTGCAGTTAGAAGGGCAAAAGACTTCATGGCTCGAACTGGAAGAACTTCGTTGGAAGGCAAAAAGGATACAAAGTACGGGTTTGATATAAATGCTGTCATATGTTTCAATTGTGGCGAGAAAGGGCACTTCAAGCGTGAGTGCACCCGACCAACAAAACAATGCAATCATAACCCATTCAGAAACCAGATGAGTACATCAAATGTCAATGCCCAGCAAGAGAATCGTGAAAGGAGGATTGTAGCAGTGAATATCAATCAGAACCAGTCTGGACCATCAAATACCAATCGAGCATTGACAGTTCAAGCTGACGAAGGGTGTGACTGGTCTGTACAGTTTGGGGAAGGCGATCAAGGAGGAGGAACGGCTTGTTATGCAAAGATCATCAATCACATCAAGCACGTTCATAAGGAGGAATTTTCTGAAAGTGACGCCAGTTCGGGTTATTCCGGGAGTTCTGATGAAGAAGATTCTATTTCTGAGGATAATCACTCTGAGTCTGATGTGAAGGAAGAAGCAATTTCTGATATTGAAGACTTGTTATATGAAGCTGAGGAGTTAAAGTGTCAGAAATCAGTTCTGATCAACAAGGCTGCTGTTGCATTTACAGAAATGGAGAAGTTCTTCTCTGAAGACGGATCTTTTTCTTTTCATACTGCCTTTATGGCAAATGTCTCAGCCTCTACGAGTCAGGTAAATGCTGAAACTCCTACTCCTAGTGTTTGTAAATCTTGTGCAGATATGAAGCTTGAATCAGAAAAACTTCATAGTCATAATCAAAGTTTGGTTATTCAACTATCTAAGTGCAAAGAAGCGAACATGGCTTTAGTTCAAAATGAAAAGGAATTTAAATCTGTAATTGAAACTTTAAAGAAAAGTGTTTCCGAAGTAAACAAAGTCGTTTATCATAAACAAGTGAGCATTAACGAATATATTAACATTGTTGAGGAAACCAAAAAGGAACTAGCCATAGCCAAATGCGAGCATGATGCTATCAAGCAAAAGTTGGAAAGTTATTCTAACTCCCGATTTGTGCTTGATCACATCATTGACGTTCAACAACTGAAAGGAAATAAGAAAGGCATAGGATATAATAAGTGTCCACCCCCTTTGAGACACAACTATACCAAAATGCCCGATGAAGAGGATATGCCTCGATTTGAACCATTTGTACCTCTCGATTATAAGGATGTTACAACTGGTTTAGGTTTCAAAACGGACAATTCATCGGAGGGCTCATCTGATAACAAAGAAAAGTCATCATGTGCTTCAAATCAAAGTCCTCCAACCATTGAGGACTATAATTCTTCAGATGATGAATCAGATGTGAATGACCAGGATGAATCACTTGATGAGACGAAAGGAGTAGAAATTCCAATTGAGAATCATATTCTTTGTGATCCTCCTACTCCTGTCGTGCAACATGTTGCCAAGCAAGTGATAGATCCTGTCAAGAATGTCAAGGATGACAAAGCATGTGTGTCTGCTGTTAAGAGCAATAACGTGTTGTATACTTTGGTCGGTGATGCTAAAATTTATTCGGACAATGATTTTCCAATTAAAAATGTCAATCCATCTTTGATTGATAAAGTGTTTGAAGAAAACACGAATAAATTTTTGGGAAAGAGCATTCCCGGAGTTGTGGTAACACAATGTGATCCTGTTCCAAAATCAGAAATCAGAAAACAATTTGGAAAACAGAAATCACCGACAAAGCAACAACCTATTGCCTCTAAGGGTAAACAACCAAAAAGGCGAGCTCAAAAGCCTAACATTTCTCAATCAAAATTTGAAACAAAAGAAGCTCGTTATCAGAAGAAAAGCAAGGATGTTAAATTTGTAGCATCAAAGGGTACGGATAAAATCGAGACTTTTGAAAACAAATCAAACACCGATTTTGTACAACAAGTCAAGATTTTGAAACGTAATAGTGATAACAATTACACCCAACATACAAACGGGTGTGATGAAAGAGCAAGTACCTCTGGTTCTACAGGTTCGACATCTGCCAGTCGATCAAATTCTCCTAAGTTTGTTGAAAGGAGAACATGTTTCAAATGTGGGAAGTTTGGGCACATAATTAAAGACTGCACAAACTCGCCTAAACCAAATTTTGTTGACAGAACCCCTTCTGAACAAGGTCACTCACAACGTCGTCCTGTTTCTCCAAAACATGATAAAAGAACTGTTAAGGAACAAGAAACGAAACAACGACGTCATAACATCAAAGTTGTTGAAAAGGCTTTAAAATCTGAAGTCAAAACGGTTAAAAGGAAACCTAGTTTGTCACAACCATTAAAACCAGAAACTGTACATAATACACAATCTGGTAAACAAAAACAAACTTGGAAACCTAAAACAGGTGAAAGTTCAGGGGGAGGTGCTGTGTTTGAAAATCATCAGGAAATTGAAATTACATTTCTTGATTCTCAGGGGCAACCTAAGTCTATGAAGGCTTGGGTCCCCCTCTCCAACTAATCTCTGAGTGAGTGTGTAGGATGTTCCAGGAGGAACTTTCGATAGTCGTAAGATTGTTGATAGTGGAGCGTCCTTGCATAAAATAGGCGACAGAATAAATTGTTGCCTTTGATGGAGAGAAAATGAAAAGGGAAACGGAGTTGTCTGTTGAAAGAAATTGATAACTTCGACAAAATGAAAATCATTTCAAAATGTGATTGCTCAAGGCTTTAATCGGGTCCCCAGGGTAGATTCAAATCAAAATGTACGCACCTGCAGCACGTCTGATGTTCAAAATCAACAAGATGAACGTGCAGTGTACATTTCTTCGCGGTGTAACTGAAGAAAATGTGTTTGTTGAACAAACCAACCGGGTGTGCGGATGCCTTGGCTTGGATTGAACAACCGCACACTACTTCTGAAAGAGAAAGACAAAGACCTTCGCTGGTGCAATGTGAAAGACCAGCCGGACCCAAAGGTTTATGATCTTGTTGCTGTGAAGAGATTTTTCAGAAAATTGAAGTAGCTACAAAAATCGACCTTGAAATCCACACCGGGTGGATATCCAGTTTGGAAGAGCACTCATATTCCTGACAATGCACGAAGCAGTTGCAGGATACGGTTTTAAATTTCTAATCTCTCCTATACTTGTCGATATTTAAGCTGATTTTTGAATTATTATCTCGTACAGCACTCTTTGGCCAGACAATGTTGTTCTGGTCCGCACCGCTTACCGGCATGCCAACTGATTATTCCAAAATTTGATTAAATCATTTCTGATTCAAATTAATTTTGGTAAACGGCATTGAGTTAAAACATGAGTTAACCGACATCGGGAAATCGTTTTTGTAAATATCTTCGTGTCTTTTAAATTTTATCTTAGTTTGTTGATTTTAGGGGAAGTAAATCCAAATTTGAAAAATCCAAAAACATCGAAAAATTTAAAAACACAAAAACAATAGAAAAACAAAAATGAGTTTCCTGGCGAGAAAAAGAGAATATGATAGTACATCAGTGGTCTGTCTAAACCTCTTTAAACCTAAAATGAAAAATGATAAGCAGCTCTATATAAGATGTATCGGTAGGCTCACAATCATTTTAAAGTGTGCAGGGTGATATAAACCTTAATCGACTGAAGACTAGGTGGGAACCATACATTGGCATATGCTCTTGGTACCGAAATTTCGTTTGAGAGATTGCCGAGGTTCTGAGATATTCGGTCTTTATGCTGCTTATCATCTGGGTATCATGGTTGTATCTTTTACCGAAAAATAACGGGGACGCAAGTCTAGATCTTCCATGATACTATACATACGTGTACATATTGCATTCGACCTCAATAAGTGATCAACAATCACATGTCCAAACAAATAAGTGATAAAATATCACATTTATCCGGGAGTCAAGTTCGTCTCTCTGCTGTACGAAAGTACTGACCTGTTCACGGACTTGCTCCTGTGCCCTCATGCATCGAAAATCAAGTTCCTCATCAATAAGTGATTTTATCACATAGGGCTTGTTTTCAATCAAAATAAGTGAGAATCTCACATAATATACGGTCAAACAGATGATAATCGGTATACTCACCGGTAAGATGAACTCTCGTGCATACCTTGATACGGGAATGTGTCGTGTGTGGATGAACACCGGTTGGTAAGTATAAATCATACCTTAACGTATCCCCTCGCCATGATTACATCTGATAAGTTGAGCTTAAGTGGACAACAATACCGATAATTGTTATAGGATGCTTATCTTAATGTTAACTAATTGAACAACAAGAATGTCTGTAAATATTTGTTTACTGCTTTCGTTTCTGCATCTTTGTATATATTTATTTATTGCTTTCCGTCTTTACATTTGAAAAATTCAAAATTCCAAAAATATTTTAGGTGTGTTTTAATATAAACTTTATAAAATCCAAAAAGATTTTGCTTCTAGTTTATTTTTGATTGACCGATGTTGGAACTCGAGTCTATCCTACCCAAAATTCCGATTGTAAGCCGGAAAACAATTGCATCTTCATAAACAGTCGAAGTAAACAAGTTTTGAAAGTTAAGGGACTAAAATTGATCATTTTCTAAACTTTAAAACTGTTGTCGGTTGGTAGTTGATTGTAAAATGGTCACACATGTGTCATTTGTTTATAGAAACCATATTCCAAGCGGTTGTTCTCATTATGCGTTTAGATTTCTTGCATGTGCAGATGCTAAAGGCGAGGAGAACATGTTCGATGACAAGCTTTGGAACGAAGACACGTCGTGAAGGCACTCAAAGGATAAAGATGATCGAGTTGCCGCTGACCCCACATCAACACCACAAGGATCTAAAGAATTAACGATCAAAGGATTCACAAGCATGACTCAAAGGAAAGTTCATTCTAAGGGGGAGTTTGTTAACACACTTCCTAAAATGAAATGGGGAGTTTGTTGATACACTTTCTACTTATGACGCGTGAAGACTTTGAAGATCCTCCGACACAAAAGACACAAAAGACGAACAATCACAGAAGACGAACCATCACGAGTAGCGTCCAAGGGGGAGTTTGTTGATACACTTTGTGTGGACGCGACTCGGCTCGGTTCGACTCGGCTCGGTACAACTTGGTTTCGACACGGTTAGGTCCGGCTCAAGCCCGACGTCACGACATTCCTCCGTCGTGCGCCCCAGAGTTCGACACGCGAAGCACGGAGAGCCGCGGCCTTTCCCGCCAACACATCACCATGACATCACCTTAGTGATGTCATGATGATGTCACAGGTTGTCAAAGTTTGCAATTCTTATTCAGTTGTTGACGAATCACATTTTGGGCCGAGACTGCAATTGGGCTTTGACTTTAGTTGGGCCAAACTACCAACGACGAAACAAGTTAAATTTGAAATGGTTGTCGACGAAACACTTCTGTTTCGTCGACTTTGATTTGATTCGCCGAGTTCCTTTTCAGTTTCGTCAAGTCTGTCTCTCTGTTTTAGTATAAATAGGTCTCATAGTTTCTGTGTGAAACAAGGATGAGATGAGGGACGAGAGATGAGAGAATACCCTGCAAGTCTGTAAACTGTGTTTGTATCAGTTGTGCATTCTCATCCAGTTAATCAAACGATTGTGTTTCTTTGGTTAACCACTGTGTTTACTTTGTTCTATGTTTGATTTGGCTTAGTTAAGTGGATTCCGCACACTTAACTTTGTTTGTTATAAACAAGGCTTTGGTAGTGAAAATCGATCCTCCGATTTAGGGACCTACAGTATCCATGACCCGAACCGAACACGTCAAGATTATCCAACATTCACCGACATAATCTTCACGTTGGCTTCTTCTCCTTAACTGAAACACACATGTTCATAGCTCGCTTGCTTGATCGGTTCACACAGAACCCGTCAAGATTATCCAACAATCACCGACATAATCCACCGAACCATTATCAAACCACCATTTTCAATAATAAAATGTAGTTCATAATATTATTCCAAACAAAGAAATTCGACTTTCGCTTGTCTCTTCTTCCTTAATCTGATGTTAACCACAACTTCTTCACCTCCATGCCTTTTCAAAAATATTGCATGACAATCTCTATCGACATCAACGAATCACACAGATTCGTTTCCACTATTTGTTCACACATAACACATTCACGTTCACACAGAACACCTTTTTTCTTTGGTTTCCTCTTCTTAACCAAATCACACATAATACTTCTTCAACGAATCACGCAGATTCTTTTTGTCGCTCTCACAGAACCTTTTCACCATTCTCATAAAACTCTTTCAGATCACACAGAGCCACTCTTCCCGGTTGACCCAGAACCCTCTTCTGGCGTCGATTTCGTCTCCTCTCCGATCACACAGATCTCGATACTTCTTCATTCACATAGAACAATCTTGATCACACATATGGTCTTCTATGTTTTATCTTCCCGACACACTCAGAACCGTGTTCAGTTCACTCAGAACCTCTACTACGGCTCAGTCAGAACCTGCTCCTTCTTCTTTTCTTTGTACTTCTACAACCACTCATGAACTTAACCTTCTTGCTTGCTAACACCACTATTCTCTACTTCTCAGCCCCACGGTCGAACGGATCGCTCCCCCTTCTCCGAAAGTCGACTCTCAAACCTGCTCATGTTTCTCAACTTCACGAATCCCATGATACGAGCCTATAGCACTGATATCAGTTGTTGGGTTTCAAGCTTCAATCACACACAAGAAAAATTCACCAAAGAAGATTTGTTTTACTGCTTAAAACCCAATTTCATTAATTGCTAAACATCACATATAAATACATACTCATGCTACGTAAATAAAGGAAAATACCAACCAACTATTTAGTCAATCAATAAAACTTAAGCCATGACCTAGCCCACTACTTTACCATTAATTAAACACATAAAACATGTGACTAAATACACTAGCCCCTACCCGTTTCAGAACCGTATCCATGAAACGAACCAAAGCCGTCAAGATTATCCAACATGGGATAGCCACTCTCATCACACGATGTTGCATGTGCTTCAAAATCACATTGCAATATGTGATTCGTTGGGCATGTGTGCTAAGTAGAGTTAGTGAGACTTTATTCTAGTAACTATTATAACAAATACGTGTGAATTCTCAGATGCTTCATAAATCTTAAGAATTCAACTTTAACATACTCAAGATTCTTGCTTTCATCTTAGGGAGAAGGGTTGGGGGCTTGCATAACCAAGTTTGAAGCATTTCCATATAATTAAGATTTTTTAGTACATCTGAATAGGCGAGTAATATGCTCATATGTGCTTTAACATTGCATTAATCTAATCTTAGATGTTCTTTCAAAAATATGACAACGCTTAAACGTGTTTAACAACTTCTTTCCCTTACAAAAAAAAAATTGATCTTAATTTATATAAAAATGTGTAATAAAAATAAAATGTCCTAATTTGAAGATATGATTTATGATCACATATCTTTAATAATTTTGAAAACATTCCAGTAATTACTTAGATTCTTCATAGATTTTAAGATTTCATTTAAAATCTCGTCTCGTCTTTAGAGTGACAACGGATAAAGATTACAAAGTCAAGTTTGGCGCTTTCACTTTTGTTTCCATAACGGGGTTCATATTTACAAGATGGAAATACAATCATGATGTGTTATACGTTGCGAAAGAAATGCATGTGTAAAATCAATATGTTCTTAAAAAGAAACTAATAACACTTCATTTGAAGTTCCATGTGAAAAATGAGCATCACTAAATTGTACACATGAAGTTTTTAAAGGGTTTAAGTAGTAATTAAGTATATCCATTAAACCTATTCTCATTTTTCATATCACATAGTCATCTACCTCTATGTCACTTTTAAACAACTTCACTAAAACACACATCCACGTATATAAGGGAGCACATTGTTGTGACAACTGCTTCTTCCACACACGATTTTTTCCAACTCACGTAGAAATATGTACCTTGTTGAGTAATAATATAACACGTGCTAGATGGAAACTGAGCTACTTTAGTATTGTCCAACCATGAAATTAAGAAGTCCACAAGCAATTTCTTAAATTGTTCATAGATTTTGTGGTACATTTTAATAGGAGAGTAATAAGTTCATGATGTGCTTTGACATTGTGATAATATAATCATGGATGTTATTGTTGATGCATGTAGGTCCGTTTTTCTCGGAGGATCCAATACGTAACCTATCCTTGTTTATCACAAACACTATCACGGGTGCGGAATCCCCGTAAAGGTGTAAACCAAACAAATGTAAAGCGGATAGCACAAACAGATGATCAAAGATTCACTTAGATTAACAGGATGAGAACAAACTACAAACACATACACACAATGCTTGACGATAAACTCTCAGTTTCTCTCTATGCTCTCATAGACTAAACTGTGAAACATACCAAGTATATATACTGACCCTTTGACGAAAACCCTTTGGACGAAAACATGTGTTGATTTCGCCACACACACATCGACGAAAACAAAAGGTTTTCGTCATGATGACTTATGACGAAATCTGATTTCGTCATTAGCAAACATGGACAGAATCTACTAAGGCATGGACAGTTAAGCATGATTACATAACCTCTAAACGTAATGCACACTAGTATTAGGTTAAGATAAAAATACAAAGACAAGACGTCATACCAAGTAGGATAGGAGGATATCCGACTAGGTAGACATGACGGAACGTACATACTCGATGACAAAAGACCGTTTAACATACAACGAAACAAGACAAGTTACAGACACAAAAAATGCACTAACCAACTCCCCCTTGTCTGTTGCTTGGTCTTCGCTCTTTGAGTCTTCAATCTTCAGTGTTTTGCGGACGAGGTGCTTCCGGCATGAATACCACGATAAAAGCAGAAACAAGCGACGCGTTGGAACAGTAAAGCTTGTTGAGCGTACTCGTCTTCATAGAAGTTATCATGCCCAAACAATTTGTTGATGTCGGCCGCAGACATGTTGACAATCCACATCGGATCTAGCATGCGAAAGTTTTCCTGATCTTTAAATACAATCACCGCTTCATGCGTATCCGAATCATAACACCATAACCGCATATTCTCCAGGAATTTTTGTTTCATCGGCATCAGCGGAATTTTATCCATGACTTTCGGCAGCTGATAGATTAGCTTGTATCGACCCGTGTTGGTCTCTGGATCTAACATATACTTGATATGCTGATAGACCGGAAACTGCGGTTTGTATAGTTCATCTTTCCACCCGTTTCGACCATTGAACCTCAATTGCTTTTCGAACAAAGTTGCTCCAGCATAGTTTGAGCGATTGATCAGTCTCAACTTCGTTAAGGCAACAGCATCATAGAATGGCAGAGATGTGATACTCAGCAACGAATTGAAATACTGGATGCCGTGTTCGCGCTTGATGGCCACACAGTGAATATCCTTCACGAACATCCAGCTGAGTATCTTTCCATGCGGCTTTTCTTTTATGTACTGCATGTAATAAACTTGCGCTTCCAGAGGAGTTGGTTTCTCGATCTTCGACAAAAAGCTTTTTCTCCATTCTTGGAATGCGTCTGCCAGATCGTCTGAAGAATCACGTTTATTAAATTGCTCGTTGATGTCGTCAAGATTCTCTTTCAGCCATTCTTCATCGAACGGATCAAAATCCGTTCCGTGAGTACGAACGTAAGTTAATTTACTCGATTCGCCTTCAAAAACTATTTCATCCAGATTCTCGGTGTCAGTTGTTTCTAGTTCAATTGGTATTTGATCAATCACAGCATCATCAACTGTGTTCATTTCTTCGAAAGCTAGTTTCTATTCATATGATAAATCTTCCACCAACTCTCCTTCTTTTAAAAGTTCTCCAGATACAGGATGTACAACCTGTAAGGTAATATAAGAAGAGCTAATAACATTAGAAGTACCAGCCATGTCACTTTCCACGTAGGAAGTGCTTTCGAACATTTGCATTTTAGCTTGTGCACTACTCGATGTTCGTTGAGAAGATTTGACTTATGGAGGCTGGTAAACTACAATCTGTGTAGATGTAGAGGCTGGAGGTTGTTGAGCTGCAGCTGAGGGATCTGGTTTCCCTTCTTCTAAAAGTTCTCCAGATACAGGATGCACAACCTGTAAGGCAATATAAGAAGAGCTAATAACATTAGAAGTACCAGCCATGTCACTTTCCACGTAGGAAGTGCTTTCGAACATTTGCATTTTAGCTTGTGCACTACTCGATGTTCGTTGAGAAGATTTGACTTGTGGAGGCTGGTAAACTACAATCTGTGTAGATGTAGAGGCTGGAGGTTGTTGAGCTGCAGCTGAGGGATCTGGATTCCCTTAATCTTCAGAATCATGATCATGCTTCTTTAACACTTCATGTTGCTTGCATCGTTCTTCCCACAAAACAACAACATGTTTTCTGACGATTTCGAGATTATTATTCATAATCCTAACTCCATCAGCAATAGTTTTATTTCCACTGTCGTACCACGCCTTGATTTCACTATACTTTGCCTTGACCGATTCAGCAGATTGTTGAAGAACACCACTGATTTGTCTGAAATGATTCATCTCTAACCCACGAGCATTATCAGCCGCTTTTAGCCTTTTATTTTCAGCTTTAAGTCGACCGATCTCAGCTTGTTGGCGTCCTATAACAGTTTGTTGTTGTTCAACAGTGGACTTCAACGTATTTATTTTCACCAGTTGACTGAGCTAATCATTCTTGGTGATCCTGATGAAATCGGTTTGCCTTTGTATACGATATGCAACAGCTTCAAGTTGAGAAAATAAGAAGTTATTCTTTTCATCTTGAGACATTTCCGAGAATATTGATGTGCACAAAATGCAACATATAAATTACATCAATTGTGGCATAAAACTAACCCTTTTTTAGTACTAATGTTGGAAAAAGTGTGTTTTTGTCTTCCTTTTGTATTTTTAGGATTAAATGAGCTCAAATGAACAAAAGAAGCAAAAAGACAGCTAAATCTAACATAAATACAAGAAAAGGAACAAACTTGGCATGCCCGACCTCCCCGACAGCATCTTCCCAAGCAAAACAAGAGAACAGAAGGCTCAACACGCCCCGTGCTCAATGAGCACGGGGGCGTGCCCAAGTGACAGCAGAAAAGACAAAGCTATAGAAGCTTCTATCAACCACCACGGGGTCGTGCTTAGCGGACATGGGGCCGTGGTCAACTCTAAGATTCGCAGAATCTGGGGAAATCTTGATAGTACAGATACGCTTCGGCACACGGGGGCGTGCCCAGCGGACACGGGGGCGTGCCCAGCGGACACGGGGGCGTGGTCAACTAATACAGACAAACGTGTGCTAGGTGGAGGAGATGGAAGCACTTTACCGTAGTGACAACCATGAAATTAAGAAGCATACAAGCGATTTCTTAGATTCTTCATAGATTTAAAGATTGTTATTTTGATCCGACTAAGATTTGTGCTTTTATTTTTAGAGTGATAACGTGTAAAGATTGCATAGCAAGTTTGGAAATTTTTGCTTTTTTTTTAGATATGGAGGTACATTTTGCATGAAGGTAATATATATGTTTGTGATGTGTTTTAAAGTTTGGATGAATTGAGAGGATTTGAGAGTGATTTGAGGGAGTGTAAAAGTGTTAAGGTAGTGTGGAAGAATTGTATTTCATGTGTAAAATCAATATGTTCTTAAAAAGAAACTAATAACACTTCATTTGAAGTTCCTTGTGAAAAATGAGCGTCACTATATTGTACACATAAAGTTTTTAAAGGGTTTGAGTGGTAATTAAGTATATCCATTAAGCCTATTCTCATTTTTCATATCACATAGTCATCTACCTCTATGTCACTTTTAAACAACTTCACTAAAACACACATCCACGTATATAAGGGAGCACATTGTTGTGACAACTGCTTATTCCACATACGATTTTTTCCAACTCACATAGAAATATGTATCTTGTTGAGTAATAATATAACACGTGCTAGATGTAAACTCAGGCCCTTAACTGTTGTCACATCCATGAAATTAAGAAGTGCACAAACAATTTCTTAAATTCTTCATAGATTTTGTGGTACATTTTAATAGGAGTGTAATAAGTTCATAAAACGTCAAAAGTCTTAATTATTGGGAAACGCCATAATGAAGTAAAACGCCAAAAACTCTCAACCTATAATTGTTGATACATATTATGTGGATACGGCTCGACTCGGTTCGACTCGGCTACGAAGTGAAGGCCGTAGTCAATACATCCTCCTGTCTTGACTCGGTATGCTAGTTACTTTGTAACGATTGATGATAATGCAACTGCGTGTGTGCAGTTTGCATTATTAGTGTAAGTTTAAGTATTGTCTATTTGTTTGTTCTAGTCCATGATGAAGCCCAAGTCAAAGAAAGCCCAGTTGACAAAGTCCAAGCCCAAGACATTGGCCCAACATGTTGGACGAAATCCCTTTTGGTGAAAACCAAATAGGACGAAATCACCTGATTTCGTCCATATCCTTGATTTCGTCCATGTGATTTCGTCGGCCTTTTGATTTCGTCAGTCCTTCACTATATATACCCAGACAACAGACAGAGCACATAACGAAGTCTGAATAGATTTCTTTGAGAGAACACACACACACAACTGAGAGTTTATAGGTTTATCTTGTAAACATTGCTTTGTAACGGTTTCATACGAGTTAATACAATGGAGTGTTAATCGTTGAATCTTTGTGTTTGTGTTCGTGACTTGGTTTTACTTACCCGTTTGGATTCCGCACTCTCGGGTTTGTCGGAAAACAGGGAATAGAAGTTACTCGATCCTCCGGGTGGACCTACAATTGGTATCAGAGCATTGGCTCGATTCCTTGTTTAAACCAAGTCGATTTTCTTGTGTTTTAATAGATTTTAAAGTGTTTTTCAGTTTTGTTCTTGTTTGAATATCATACTTTTCTGGAAAATAGTTATGAAATCTTGAAAACCTTGTTGTTTTTGCTATAAGTTTTTACAAAACCACTGTTAAAACACATGCTTAAGTGTTAATATTTGGTTTTTACTAAACTTTAGTGCAAAAATTGTTGTCTGGAAAACTCAGAATATTCATAGTGTTCTTGGTGTTCTTGGTTTATTCAAACTGTTCTTGAATTATATATGTTTTTGATCTGAATTGTGAATGAATTATTGTGTTGATTATATAATATTAATTGTTTGACAAATGTGTACAAGTGTCATGATGAAAGGAAGAAAATAAGGAGCTTCGATATCAGGAAAGTATGGTGGTTTGACAAAGAAGTCTTTGTTGTCAGTAAAAGATAGATAAAGTTTGGTGTGCTAAATATCTAAATTGTCTCCTGGTTCAATAGTCAACAACATCAAGTGGGCGAAATCACTTTTATCCTGGCTCCACTCCATGAAAACACCCTTGTCACCGAAATCACTTCCTCACGAAATCACCTCACATTTGGGCCGAAATCAGTTCTGGGCCCAAATCATTACTTGTAGCCGAAATCACGTTATCCATTTCAACGAAATCCAAGGGCCTTTCAACATTTCTGGGCCGAAATCAGATTGTCTTCACTTGGACGAAATCAGATTGTATTCACTTGGCCTAAATCACATTTCAACGAGCCGAAATCACTTTCCTGGCCGAAATCTATTCTTGGTCGAAAACCCCACTTGGGCCGAAATCAGTTCTGGGCCCAAATCAAGTCCTGGCCGAAATCACCACCTTATCAACGAAATCAGACTCCTCAGCCGAAAACACTCCCTAGCCGAAATCACTTGTGTGCTTGTCTTGACTTGGCCGAAATCCCCTCTCAATAAAAGCACTTATGCTGGACGAAATCCAAGTCTGATTTCGTCAAACATCATTCAACGAAATCACTCATCATTCAGTATCCAGACGAAATCAACTTGTTACTGGACTTGTGTTATTATTATTATTTTTTTTAACAGTAGACTTGTAAAACATTTTTAATTGTTTGATTTGAGTGATTTAAGCAGGTATTCATTATCATACATCCAATATGAGATAAAAGATTTTCACCATTCATATCTCCACGGTCTATATGGAGATATGTTGGCTATCTGGTCGGGGGTTAAGGGAACGGTTTGGTAAGAGTCTTACCTTGTTCAGTGTATAGACCCTGCAAGGACCTGGGTCAAATTTAGTAGGACCTCCTTCAATACCCACCGGTATTGGATGGCGGGGGTCCAAACTCTTTGATCCCCTCATATGTAATCTACTATTAATACTTTAACCCGGCTACATAGGACTGTATCCCTGCTGACTCAGACTACTTAGCCGAGGGTAACGTCACCTCCAAAAGAGGGGCCTACCATAATATGGATTAATAACTTAATTCATTATCTTTCAATAATCCGACCCTTTAGGATTGTATCATTGCTGACTCAAACTACTGGGTTGAGGGTAACGTCACCTTCAAAAGAGGGGCCTACCACAATAACTAAGATAATCTCTTAAAAAGTGCAAAAGTGCGGAAATAATCAAAGGTTACACTAAACACGGGTCGGAGCCAAGTGATTCATCTTGTCTATCTGTTTTTATTTTTATTTTATTTTTCAGCATTTTAGTTAGTTTTTATTTTTTTAGTTTAAGAACCTTTTTCTAACTTTTAATTTGATTAGACGTTGAGGATAAACCGGTACTAAAAGCTCTTGTGTCCTTGGACAACCTCAGTATCTTGCCAACACTATACTACGCTCACCATGGGTGCGCTTACCCATATGTGTGTTTGGTGTTAGTAAAATATCGTGTTTTATAAATTTAAAACTTGACTAACGTGTAAAAAGGGCTTAAAATATACTTAAATATATATATCACACTTCGCACACATAAAGTTTTTGGTGCCGTTTCCGGGGACACAAGGATTTTAAGAAAGCTTAAAATCGGCGGCCTAATCAGTTTTTCAACACCTTTTCAAAACGCGCGCATTTTTTTCTGCATTTTAGTTTAGTTTTGCATTACAGTAACCTGAACACGGGCCGTGCTCACTGAACACGGGGCCGTGCTGCACATTTTTCAAAAAACACCCAGTAACAGAGACTGAACACGTGGACGTGCTCACTGAACACGCCCCCATGCTCAACAAAACCAGTAACTTTAATTCAAACGCCCAGATACAGATCCTGAACACGAGACCGTGTCCACTGAACACGCGGCCGTGTGCAGCCTCTATTTCCGTTTTTATTTTTGTTTTCTGATCTCGAGACTTGGTTGTGATCTGCTGAGTGATTCTTATGGATCAATACTCAGGAGGTTACAACTACACCTATGAGGAGGATGATTATAGGAATAATTATTGAACTAATTGTGGTGACCCGCACACGGTTCAATATTGTAACTTATACCAACCATCCACTTCATACACCTACCATGAGGAGCCCAGGTACGAGTCATCAACTTCATACACATCCTATGAAGACCAAAGGTATGAACCTCCTCCCTCATACTCATATTTTGATGAACCAAGGTATGAGCCTTCTTACTCATACTTTGAGGAACCAAGATATGAGCCACCACCTTCATATGCTTACTATGAGGAACATTGGCGTGAACAACCCACCTCATATGAGTATTATGAAGAACAAAATTACTACCCTTATCCATCATATGCTTACTATGAAGAACAATGGTGCGAACCATCTACTTCATATGGGTATTATGAGGAACAAAGGATCGAACAACCGGATTGAAGCTTTGAAAATCCCGATCCTTACTCTATCACCGAAGTGACCGATAGGATATTAGAACACCTTAAAACTATCGTGCGCTACATAAAAGAATCTCACGCAAGGGAAGAGGAGTCTCGCACAAGAGAAGAATTAAAAAAAAAGAAGAGATAGTTGAAAGTGTAAAAATGGAAGAACAAATAAGTGAAAAACCGACACATGAGTTAAACAACGAAAAAGGTGAGTCCGTTAACGTTAAAATTCAAGAAGAGTCTAATTTTGAAGAAATTAATCTCTTGTCACCTTCTTTTGAAAATCATTGTTTAGTACCCACTCATGCTAAGTTTTTAAAAGAGTTAAACACTAACACTAAAATTGACGAAACGGTAAGCGTTAAGTTAACTAACGATCAAACTTCGCAAATAAAAGAAGACCCATTTGAAATCAACATTACACCGGTTCCATGTTTTTTTCAAAATTCCTTTTTTAGTAATGTCACAATCGATAAAGATCTTTGTGTTAACATAATGCCCAACTACATTTTCGAAAAATTAAGTATTAGTGATTTTTCTCCACTTCAAATACCCATTTTTCTATCCAATCGGAAAGTAATAAAATCAATCGGTGTAGTTGAGGATGTCTTGGTTCAAACAAATCAAATGGTAATCCAAACCGACTTTGTCATCCTCGATGACGCTCCTCTAGTGTTGGGACGACCCTTTGTAAAAACCCACGAAGCTTTGAAAAACCGGAAGTACAACAATCTATCTATTCAATTAGGGGCATTTAAAAAGAGTGTCGATCTTGAACGGTCAATGAAATATCCATTCGGCAATAATGACCCCCTAATTGAAGATGAAGATGAACCACCCGATACAAGTGAAAAGATTGACCACTTTGTTGAAGAAGAGGTTGCCATAGAACAAACTTTTAAGGTTCTTGATCAATATGAGCAACCCAATAAGGAGTCTCCTAAAGACCCACCTCTTGAGCTCAAAGTACTTCCGAAAGGTTTGGAATATGCTTTTCTAGACAGAGATAGTAAATCACCTGTAATTATTTCGTCTAAATTAAGTAGTTTAGAAAAAGAAAAATTAATTAAACTTTTGAAAAAACACAAAAATGCGATTGCTTGAAAGCTTGTAGACATTAAAGGAATAAGTCCTTCCATGTGCACGCACAAGATTTTAATGAATGATGACTACAAATCGGTAATACAACCACAACGTCGAGTAAATCCAAATGTTCAAGAAGTGGTTAAAAAAGAAGTCATCAAGTTACTTGACGCCGGACTTATTTACCTTATCTCCGATAGCCCGTGGGTAAGTCCCGTCCAAGTAGTTCCAAAGAAAGGAGGTATGACGGTAATAACTAACGAAAAGAATGAATTAATACCAACAAGAACCGTCACAGGATGGAGAGTATGTATAGATTATAGATGATTAAATGAAGCAACAAGGAAAGATCACTTTCCTTTGCCCTTAATTGATCAAATGTTAGAAAGATTATCCGGTCATAAATTTTACTGTTTCTTGGATGGTTTTTCAGGTTACTTTCAAATCTCGATAGCACCCGAAGACCAAGAAAAGACAACCTTCACATGTCCCTATGGAACTTTTGCTTATCGACGCATGCCATTTGGTCTATGTAATGCCCCTGCAACCTTCCAACGTTGCATGGTAGCCATCTTTCATGACACGATAGAAAAGACAATGGAAGTCTTCATAGACGACTTTTCTATCTTTGGGGATTCATACGGCCAATGCCTCGATAACCTTGAACGAATGCTATCCTGATGTGAGGAAACTAACCTCGCCCTTAATTGGGAAAAATGTTATTTCATGGTAACAGAGGGAATAGTACTCGGTCACAAAATCTCAAGCGAAGGAATGGAGGTTGATCGAACCAAAATAGACACTATTTTTCTCGATTACCACCCCCATCCTCCGTTAGAGCCATCAGAAGTTTCCTAGGGCATGCCGGATTTTATAGGCGATTATCAAAGACTTTTCTAAAATTTCAAGGGCTCTAACAAAATTACTTGAAAAAGATGCCCCTTTCAACTTTGACAAGGATTGCAATCAAGCATTTCTAACCCTAAAGGAAATGCTAGTCAATGCACCTATCATGATAGCGCCTGATTGGAAATTCCCTTTCGAAATCATGTGCGATGCAAGTGACTTTACAGTTGGAGCTGTCTTGGGACAAAGAAAAGAAAAGCATTTTCACCCAATTTATTATGCTAGTAAAACACTTAACGATGCACAAGAAAATTACACAACAACTGAAAAAGAATTACTAGCTGTAGTATTTGCTTTTGATAAATTTCGTTCTTATCTCGTTCTTTCTATACAGATCATGCAGCCATTCAATATCTCTTCAAAAAGCAGGACGCAAAACCACGTTTGATTCGGTGGATTTTACTCCTCCAAGAATTTGATATTGAAATCAAAGACAAAAGAGGAGCAGAAAACACCGCAGCAGATCATCTTTCGCGCTTAGAAGACCCAGCTTTGGAGGCAACCAGGGACGAGCAAATCAACGAAAAATTTCCGACAGAGTCCCTAGAAATGGTGGAGTACAAAGAAGAACCATGGTACGCCGACTACGCTAACTACCTAGCTAGCGGTATAGTCGCAAAAGGTTGGCCACATCATCAAAGAAAAAAATTCTTTGCTAATGTGAAGCATTATTTTTGGGAAGACCCTTATCTTTTCAAAATGTGTGCCGACCAACTCATCCGACGATGCGTACATGGTAGCGAAGCACGAAGAATTCTCCATCATTGTCATGAAGGTCCATACGGAGGACATCATGGTGCCGCTAGTACCGCATGAAAGGTATTTGATTCAGGGTTTTATTGGCCAACCATTTACAAAGACGCCCAAAGTCTTGTCAAGACATGTGATGCTTGCCAAAGAACAGGTAATATTTCTTCCAAAAACGAAATGCCACAAAATGGCATTCTTGTTTGTGAAATTTTTGATGTGTGGGGACTCGAATTTATGGGACCTTTCCCACGGTCAAAAGGAAACAAATATATACTTGTGGCAGAAGATTACTTGTCTAAATGGGCCGAGGCCGAGGCACTTCCAACAAATGATGGAAGAGTCGTGGTAAGATTTCTGAAAAAATTATTCTCTCGTTTTGGAACACCTAAAGCCTTAATAAGTGATAGAGGTACCAATTTTTACAACCATCAACTTGAATTTTTTTTAACAAGATATGGGGTCTATCACAGGGTCTCAACAGCATATCACCCTCAAACAAACGGACAAGCTGAACTGACTAATAGAGGTTTAAAACGAATACTTGAAAAAACCGTAGGATTAAATAAAAAGGAATGGGCCGATAAATTAGATGATGCTTTATGGGCTTTTCAAACTGCTTATAAAACAACAACAGGTACAACCCCATATAAGCTAGTCTATGGAAAAAGCTGTCATTTGCCAGTAGAAATTGCACACAAAGCCTACTGGGCAATTAAAAATGTAAACTTAGATTTAGAATTTCCCGGTAGAAATCGATTTTGTCAATTAAATGAATTAGACGAACTTAGGAATTATGCATACTCAAACTCCGAAATTTGTAAGGAAAGAATGAAAAATTTGCATGACAAACATATTAAACCTAATGAATTTCGAGTAGGAGAACTAGTTCTATTGTTTAATTCATGACTTTGATTATTTCCTGGTAAATTAAAGTCTAGGTGGTCAGGACCTTTTTCCATCACCCATATTTTCCCACACGGTGCAGTAGAAATTAAATCTCGGAATGGCCCTCCATTCAAAGTCAATGGCCAACGGCTGAAACTCTATCAAGGATTCATTGAGGATGCAGAGGAAGAAATCTCGCTTCAAACGATCGAAGAGTGAAAGCATCAACATCATACCTGGTAAGTTACGAACAAACGGATTGACATCTAAATCGGTAAGTTTTCAAACCAAGTTTTTGGGAAACAAGGGCACTCACACAAGCACATAAAAAAAAGAAAAAAGGTTTTGCTCGGCACGAGGCCGTGTCCACTGGACACGTGGCCGTGTCCGTGACTGTCTGGATAAAACCCCTTTTTCATAAGAGTTACTTCATTCCACACGCCCCGTTTCCCCGAAAACTCTCTGGTTCAGGCGATTTTCCGCAGATTTTCGACGTCTCCTCTACTTCTAACAACATCAAGGTATGATTCTATCATCATTAGTAGTTAGATTAAGCATTTGCATGTAGTTAAAACATAAAAAATTTGGGGAAAAACCTAGGGTTCTTGAACTTCATCCGGATCGAACCTTAAATTTTTGCATAAATCTGTTAGCATTAGTTTAGATTCGTGTTATAGGAAGTAAATCATCTTGTATTGTTCATAGATTTGCCCGATTTCTCACAAAAACCTGTAAATAGGGGTGCTTGGCTCATTTGCAAACCATCCCTTGGCACACCACCTCTCTCACACTTCACCCACCACCCACCACCATCACAACACCATCATCCACCACCATCATCCATTGTCCATCATAGAGTGTGTGTGTCGTCTCAGGATCCAAGATTGATCGTAAGAGTTCTTGACAATCAAAGGCCATTGTAGAGGCTTCTTCAGCCGTGAATCCAAAGTTTGGATTCATTTCAGCTTCCTGTATAGGCTCAGAAGGAACGGGTTGCTGAGCAAACAAGGAAGTACCAATGTTCTTTCTAGCTTTCTTCTTGCGAAGGACAGCCGTTTTCTTTTTCTGCAAACGTTCGGTCTCAGTATCCGACGGAACATAATCAGAATCTGCTTGTTCATATCCACCAGCACTACTAGCGCCAGGTGTACTAGATGCTGTCGCTCCAGCATCACCACCATCACCATCACCACCTTCTTCATCATCATCACTATCAGACGAATCAGATGAATACGCTTGCGCTTGAACTTGTCTTTCTTCATCTTTTCTAACTTGGGTTCTTCATCATCTGATTGGCTGTCGTCGTAACGCCATTTGTCATTAGCAGGAGCCACGTAATCTTTGTTCGCCAGAGCACCAAACATCTTTCGAGGAGGGTCCGACTCTTTGTATTTCTTAGCAGAGTGACCTTTGAATAAATTAAAGGAATGTTCCAACATAGTTTCAATCTTGAGAAGGTCGTTGTCAGCTTTGGGAAGATCAGGGTGTTGAGCATTCATGATCATTTGCATGAATCTCGGATACATCCAGAATTTGTTGCCAGTCGTCCAAGATCCAGTTCTTCGTAGGTTGTGTTTCATGTTTGCAAATAAGAACTGTGAGATGCTAAATGGCTTATTCAAAACAAGCACGACCATCCAACCGATGAGATCGTTTTCGGCCATATCATAACGTGCACGGTTTTTGCCTAAACATTGAATAAGTACATGTAACAAGAACTTGTACCGCATAGGGAATGTAGCTTTGTTGATTTGCCCAGCAAAAATATCAGCAACACATTTCATCCTGAGTAGACATCCGTGCGTGCACATGATTGGTATAGAGAATGGGGTATCAGCAACATCTTGAAGTTCTAAAACAGCGTTAAGAATCTCCGGAGTTACATCCACATTCAGCTTATGAACCCGCCCTCGAATCACTTCCTTTCCATCAACTTCAAGTATCTGAGCAGTTTCCCAGAATGCTTTAATCAATGTCTTATACACCGGTGTTGAGAAAGTAACGGCCTTGTTTATCCGTGATTCCTGTAGCCATTGCGTGATTTCCTTAAAATCGTCAAACTTTCCTTCCGGATCAAGATGAGCAATCATATTATGTCGCGGTTCTGACATTATTTCTTCTTCAGTTTTGTTGGTTTTCTTTGTGGCGGCTTTGCGTGATTTCGGAGCCATTCTGTGTTTGACAAATACGCGTAATGAGAGCTAGGTATGTGACAATTATAACATACATATATGTATACGTAGTTAATGTATATTTTGAACATTAACCATTTATTAATATATATACTGTATAAGAGTTGCATATTGGACATCTGAAAATTTTTCTAAGTGTTTGAGGATTGTCCCTGTGACAAAATCAAGGATTTATCCACACCCTCATATGACGAAAACAGAGGATGACGAAAATAGGGATTTTGCCATTTTTTAAACAATTTTGGATTTCGTCATAAAGGCGATTTCGGCAAGGAGTGATTTCGGCAAAATGGGATTTCGGCAACAGTTAGGGTTTTAGACATTTGGGGGTTTTGTCAAAACTTGTTTTCTTCCATTTGGTGAAACCCAGTTGTTTAATCAACCATTTAAACCCAACACACATATGATTTTTAACCCAAAACACCCTAGTGACATCGAATAACACCCACCCGTACCCAGTTTTACTCAAACACACCAAAAACCCACACCCTTTGTTTGAGTCGGTTACCCATTTCAGACAAACAACAAGGTTTAACCCTGTTTAACCCTGTTAAAGATCCAATCAAAACCTAAGATATAACAATCAAAACTTCTGTTCAAAACAAACACACAAACCTACCAGTTACATGCTAAAATATCATGTCATTATCAAACAAGAAATTATAAGAACATAAACATATGGATACTTATCTAAAGCTTTGAACAGAAATCATAAACCGTTTTGACAAAGACCGTAAGATGGTAATGATTCTCTTACCTTAAAATTCGCAAAAAGATTGTTCATTGTACAAATTCTTTAAGTTATTGTCTTTCGTTAGTTTACCGCATTTTAAATAGTGTTGTAGTGGACAATAATACCGATAATTGTTATGGAGACTTGTTGAAAAACCCGACAACTACAAGAAAATTGGCACCCGTTGGGTTTAAAAGTGCAAAAAGGATGATCGTGGAGTGGTCATTCGCAACAAGGCGAGATTAGTTGTTCAGGGCTTTTGTCAAATCGAAGGCATTGATTATAATGAGGTTTATGCACCAGTTGCTCGTCTGGAGGCTATTCGGATCTTTCTAGCTTATGCTTCTTTTAAAGGATTCAAAGTCTACAAGATGGATGTCAAAAGCGCATTCTTGCATGGTATTGTTGAAGAAGAGGTGTATGTCGAACAACCTCCAGGTTTCGAAGATCCTATACATCCAGATCGGGTTTGGTTGCTCAACAAAGCTCTCTACAGGTTACATCAAGCCCCGAGGGCTTGGTACGCAACATTATCTACTTATCTGTTGGAGAACGGTTTTCGTCGGGGTCTTATCGACTGTACTCTTTTCATCAAGGAACAGGATGGTGATTTGTTGTTGGTACAGGTATACGTTGATGATATCATTTTTGGTTCTACTAACGATACTCTGTGCAGGCAATTTGAACGTGTTATGCAGGAGAAGTTCGAAATGAGCGCAATGGGAGAGATGAATTTCTTTTTGGGCCTACAAGTTCAACAAACTGAGTCTGGGATATTCATCCATCAGACTAAATATGTTGGTGACATCTTGAGCCGATTCAAGATGTCTGAAGCAACGCCCATTGGTACCCCACTTCCGACTAATCACAGGATTACTCCGGACTTGAAGGGTGAAAGTGTCAACTCTTCTTACTATCACGCTATGATCAGATCTCTCATGTACCTCACAGCACTCCTTGGCCTGACACGTTGAACTCGAATATCACCTCACACGTGATTGTTTCACTATGAAACTCGTCAAAGTTGCCATGGTCCACACCGATTACCAGTGTGCCAACTCATTTTTCCAAAATTCGATAAATCATTTCTGATTAAATTAATTTTGGTACCGGCATTGAGATAAAACATAGGGTTAACCGACATCGGGAAATCCTTTTTGTAAATACCTTTGTGTTTTTAAAATTTATCATAGTTTGTTGATATTAGGGGGAGTAAATCTAAAATTTGAAAAATTCAAAAACATCGGAAAATTTCAAAACTCAAAAACAATAGAAAAACAAAAATGAGTTTCCTGGCGAGAAAAAGAGAATATGATAGTACATCAGTGGTCTGTCTAAACCTCTTTGAAATGAACTTAAAATGAAAAGCGACAAGCAGCTCTATATAAGATGTATCGGTAGGCTCATAATCATTTTAAAGTGTGTAGGGTGATATAAACCTTAAATCGACTGAAGACCAGGTGGGAAACACTCATTGGCATATGGTCTTAGTACTGAAATTTCGTTTGAGAGATTGCCGAGGTTCTAAGATATTCGGTCTTTATACTGCTTATCATCTGGGTATCATGGTTGTATCTTTTACCAAAAAACAACGGAGACGAAGTCTAGATCTTCCATGATACTATTCAATACGTGTACATACTGCATACGAGCTCAATAAGGGATCAACAATCACATGTCCACAAAATAAGTGATAATATATCACAATTTATCCGGGAGTCAAGTTCGTCTCTTTGCCCTACGAAAGTACAGACCTGTTCATGGACTTGCTCCTGTGCCCCTCATGCATCTGAAAATCAAGTTCCCCATCAATAAGTGATTCTATCACATAGGGCTTGTTTTCAATCAAAATAAGTGAGTTTCTCACATCTTTTATACGGTCAAACAGATGATAAACGGTATACACACCGGTAAGATGAACCCTTGTGCATACCTTGACACGGGAATGTGTCGTGTGTGGATGAACACCGGTCGGTAAGTATAAATCATACACCAATCGTATCCCCTAGCCATGATTACATCTGACAAGTTGAGCTTATGTGGACAACAATACCGATAATTATTATAGGATGCTTATCTAAATGTTAACTAATTGAACAAAAAGAGCGTTTTGGCGTGACCATACACTGATATGATTCTCTTACCCTTGAAACTCGCAAAAAGAATGTCTGTAAATATTTGTTTACTACTTTCATTTCTGCATCTTTGTATATATTTATTTATTTCTTTCCGTCTTTACATTTGAAAAATGAAAAATTCCAAAAAGATTTTAGGTGTGTTTTAGTCTAAATTTTATAAAAGACAAAAAGATTTTGCTTCTATTTTATTTTTGATTGACCGATGTTGGAACTCGAGTCTATCCTACCCAAAATCCTAATTGTAAGCCGGAAAACAATTGCACCTTCATAAATTGTCGAAGTTAACAAGTTTTGAAAGTTAAAGGGTTAAAATTGATCAATTTTTAAACTTTCAAACTATTGTCAGTCGGTGTTTAAATGAGAGTTGGTCTCATATGTGTCATGTGCTTATAGAGTTTGATGTCAATTCTTAGTAAGGTTTTCATTTGAAAACTTTCTTAGATTGATTTTATTCTTCTCGGTTGTTCTCATTACGTTATTAGCTCTGTTGTATGTGCAGATGGTGCATTTGAACCAGCTAAAAGCGAAGAGAACGTGTCAGATGACAAGCTGTAAAGTGAAGACATGACAGTGATGCAATCTGAAGATCAAGACGATTAAATTGCAACTGACCACTTTTCAACACCACAAGGATCTAAAGTTTTGAATTTCAAAAGATTCACGAGTATCGTTCAAGGGTTCATCTTACCGGTGTGTATACCGTTTATGTCACGTGAAGACCTTTTAAAGATCCGACAATGTGAAGAAGGAACCATCACGGGTAGCGTCCAAGGGGGAGTTTGTTGGTACACTTTATGTGGACGCGACTCGACTCGGTTCAATTTGGTTCGGTTCGACTCGGTTAGGTTTGGCTCAAGCCCGACGTAGCGACATTCCTCCGTCGTGCGCCCCAGAGTTCGACACGCGAAGCAAGAAGACCGTGAGTGAATCCCGATGACACATCATCACGAAATCATCATGATGATGTCATGATGATGTCATAAGTTTCACTAAACTTAATAAATCTGGATGTTGAAATTCATGTACGTATAAAATGGTGATTGGGCCAATCAACTTCCTTTGGGCCTTAACTCATTTGTCTGGCCTATTAGTTTGGGCTTTTTACTTCCAACGAAGACTGCTTGTAGCCAAGACTTGTTGACGAACACTCTTGTAGACGAAGACTAGGGGTGACATAACCCTCCTCGACGAACACTCTCTATGACGAAGACTCTTGATTGGCGAACTCCCTTTTGTTTTCGTCAGTATGTGTGTGGCGAAATCCTTGATTTCGTCACACATGATTTTTGTCATAAGGGATTTCGCCATTGGTCAACATACATAGCACAGATGTTAACAGTTTTAGTCATGAGTGAGAACAGAGAGACTTGAGAGAGTCTGTAAAACATTGTTTGTATATGTTTGTGGTTGTAGTCATCCCTAATCAATAGATATTGAATCTTTGGTTACGCGTGTGTGTTCTACATTGTGTTTGGTTTGCACCGTCAAGGGGATTCCGCACCCGCGATTGTGTTTGTGATAAACAGGGAATAGGTTGTCGTATCGGATCCCCCGGGAAAAACGGACCTACAATGCACTTTGTGGATGTGGCTCGATTCAGTTCGACTCGGTTAGGTTCGGCACAAGACCGTCGTCGCGACATTCCTCCGTCGTGCGCCCAAGAGTTCGACATGCGAAGCACGAAGAGCCATGAACAGACATCACCATGACATCACCATGGTGATGTCATGATGATGTGATGTGATAACTTGTAAATGCATGCAAGATTGTGTTGATAAAAGAACCTGCCATGCATGAAAACCTAGATGGCATGCTTGTTGGGCCACCATTATTCGAAGATCTATTAGATTGAGTGGGCTTGTTATCAATTGAAAATCTATGCACAGGAACTCTCACGAAGAACTAGAATTAACGAAGAATGGATTGTTTATATGATTGTTCACCACGAAGACTGAGTCTTCGTGGTGATAGATTGTTCGGTGCAAAGGTCCATAAAGAATCCATTCTTCGTAGGCCAGATGAATGTTCTTGAGCCCAGTAACCATTCTTCGTAGGGTTACTGGGTGTATTCAGAGTAGAACACAGTGAGAGTATTCAGAGAGTTTGTGTGCTATCTTGTATCATCTCTGTAAACAAACTCCTTTGGTTGAATACATTTGGGCTTTAATCGTTGAATCTTGTTTTTGTGTTTGTGTTCTTTGTCTTGGTTGCATACCCGCTTGGATTCCGCACTTGCGGGTGTGTTCGGTAACAAGGAGAAGGTGTTATAGATCCTCCTCTAGGGAGCTACAAGTGGTATCAGAGCCTTGGCTCTCGTCCTTGTTAAAACCGAGCTTTGTGTCGAGTTTTTTGAACTAATGTTTGAAGATTTCAAAAAGTTATGTTTTTGAAAGTAAAATGAGTTAAATCTTTGAAAAACGTGTTTGTTTGTCCAAAATTTTCATAAAAACCTTATTAAAACTTGTGAAGAGATTCAGTTTTTCTCAAAATTTTTGGAAAAATCTAGTTTGGAAAACTTTCCAGTGGGATGGTTTAACCGGAATTCTCTGGTTCTTGAAAGATAGACTAAACTTCACCAACTTCTCTGTTCAAAATCTTTTTTTCTCGTCAAGGATAAGGTTTCCTTTTTTGACAACTTTTCACCAAATCTCACCAACCACTACACGAAGATTTGTGTACACGAACAATCAATTGGCGAAGAATCGGTTAGACGAAGAATCATTCTTTGTGACAATAACTATTCTTCACAATAAATGTTCGTCACAAGTCATTGTTCGTCACAATAACTTAAGACATTCTTCGTTACAACAACTCTTCGTGGATAACAAGTCATTCACGAACAATCCATTGTTCACCAACTGTTCGTCACAATAACTTAAGACATTCTTCGTGGACCCTTGGTATTGTTCGTGACCATCATTCTTCGTTGGACCAAATTGTTCGCCTAATCATTGTTCGTGGGCCTAGTCATTGTTCGTGGGCTTCAAACTATTCGTGGACCCATTGTTCATCACAATAACTCTTCGTCAATTAATCTTTGTGAACATTGGGCCTTGGTATTGTTCGTTAGTTGGACCAATCTTCATAGACCTTATAATCTTCGTGGTTCATAGACCACTCTTCGTAGAGTAACTAGGCCTTGTTATTGTTCGTAGTAAACATTGGGCCCTATCTATTGTTTGTAGTTGGGATGGTGTATCACAGTTAGTTCACATGAAGGGGTTAATTGGTTTTAAGTTGTTTACATTATGACTTCAGATTGGTGGGGTTGGAAACCTGACCCTAATGTGGATATGTATACGGGTAAAGGTTTAGTACCTTCATGGGCTCAGTCTCCCACAACCTCGTCATCAGCAAAAATGACTTCTAATACGGCAAACCAGTGGGCATTTGTTACTAACCAAAATCAAAGTAAACAAAGCCTTCTTTTGAGCCAAAATTAAACCGGTAGTAACAACCGTCCACCTAAACTGATGCATATGAACGAGTATCCAGCTTGGGAAGAAAGATTCCATATGTATGTTCTTGGGCAAAACACGGAGTTGTGATTGTCTTTTACCACGGAATTTGATCAAGCACTTGAAGAAGCTAAAAGTGGACTGACGAAGAACCCTCCACGAAAAACCTAGCCTTGTTGAAGAACAACCAGCCGAAGAACCATCTGCCGAAGAACCTCCCCTTCATGAAAAACCCTCCTACCGAAGAACCATTGTTCACGAAGAATTATTCTGGCCGAAGAACCTGCATGGACGCTCACAATAACCTCACGAAGAACATCAGCAACGAATAACTCATATTCTTCGTGATGTTGATTGACAAAGAAGATACTTGATTGTTCACTACATTTGGGATTATACGAAGAACCATGTTGATGTCTACATATCACGAAGAACACATGTTTGGCGAAGAACCCATGGCGAAGAACCTAGATACTTCACTAAATATGATTCACGAAGAACCCATCTTCGGCAGAATCATTCAGACGAAGAAGATAGTGGTTTCCAGTGGCTGGGTGAAGTGTTGATGATGTCGACTGAAATTAGAAGAGATGGAGGAGGATGCGATGACGGACGAAGGTCGGGGAATCTTCTTCATATCAGATGTATATCTGCTGTAGATGTTGCTGATTGTTCTTCGAGGAGAGAGACTGGGAAGATGATACCGGCTGTACAAGGTAGATAACGGCTGGGCCACTACACTACAAATATGTGGCCCGGTTGTTTGAATGGTGCATGGTTGAATGGTGCATGGTTGTTGGGCCCACTACACTACATATTTACTGGGCCACAAATCATTTCGGACCAATTTGCTGTTTTTGCACTTGTGAATCATTGTTGTTTGTTTTGGCAGCTAGGTTTTTCTATTGGGCCCACTTGGTGTATGTGATGGAAACTGTTTTGGAATTATATGACCTTCAAGTGTATTTGGGCTTGACACTCATCTGCGCCTCACCTAAATTCTTCTTGGACCTGATCAATCATGGGTCTCAAAGTCAAGTCACAATTTTGAGGAAAGATCCACTAGTTCTTCGTGGGCTGGTCCATTCCACTTTATTGTTTAATGGGCCTGATTGATTGACCAATTAATTATGGGATCTATTGGACCAAATGTTTTAGACATGGAGTTGTGGACCCGTTTCTATTCGTGAGTTGCAAAGTGGGGTCGGGTGTTCACGAAGTTATTTGAATCAAGCTTTAACGTCCAATTCGTATGAGTTCGGGAGCGCGCGGGATCACTTTAGGATGATGAAAACAAATGATTTTTTTTTAAGAATGTGGGGTAGTCATGGTTACTGATGCAAACGTCAAATTTGGTGACTTGACTATTATAGGCCAAAAACGGTATATTTCCGCACGTGAAGATTTGTTTTGTTATCGGTGTTCGTAAATAATCGATAGCATTTTGTTTATTGTCATATTCTTGCATTTGGTAATTATTGAAGGAACCTGGAGAGCCAAGACCGATCCTAATGAGTTCACAAAGTCGAAGAGTTATGCCTATGATGGAAGTTTTCGGATTAGGTGTTAGTAGAAGTTTGGGGGGATACAAGTCGGATACTACGGGGCTAGGGGACTTTCTTTATCAACATACAAAGAAGAAAGTCCTTCAGAGGAGGGAATTCTCTTTCGTGATTTTCTTGAGAGAATTTGAAAAATTCTGCTTAGTAGAGAGAATTTGTTTAGTGGAGTTGATGACAGTTCCGGTCAGAGGAGGGAATTTGTTAAGGTTTAGAGATTTCACCAAAGAAATGGCGGAGGGGGGGGGGGGTAAAAATTTTCATATGTTTTACAATTTCTTCGGTAAAATTCTAAACGCAATCACAGGTGGTAAAGTTTGTGATTTCTGGTGATACCAAAGGTTCTACGTGGAATGTTTTGCACAGACATATATTTGAGGATTTTAATTAATTTTCCAGTCAGCGTGAAGGGTTTTGCACAGAAACATACAGGTATCTAAAGTCAACAGTAGTTTCAAAACGCTGTTCACTGAAGACCTGGGGAATCTTTATGAGAGCTGATAGTTCAAGGCTGAGAAGTGTGGATTCCAACTCTATCAAAAGTTGTAGTTAAGGGGGAATCTGCAGGATTCGGTTTTGGGTTTGATGTTTCTTTGGGATTTTATAAGGAACTGGGTGTAACTAAATTCGTTGAGTTTGCAAATGATGTACTTGGTCAAGCTGACATCCTGAGCACTGATGCTGAAGATCCGTAGTGCATCACGTGGCCAACTTCATAAAGGCGAGACAATGAGATCTGGATGTAGTTCAACTAAGCATGTTTGTTGAGCTTCCAAGTGATATACTCGGTCTAGCGGACTTCTTGAGTGTTGATGCGGATGATCAAAGTGCATTACTTAGTCGATTCCACAAAGATGGTTTACAGAAGACAGTTCACTAGAAAATTCTACTAATATAGTATGCTTTAATGAAATAGAGTTCTTATGACAAGATCAAGACTTGATGCAGTTTTTTAAAAAATGGAACCCTTATCAAATGCCGGTTAGAGTATTGGAAGATTAGCGGAAGATCGGTCAATTTAGCCTTGCGAGGACATTGCAAGACACTCAACACGGATACACGTACTTTGATTGGGAAAGATTATACGAGAAGCTTCAAGGGTTTGGTATTGCTATGAAGACTTAAGTCAAGATACTACTTACCTAGATCATCGGTCAAGGGGGAATTTGTTGACACAGAGAAGATAACATCAACAAATACTTGACTGAAGATCGATTGCAGTTGCATTTTCAGCATTCTACAGCAACAGACAAGGGGGAATTTGTTGGTGCAGTTTTGTGTCCGATGTTGTTCGAATAGATTAGATTATTTTTATGTTGATTATGTAATGGTTAGTGAAACAGTCAAACGAACGTGTATAGACCGGCTCATTTGAAGTGGTCAAACGAAAGGGTTATTCGTTTGACCGTGTGTGTTTGCAAGTGAATATGGTGTAGCTATAAATACCACCCCTTGGTCATTTGCAACAATTGAAGGTTTTAGACTTGTGGAGAGATCACCACTTGGTCTCTCCCCGGATGTATGCTCCTTTGGTATAGTTCGGCTAGCTTGTAATCGTGCCGGTTTGTAATGTTATACTACCGAATTTATACAAGAAAGTTGTTTTATCCGTCTATAATCTTTCCGTCTTTGAACATAATTACACACTAATCACGGGTTTCGGTCCGAATCACGAACTTACATGATTTGGATTTAAAATCGAACTCGGGTTTAATCAACAACCCGCTGCAATGCGCGGGTTAGCGTTAACTTGTTAAATACCAAAATGAAATAAAGTTAAATGAATCATTCTTATTGGTTGAAATTTCTTCTTTTTAATTCTTACAAAAAAATTCCTCTCATTTGAACTCTCCACTATATATATAGGATTAGGTTCATTTGCAAACTCTCTTAATAGTGAATTGTGTGAACTAATCCTAGCCATTGATTATCAATACACAAGTATAAATCAATGGCCATGATTTGATTAAGATTGATGACGTACATCAATGGTCATGATTTGTTCACTCAGTTCACAGATACACTAGTGTTCACTCTAGAACCCACCATATATATATATATAGAATTCGGTTCAAGAGTGAACACTAGTGTAGCTTGCGAACTGAGTGAACTAATCCTGACCATACACGTGTGTAGATCAATGGCCAAGATTTGATGTTGAAATACACTAGTGTATTTTACGATTTGATGATGAGATCCTGGACATACACGCGTGTAGATCAATGGCCAGGATTTGTTCACTCAGTTCGCAAATACACTAGTGTTCACTCTAGAACCTCACCCTATATATATATATATATATATATATATATATATATATATATATATATATATATATATATATATATATATAGGGGATCGCTAAAATGAGAACCACCTCCAGTAGTTATGAGAACCATGAGAACCACTTTATAGCCTTTAGATCAACTTGATGGATGGATGAGATTAAAAGTAACAAAAACTAATATTAAATAAAATTTGTCTTATTATGTCTTTTATATTTTAATAAAAAAGGGTAGATTGGTAAAATAACTCTTTTTTGTCTTTTTTACTTTATTATTTTTTAATTACTTTTTGTTTTATTATATTACTTTTTATTTTTTAAAAAGATTTTTTTATTAAAAACATTTTTAAATTCAGATTTTTTTAACAAAAACAATTTTTTTTGCACGCCGTTTTTATGCATCGTTTTTTAATGGGTTGTTTTTCCACGTCGTTTTTTACGCTCGACTTTTTCAAGCGTCATTTTTTAACGCGGCGTTTTTTACGTCCCGTTTTAACGCCGCGTTTTTTACGTCCCGTTTTAACGCGGCGTTTTTTAAGTCCCGTTTTATTTACGTTTTACGTTTTACGAAAAACTTTTTACGTTTTACGTTTTACGAAAAACTTTTTACGTTTTATGTTTTACGTAAAACTTTTTACGTTTTACGAAAAACTTTTTACCTTTTACATTTTTACGCGTCGCTTTTTAACGCGTCATTTTTTAACGCGCCGCTTTTACGGCCGACTTTTTACGTTAAAAAGTTTACGTTTTTTGTTAAAAAAATTACGTTTTACGTTAAAAAGGTTTACGTTTTACGTTAAAAAATTTACGTTTTACGTTAAAAAGTTTACGTTTTACGTTAAAAAGTTTACGTTTTATGTTTTTACGTTTTACGTTAAAATATTTACGTTTTACGTTTTAAACTTTTTACGTAAAACTTTTTACGTTTTACGTTTTACGAAAAACTTTTTACGTTTTACGTTTTTACGTAAAACTTTTTACGTTTTACTTTAAAACTTTATTACGTTTTACGTTAATTTTTTTAATCTTTTTACGTTTTACGCTAAGATTTGTACGTTTTACGTTAAAATTTTTACGTTTTACGTTAAACTTTTTTACGTTTTAAACTTTTTACGTTTTACGTTAAACTTTTTACGTTTGACGTAAAAGTTTACGGTTGAACTTTTTTTTCACAAAGACTTTTTTACACAAAAACTTGTTTACGCAAGACGAACGCACCCATAAATCGCAAAGTCGGTAGGTGTCTCGGATAGATTTTTATCGTCATCGATTGGGGAAAAGAATATAAAAACCCAACAACAACAAAACAAAAGAGTATCTAAAAAAAACGGGGTTTGGCTCAGATTTTTTCCGATAATTAAAAGGCTGCAAATGTGGGGTTGCGGGTTCAAAAACCTACCCTCCACCATCGTTGCCGCGCCATCGTCATCAAAAATCTAGTTTTTTTTTTTTTTTGCATCATCATCGCCCCAAAAACCAAAACTGATCAAAACCCACATATTCAAACATTCAAAAAGCACCTGATGAACATCATTCAACACAGATTCAACAGATTCAACCGATTCATAAAGCACCATATTCAACAGAATCAAAGAAAACCCAGCAACAATAACAATCATACATGCTGTACATACCCAAAAATCAAAATCAAATGAACCCCAGCAACAAATAATGAACATCATTCAACGGCAAAAAAAAAACCCAAACTTTTTGAATCAAAACCCACATGCTGTACAAACCCACCAATATAATCAAAACCCACCAAATCATCAAGAATCAACAGAAACAAATCCACCAATTGAATCAAAGAACCCCACCAATTGAATCAAAGAACCCCAATCAAAACAGAAACAAATCAAACCTTTGGGCAAATCATCAAGAATCAACAACACAGGAGGAGACCGGGACCTCCGCCGCTCACGGCGGCGCTGCCGCCGGCCCACCACCCAACCATCGAACCGCCACCACCAGCCTTGAACCAACTAAACCACCACCGCCTCCGCCTCTGCACAACTCCCACCAAACCACCGCCCCCACCACCGCCTTCCGCCGCCCCCACCACCGCCTTCAAACAACAAAAACAGAGACATCTCCGTTTTGAACACAGCCACCATCTCCGTACAAGCAGAGAGACAGAGATCGGAGGACGGTGGTTACGATGTGGTGGTGGGTTGAGATCGGAGAAGGAGGATGATGTTTGTTTGTAGGGTTGTTTGAAGATGAGAGAAGAAAGAAAGTTTGCAACTTTAATGAGAGAGGAGAGGTGAGAGAAGAAAGCCTGGAACTTTAAAAGAGGGAGAGAGGAGACAGGTCTGGCAAGTAATAAATGAGGGGAGAGATGGAAATGAGTAAATGACCAAATTACCCTTTTGAATGGCAGCATCTAATTGGTTGATAATGGTTCTCATGGTTCTCATAACTGGGGGTGGTTCTTATTTTAGCAGCCCCCTATATATATATAAATAGCGTCGGGATCAGGAAAAAAGACCCAAAAGTGTGAGAACGGTGAGAACACATCCTGGCCCAACACGTGGCGCGGGATATGATCAGAGGGGTGAGGGGTTTTTTTGCCTTTTCAATCTTCTTTTATTTTCCCAATGCGCTGTAACATTTTCTGGCGTCTAAGATTATTTTGGCGTTAATTGTATTCATTAAACTTTTTGGCATTGAACTAATTGTTTTTGTGTCACATAGACAATTTTTTGGGGTTATAGCTTTTTCTAGTCAATTGTTTGGCGTTTTGTGGCGTTGTATAATAATTCACTACGAGTCATTAATATTTTCATAAGATTACAATAAGATCAAATGTTTTTTATGGTGTTTAGTCAATTTTTCTGGCGTTTAATACATTGACAAGGTGCTTTGCCAGCACCTGTTCTCACAGTTTTCATACTACTAGCGTTTTGGTGTTTGTAGTTTTTGGCGTTTTATTTAACAATGTATTTTATTTATAGAGAATTAGATAACATAACAACAGATAATTTGATAACAAAACAATATAAAGTGAAATAGAAAAAAATAAAAATGATAATCTAATTTCTCATCCGAATCTTCACTGTCATCAGCCTCTTCTTCTTGAATTTGTTTTGGCGTTTTGAACCTTTGAATACCTTTGCTAGATGCCAACTTTCCTACATAAACCCTGTCTTTTTTAGACCAAACTTCTTAGTGGCATCCTGTGTTTTGGTGTGATATTGTTGTTTGGTGGCATGTTATTGAAGATCAACTCTTGCTTCATGCTATTTATAATAATGGAGTCCAAAATAGCATTTTACACTTGTGTTAATCCCTTTATGCCATGCCTATATTCATCAAGAACAAAGATCACATGATCACTGTCATCAGTCTCTTTTTTTGAATATTTGTCAATCTCATTCAGCAAAAGATTATAGAGATAAACCCCTCAGAGAAGAATCCATTCAGTGAAAGCTTTGCCATCTGTGGTTATTTTAACTAACCTTTTTTTGAGTGGTTTCTAGAGAACATGGCGTTTGTTTTCTGGGTGTGATCAATTCATTGTGTGTAGACCCCTCTCTTATAGAAGTTTTTTAAAGCGTAGTTTAGGCGGGATTTTTTTATTATAATAAATGATAGTAATAAAGTAACCGTCTATTTCAGTTACTGTTTGTATTTACTGTTTTGATCAGCTTTCTAGGGTGATAGACGTCTCATCTTCCAAGTTTGGCTTTTTTTTTAAATGGCCTTATGCAGACCAAGATGAGAAAATACAATAACCGAGAAAATAAAATATTAAGCAGGAAAAATGTATTTTGTTATTTCTGGCGTTTTGTAAGCAATAACCTTTTGTAGTATTTTTTTTTGGCGTTTTGCAAATAAATAGAGAAATATATCATTTAATTATCTTAAAAACAAAAAAGGAGATTACACAGAAGAAAAAAAATTAAAACCGTTCGTCAGAAGGTACATTATCCGAAAAGTATCCATCACTTGCGTCATCTTCTTCCTTGGAGTCTTCATCTGGATCTTCATCCATGTCATCACCTTCACCTTCATCGTCTTCTTGTTCCTGAAGATTCTAAAGCCTCCATTTGAACATGTCTTGCATTAACCCCAATTTTGAGTCGATTTCTGTGTTCAAACTAGTGGCGTTATGCAATTCTTCCATGAACCCAAGCCCCTGCTTTGTCATGATGTTCTCAAGCCAGTAGTCTTCTTGCTCTCCGCTGTCATATATATAACGGTCACCATGTCTGTTTTATCATCAAAATGCCATGATGTCATGACAGTGTCCAGCTTCACATCTTCTTTGATTGGTCCAAATTTGGTTGTTAGTGCTTTGATAAGCATATGTGTTTCATGGCATTCGTTATCCAGAGCGATGCCTAGAGATAGGATGCCCCTCTGTACCTCTTCTTTCATCTTCAAAATTTCCTTGATCATCCTAACATACACCCTACTTCTGTTGTCAAAACGCAGGATGAATCGCCTGATTGCTAGAGTCTATCTCCACCAAACGATTGTTGCCATTTTTGGCGTTTTTTTTAATTGGCGTTTTTGGTTAAAGATGTTTTTGCAGAAATGATAGATTGAAGTGATTATGGAAGCCATGTTTTACGTTCGTTTATATAATGATGTTTTTGGCGCGTAATTTAGGAGGGAATTTTTTCTAATAAATGTTAATAACTGAAATTCAGTTACTGTGTTGTTTCCTCTTCCTGTAATATCCAACGCGTTTTATGACTAATTTTTTGGCGTTTTGTTTTTAATGGCATTTTATTTTTTTTAATGGCGTGTTATCATTTGTTAGCGTTTTGAACTTGAGCGGTAAAAGACCCTTTTACCCTTAACGAAGCGCGTCCCACATAGTAAAATTGATGTTATTTACGAAAACGCCACTGCACAATCTAGTCCATGGATTGTTTTGATCTGACGATCCATAATCGCTCTCAACGTTCTCACACATTGCTCCTTTTTCTCTAAATCATTACCGTATATATATATACATACATATATATATATATATATATATATATATATATATATATATATAGGGCTAGGCTAACTAGAAAACCCACTTGAGTTGGAAAAACCCCATAAAGTTTATGTTACAAAACTTTAGAAAGAAATAAGACATATAAAAGATATAATTTCAAACATTTCAAGCCAATAAAATATAAAATCGTAGAGTAATATTAAATAATAGAAATAAAAACCATTAAACCAAAAATCTGTAGCATATCATATTTTATTATATTATACTATATTAGATTAGATTAGATTGTATTGTAATGCATCATATATGTTATTGATTAAGTTATGTTCTAGTATATCATATTCTATTCCTTTTGATATGGTTTCATATAATATTGAATGCTATGATACTATTGGATGGATCTGATATAATATGGTATCTAGTATTATATCATACCACATAACATTATATCATGCTATCACTACTTTCCAAACAAGTATTATAGACGGAAAGTTCGACTGTCAAGAAACCCAAAATTAAAAAAATATTTTTTTTTGTTTTTTGTTGGATAACCTTACCGCTGATCTCAAAAAAAAAAAATCAAAAATTGTTAATTGATATTGAATTTTTACAAACATATTACCCATATAAAAAAATTATGTTTTCATATTGCATCAGTATTCAACTATAATGAATTACAAATCCAAGAATGAAAAAAGAAAAATCATTTTGATAAGTTTTCTCCAAATGGTTTTTAAATCTACCTCACATGAGTTAACTTATATTTGGTTTTTTCTTCTCAAAAAGTTTTTTTATATGATACCATACTGTAGGATCGTGTCTCGACCGAACAAGTCGTTCAGAAGAGCTCTCGTACGTTTCAGAGGCGGAAACTAAGAAACGTATGTGAAAACAGCTTGAAATACACTTTAATCCTCTATTATATTGAATTTACAATGTTTACAATCAAAGGATAAACTGGCAGCACCTCGGTATCACTTTCTGAATCGTTACAAATGATGACAGTTTGAATGCTATTTATAGGGATGGACTTGACCGTTTGAAAGTGGCAAGACAACTTCAAACGGTCATCTCTTTCAAACGGTGACCTTCAAACGGTCAGCCATATCTCAAACGGTCAACTCAAAATCCATTTCATGCAATCCATTTTGTTTCTTGTCGTTTACTGTTTGCAAAAGATGATGACATATTATGATGATGTAAGCATGATGATGTCATCATCAATGATGATGACATAACTCTTGTTCAGCAGTGTAACGAACCCGAGACTCGACATAAGACGAAGTTGACAGATGTATGCACCAACAGACTCCCCCTCAGATGTTGACGAGTCTTAAGTGTCGAGTCTTTTTAATCTTCAGTCTTTATCAGTCATTGGACTTCCTTCACTCTAGCTTTCTCTAGAATTCTTCAGGATCAGCAGCTGGCTCTATCCTATCTCCAATTCTCTTTCTCTAACAGACTCCCCCTTAAGATGTGCTGGGATCGTAGTCTGCCTTTCACAGGTTCAGGTATCGTAACCTGATTTTCCTGCATATTCTCTACCCAAAAGTAAGTTTCACAAAAGATAAGATATAACAAATTTAGAAACTTTGCTAGTCCCTTGAAAACACAACCCTGAATAGAAAGATTTATTATGTCAAATTCTGATGAACCACTTGAATATATATCATTTTTATTTCGCATATCTTCAAAACACACTTTCCCCAAACCTGTTCATCATATTTAACACTCGGAATTTTGAAAATCAGCTTTTCAACATCAGTCGTCTAAAATCTTTTTGAATTTTTCAAAATTTATGCTAAAACACACCGAAAATCTTTTTGGATTTTTGATATAACAGAAATGAAATGCAGAAAAGAAATATTTACATACAATATTTTTGTGAGTTTGCGTAAGAGGATCATATCAGTTTTTGAGACAAATCACCAACACAGTTAAGCTTTAAACATTTTAAGTTCTAAACGATTCACTTAGATTGTCACTATACTGATCCACTTAAATTTTCACACAAAGTTCAACTGTTTCGAGATACAAGATTAATGTCTTAGAACTTAAACATCTACATGTGTCCCACCTCAGTATATACTCCTGTATCCAGACCCCAGTATTCAGTCTTACAGGTGAGTATACCTAGATGATATCTGTAAGGGATTAATTGCGAGGGCCGTGAGAGCTCAGGTCGATCTTTCGATACGCAGAGAGATGACGGCTTCGACTTTTGGTGGGTCCCCTTTAGAGGATCTTTTGAATTACAACAGCAATGACTATCAATTTTATTGTTTCATCAATTTGCTGAGGGCTGCGCTATTTTTCAAGCATGCGGAAAGTATTCTCCGGGGACTAGGCCATTGCTTCCGCAAAATCAGAAGTCCCAGGATAATACCCCAGATATCACTAAGCATAAAGACCTAGTATCTCAGAATACGGGACCCTTCAAACAAGATTTCAGGGGTTACCTATATATCCTTGAGGTGTTCCCCACGTAGACGCAAGTAAATTTTATGTTTATATCTCGTCTCAATTTACTAAATGTGCAAAAACCTACTGACATATCCACAGTGAGATTGTTTATCACTATTTAACTTTCCAATTCTTTAGCATGCCGTGATCGTCCACTGATGTACTATCATTTCCTCTTTTGGACAACAAAACTCATTTTTTTTTAATTTTATCATGTTTTTGGCTTTTTCAAATTTTCAAATGTTTTTGGATTTTCTGAAAAATTTTTACTCCCCCTAAAATGCAAACACATTTTAGGAAATTTGAAAATAAACTGTACAATAAAGTGACAACTGATATCAAATCGCTTCAAATCGCCATCCACTTGGCATAAACAATCAGAACTCCCCCTTACAACAAACTATTTTCCCATTGTGATTTCAAAACACTTAAGTTTGTATTAATCAAATGGTTTTTCCGGAAAATTAATTTGATTGATTTTACCACTTGTAAAAATTAGGGGTTCATCATGTTGTTCTCTAAAATATCACTTGTAAGTATGGTCCAATCAAGTTCAACTTAATGACCTTGATTAACCATTTATCAATGAAAACCTCTTTCAACCACTTACAGTTTCACTTATCAACGATAATCACTTGTAAATCAAAATATAACAATTTAAAAATACCACCTGTACTTTACCAACTGTACCACCTGTAGGATCATTTGCTAAGAAAGATGCCGATTCCTGCTCCACTCTTACCAACCTGGGAGCTCCGGCAAGTCAGGATTTTTAGTTTGGAAAAACTTTCCCCCAAGGCTGACCATCCTTGGGAGATTCTGGAACACATCTGTCCCACCAGCACTTTGATTTGTAGAACTCTTTAGCTCCTTTCACTTTTCCTGCAACCATCTTACCAAAAATATGTTTAACATTTCCATTAAACACCTTTTCAGCATCAAATTCTTTCTTATCAGCAAAGAATTGATCTGAAATCTCAACCCTACCTTTTGATTTCAAATAATCTTTTGTCAATGACGGAAAGTTTTCCTCGTGCAACTCAGGAACGGAATTATCAACCTTTTTCTCAACACATGACTCCTCTGATTTTATGGAATCAGATTCATTGTCAGAATTACCCTCAGATTTAACCACCCACTTTTGTTTACTCAAATCACCTCTTCTTTTATAAAATCTTTTTGAACTTTCTCCTTCCTCAGAAGTAGAATTTTCAAACTTTTTAACAATTTTTACAGGTTTTTCTTTCTTATCAACACAAGTCTTTCTCAAAACAAAGTTAGAAGAAACTTCCTGTTTTTGGTAGTTGGTCTTGGGGCAATTCCAAGCTATGTGACCAACGTCTTGGCATTTGAAACAAGTTCTTTTGTCAACTCTTTCACCAAACCTTCTCACATTCTTCTTCACTTCAGCAAGAAACTCTTGATTCGACTGCTTCCAGAACGGTTTCTTCTGTTCATCCTCTGAACTTCCTCCTGAAACAAATTTTGTTTTTGGTTTATAAATTTTCTTATTTTTATAATTTTCTGAAGAATTGAAACCAAGACCTTTCTTTTTGAGATTACCGTTGTGGTGTGGTTTCTTTCGATAACCTGAACCATAACCATAACCCTTTTTCTTGTTCAATCTCTGTTGAACTCTTGAAGTGTATTTTTTAGGTTTTTCAAAAAGATTTAAATCTTTTATTTCAGAAATATTAATTTCTGTCAATTTGAAAACCTGTTTGATCATTTCAGTTTTAACACTTCTTATTGGAAATTCCTCATCAGAATATAATTTGTCTAAATCAAACAAAGTATATGCCACTTTGATTAATCCGTCATTCAAATTATATTTTGATAACAGGAATTCTCTATTGTAAACCCTGTTAACCGATGAACTCGGACTCTTCTCAGACGAACTCGAACTATCTGACTTAGACTCCGTCTTTGACTCTTCATCCGTATCTAACACCTGATCGACAACTTTCTTTACTAACTCAGACTCATGATCAGTGTCAGACGCTGTGAATGTAACATCAATATTGTCTGGTAATTCATCAATGATTTCAAACTTTAACTTGATGTTGACTGCCTTTTTTAGACGCTCCTCGTTAGGATTCCTTGGAGAATAAGTTTCATGGATCGGGGGCGGACATCTGTTATACTTGACACTTGGTTTCTTACCAGTATCAGTATCTTCAGTCTTTCTATCCATGAAAGCTTCCAGACCTGCAACAGTAGGATAAACACGATCAATCAGATAATCACAAGTAGTGTAACTCAACAGTAATCGTTTAATCCTTTCCCTTTCGATCTTTTCAAGCTCCACTTCTTTCTTTAACTGTGCACAATCTTCAATATACTCATTGATGATGCTTTGTTTTGTCATTAACGTTCCACTCATTTTCTCCATTGCTTTTTCAATCTCAGAATTTGTTTTCTTCAAACTGTCAACTGTTCTGTTTAGCACATCATATGATTCTTTAATGTACTTCACATCAGACAGTAAATCTTCCTTAATCTTCTCAAGTTCAGCAATCTTTATATCTTTTTCTTCACAAGCTTTGCAAGATTCTGAACACTTCAAACATGGCTTTTCAACTTCAACCATTTTTTCAACAATCTTTTCAACTTCGACAGTCTTTTCAACTTCGATAAATTTTTCAACTTCAACTATTTTTTCAACTTCAACAAATTTTTCAATTTCAACAATCTTTTCAATCTCGACAATCTTGTCAACAACTTTTTCTACTTCAACAATTTTCTCAACTTCTACGATCTTTTCTACCTCAACTACCTTTTCTATCTCGACAATCTTTTCAACCACTGGTTCTTCAGATTCTATTTCAGCTTTCTGTCCCTCAGTTTCTTTTGTTGAGCTTTCTTCAATTTCTGCTTTCAACTCATGTTCTTCAATTTTCTGAATAAACTGTGTCAGATTCATGTTTTCATGTTTTCTCATATGTTTTACAATCAACAGATAAGTTCCCCATTTTTGCTGTGGTAAGGCATCAGCAAGTTTATCAATCCATTCATCATTGTCTTTCTTAATGTTCAATCTTCCCATTTCCACGACTAAATGACAATATCTATCAATGGTCATCTTTGTTGTTTCATGGTCAAAAGCTACAAACATGTCAAATGACTTCTTCAACAACTCCTTTTCCATGTTTCAAATTCAAGGCTTTACAAACACAAACTTTCTTGTTTTAAAAATACTGTTTCAAACAAGCTGTATCACCTTATAAAACACCTGCAAACAATCAAACAAACGATCAGTTTAAACTAACTGAATACGTAAAAGTGTGTGTTGATGAAATCAATCGAAAACTCGTGTCGAAGATTTGTGAACTGGTGTCAAAGACTCGCGGACCGACTAAGACTCCAAATTGTGCAAACTGAGTGAATGAGCCGAAACCAACTTTGTGTATCCGACACTAATCCAAGTCACATGGGCTGGTGAAATGGACCCAACAATCGAAACTCTTGTGAACTTTACCTTTGTATGAAATGTTTGACACACTGTGCGGACTGCAGAATGACAAATTGTGCGGACAGCTATGACCCGGACCAATTTCAAACCATAAGACTTGGACCTTTTACACACCGATTTATTTGGCTTTGATACACAATATAAATCTCTATCACGTGTAAACTGACAAATCTTGAAATTACACGATTACTGATTTGGACCTTATATGTATGAAACTCGTGATAACTTGGGCTGCTTTATCTTGATCACATGGGCTGACAAATTGACTTTAAGAACTTGCCGACAAGACTTTAATCAGATCACATGCTATTTTTATGAATCCACAACAACACATGCAACTTTGGAACTTTCAACAATACCCACAAACCAATATTATCATGCAAATAACCACTAGCCGAGAATTTGATATGATTCACAACAATACATGTCAGACAACAACTTTGATATTTTCAATTCAACAAATACAACCAACAACAAATAATATCGAGATGATATGATTGGAACTAGAAATGAAATCACATGGGCTGATGATAATGATTGGGCCTATTAAACCACTAATATGACAAACAACAATCAAACAATTCACTTAGTCAATATTATCATGGATACCAGTTATCACATTACCATCTTACAATTTTATTTATATGCGAAATTTCATTGAATTTCTAAATTGGATGTGGCCAACAACTGTTATCAAACCAGACAAACTTCAATTAACGAGACCTCGGTCAGACACAAATCACATTACCCAATATATTCTAGTCAATACCACTTATTTGCACACCTTAAAATCCATCACGTGACTGACTAACACATTAAATCTGATAACAACACTTGCAAACCGACACACACCACATGATTTCTTTTAATGTTTCACAAAAATCAATACATTTTCAAACCGATGTTCATGTTTCAAACGTGAAGGATCAGATACAAACGACAACCTCAAATGGAATGCAATCCTCAAACGATGTTTCAAACGGACATATGCATTTTCAAACGTAATGCAATCCTCAAACGATGTTTCAAACGGAAAGGTTCATTTTCAAACAGGAAGGTGTCAAATTCAAACAGGAGGGATCATTTTCAAACGGGAACCCTATGACATCAGCAATATATCGAACACTTTCAAACGGTCAGGCGGTTATCTATCAGTTTTAGGTCGAATTATAGTCTAATACTTTCAAGGGTTTGTTAAAACATGATTACGCGTGATATGTGAGAATTTGAGCCGATTTTAACCGTAAAAAAATTTAATTTTGTGAAAGAAGGTGTAGAAATCAGATTTTCAAGCTGAATATGGCAAGAACTCTTCCTCCTGAGCTCTGATACCACTTGTAGGATCGTGTGTCGACCGAACGAGTCGTTCAGAAGAGCTCTCGTACGTTTCAGAGGCGGAAACTAAGAAACGTATGTGAAAACAACTTGAAATACACTTTAATCCTCTATTATATTGAATTTACAATGTTTACAAACAAAGGATAAACCGGCAGCACCTCGGTATCACTTTTTGAATCGTTACAAATGATGACAGTTTGAATGCTATTTATAGGGAGGACCCTTCCGTTTGAAAGTGGCATGACCATTTCAAACGGAACCCTTCAAACGGACATCATCTTCAAACCGTAGCATCTACAAACGGTCAACCTTAAACTATTACAATTTCAAACGGTTTCTTTCAAACTTAATGACTTTTGTTTTGTCTTCTTGTTTCATGATGCAATGATGATGTAAGCATGATGATGTCATCATCAATAATGATGACATCATCCTTGTTCCGAACCGCAACGCAACCTGATTCGATATTAGACGAAGTTGACAGATGTATGCACCAACACATACAAGTTTTAGAGGGGTGAAATTGACAAGTTTTAAACTCATATTTTTAGAAAGGGGAAACGAAAAGTAAAGAAGGGGGAGCATTTAGCCCTCCACTTAATTATTTGAAGGTTTTTTATTTTGGTATTAATGATCAATTAATCTTCAATCTTAAAAAGTAAGCTTTTTTTTTTTCAAGAATCAAACAACTTTAAAAATCAACTCTATACCAAGTCAATCCCTTAGAATTCGAGTCGAGCTTGGGCTGGTTATGGCTTGACTCACCTCCATGTTTATTAAATTGTTCTAGTCAACTCCATACCATGTCAAGGCCTTAGTAAAAAAATCAATTTGATTAAGAGTTCTAGTCGAGTTTGAGCTGGTTATGCCAAGACTCATCTACATGTTTATCAAATTGTTCTTAGTATACATGTAACAGAAAATATTATCACTCAAAACTTCTTTCTTCATCGTCACTTGTAAAATAATTACAACCATTCAAAAGCCGAAGCAAATGTTAAACCCTTGAATAATTATTTAAATGTTACATCTATTATAGGAATCAATTACAAGATACACTTAAACTAATAAAATGGTGTATATTTCAGGAAAACATCAAATCTTAATCAATCAACACAACCAACTATCTAAATTGTCATTAAAACTAATCTTCAAATCTTAATCAATCATCACAAGGTTCAGAAAGTTTGAATCCATTCCCATATCGCTTTTCTCCTTTCTGTGCCAAACTAAATATTTCCGATTCTTGAAGAACAACATATTAATTGATATTGAATTTTTACAAACATATTACCCATATAAAAAAATTATGTTTTCATATTGCATCAGTATTCAACTATAATGAATTACAAATCCAAGAATGAAAAAAGAAAAATCATTTTGATAAGTTTTCTCCAAATGATTTTTAAATCTACCTGTAGGACCGTGTTTCGGGACTGAAACCGTGATTCGTGTGAGATCGGTTCAAGACGGGAGAGATTAGAGATGATAAACAAACAACTTTGTATTAATCTGGTAGTAAAACATTACAAATCGGCCCGATTACATGATAACCGAACTAATACCAAATAAGTATACATCAGGGGAGAGACCAAGTGGTGATCTCTCCCCCCACACAATGAAGCTCACAGGGAACTCTCAAATGAGTTCCCCCTTCTCTCTCAACTCTCTAATTGCAAATGAGACAAAGGGTTGGTATTTATACCCACACCCATTTGTCTAGCAAATACACATGGTCAAACAAATAACCCTCTCGTTTGACCACTTCAAACGAGCGGGTCAATACACGTTCGTTTGACCGTTTCACTAACTATTACAAATTCAGCGTAAAATAATAACTAATCTATTCGACAAGCATCGGACACAAAATCTGCATCAACAAATTCCCCCTTGTCCGTTGCTGTTGAATGCCGAAAATGCAACTGCAATCGATCTTCAATCAAGTATTCATCTTCTCTGTGTTAACAAATTCCCCCTTGACCGATGATCCAGGTAAGTAGTATCTTGATGCTTCTTGTATAATAGTTCCCCCTCAAAGTATGCGTATCCGTGTTGGGTGTTGTGCAATTTCCTTAATTGACCGATCTTCCGCTGATCTTCCAATACTCCAACCGGCATTTGATAAGGGTTCCATTCTTTAAGAACTGCATCAAGTCTTGATCTGTCATAAGAACTCTATTTCATACAAGCATACTACATTAATAGAGATTTCTGGTGAACTGTCTTTTGTAAACCGTCTTTGTGGAATCGACCAAGTAATGCACTTTAATCTTCAGCATCAACACTCAGGAAAGTCAGCTAGACCAAGTGTATCCCTTGCAAGCTCAACCAGCATGCTTAGTTGAACTACATCCAGATCTCATTGTCTTGCCTTTGTGAAGTTGACCACGTAATGCACTACGGATCTTCAGCATCAGTACTCAGGAAGTCAGCTAGACCAAGTACATCGTTTGCAAACTCAACGAATTGAGTTACCCCCAGATCCCTGTAAAATCCCAAAGAAACATCAATCCCAAAACCGAATCCTACAGGTCTTCAGCCTTGAACTATCAGCTTTCATAAAGATTCCCCCAGGTCTTCAGTAAACAGCGCTTTGAAACAACTGTCGACTTTAGATACATGTATGTTTCCGTGCAAAACCCTTCACGCTGGCTGGAGAATTAATTAAAATCCTCAAATATGTGTCTGTGCAAAACATTCCACGCCGAACCGTTAGTATCACCAGAAAATCACAAACTCTACCACCTGTGATTGCGTTTAGAAATTTACCGAAGAAATTCAACATTTGAAAAATTTTTATCCCCCCATTTCTTTGGTAAAATCTTTAAACCTTAACAGATTCTCTCCACTTCAAAGAAACTGTCGTCAAATTTTCACCAATTCCCTCCACTGAGTGGAACTGTCGTCAATCTTCATTGAATGTCCTCGGTTCCGAAAAATCACGAAAACGACTTTCTTCTTTGCATATTCTAGTTGAATAAGAACGTCCCCTAGTACCCCGTAGGATCCGACTTGTATCCCTCCAAAGACTTTGTGAACTCGTTAGGACCGGTATTGACATTCTAGGTTCATTCATTCGTTACCAAATACGAGAATATGACAATAAACAAAAAAGATTTCTTCGTTGCATATTCTAGTTGATAAAGAAATTTCGCCTAGTACCCCGTAGGATCCGACTTGTATCCCTCCAAAGACTTTGTGAACTCGTTAGGACCATTATTGACATTCCAGGTTCATACGTTCGTTTTCAAATGCGAGAATATGACAATAAACAAAATGCTTTCGAACATTTACGAATAACCGATAACAATCATAAATATTGACGTGCGGAAGTGAACATACCGTTTTTGTTTTTGGCCCATAATAGTCGCGTCACCATTTTTGACATTTGCATCGGTAACCGTGACTACCCCACATTTAACAAAAATCAAGTTTTTGATGTTGAAGCTCGACTCAAATATCTTTCGCGAACACCCGACCCCACTTTGCAAATCACGAATAGAGACGGGCTCATGACTTCATGTCGCATTTAAAATCAATAAATAGACTCTTTACCAAGTGGCTCTTAGCAAAATCCATCCAATTTTTTTTTTTCTTGGCCCAACATAAAATTGCAATCAATAACATCGTACATAGCAAACATTCCCAATCACTAGAGGCCCCAAATTGACACCATGTGCAGATCCAATAAAACATATGGCCTCATGATATAAAGTCATGCACTAATTTGAAAAACTCTAGCTGGGCTCGTGAAAGACAAAGCATGTGGTCCCTTGAGAAATTTCGCAATCATTATGTCAATGGCCCAATGACAATTTCACAAAAAAAAAAAGCCCAATAGTCCACAAAAGTCCACGAAGACCTTGTTGGATATGTTGCTAGTTCTATTGATCCCCAATATTATACCCTAGCTGCAACTTTATCTATTCAGCCAACAATTTTATTTGTCTGACCCTTTTTCTTCTTCGATACAACAAGAAGCAGCAGCCGACACCTCTTTTCACCTTCTGCGATTCACACATCACCAACCAACAAAACATTTAAACCTTTCTTTCTCTGTTCGAAGAACAAACCAAAAAAAAAAATTTTAGTAGCCGGCAACTCATCTTCCAGCTTCGATTGATTCATCAAAACCCCATAAATTGCTGAAATCAAACATTCAGCTGACAACATCTTCTCATTTTCGATACCCAGCAACAAAACTGAATGAGATCTTAAACGACGAAACTGATTTGATGAATTTTAATGTGCGACGAAACATATGTGAGCTTGGCGACGAAACAGAATTGAACTCTTGATTGCGACGAAAGTGAATGTGTGATATGGACGACGAAACTGATGTCTTGATGAAACGACTTGTTTCGCCGAAGGGTTTCGTTTCGTCATGGGAAGTGGTGTTTCGTCGGAAACCCTAAAATTTCTTAATAGCCGCCACCACTTCTTCAAGAACACAGCCTCTGTTAACTTTGCAGATCTGACGAAAATCCTTAAAAACATGATATTTGATGATGAAAACTTGTTGATTTCGGTGTGAAACATAAAACCCAACACTTTGTACGGTCCGACTCAGCTCAGATCCGTATATTCGGTCTCGAATCTGGGTTTTTCTTCATTTCACCTTTTTAAGATCTTGAACAAAAATCACGAAAATCACAGATCTAGAGCACATGTGACTTAGCAAACTGTTAGATTTATTAAATTAGGCACCATGGCTCTGATACCAATTGTAGGACCGTGTTTCGGGACCGAAACCGTGATTCTTGTGAGATCGGTTCAAGACGGGAGAGATTAGAGATGATAAACAAACAACTTTGTATTAATCCGGTAGTAAAACATTACAAATCGGCCCGATTACATGATAACCGAACTAATACCAAAGAAGTATACATCAGGGGAGAGACCAAGTGGTGATCTCTCCCCCCACACAATGAAGCTCACAGGGAACTCTCAAATGAGTTCCCCCTTCTCTCTAATTGCAAATGAGACAAAGGGTTGGTATTTATACCCACACCCATTTGTCTAGCAAATACACATGGTCAAACAAATAACCCTCTCGTTTGACCACTTCAAACGGGCGGGTCAATACACGTTCGTTTGACCGTTTCACTAACTATTACAAATTCAGCGTAAAATAATAACTAATCTATTCGACAAGCATCGGACACAAAATCTGCATCAACACTACCTCACATCAGTTAAGTTATATTTGGTTTTTTCTTCCCAAAAAGTTTTTTTATATGATACGATACAAGTTTTAGAGGGGTGAAATTGACAAGTTTTAAACTCATATTTTTACAAAGGGAAACCAAAAGTAAAGAAGGGGGAACATTTAGCCCACCACTTAATTATTTGAAGGTTTTTTATTTTGGTATTAATGATCAATTAATCTTCAATCTTAAAAAGTAAGCTTTTTTTTTTCAAGAATCAAACAACTTTAAAAATCAACTCTATACCAAGTCAATCCCTTAGAATTCGAGTCGAGCTTGGGCTGGTTATGGCTTGACTCACCTACATGTTTATTAAATTGTTCTTAGTCAACTCCATACCAAGTCAAGGCCTTAGTAAAAAAATCAATTTGATTAAGAGTTCTAGTCGAGTTTGAGCTGGTTATGCCAAGACTCATCTACATGTTTATCAAATTGTTCTTAGTATACATGTAACATAAAATATTATCACTCAAAACTTCTTTCTTCATGGTCACTTGTAAAATAATTACAACCATTCAAAAGCCGAAGCAAATGTTAAACCCTTGAATAAGTATTTAAATGTTACATCTATTATAGGAATCAATTACAAGATACACTTAAAATAATAAAATGGTGTATATTTCAGGAAAACATCAAATCTTAATCAATCATCACAACCAACTATCTAAATTGTCATTAAAACTAATCTTCAAATCTTAATCAATCATCACAAGGTTCAGAAAGTTTGAATCCATTCCCATATCGCTTCTCTCCTTTCTGTGCCTAACTAAATATTTCCGATTCTTGAAGAACACCATCCTTGGGAGTCAAGAAACCACGTCAACAAACCGCATTGTTGGGTCCACAACCACCCGTAGTTTCATCCTTGGGAGTCCAGAAACCAAGTCAACAAACCACTAACCACTGATGCTAACCTCAGCACAGATTTTTGGCAGCACAAGGCGCCCACTCGTCCCAGTATCTGTAGCAGTCAATGATGTCTCAAACAATGGAGTAACCATCTCATTCACACAGTCAAAGAATCATGGCAGGAACGAATTTGTTTGTTACGCATAAATAAAATCATCTATGCTTGAGTTTATGTATAGTAGGTGCTAGTATTTTAAAGAATTGAAAGAACACCGCTTAAAGATGTTATGAAGTTCTTCAACTGTCATTCTGGGTGCATAGCGGTCTAGCTTATTCTTCCTACTGGGTCAAGTGCCAGGCTTATCGTTACGAGCTTGAACTTGAGCTCGAGATTTAGTAGAGGACTTACTTCCACTGGGTTCAAGAGACAGTGGTGGAGGGGTTGATCGAGGTTCATCAGTCACTTGATTAGTTGCCACCAGTGTTTGTTGAACAGCAGCAAGAGGGGTGGCTGTGCGGGTAGACTCTTGCGGGGTTTCTTGAGAACTCGGTATCTGAAACAAAACTACACAAATACGGTGTAAGAAAACATGTGGCTGTATAAGTTTTTGAGTAAAATGTCCATTTTGTCCTTCAGGTTTGGCCACTTTTGCAACTACCATCCAAACGTTTGTTTTTCCGCATCTATATTCAAAAGGTTGAAATCTTGCCATTTTCATCCAACTCGTTAACTCCATCCTTTTTCTCGGTTAAATAAGAGGCATTTCTGTCTTTTTAGACATTTTTTTATTATAATAAAAAACAATATAAGAAACAAAGATCCACCTCTATTGACTTTCTCCCCACCCAAACCCTTTAATCATCACAAAAAAATTGTCTAGAAAGACGAAAATACCCCTGACTTAAGGTTAAAAATGGCTGAAGTTAACTGGTTGGATGAAAATGGCAAGAGTTCAAACCTTTTGGATCTAGATGCAGAAAAACAAACCTATGGACGAAAGTCGCAAAAATAGCCAAACCTCAGGTAACTTTTTATAATAAAAATTACCTCTTGAAATAAGGCTTATGTAATCTTCCATCAGCTTATCAAGTGTGGCTTTCATGCCAATGTCATCAAGGGAGACACCGTATCCATTCCCTGTATTCAGGCGCAAGATGCTAGAGTCCGTGTTGCGGGCCCACGCATCGAAATGTTTCACCTAAGCAATCGCAATTTTATTAAAAAACATACAATCAAAAGTTCCTGATCACAATATGGCAGTGTTTTCAGACCCGGACCGGCGGGTCGAACCGGTTTTTTAGAAGGGTATTTTTTTTTGTATATTTTTTCAGATTTAACCCTAATAAATTTTATAATATTTATGACACCTTCTGGTTCTTACGTCCGGTCCGACCGGTCAAACCATTGAACCGGTAAGGAGACCGGTTCGACGTCCGGTCTGGTTCTGAAAACATTGCAATTTGGTTAATAATTTTACAACCTCGTGTATTAACTTTTGACAGAAATTCAGATTCAGCATGTTAAATGTATAGACTCCCGGTACGGGTTCAGACATTATGCTTCTAATACTTGTTACGAGATCCTTTCCCTTGGCTTTGAAGGCCTCTAAAAATGTCGGCTGGAAGAATATTTTAGGATTCAACGTATATGGGTCTCCGAATATACGCTGAAACAATTATACAAAAAAAAATCAAATCAAATAATATACTGACATTTATATGCATACGGACGCATAATGCACTTGTGTAAACTGTTGAATTTTACCTGATAATCGGATGCAATTTTTTGCGTGTATTTTTAGAGCCCCTGCCGCTGTTGAAATTTAAGCAAAAAAGAATTTTAAAAATCAGTAGTGTGTTTAGAGAGAGAAAGTAGAGAGAGAGTAAATGTTCACTATGATTTGATTAATTACAAAAGGAGTGATTACAACGAGATACATAATCTAACAAACTAACTAGCTAGTAGCTAACTAACAAAGTCAATCAAGTCAACACTAGCTAATAATCTATATCTATAACTTCTAATAAAACAAAACAAGCTAGGCCACAAGGCATAGTCTTATACCTTTAAATGCCACGTGGCCTTCTAATAGTTCTTATTGTTTTCGTTTGAGCGGCAAAACAAGACTACACTCTTCCGCTCTTTCTCCTCACACCACTATTCAATCAAACCTCTTTTTCTCACCTGTCATTCAGCGGTTTCTCTCCCTCCTCAAAGAAACCCTAAATCTGTCCACCACCACATTAATGCCGCCACCATGGTGATGAAGATGATGAATACGATTTTTGAGGATTGCAATTATGGTGATGAAGATGATAGTGACCAATAGGTTAACCGGTACGTTTTATCTTCCCACAATAATCTCCATTGAAGTTAGATCTTTTTCTTTTATCTTCCCACAATAATCCTCACCACACCCCTTAATCTACCCCTAATTTCATCAATTCTTGCTTTCTTTCAAATCAATCAAACCCCTGTTCGTTGATATTCGTTTCCCCCATAAAAATATCTGAGCTTTTCCATCCACCTATTGCTTTATTTATTTTTCTCAACAAGTTGATTTGTAATTACCTGTATTTCCTCAACCCTAGATTCGGGAGTGGACTGATTGGTGTGGTGCGGATGATTATAAAGGTAAGGATGATTCTAAGGGTTTGGGTTTTGATGATTGTTTGAATGTGAATTTAAATTCGGGTCGTAGTTTCTTTTTTCAATTCCCCTTTTCATTCGATCTTATTACAATCAGGAATCTAAATCTCTTTCATTCAATCTTATTACAATCAGAAACCTAAATCTAATCCGTATTAGACCTTGGTGATTTCCGCAATTTCATCCTTCGATTTCATCTACATCTATATCTTCATGATCGTGATATGTTTTCTGAATCCATGATTTGTACAGGTTAAATTTACTTATATTGGCACAATCAACACTGTTGTTCATTATCATCAAGGTTAGTGTTTGCTTCGGATTCAGTTTTTTTTAGGATTTAATTTTTGTAATATTAATCATCACTGTTCCTTTGTCAACCTGATTTGTTCAATATCGGTGATTTAGATTAGATTTAATTTCCATACCCTAAATTGAATTTTTGTTTGAGCAACATTTTTTTTATAAAGTGCTTTGATTCGGTAGCTTTCATAGTTTCATTGATTTTGGATAGAATGTGATTGCAACATAGTTGACCATAGCGAATAGCGACAAATAGCGACAAGGCACCTATAGGCTACATAGCGAATAGCGACAAATAGCGACGGCTATTTTATAAATAGCGATTACACTAGAAAAGAAATTCTGAAAATTTTTATATGTATATTACATCAAAATACCCTTGTATATATGCTATTTTACATGTATATTTAACAAAAACTAATAGTTATTAGCAAAAGATTAGGACTTATATGTTGGGTGTGTGAATGAAAGTCTCAAAAGGTGGTAAATACTTTGTCCCACATTGGTGTGTGAACAAAGTGAGTGGTTGTTTATAAGGTAAAGTCTTTACTACTCCATTGTAGCTTTATGACATGTGTAGGACCGAGTTTCGTGACCGAAACCGTGATTATCATGATTATGTTCATAGACGGGAAGATTAGAGACGGATAAAAGTACTTACTTGTATAGATTTGTAACATAACAAAGCAAGCCGACCCGATTAACAAGCTAACCGAACCATACCAAAGGAGTACACATCCGGGGAGAGACCAAGTGGTGATCTCTCCCGGTGAGGTCTCAAACCTCCTAAAACTTCCAAATGTTTGAAATGGTAAGGGTTTTCTATTTATAGTCACACCCCTTGTCTTGCAAACACACACGGTCAACCGAATAACCCTCTCGTTTGACCACTTCAAACGAGCGGGTCTATACACGTTCGATAGACCGTTTCACTAACTATTACAAATTCAGCGTAAAATAAAACTAATCTATTCGACAAGCATCGGACACAAAATCTGCATCAACAACATGTTTTACCTCAAGTCCTACCCACGCGTAGGGGGTGCAAAAAATGAGTTTCTGAACTGGAATTTAATTGAACTCGTGCGTGCCCGCATCCTGCGGACACGAATGCAACTCCGAAAACCTGGGCTCGCGTGGGGACACCATTTAACTTTCGTTTTTTATGAAGTTTTTTTTTTTTTGTTTTTTAAACGGTCCAAACAATAGGCAAAATACAGCCTGAAACCCAAAAAAAAAAAACAAATCGCTAACTTCGCTATACATCGCTAACACCCATATAGCGACACTTAGTCGCATGGCTACATAGCGCGCTATAGCGGTCGCTATAGCCGCTATTAACAACTATGGATTGCAAAAATATGTTGTCGAGAAATACCAAGGTATATTAATTTATAGTTGGTGATGAATCCCTTGGGGTGAGGGAAATTGATGGATTTTGCAAAGAGATGGCTAGCATCACAAATTTCAACCTAGATATTGATTGAGGTCTAATACAAGAAGGGTAGATTCAGTTAATTCTGCAAGGATTTGTGGTTAGAAACAAACACATTTATATAGAAAACTTAGTTCGAAATATAGTTCAGATTGCCTTATGATTGATTTAAACCGTAGGGGAACATAAATCATACTGGTTGAATCATGTAAACCTATATGTTTGGTTTTTTATTTTTGTTTCCTTCTATCACTTGGGGGTTATCAGTATTTGTTCTTTATTACTGTTTGCTACATATGTACTTACTACAACTCAAGTTTACATGATTGTTTCAGTTGTATTAATATATCTTAGTTGTATTTATATATCTTAGCATCTATGCTTTTTGTTTCATCATTCAATGGTGATGCTAATATCTTCTCCCTATTTACCTTATATAAATGAACTACGAAGACTTTTGCCACATTCACATATATTTTTCCATGGAATTATTTCAGGAACAGTCAAACGCTCGATATAGGGGCAAAATATCATCTATCTAAAATTGAAAAGTTTTGAAACTATACTCTGTAGGTCCACCCGGAGGATCGAGTAACCTCTATTCCCTATTTTCCGACAAACCCGAAAGTGCGGAATCCAAATGGGTAAGTTAAACCAAGTTCGAACACGTAAATGATAGACACGAGACTCAACGATTAACACTACATTGTATTAATACTTGAAACGGTTACAATACAAGGTTTACAAAATAATCTCTGTAAATTCTCTCTGGTTCTCTTGTGTGTGTGTTCTCTCACACTTGTGTCCTCTCACTCTTATGTTTCTGTTCTGTCTTCAGCCTATTTATAGCCACAACAATGACGAAACAGAAGCAGGACGACGAAATGGAATTGTCTTCGACGAAACAAATTAATAAACGACGAAACAAGAAGGAACTAGGTCATGGTCGACGAAACTGACTTGTTTCGTTGACTCCAAACATGTTTCGTCGATATGGGCTTGGGCTCAAAGCAGTTGAGGCCCAAGTCCTGTTTCGTCCACTTGGTTAGCCCAGATCTTTTTATCTTGTTTAGTGCTCAAGGTTTGGCTATCAATCTTGGTGTATAGAACTTTTGGAACGCACGACGGAGGAATGTCGTGACGTTAGACAAGAGCCGAACCTTAGCCGAACCGAACTGAGTGGCGTCCACATATGGTGTACTAACAAACTCCCCCTTGGACGCTACTCGTGAGGTTCGTCTTCCATGTCTTCAATGTCGTAGGATCTTCAAAGTCTTCACGTCTTGTAAGCAGAAAGTGTATCAACAAACTCCCCATTTTGTTTAGGAAGTGTGTTAACAAACTCCCCCTTAACATAAGCTCTCCCTTGAGTTATGCTCGTGAAACTTTTGATCATCGGTACTTGAGATCCTTGTGGTGTTGATGATGGTCAGCGGCAACTCGATCATCTTTATCTTTTGAGTGCCTTTCACGTCGTGTCTTCTTCATTCCAGAGATTGTCATCGACCATGTTCTCCTTGCCTTTAGAATCTGCACATGCAAGAAATCTAAACGCTTAATGAGAACAACTGCTTGGAGTGTAGTTAACATAAACAAATGACACACGTATGACCATATCTCAATCAACTACCGTCCGACAGTTCGAAAGTTTAACAAATTTATCAATTTTAGGTTTTTAACTTTCAAAACTTGCAAATTTTGACCGTTTATGAAGAATCAGTCGATTTGGTTTTCAATCAGGTTTCTGGTAACGAAGACTCGAGTTCCAACATCGTACAATCGAAAATAAGATAGAAATAAAATAGAAATAAAATCTTTTTGGCTTTTTAGAAAGTTTATATTAAAACATACCTAAAATCTTTTTGGAATTTTTGAATATTTCAAACTTAAAGACTGAAAGCAGTAAATAAATATATACAGAGTTGCAGAAACTAAGAAAAGTAAATATATACAAACATTCTTTTTGTGAGTTTCGAGGGTAAGAGAATCATATCAGTGTACGGTCATGTCAAAACACTCTTGTTGTTCAATTAGTTAACATATAGAGAAGCATCCTATAACAATTATCGGTATTGTTGTCCACATAAGCTCAACTTATCATATGTAATCATGGCGAGGGGATACGTTAAGGTATGATTTATACTTACCAACCGATGTTCATCCACATCATGACACATTCCCGTATCAAGGTATGCACGAGAGTTCATCTTACTGGTGAGTATACCATTTATCGTCTGTTTTGACGTATATGAAAATGTGAGAAACTCACTTATTTTGATGAAAACAAGCCCTATGTGACAGAATCACTTATTGATGAGGAACTTGATTTTCGATGCATGTGGGCACAGGAGCAAGTCCGTGAACAGGTCAGTACTTTTGTACAACAAAGAGACGAACTTGACTCCCGGATAAATGTGATATATTATCACTTATTTTGTGGACATGTGATTGTTGATCACTTATTGAGGTCGTATGCAATATGTACACGTATGTATGGTATCATGGAAGATCTTAGACTTCGTCTCCGTTATTTTTCAGAAAAAGATACAACCATGATACCCAGATGATAAGCAGCATAAAGACCGAATATCTCAGAACCTCGGCAATCTCTCAAACGAAATTTCGGTACAAAGACCATATGCCAATGAGTGGTTCCCACCTGGTCTTCAGTCGATTAAGGTTTATATCACCCTGCACACTTTAAAATGATTGTGAGCCTACCGATACATCTTATATAAAGCTGCTTAACATATTTCAGTTAAGGTTTAAAGAGGTTTAGACAGACCACTGATGTACTATCATTTTCTCTTTTGCTCGCCAGGAAACTCATTTTTGTTTTTCTATTGTTTTTGTGTTTTTTTAAAATTTTCGATGTTTTTGGATTTTCAAATTTGGATTTACTCCCCCTAAAACCAACAAACTAAGATAAATTTAAAAACACAAAGTTATTTACAAAAACGATTTTCCGATGCGGATTTACTCTTGCTTGACCTCAATGCCATTTACCAAAATTAATTTAATCAGAAATGATTTATCGAATTTTGGAAAAATCAGTTGGCAAGTCGGTAATCGGTGCAGACCATGACAACATTGACGAGTTTCATAGAAAAACAATCACGTGTGAGGTGATATTCGAGTTCAACTTGTCTGGTCAACGAGTGCTTATACGAGATGTTACTAATTCAAAAAGCAGCTTAATATCGACAAGTAAAAGAGAGATTAGAAATTTAAAACCGTATCCTGCAACTGCTTCGTGCATTGCTAGGAATCCGAGCGCTCTCCTAAACTAGATATCCACCCGGTGTGGATTGCAAAGTCGATTTTTGTAGCTACTGAGAAATCTCTTTACAGCAATAAGATCATAGACCTCTGGGTTCGGCTGGTCTTTCACATTGCACCAGGGAAGGTCTTTGTCTTTCTCTTTGAGAAGTAGTGTGCGGTTGTTCAATCCACTCCAAGGCATCCGCACACCCGGTTGGTTTGTTCAACAAACACATTTTCTTCAATCACACCGTGAAGAAATGTACACTGCACGTTCATCTTGTTAATTTTGAACTTCAGACGTGCTGCATGTGCGTACATTTTGTTGGAATCTATCTTGAGAACCCGATCAAAAACCATAACAACCAAATTTTGGAACATATTTCATCTTGTCGAATATTTCAACTTCATTCAACCACATTCTTTCACCATCATTCCTTCATCGGAATTTTTTTCTTCTTTTCTTTTTCCTTTCTCTCCATCAATGGCAACAATATTCTCCTTGGATACAACAATGTTTCGTAGCCTTATGTCGCCGATCTTGTGCATGGACGTTCCACTATCAACAATCCTAAGACTATCAATAGTTCCTCCTGGAACATCCTGCACACTCATTCAGAGATTAGTTGGAGATGGGGACCCAAGCCTTCACGGACTTGGGTCGTCCGTCATCATCGAGAATTGTGACATCCATTTCCCGATGATTCGGAATTGATGTAGCTCCCCCTGAAACAATTTCCAATTTTGGTTTCCAAATCTGTTTTTGTTTTTCATGTTTAACATTTGATTCAACAGATTTTGTTTGGACAACCTCCGGTTTTAAAACCTTTTCAACATTTTTTCGTTGTTTCTTTATCTGTTTCACTTCTTGTTGTTTAACAAGACGAGGGTCCTGTTTTGGTGAAACAAATCTTTTATGGTAATTGTTACCATGGGGGGCATCAACTTTTGCCTTTCCTTTCGTGAGATATGGACAATTTCTGACAATGTGCCCATACTCACCGCATTCAAAGCATGATCTCCGCTCAATAAGCCTCGGAGTATCATAACTGTAAGAGCTTGATGATGAACTTCGTGATCTTAAGGTACTTGGTCCTACATCACAACCGTTTGTGTGTTGTGTGTAATTGTTTTGACTGTTTCTTTTCAAAATTTTAACTTGTTTAACAAAATCCTTGTTGGATTTGTTTTCGAAAGTTTCAATTTTATTAGTCCCTCGGGATTTCACAAAGTTCATCTTCTTGTTCTTCCTTTGATTCGGTTCCTTACGACCTTGGGTCGTTGATTTGCCTTTTGGTTTGGTATGATTTTGCTGCTTTTTCACTGTTGGTAATTTCTGATTGCCACATTGTTTTCGAACTTCAGCCTTTGGGATAGGAGGACACTGTGTTACCACAACGTGTGATCCTGTCTTTCCCAAAAACTTACTTGTTGAATCCTCAAAAATTTTACTTATTAAAGATTGATTAACATTCTTAACAGGGAAATCTTTATCAGAATAAATTTTATCATCACCAACAAGAGTGTACAGCAAATTCACACTCTCAGACTCTTTTGCAGACGTAGACTCGATCGGAACAGTCTGAGCAGGTTTTGCGGGAGGATCACATAGAATATGATTCTCAAGAGGTATGTCCTCTTCTTTGATTACCGCATCTGACTGTGCTGAGTCAGTATCATTAGATTCATCATCTGAAGAATCAGTATCCTCAACAATGATTGGAGGATCCTGATTTTGTTCAGCAGTTAAAAAAGTATCTGCTGACACATCCGACTCTGATGATACTTCCGGTTTGTATCCAAGTCCAGTTGCAAATTCCTCAATGTCTAAAGGAACAGATTCTTCATAATGAGTTCTATACTCCTCATCAGGCAGTGCATCATAATTTTGTCTAACAGGTGGTGGACATTTCTTATACCCAATGCACGTGACATCCTTTTTCTCTTTTTGTGTGCCAATGATGTGATCCAGCACATATCTAGAGTTAGAATAACTGTCTAGTTTAAGCCGGATCGCCTCACTTTCACACTTTGTGCAGGCTAACTCTTTTTGCATGCTTTCAAGACGATTGATATAAAGGTTTATGTCAGTTTGTTTTCTTGAAACCATTTTTGTCAGTTCGGTTTTATCTTTTCTTAAAGTTTCAACCATGGTTTTAAATTCCTTTTCATGGTTTTCATAAAACATGTTAGCCTCTTTGCATTTTGAAAGATCCACTATCAACTTTTGATTGTGCATATTTGTCACTTCAAATTTGTTTTGCAAAGCCTCATGTTTGCTTTGCAAATCACACCACTTAGCATCAAAAGAAACATGTTTGTTTTGGAAGTCAAACAATTCAGCATTTAAAGCATCATGTTTGCTTTGCAACTCAGACATATTAGCATTTAAATCAGCACATTTAACACTTAAGCTAGCACAATTATCACAATTTACGAGAGTTGGTTCATCGACACATACCTGGCTGGAATAACTCTCAGATGTTGACCTATCTGCATCAGAATCAACAACCTCCCTTGATGATTCACATTCAGATCCATCCTCGCTTGAACTTGAACTTGAAGTTGTAACATCTTCAATTGAAGTTGAAACGTCTTCAACTGAACTACTGTCCTGTTCAGAACTGTTATTATTTCCCGAGGATTCACCATTGCTGGCATCTTTGACAACTTCAGCATAAAACGCCGTTTTTGTTTGACTACAGTTCCTTGGATCAAGAGATGATGGTGCTACCGTAGAACGATGGCACTGTGAAGCAACTGGTGGTAATGGATTTCCATACAAGTCTGTGGTTGGAGCTGGCTTTACAGGAACTTGTATCGGATTGCCATATAAATCTGTGCTTGTGACAAACGCCGTTTGAAGTGGAGCGTGTGAAGCAGGTTTTGCAGAAGTGCTAGGAGTTCCATAATACATATCAGTATTTTGTCACACTGGTATTGCAGAAGTAGGTGCGGGATTTTCGGCCCATGAAGGCGATAAACGTGACGGATTACCCCACCAATTCATTTTGATGTATGTTGATGAAAAACCTGTTTAAATCACTTAAACAAAAGGTTAACAAAGAAATAAAAATCTTCTGTTAAAAAGATTTCAAGTATGAAGGACGAAATCAGATGTTTTCTTTGAGTAGATGTAGGTGATTTCGTTGCTTGAAATCTGATGAAAACAAGAAGGTGATTTTGGCCAGGAGAGATGAAGATCAGGTGATTTCGTGGAGCATGGGTTTTCATCCACAGGTGATTTCGCCAAGATCAGTTTACCAGCTTGATTATGTTGACTAATGGGTTTTCGTTGACTGGTAGTTTGTATATAGATTTCGTCCAGCTACACACCTGATTTCGTTGGAGAGTATAAAGGGATTTCCTTGACAAAAATGACCAGACAACTTGATATTTTCGAAACCAAATCTTATCTATTACTGACACACAGACCTCTTTTGTCAAAGCCACCTTACCCTTACACACTGTCTTGCTTTCGGCTCACATTTTTATAGTTAAACACCATCATGTTAATGTGTACAATAGTCAAACAATAATATTATAAGTTTCAATAATTTAAATCAATTCAAACTAAATCCCAGAAATGATGAACAAACTCAAGAACACTTTGAAGATACACAAGAACTCCGGTGAAATATGAGTTTTCCGGCCACCTGAAAATATTCCGATCACAAATTTTTGCACTAAAGTTCAATAAAAACCCAATCTTAAATGTATGCAAGAGTTTTAACAAGGTTTTATATGAACTAGAAGCAAAACAACATGAAATTCATAGATTTTAAAAAATGTTTTTCCAGAAAGATATGAACTTTAAAGACTCAAAAACCAAGAAAAACAACTAAAAACCTTTCAAAATCACAAGAAAACAACTTGGTTTTAACAAGGAATCGAGCCAATGCTCTGATACCAATTGTAGGTCCACCCGGAGGATCGAGTAACCTCTATTCCCTGTTTTCCGACAAACCTGAAAGTGCGGAATCCAAAGGGGTAAGTTAAACCAAGTTCGAACACGTAAATGATAGACACGAGACTCAACGATTAACACTCCATTGTATTAATACTTGAAACGGTTACAATACAAGGTTTACAAAATAATCTCTGTAAACTCTCTCTGGTTCTCTCGTGTGTGTGTTCTCTCACACTTGTGTCCTCTCACTCTTATGTTTCTGTTCTGTCTTCAGCCTATTTATTGTAGGAACCGTTCGCGTAAATAAATAAAATAAACAAATTTTATTAATATTGATTACAAACAGAAATGAGAAAAACAAAATTACAAATACAAATACAACTGAAAAATGAACCAAATACAAGAAAAGGGTAGAAGCAGAGTGACTGAGGCACGTGTTCAACACGCTTCCCTTAAAACAAATTCCGAGTCTCCCAAGAGTACTCGTTTTGTTTCCCAGGGTACAACAGCCGGAGCAGTAGTACTGCCGGAGAAGACCTAGAACCCGAAGGCTACCTTGAATGCTGCAATGAAAAGATCAGATGCAAGTAGAGAGAAAGTTGGTGTTGCTGTTGTGTTACTGGTAACTTTCTGCAGTGGGTATGGAGCTGTATTTATACAGCTCCTAAGTCGAAACAGTCAAAAACGAATTAAAGAGAGGTTTAAATTGCATTAAACGTCTTCAATGCAATTTAATACGTCATTTAATTCTCAGTCAAAGCCAGTTAACTCGTCAGTTACGAAGCTGGACTGAAACTGCTCTATTATTCAATGCTGGAAGCTTTCTGCGCGCGCGCGCCCAGGTGAGCACGCATGTGCAGTGCGGCCTCTTGGCTCACAGCCATGCGCGCATGCGCCACGTCACCATGCGCGGTGCGTCCTCTTGGCTCAAGTCCATGCGCGGTGCGGCCTCTTGGCTCACAGCCATGCGCGCATGCGCCACGTCACCTGTGAGCCTATACGAGCGCGCCACACAGTCGCGCCGTATTGGCTCACTCTGGTGCGCCGCGCACGACACAGCAGGACCCATGCACCATGCGTGCACCCGCGCGCCTCCGTGCCATGTGTACTCGCGCGCGCATGACTGCTACGTCATGCGCCGCATCACCTACCACTTGGTCCTTGCAACCCTTGTGCTCCACCACGCGCACGTGGTCAAAAATACAAAGGCGGCTCTCAAGCGGCTCGCGGCGATGCGAAGTGCAAAGTGCGCCATCAAAGCGCCACATTGCGCCTCATCGCCCACGCCACGCGCGCGCGCGAGCGTGTGCGAGTGCGAGTGCGAGTTAGGGTGCTCCGCACCCTTCGCGAGGACACTAGTGTGTGCTTCCATGAAACACTAAGGATGGAGAGTTCCACCTTAAATACCCATTTAAGTTCTATCTCTCATCCGATGTGGGACAAGGTGCTACTTTCCCTTTTGTTTCAGCATTGAATGTTCCAAACACCCAACTTTGAGCATCGATATCTCATTCATCTTAGCTCGGTTTTGGACGTGGTTTAGTTCGTTGCGAAGCTCTTCCAACATAGAACACAAACCCACAAATAAATATATAAAACCCGCTCATTTTATTATATTTATTTCTAGTCCAAAATAGGAAAAAATCATTTTCCTATATTTGTGAAAAATGATATTTTCACCTATTTTTCCAACAATCCCCCACATGAAAAATGCTATTTTCATCAAATTTCCAACAATCCCCCACATGTATGGAAATGGATCTTTTCCTTACACTTTTCAACGATAAACTTTGACAGTTGAGTATTGCAAGATAGGTAGGTTGAAGCCTTTGAACCTTCTTTTGTGAAGCGCACTTAGCTTACTAGCGGTGTGTAGACGCGATGTCCTTGAACATACCCCCATTTGTGTAAACGACAGTACACTTCACACAATACTCTCCCTGGTTTGGCCAACTCCTCATTGTCGTGTCCTATTATGGTCCTGGAACACTAGCCTGGTTCTGCGAGAGCTCTGGGATTTGCGCACCCCACAAATCCATTTGAAGCGACCCTACTTCTCTCTAACATAGGTGATTCCTCTGAATCATTAAAAGCATCATGGTTATTTGATTTCCCTAAATCGTTAACCTTAATATGCTTAGCCTCACTTCAATGTCACTGATTGGAATGGACTAGGAAGTTTATGTAACTCCCTTTTATTTAGTTTGGGGTACTCCCCCACAGTGACTCCGTTTGGTAATATGATTAAGTTGTCCTATTGAACTTAGATCTTGGGATCTCCAGTCAACTAAGTTAGGTTTCCCTCATATTCCCATTTACCACGGGCTTTAGTCCCATTCCTTTTGACGACGTTTCTACTAACTCTCTGCTTAAGCCTTTTGTTAACGGGTCCGCAATGTTATCCGTTGATCTCACATAATCAATTGTGATAACACCCGTTGAGAGTAGTTGTCGTATCGTGTTATGCCTACGTCGCATATGCCTTGATCTGCCATTGTACATCAAGCTTTGGACTCTACCAATCGCTGATTGGCTATCACAATGTACACATATGGCTGGCAAAGGCTTTGGCCATCTTGGAATATCTTCCACGAATTGACGTAGCCATTCCGCCTCCTCGCCTGACTTATCCAAGGCGATAAATTCGGATTCCATTGTGGATCTTGCTATCACCGTTTGCTTAGAAGACTTCCAAGCAATAGCAGCTCCACCAAGTGTAAACACGTAACCACTTGTTGATTTGGAATCTTTATTATCCGATATCCAGTTTGCATCAGTGTATCCTTCGATCACTGCTGGTTTTCGGGTATAATGCAGTCCATAATCTCTTGTGTATCTTATGTATTTAAGCACCCTCGTGATAGCTTTCCAATGATCCGCGCACGGATTGCTGGTGTATCTACTTAGCCTACTCACCGCATAAGCCAAGTCGGGTCTAGTACATGTCATTAGATACATTAGACTGCCAATAATTCTTGAATACTCTAACTGAGCAACTCCATCTCCTTTATTCTTCTTGAGATGTTGAGAGGTATCAACTGGAGTTCGAGCTACACTCGTATCTCCCGAGTTGAATTTTTCAAGAATTTTATCCACATAGTGAGATTGACTTAACACAAGACCTTCTTGGGTTCTTATGATCTTTACTCCAAGAATCACATCCGCTAAACCCATGTCTTTCATGTCAAATCTCGCTTTTAACATGCTTTTAGTAGCTTTGATAATTTTATCATTACTCCCAATGATAAGCATATCGTCTACATAAAGGCATAAAATCACATAACCTTCATTTGTGTCTTTGAAATAAACACATTTGTCGCACTCATTTATTTTGAAACCATTGTTAATCATGACATGATCAAACTTTTGGTGCCATTGTTTTGGTGCTTGCTTTAAGCCATACAAAGACTTGACGAGTTTACATACTTTACCCTCTTGACCTGGGGCGGAGAAACCTTCAGGTTGCTCCATGTAAATCTCTTCTTCTAAATCGCCATTTAGAAATGCGGTTTTAACATCCATTTGGTGAACTTCCAAATTTCTTAAAGCCGCTATAGCAAGAACCAATCTAATCGAGGTTATGCGCGTCACAGGCGAGTAGGTATCAAAGTAATCTAGACCTTCCTTTTGTCTAAATCCTTTAATCACCAACCTAGCCTTGTATTTATCAATACTTCCATCAGTTTTCATCTTCCTTTTGAATATCCAACGATTTCCAAGTGGTTTACAACCAGGTGGAATATCTACTAACTCCCAAGTATGATTTTGCAATATCGAATCAATTTCGTTCTTTATTGCTTCTTTCCATTGAGGTCCTTTCGAAGAAGAAACTGCTTCGCGATATGTATTGGGCTCGCCCTCAACCATATAGCTAACGAAGTCAGGACCGAAGGATTTTTCAACCCTTGGCCTTTTGCTTCACCTACGATCACCCTCGTCAACCTCAGGTTGATCGTGTGTTTCATCTATCCGCGTAGATGAACTTGGACCCGCTTCCTCTAACCATGTAGATGAACTTGGACCCGGTTCATCAAGTGCTGTTGATGAAGTTGTATGTGTTTGTCTTCTCAAAGGAAACACATTTTCAAAATACGAAACAACGTTAGGATTCACCTCCATGATAGTGTCTTTGTGTACATCAGGGTTCTTGGACTCATGTACAAGAAAGCGATGTGCACTACTTTGATGCGCATACCCAATGAATATGCAATCAGCAGTTTTGGGTCCTATCCTAAGAGCCTTAGGAGGTGGCACAATCACCTTTGCTAGGCACCCCCACACTTTCAAGTATTTATATGAAGGCCTTTTCTTTTTCCATAACTCATATGGAGTCTCGTCTCTCTTTTTCAATGGTATCTTGTTCAAAAGATAATTGGCCGAGAGAATGGCCTCCCCCCACATTTCCTGGCTCATCCCAGAACTTATCAACATGGCGTTCATCATTTCTTTCAATGTGCGGTTCTTTCGTTCCGCCACGCCATTTGATTGTGGAGAATAAGGAGGTGTACACTCATGTACAATGCCACTTTTTGCACATAAATCGGCAAAAGGTGCAACATATTCGCCTCCTCGGTCGCTTCGCAAAGCTTTTATCTTCTTTTGAAGTTGATTCTCAACTTCATTTTTATACAAGATAAATTTACTTATTGCTTCATCTTTACTTTTTAGTAAATATACATAGCAATATTTAGTACTATCGTCAATAAACGTGATGAAGTACTTATTTCCACCTCTTGTGGGTACCGCTTTTAAATCACATATATCGGTGTGAATTAAATCAAGGGGTTCGGTTATTCGTTCAACCGATTTGGATGATGTTCTTGTAAGTTTGGATTCAACGCATGTTTCACATTTATAATGTGAATCAATATGGAATGTTGGTATACAATTTAAATTGATTAAACGGCGTATTGAATTAAAATTAACGTGACCTAATCTACCATGCCATTTATTCGAATCAGAAAACTCAAGCATATAAGTAGAAGTAGTAGCAATTTTATTCATGTTCTTTTTCACAGCCATTACATTCAATTTGAACATACCATTTTGGGCATAGCCCTTGCCTACATACATTCCTCGTTTAGTTAGTACAAATTGATCACTCTCAAAAACTAAACGAAATCCAAACTTATTAAGCAACCATCCCGAGACTAGGCTCTTGCGCAAGTCTGGGACATATAACACGTTGCTTAAAGTGAGCTCCTTCCCTGAAGTCCACTTCAAAATCACCGTTCCTTCACCCTTGATGTCTGCGGTGGCTGCATTTCCCATGTACAGCTTCTCATCTCCCGCAAGCTCCTTGAAGGTGGTAAAGAGGCTCCTGTCTGGGCACACATGACGGGTCGCTCCCGTATCAATCCACCACCCTTTTGGAGTATTGGTCACAGCATTGACCTCATCCAACATTGCGGTTTTGTCGGAAATCATTGCCACCAAAGGCATTCCGTCTTCATCCACCATGTGCGCGCGCTCACGCTTTGGTTTCTTGCATTGGTTAGCCCGATGCCCCGGCTCGTCACAGTTGTAACAAGTCCCTTGGAACGTTGGAGGTTTCTTTTTCGCAACCCCTTTCTTCGGTCCAAGTTTGCTAACCTTTGCTTTCTCTTTGTCCTTTTTCCCCTTACCCTTCGCGCCCTTAGAGGATTGCCCAAGCTCAACCACATTTGCGCTCGCAGAAGGTTGCGCTTGGCTGCCTTTTAAGGCAATTCTATTGCCCTCTTCAATCCGAAGACGAACAATAAGGTCCTCTAAAGTCATCTCCTTTCGTTTGTGTTTAAGATAATTCTTAAAATCCACCCAACCAGGAGGTAACTTTTCAATCAACGCAGCCACTTGGAATGTCTCGCTAAGTGTCATGCCTTCCGCAGAGATGTCATGTAGTATAATTTGGAATTTTTGGACTTGATTCATAACACTTTTAGAATCAACCATTTTGAAATCCAAAAAACGGGCTACCACAAATTTCTTTGTGCCAGCATCCTCCGTTTTGTACTTCTTGTCCAAGGCATCCCAAAGGTCTTTGGAAGTCTTGACGTTGTAGTACACATTATACAACGCATCCGCTAGGCCGTTTAACACATAGCCACGACAAATGAAATCCAAGTGCTTCCAAGCCTCTACCGCGCTCAGAGCCTGAGCGCTGGTCTCCCCTTCCGCAGGTTGGGGAGCGGTTTCAGTTAAGAACCTCGCAAGGTTCATGGTGGTCAGGTAGAAGAACATCTTCTGCTGCCACCTTTTGAAGTGTAGACCCGAGAACTTCTCGGGTCGTTCAGCGTGATTGGCCACCGTGGTCGCTCCCACAGTGGTGGCGTTAAAGGGGGTTCCCGTCACAACATTTGTGGAGTTGTTAACGTTGACATTTTCGTTCGACATGCTGAAAAAATTGAAATTAAAAATTTTAGTCAAAAATTCTGATTTACGCACAAACCAGAAGGACACTACTAAATTTTAATTTTACCACAATTTACTGTTTCGGCTTCTAAGTCCAACTTTGAAGACCAAAAACAGAAAATTTATAATTTTTTTTTAGAACTTACTAATTGGCTTCTAAGTCCAACTTTGAAGACCAAATCAGAAAGTTTAGCAAATTTTTTAGGACAAATTCTGAATGTAACCAGAATGGTTTTCAACCAAAAGACGCTCCTTTGAAGATGAAAACCAAAAAAAAATATGTTTTTAAAACACAAACTGAGTGAAAACAAAACTGGTTTGAATCACAAACAGAATGGTTTTGATACACGAACGGTTTTAAAAAGTTTGTTTTAAGATTGTAGGAACCGTTCGCGTAAATAAATAAAATAAACAAATTTTATTAATATTGATTACAAACAGAAATGAGAAAAACAAAATTACAAATACAAATACAACTGAAAATTGAACCAAATACAAGAAAAGGGTAGAAGCAGAGTGACTGAGGCACGTGTTCAACACGCTTCCCTTAAAACAAATTCCGAGTCTCCCAAGAGTACTCGTTTTGTTTCCCACCCGGAGCAGTAGTACTGCCGGAGAAGACCTAGAACCCGAAGGCTACCTTGAATGCTGCAATGAAAAGATCAGATGCAAGTAGAGAGAAAGTTGGTGTTGCTGTTGTGTTACTGGTAACTTTCTGCAGTGGGTATGGAGCTGTATTTATACAGCTCCTAAGTCGAAACAGTCAAAAACGAATTAAAGAGAGGTTTAAATTGCATTAAACGTCTTCAATGCAATTTAATACGTCATTTAATTCTCAGTCAAAGCCAGTTAACTCGTCAGTTACGAAGCTGGACTGAAACTGCTCTATTATTCAATGCTGGAAGTTTTCTGCGCGCGCGCGCGCGCCCAGGTGAGCACGCATGCGCGGTGCGGCCTCTTGGCTCACAGCCATGCGCGGTGCGTCCTCTTGGCTCACAGCCATGCGCGCATGCGCCACGTCACCTGTGAGCCTATACGAGCGCGCCACACAGTCGCGCCGTATTGGCTCACTCTGGTGCGCCTCGCACGACACAGCAGGACACATGCACCATGATGCGTGCACCCGCGCGCCTCCGTGCCATGTGTACTCGCGCGCGCATGACTGCCACGTCATGCGCCGCATCACCTACCACTTGGTCCTTGCAACCCTTGTGCTCCACCACGCGCACGTGGTCAAAAATACAAAGGCGGCTCTCAAGCGGCTCGCGGCGATGCGAAGTGCAAAGTGCGCCATCAAAGCGCCACATTGCGCCTCATCGCCCACGCCACGCGCGTGCGCGAGCGTGTGCGAGTTAGGGTGCTCCGCACCCTTCGCGAGGACACTAGTGTGTGCTTCCATGAAACAATAAGGATGGAGAGTTCCACCTTAAATACCCATTTAAGTTCCATCTCTCATCCGATGTGGGACAAGGTGCTACTTTCCCTTTTGTTTCAGCATTGAATGTTCCAAACACCCAACTTTGAGCATCGATATCTCATTCATCTTAGCTCGGTTTTGGACGTGGTTTAGTTCGTTGCGAAGCTCTTCCAACATAGAACACAAACCCACAAATAAATATATAAAACCCGCTCATTTTATTATATTTATTTCTAGTCCAAAATAGGAAAAAATCATTTTCCTATATTTGTGAAAAATGCTATTTTCACCTATTTTTCCAACAATCCCCCACATGAAAAATGCTATTTTCATCAAATTTCCAACAATCCCCCACATGTATGGAAATGGATCTTTTCCTTACACTTTTCAACGATAAACTTCGACAGTTGAGTATTGCAAGATAGGTAGGTTGAAGCCTTTGAACCTTCTTTTGTGAAGCGCACTTAGCTTACTAGCGGTGTGTAGACGCGATGTCCTTGAACATACCCCCATTTGTGTAAACGACAATACACTTCACACAATACTCTCCCTGGTTTGGCCAACTCCTCATTGTCGTGTCCTATTATGGTCCTGGAACACTAGCCTGGTTCTGCGAGAGCTCTAGGATTTGCGCACCCCACAAATCCATTTGAAGCGACCCTACTTCTCTCTAACATAGGTGATTCCTCTGAATCATTAAAAGCATCATGGTTATTTGATTTCCTTAAATCGTTAACCTTAATATGCTTAGCCTCACTTCAATGTCACTGATTGGAATGGACTAGGAAGTTTATGTAACTCCCTTTTATTTAGTTTGGGGTACTCCCCCACAGTGACTCCGTTTGGTAATATGATTAAGTTGTCCTATTGAACTTAGATCTTGGGATCTCCAGTCAACTAAGTTAGGTTTCCCTCATATTCCCATTTACCACGGGCTTTAGTCCCATTCCTTTTGACGACGTTTCTACTAACTCTCTGCTTAAGCCTTTTGTTAACGGGTCCGCAATGTTATCCGTTGATCTCACATAATCAATTGTGATAACACCCGTTGAGAGTAGTTGTCGTATCGTGTTATGCCTACGTCGCATATGCCTTGATCTGCCATTGTACATCAAGCTTTGGGCTCTACCAATCGCTGATTGGCTATCACAATGTACACATATGGCTGGCAAAGGCTTTGGCCATCTTGGAATATCTTCCACGAATTGACGTAGCCATTCCGCCTCCTCGCCTGACTTATCCAAGGCGATAAATTCGGATTCCATTGTGGATCTTGCTATCACCGTTTGCTTAGAAGACTTCCAAGCAATAGCAGCTCCACCAAGTGTAAACACGTAACCACTTGTTGATTTGGAATCTTTATTATCCGATATCCAGTTTGCATCAGTGTATCCTTCGATCACTGCTGGTTTTCGGGTATAATGCAGTCCATAATCTCTTGTGTATCTTATGTATTTAAGCACCCTCGTGATAGCTTTCCAATGATCCGCGCACGGATTGCTGGTGTATCTACTTAGCCTACTCACCGCGTAAGCCAAGTCGGGTCTAGTACATGTCATTAGATACATTAGACTGCCAATAATTCTTGAATACTCTAACTGAGCAACTCCATCTCCTTTATTCTTCTTGAGATGTTAAGAGGTATCAACTGGAGTTCGAGCTACACTCGTATCTCCCGAGTTGAATTTTTCAAGAATTTTATCCACATAGTGAGATTGACTTAACACAAGACCTTCTTGGGTTCTTATGATCTTTACTCCAAGAATCACATCCGCTAAACCCATGTCTTTCATGTCAAATCTCGCTTTTAACATGCTTTTAGTAGCTTTGATAATTTTATCATTACTCCCAATGATAAGCATATAGTCTACATAAAGGCAGAAAATCACATAACCTTCATTTGTGTCTTTGAAATAAACACATTTGTCGCACTCATTTATTTTGAAACCATTGTTAATCATGACATGATCAAACTTTTGGTGCCATTGTTTTGGTGCTTGCTTTAAGCCATACAAAGACTTGACGAGTTTACATACTTTACCCTCTTGACCTGGGGCGGAGAAACCTTCAGGTTGCTCCATGTAAATCTCTTCTTCTAAATCGCCATTTAGAAATGCGGTTTTAACATCCATTTGGTGAACTTCCAAATTTCTTAAAGCCGCTATAGCAAGAACCAATCTAATCGAGGTTATGCGCGTCACAGGTGAGTAGGTATCAAAGTAATCTAGACCTTCCTTTTGTCTAAATCCTTTAATCACCAACCTAGCCTTGTATTTATCAATACTTCCATCAGTTTTCATCTTCCTTTTGAATATCCAACGATATCCAAGTGGTTTACAACCAGGTGGAAGATCTACTAACTCCCAAGTATGATTTTGCAATATCAAATCAATCTCGTTCTTTATTGCTTCTTTCCATTGAGGTCCTTTCGAAGAAGAAACTGCTTCGCGATATGTATTGGGCTCGCCCTCAACCATATAGCTAACGAAGTCAGGACCGAAGGATTTTTCAACCCTTGGCCTTTTGCTTCGCCTACGATCACCCTCGTCAACCTCAGGTTGATCGTGTGTTTCATCTATCCGCGTAGATGAACTTGGACCCGCTTCCTCTAACCATGTAGATGAACTTGGACCCGGTTCATCAAGTGCTGTTGATGAAGTTGTATGTGTTTGTCTTCTCAAAGGAAACACATTTTCAAAATACGAAACAACGTTAGGATTCACCTCCATGATAGTGTCTTTGTGTACATCAGGGTTCTTGGACTCATGTACAAGAAAGCGATGTGCACTACTTTGATGCGCATACCCAATGAATATGCAATCAGCAGTTTTGGGTCCTATCCTAAGAGCCTTAGGAGGTGGCACAATCACCTTTGCTAGGCACCCCCACACTTTCAAGTATTTATATGAAGGCTTTTTCTTTTTCCATAACTCATATGGAGTCTCGTCTCTCTTTTTCAATGGTATCTTGTTCAAAAGATAATTGGCCGAGAGAATGGCCTCCCCCCACATTTCCTGGCTCATCCCAGAACTTATCAACATGGCGTTCATCATTTCTTTCAATGTGCGGTTCTTTCGTTCCGCCACGCCATTTGATAGTGGAGAATAAGGAGGTGTACACTCATGTACAATGCCACTTTTTGCACATAAATCGGCAAAAGGTGCAACATATTCGCCTCCTCGGTCGCTTCGCAAAGCTTTTATCTTCTTTTGAAGTTGATTCTCAACTTCATTTTTATACAAGATAAATTTACTTATTGCTTCATCTTTACTTTTTAGTAAATATACATAGCAATATTTAGTACTATCGTCAATAAACGTGATGAAGTACTTATTTCCACCTCTTGTGGGTACCGCTTTTAAATCACATATATCGGTGTGAATTAAATCAAGGGGTTCGGTTATTCGTTCAACCGATTTGGATGATGTTCTTGTAAGTTTGGATTCAACGCATGTTTCACATTTATAATGTGAATCAATATGGAATGTTGGTATACAATTTAAATTGATTAAACGGCGTATTGAATTAAAATTCACGTGACCTAATCTACCATGCCATTTATTCGAATCAGAAAACTCAAGCATATAAGTAGAAGTAGTAGCAATTTTATTCATGTTCTTTTTCACAGCCATTACATTCAATTTGAACATACCATTTTGGGCATAGCCCTTGCCTACATACATTCCTCGTTTAGTTAGTACAAATTGATCGCTCTCAAAAACTAAACGAAATCCAAACTTATTAAGCAACCATCCCGAGACTAGGCTCTTGCGCAAGTCTGGGACATATAACACGTTGCTTAAAGTGAGCTCCTTCCCTGAAGTCCACTTCAAAATCACCGTTCCTTCACCCTTGATGTCTGCGGTGGCTGCATTTCCCATGTACAGCTTCTCATCTCCCGCAAGCTCCTTGAAGGTGGTAAAGAGGCTCCTGTCTGGGCACACATGACGGGTCGCTCCCGTATCAATCCACCACCCTTTTGGAGTATTGGTCACAGCATTGACCTCATCCAACATTGCGGTTTTGTCGGAAATCATTGCCACCAAAGGCATTCCGTCTTCATCCACCATGTGCGCGCGCTCACGCTTTGGTTTCTTGCATTGGTTAGCCCGATGCCCCGGCTCGTCACAGTTGTAACAAGTCCCTTGGAACGTTGGAGGTTTCTTTTTCGCAACCCCTTTCTTCGGTCCAAGTTTGCTAGCCTTTGCTTTCTCTTTGTCCTTTTTCCCCTTACCCTTCGCGCCCTTAGAGGATTGCCCAAGCTCAACCACATTTGCGCTCGCAGAAGGTTGCGCTTGGCTGCCTTTTAAGGCAATTCTATTGCCCTCTTCAATCCGAAGACGAACAATAAGGTCCTCTAAAGTCATCTCCTTTCGTTTGTGTTTAAGATAATTCTTAAAATCCACCCAACCAGGAGGTAACTTTTCAATCAACGCAGCCACTTGGAATGTCTCGCTAAGTGTCATTCCTTCCGCAGAGATGTCATGTAGTATAATTTGGAATTCTTGGACTTGATTCATAACACTTTTAGAATCAACCATTTTGAAATCCAAAAAACGGGCTACCACAAATTTCTTTGTGCCAGCATCCTCCGTTTTGTACTTCTTGTCCAAGGCATCCCAAAGGTCTTTGGAAGTCTTGACGTTGTAGTACACATTATACAACGCATCCGCTAGGCCGTTTAACACATAGCCACGACAAATGAAATCCAAGTGCTTCCAAGCCTCTACCGCGCTCAGAGCCTGAGCGCTGGTCTCCCCTTCCGCAGGTTGGGGAGCGGTTTCAGTTAAGAACCTCGTAAGGTTCATGGTGGTCAGGTAGAAGAACATCTTCTGCTGCCACCTTTTGAAGTGTAGACCCGAGAACTTCTCGGGTCGTTCAGCGGGAATGGCCACTGTGGTCGCTCCCACAGTGGTGGCGTTAAAGGGGGTTCCCGTCACAACATTTGTGGTGTTGTTAACGTTGACATTTTCGTTCGACATGCTGAAAAAATTGAAATTAAAAATTTTAGTCAAAAATTCTGATTTACGCACAAACCAGAAGGACACTACTAAATTTTAATTTTACCACAATTTACTGTTTCGGCTTCTAAGTCCAACTTTGAAGACCAAAAACAGAAAATTTATAATTTTTTTTTTAGAACTTACTAATTGGCTTCTAAGTCCAACTTTGAAGACCAAATCAGAAAGTTTAGCAAATTTTTTAGGACAAATTCTGAATGTAACCAGAATGGTTTTCAACCAAAAGACGCTCCTTTGAAGATGAAAACCAAAAAAATATGTTTTTAAAACACAAACTGAGTGAAAACAAAACTGGTTTGAATCACAAACAGAATGGTTTTGATACACGAACGGTTTTAAAAAGTTTGTTTTAAGATTGTAGGAACCGTTCGCGTAAATAAATAAAATAAACAAATTTTATTAATATTGATTACAAACAGAAATGAGAAAAACAAAATTACAAATACAAATACAACTGAAAAATGAACCAAATACAAGAAAAGGGTAGAAGCAGAGTGACTGAGGCACGTGTTCAACACGCTTCCCTTAAAACAAATTCCGTGTCTCCCAAGAGTACTCGTTTTGTTTCCCACCCGGAGCAGTAGTACTGCCGGAGAAGACCTAGAACCCGAAGGCTACCTTGAATGCTGCAATGAAAAGATCAGATGCAAGTAGAGAGAAAGTTGGTGTTGCTGTTGTGTTACTGGTAACTTTCTGCAGTGGGTATGGAGCTGTATTTATACAGCTCCAAAGTCGAAACAGTCAAAAACGAATTAAAGAGAGGTTTAAATTGCATTAAACGTCTTCAATGCAATTTAATACGTCATTTAATTCTCAGTCAAAGCCAGTTAACTCGTCAGTTACGAAGCTGGACTGAAACTGCTCTATTATTCAATGCTGGAAGCTTTCTGCGCGCGCGCGCCCAGGTGAGCACGCATGTGCGGTGCGGCCTCTTGGCTCACAGCCATGCGCGCATGCGCCACGTCACCATGCGCGGTGCGTCCTCTTGGCTCAAGTCCATGCGCGGTGCGGCCTCTTGGCTCACAGCCATGCGCGCATGCGCCACGTCACCTGTGAGCCTATACGAGCGCGCCACACAGTCGCGCCGTATTGGCTCACTCTGGTGCGCCGCGCACGACACAGCAGGACCCATGCACCATGCGTGCACCCGCACGCCTCCGTGCCATGTGTACTCGTGCGCGCATGACTGCCACGTCATGCGCCGCATCACCTACCACTTGGTCCTTGCAACCCTTGTGCTCCACCACGCGCACGTGGTCAAAAATACAAAGGCGGCTCTCAAGCGGCGATGCGAAGTGCAAAGTGCGCCATCAAAGCGCCACATTGCGCCTCATCGCCCACGCCACGCGCGCGCGCGAGCGTGTGCGAGTGCGAGTGCGAGTTAGGGTGCTCCGCACCCTTCGCGAGGACACTAGTGTGTGCTTCCATGAAACAATAAGGATGGAGAGTTCCACCTTAAATACCCATTTAAGTTCCATCTCTCATCCGATGTGGGACAAGGTGCTACTTTCCCTTTTGTTTCAGCATTGAATGTTCCAAACACCCAACTTTGAGCATCGATATCTCATTCATCTTAGCTCGGTTTTGGACGTGGTTTAGTTCGTTGCGAAGCTCTTCCAACATAGAACACAAACCCACAAATTAATATATAAAACCCGCTCATTTTATTATATTTATTTCTAGTCCAAAATAGGAAAAAATCATTTTCCTATATTTGTGAAAAATGCTATTTTCACCTATTTTTCCAACAATCCCCCACATGAAAAATGCTATTTTCATCAAATTTCCAAGAATCCCCCACATGTATGGAAATGGATCTTTTCCTTACACTTTTCAACGATAAACTTCGACAGTTGAGTATTGCAAGATAGGTAGGTTGAAGCCTTTGAACCTTCTTTTGTGAAGCGCACTTAGCTTACTAGCGGTGTGTAGACGCGATGTCCTTGAACATACCCCCATTTGTGTAAACGACAGTACACTTCACACAATACTCTCCCTGGTTTGGCCAACTCCTCATTTTCGTGTCCTATTATGGTCCTGGAACACTAGCCTGGTTCTGCGAGAGCTCTAGGATTTACGCACCCCACAAATCCATTTGAAGCGACCCTACTTCTCTCTAACATAGGTGATTCCTCTGAATCATTAAAAGCATCATGGTTATTTGATTTTCCTAAATCGTTAACCTTAATATGCTTAGCCTCACTTCAATGTCACTGATTGGAATGGACTAGGAAGTTTATGTAACTCCCTTTTATTTAGTTTGGGGTACTCCCCCACAGTGACTCCGTTTGGTAATATGATTAAGTTGTCCTATTGAACTTAGATCTTGGGATCTCCAGTCAACTAAGTTAGGTTTCCCTCATATTCCCATTTACCACGGGCTTTAGTCCCATTCCTTTTGACGACGTTTCTACTAACTCTCTGCTTAAGCCTTTTGTTAACGGGTCCGCAATGTTATCCGTTGATCTCACATAATCAATTGTGATAACACCCGTTGAGAGTAGTTGTCGTATCGTGTTATGCCTACGTCGCATATGCCTTGATCTGCCATTGTACATCAAGCTTTGGGCTCTACCAATCGCTGATTGGCTATCACAATGTACACATATGGCTGGCAAAGGCTTTGGCCATCTTGGAATATCTTCCACGAATTGACGTAGCCATTCCGCCTCCTCGCCTGACTTATCCAAGGCGATAAATTCGGATTCCATTGTGGATCTTGCTATCACCGTTTGCTTAGAAGACTTCCAAGCAATAGCAGCTCCCCCAAGTGTAAACACGTAACCACTTGTTGATTTGGAATCTTTATTATCCGATATCCAGTTTGCATCAGTGTATCCTTCGATCACTGCTGGTTGTCGGGTATAATGCAGTCCATAATCTCTTGTGTATCTTATGTATTTAAGCACCCTCGTGATAGCTTTCCAATGATCCGCGCACGGATTGCTGGTGTATCTACTTAGCCTACTCACCGCGTAAGCCAAGTCGGGTCTAGTACATGTCATTAGATACATTAGACTGCCAATAATTCTTGAATACTCTAACTGAGCAACTCCATCTCCTTTATTCTTCTTGAGATGTTGAGAGGTATCAACTGGAGTTCGAGCTACACTCGTATCTCCCGAGTTGAATTTTTCAAGAATTTTATCCACATAGTGAGATTGACTTAACACAAGACCTTCTTGGGTTCTTATGATCTTTACTCCAAGAATCACATCCGCTAAACCCATGTCTTTCATGTCAAATCTCGCTTTTAACATGCTTTTAGTAGCTTTGATAATTTTATCATTACTCCCAATGATAAGCATATCGTCTACATAAAGGCATAAAATCACATAACCTTCATTTGTGTCTTTGAAATAAACACATTTGTCGCACTCATTTATTTTGAAACCATTGTTAATCATGACATGATCAAACTTTTGGTGCCATTGTTTTGGTGCTTGCTTTAAGCCATACAAAGACTTGACGAGTTTACATACTTTACCCTCTTGACCTGGGGCGGAGAAACCTTCAGGTTGCTCCATGTAAATCTCTTCTTCTAAATTGCCATTTAGAAATGCGGTTTTAACATCCATTTGGTGAACTTCCAAATTTCTTAAAGCCGCTATAGCAAGAACCAATCTAATCGAGGTTATGCGCGTCACAGGTGAGTAGGTATCAAAGTAATCTAGACCTTCCTTTTGTCTAAATCCTTTAATCACCAACCTAGCCTTGTATTTATCAATACTTCCATCAGTTTTCATCTTCCTTTTGAATATCCAACGATATCCAAGTGGTTTACAACCAGGTGGAAGATCTACTAACTCCCAAGTATGATTTTGCAATATCGAATCAATCTCGTTCTTTATTGCTTCTTTCCATTGAGGTCCTTTCGAAGAAGAAACTGCTTCGTGATATGTATTGGGCTCGCCCTCAACCATATAGCTAACGAAGTCAGGACCGAAGGATTTTTCAACCCTTGGCCTTTTGCTTCGCCTACGATCACCCTCGTCAACCTCAGGTTGATCGTGTGTTTCATCTATCCGCGTAGATGAACTTGGACCCGCTTCCTCTAACCATGTAGATGAACTTGGACCCGGTTCATCAAGTGCTGTTGATGAAGTTGTATGTGTTTGTCTTCTCAAAGGAAACACATTTTCAAAATACGAAACAACGTTAGGATTCACCTCCATGATAGTGTCTTTGTGTACATCAGGGTTCTTGGACTCTTGTACAAGAAAGCGATGTGCACTACTTTGATGCGCATACCCAATGAATATGCAATCAGCAGTTTTGGGTCCTATCCTAAGAGCCTTAGGAGGTGGCACAATCACCTTTGCTAGGCACCCCCACACTTTCAAGTATTTATATGAAGGCTTTTTCTTTTTCCATAACTCATATGGAGTCTCGTCTCTCTTTTTCAATGGTATCTTGTTCAAAAGATAATTGGCCGAGAGAATGGCCTCCCCCCACATTTCCTGGCTCATCCCAGAACTTATCAACATGGCGTTCATCATTTCTTTCAATGTGCGGTTCTTTCGTTCTGCCACGCCATTTGATTGTGGAGAATAAGGAGGTGTACACTCATGTACAATGCCACTTTTTGCACATAAATCGGCAAAAGGTGCAACATATTCGCCTCCTCGGTCGCTTCGCAAAGCTTTTATCTTCTTTTGAAGTTGATTCTCAACTTCATTTTTATACAAGATAAATTTACTTATTGCTTCATCTTTACTTTTTAGTAAATATACATAGCAATATTTAGTACTATCGTCAATAAACGTGATGAAGTACTTATTTCCACCTCTTGTGGGTACCGCTTTTAAATCACATATATCGGTGTGAATTAAATCAAGGGGTTCGGTTATTCGTTCAACCGATTTGGATGATGTTCTTGTAAGTTTGGATTCAACGCATGTTTCACATTTATAATGTGAATCAATATGGAATGTTGGTATACAATTTAAATTGATTAAACGGCGTATTGAATTAAAATTAACGTGACCTAATCTACCATGCCATTTATTCGAATCAGAAAACTCAAGCATATAAGTAGAAGTAGTAGCAATTTTATTCATGTTCTTTTTCACAGCCATTACATTCAATTTGAACATACCATTTTGGGCATAGCCCTTGCCTACATACATTCCTCGTTTAGTTAGTACAAATTGATCGCTCTCAAAAACTAAACGAAATCCAAACTTATTAAGCAACCATCCCGAGACTAGGCTCTTGCGCAAGTCTGGGACATATAACACGTTGCTTAAAGTGAGCTCCTTCCCTGAAGTCCACTTCAAAATCACCGTTCCTTCACCCTTGATGTCTGCGGTGGCTGCATTTCCCATGTACAGCTTCTCATCTCCCGCAAGCTCCTTGAAGGTGGTAAAGAGGCTCCTGTCTGGGCACACATGACGGGTCGCTCCCGTATCAATCCACCACCCTTTTGGAGTATTGGTCACAGCATTGACCTCATCCAACATTGCGGTTTTGTCGGAAATCATTGCCACCAAAGGCATTCCGTCTTCATCCACCATGTGCGCGCGCTCACGCTTTGGTTTCTTGCATTGGTTAGCCCGATGCCCCGGCTCGTCACAGTTGTAACAAGTCCCTTGGAACGTTGGAGGTTTCTTTTTCGCAACCCCTTTCTTCGGTCCAAGTTTGCTAGCCTTTGCTTTCTCTTTGTCCTTTTTCCCCTTACCCTTCGCGCCCTTAGAGGATTGCCCAAGCTCAACCACATTTGCGCTCGCAGAAGGTTGCGCTTGGCTGCCTTTTAAGGCAATTCTATTGCCCTCTTCAATCCGAAGACGAACTGTCACACCCCGACCGCGTAAAACAACAAAGCGCGGCGGAAACATCGGGGAGTGTTGTAACAGAATTAATTGTTTCAAATCCATGGCAATTGAAGTTTCGTTTTATTGATTAAAAGTGTTACAAGTCTAATCAATCAAGGAAAATACAACAAAATTAACTAGTCTTGCATCTTTTATTGTCACTAAAGCCCAAGTCTGCCTATATGTATCTTGATCATCTTATGCAACAGTTCCTGAAAAACACATGTGAAAATAGGTACGTCAGCATAAAAATGCCTGTGAGATACATAGGTTTTGTGAAAATAGGTTCCATGACTTATGTTTGAGAAAAAGTTTAGTCATGAACCTTGTAATTTGCTTTGTTTTGTAAATCATTTGAAAATCGATAAGATCAGATGATATGTATAAATAAGTAAATAATGTATGGTTAAATGAATAACCATAGTAAAACGGATTTGTATAAGATAAGTTGTTTGTAAAACTATGTCTTGTGAAAAGTATGTTATTTGTATAAAATGTTATATGTATCAAACTGAAATGATTCAAATAACGCTACAATATGTAATACCATACAAACACTTATATATAGGAAGTACCAGCGGCGTATCCACCATGCTTGTATCATATTACACACGCATCGTTACTTAATCACTTAATCAAACCAAACAAATGTCAAACTGTCTATGTCAAATATCCATGTCAAATGTCTATGTCAAATATCCATGTCAAATGTCTAAGTCAAATATCCATGTCAAATGTCTATGCCGAAATGTCTATGTCAAATACGGTTCACACGGTTCACAGATACAACGGTTCACAGATATCAACGGATCACAGTCAAATGATTACAACGGTTCAATATGTAGTATAATGTATTCATATGCTAGAAAAGCATATGCAACAGAAAAGCAATGTAAAACAATGTACTAAGTACGCACACAATTTGGGCATACATAGCATGAAATGTAATGAAATCATGTACTATAATGTACTAAAGAACATAGCAGTATATGATGTGAAAACAGGAAAGCAGGAAAGTAACAAGTAGGCACATGTGTTCCACCCCAAAACAGTTTGGAAAACAGTAAAAGAGGGGTCTATGTACTCACCTGAGAGTGCTTAGGAGTCTTTGAGTGACAACTAAACAATGCTAGAGATCGCGGATATCAAACGGCACCTAGTATAGGTAGCTACATTAATAAACCGGACCTAAATCGGAAAATCGGGTAGCATTAGGGTTTGTAAACCAAACGAGTGTAGAGACTCGTGTCTTTTGGTTTTAACAAAGCCTACATACTAAATGAAACCTAACATAACTGTCTACGACCCATTATGACCCGTTTGGGTAGCTTATGCTACTTTAACGTGTCGTGCGCGTGAAACGCGTTCGGACCGCCTAACTAGTCCTATGACAAGTGTTATATGCCTAACATGTTACATAATCAGTTATGTGACAAAAGTTTAGGTTACATATGCTTAATTACCAATTATATATGAAAAGGGTATTCTGGTAATTTACCTAAGGCATATAAACTACCTATCATACAACTACTTAAACGTTGTGACCATAGGGTATAACCTCGGAAGGTTATTCCCTACCTACTATGGTCACCTAATGTGTTTGGTCGGATCCTAATGATCGACCAAACTGGGTCGGGTTCGAGGTATAAGCGATTCATTAGATCGCTTACCCTACGACCCTAGACAACGTGGTAATCAGTAGGCATAGTCCCAAGGGACTATGACCATCGTGATTACAATCACGTTGCGAAGTTCAAACGAACTTCGCATTGACCATGACTGGTCAACGCTGAAAGTCAAACAAAGTTTGACTTTCTGACTCGAAAAGCAGTAACTATAAGGAAAAGAACGAAAGAATACTTACGAAGGGTCCCCGAATGCTAACCCAGATAAAAATAGCTCAGGTATGAAACGAAGGTTCCAACTTAGAGCTTTCTTGATCAGATTTGTGGGTTTTGAATGGAAGGGGGGTTGGGTATTTATAGGATATGCACCACCGTTAGGATCGTTTTTCGTAGTACGTGATCGAATCCAAGGCGTACACTTGTCGGGATGTTATGGTGGCTAAAATGTTGTTCTTATCCGCTGACTAGACGATAAGAAACGTGTGGTTGAGAATCGAACAGATGGGACCCGCTTGTTAAAACATTGAATCTGCCCAGAACAGTCAGTCGCGTAGCGCGACGGATAGGCCTCATGGGCTCGCGCTACGCGAGCACCTCTCCTGAATCAGCAAGTTTTGAAAGTTGGCAGCAATGGTCCCTGTTGTGTTTTAAGGCATTTCCGACACTTCCAGGGCCCGTAAAGCCAACTTTAAGGCCCTAAAATGTTGCCTAAACATTGTGGACATGAAACATGTTCAAAAATATGTCGGATGATGGTTCGTTTGGTCGTACGAACGCGATGTTCGCTTAATTACGACGGAATGCGCACAAGCGCGAAAAACGATCCAAATGACGCGACGAATGGATTTTTCTTAAGGCGAACACTAAAATATAATGTAGTCATGCTTACATAAATTTTTGGATGCCCAGATGTATTCAGAACGTAAGTTATGCGCGAAAATGCAAACTTGTGCACTTTTTGACACTTTTAGTCCCTGAATGACCCAAAAGTTTATTTTAGCATACCGAACCCCTCAAAGCCTATTTCTAAGCTATGTAAAGGATATTTATGGTATGTTTAACTTATGGTCATGTTCCGGAATGTCTGTTACAGTTCAAATTGGCATACTTTCGCAGTTTGTCAACTTTAGTCCCTGTAAGCGATTAAACTTTGATTTCACCACACCAAACCTTCCAAAACTTATATCTAAGTTATGTAAAGTTTATTAAAGGTATGTTAAGCCTATTTCACTATTCCGGAGTGTTTGTTGCATTAAACTGGTTATATTTACGCATTAGTGCGCGTATAACCTTCCAGAAAGCGATATAGTGTTTGAAATCGAACAAGAATTGATATGTGTAAACGATACACCTATTTTTACAAATCCCAAGTATGAAATACAATATTTCACTGGTTGGGCATTTGTTTGATGGTTGAAATGACACAGGTGTTACAGTCTCCCCTACTTTAGGAAATTTCGTCCCGAAATTAATTCGTAGGAGTCTATTTGTGACGTTGTGTCAGATAACCACCAGAGGTATGTGAAGCATAATCCTGTCATTTCCTTAACGGACATTCTTCAGAATGAAAATGAACAAACGGAGTCATTTTCTTCAACGAGTATTCTTCAGAGGCGGAAATGAAGGAATAAACAAACGGGGATTCACTTCCTTAACGGAAAATCTTCAGAAACGAAAATGATCAAACGGAGTCATTTTCTACGGTTGCTTCCTCAGAAACGGAAATGAAAAGGATGGACAAACGGATATTCATTTTCTTAACGGAAAATCTTCAGAAACGAAAATGAACAAACGGAGTCATTTTCTACGGTTGCTTCCTCAGAAACGGAAATGAAAAGGATGGACAAACGGATATTCATTTCCTTAACGGAAAATCTTCAGAAACGAAAATGAACAAACGGAGTCATTTTCTACGGTTGTTTCCTCAGAAACGGAAATGAATGGATGGACAAACGGATATTCATTTCCTTTAACGGAAAATCTTCAGAAACGAAAATGAACAAACGGAGTCATTTTCTACGGTTGTTTCCTCAGAAACGGAAATGAAAAGGATGGACAAACGGATATTCATTTCCTTAACGGAAAATCTTCAGAAACGAAAATGAACAAACGGAGTCATTTTCTACGGTTGTTTCCTCAGAAACGGAAATGAATGGATGGACAAACGGATATTCATTTCCTTTAACGGAAAATCTTCAGAAACGAAAATGAACAAACGGAGTCATTTTCTACGGTTGTTTCCTCAGAAACGGAAATGAACGGAGTTAACTCCTAGGCACATTACAAAGCTTACTGTGGTTTCTGTGCACTAAATTCCATAATTATGTATGCATCCATAATTACGTAATTCCTTGCATAGTCCGCACAGTTTGTCTTGTAATGTTCATAAGCACATAATCACATAGTTGTTTAACTTGATCTTTACTTTGTTATCTTTGGACACGGATATTTAAAGCACACCAGGAATCCAATCCGTGGATTCCATGCGGCACTTAAATCATTAGAATCTAACTATGAAGATAGGAAGATCTAAATAAGAATTCGGCTTTGTCCTTATTGAATGGTAATGTTCGTATTAAGGCATACGAATAATTCAATCAAGGGCTCCGATTTGAGTGATATTCATCCACAAGGATCTGATTATGAGGATAGAAAGATCCTTTATGGATTTTGAAATTTGTGTAATGAGAGGTGCTTCGACACCTTGCACTAGGCGTGCTTAAGTCGATACACAAGGTAGAAAGTTCATGAGGTTCAGGCGCTAGATATGCCAGGGCGACATATGAAGCAGAACTTGGAGGTTAAGCAGCAACAGGGTTTGCTACTGCCTTGCTTTAAACAGCAAAGCGACACATGTTATCCAAATGTCTCCATCGTCCACCGGGGGTACATTTGTAACATGGTATTTGATTTGGATGATGACGGTTTTACTGACTTCTTCAAGGAGCGGTTCCCTTGCACGGCTTCATTCCTGAGCTGACTCATGGTGATAGCTAAATCAACGGTCTTCTGGAGTACTACGCCTATTTGTTGGGCAGTTGTAGCACCTGGTCCGGACACTCGAGTCTTGTTGCGATGAAGAGACACCATGAAGAACATAGGAGATATGGGAGGGAACAAGGGAAATGAAAACAGAATAACAATGCATAAAATTGCGATCATTTGTTTGTTACTTAAGGCAAACAAATGAGACGGTGACTAATCAAAGTAAATAGGTCAAAAATAATGTATCGCGAAGACATGCTCGCCTATAAGTGAACACTCATCCCAAGAATTCCCAGGTAAGCACAACTGGTCTCGCGTCTGGTTGAGATGTATACGAAGTGCTTGCCTAGACAGAAAACTCAGAATACAGGCATTCACCCTTCCAGTTTGCACGTGTTCACATTATTTAAAACCCAAAACCTTGACGAGATTTTGAAAACTCAAAGGGTTCAAAACCTTATAATAGAGGGTTCAAAACCTAGTAATCAATCATCCTAGAACAGATGATTAGTTTTCAAAGCGGTTTTGAAATTTATGTTCTTGTTGTGGTAGTCGCCTAAGGATAGGTGACGGTATTGTTTTATGACTAAACGCAAGTAAACTCGCGTTAGGGTCCTAAGAAGGTTATAGACTAGGTCAAAGCATTACTAATAACCTAATTCCCTATAACCATTGGCTCTGATACCATCTTTTCTGTCACACCCCGACCGCGTAAAACAACAAAGCGCGGCGGAAACATCGGGGAGTGTTGTAACAGAATTAATTGTTTCAAATCCATGGCAATTGAAGTTTCGTTTTATTGATTAAAAGTGTTACAAGTCTAATCAATCAAGGAAAATACAACAAAATTAACTAGTCTTGCATCTTTTATTGTCACTAAAGCCCAAGTCTGCCTATATGTATCTTGATCATCTTATGCAACAGTTCCTGAAAAACACATGTGAAAATAGGTACGTCAGCATAAAAATGCCTGTGAGATACATAGGTTTTGTGAAAATAGGTTCCATGACTTATGTTTGAGAAAAAGTTTAGTCATGAACCTTGTAATTTGCTTTGTTTTGTAAATCATTTGAAAATCGATAAGATCAGATGATATGTATAAATAAGTAAATAATGTATGGTTAAATGAATAACCATAGTAAAACGGATTTGTATAAGATAAGTTGTTTGTAAAACTATGTCTTGTGAAAAGTATGTTATTTGTATAAAATGTTATATGTATCAAACTGAAATGATTCAAATAACGCTACAATATGTAATACCATACAAACACTTATATATAGGAAGTACCAGCGGCGTATCCACCATGCTTGTATCATATTACACACGCATCGTTACTTAATCACTTAATCAAACCAAACAAATGTCAAACTGTCTATGTCAAATATCCATGTCAAATGTCTATGTCAAATATCCATGTCAAATGTCTAAGTCAAATATCCATGTCAAATGTCTATGCCGAAATGTCTATGTCAAATACGGTTCACACGGTTCACAGATACAACGGTTCACAGATATCAACGGATCACAGTCAAATGATTACAACGGTTCAATATGTAGTATAATGTATTCATATGCTAGAAAAGCATATGCAACAGAAAAGCAATGTAAAACAATGTACTAAGTACGCACACAATTTGGGCATACATAGCATGAAATGTAATGAAATCATGTACTATAATGTACTAAAGAACATAGCAGTATATGATGTGAAAACAGGAAAGCAGGAAAGTAACAAGTAGGCACATGTGTTCCACCCCAAAACAGTTTGGAAAACAGTAAAAGAGGGGTCTATGTACTCACCTGAGAGTGCTTAGGAGTCTTTGAGTGACAACTAAACAATGCTAGAGATCACGGATATCAAACGGCACCTAGTATAGGTAGCTACATTAATAAACCGGACCTAAATCGGAAAATCGGGTAGCATTAGGGTTTGTAAACCAAACGAGTGTAGAGACTCGTGTCTTTTGGTTTTAACAAAGCCTACATACTAAATGAAACCTAACATAACTGTCTACGACCCATTATGACCCGTTTGGGTAGCTTATGCTACTTTAACGTGTCGTGCGCGTGAAACGCGTTCGGACCGCCTAACTAGTCCTATGACAAGTGTTATATGCCTAACATGTTACATAATCAGTTATGTGACAAAAGTTTAGGTTACATATGCTTAATTACCAATTATATATGAAAAGGGTATTCTGGTAATTTACCTAAGGCATATAAACTACCTATCATACAACTACTTAAACGTTGTGACCATAGGGTATAACCTCGGAAGGTTATTCCCTACCTACTATGGTCACCTAATGTGTTTGGTCGGATCCTAATGATCGACCAAACTGGGTCGGGTTCGAGGTATAAGCGATTCATTAGATCGCTTACCCTACGACCCTAGACAACGTGGTAATCAGTAGGCATAGTCCCAAGGGACTATGACCATCGTGATTACAATCACGTTGCGAAGTTCAAACGAACTTCGCATTGACCATGACTGGTCAACGCTGAAAGTCAAACAAAGTTTGACTTTCTGACTCGAAAAGCAGTAACTATAAGGAAAAGAACGAAAGAATACTTACGAAGGGTCCCCGAATGCTAACCCAGATAAAAATAGCTCAGGTATGAAACGAAGGTTCCAACTTAGAGCTTTCTTGATCAGATTTGTGGGTTTTGAATGGAAGGGGGGTTGGGTATTTATAGGATATGCACCACCGTTAGGATCGTTTTTCGTAGTACGTGATCGAATCCAAGGCGTACACTTGTCGGGATGTTATGGTGGCTAAAATGTTGTTCTTATCCGCTGACTAGACGATAAGAAACGTGTGGTTGAGAATCGAACAGATGGGACCCGCTTGTTAAAACATTGAATCTGCCCAGAACAGTCAGTCGCGTAGCGCGACGGATAGGCCTCATGGGCTCGCGCTACGCGAGCACCTCTCCTGAATCAGCAAGTTTTGAAAGTTGGCAGCAATGGTCCCTGTTGTGTTTTAAGGCATTTCCGACACTTCCAGGGCCCGTAAAGCCAACTTTAAGGCCCTAAAATGTTGCCTAAACATTGTGGACATGAAACATGTTCAAAAATATGTCGGATGATGGTTCGTTTGGTCGTACGAACGCGATGTTCGCTTAATTACGACGGAATGCGCACAAGCGCGAAAAACGATCCAAATGACGCGACGAATGGATTTTTCTTAAGGCGAACACTAAAATATAATGTAGTCATGCTTACATAAATTTTTGGATGCCCAGATGTATTCAGAACGTAAGTTATGCGCGAAAATGCAAACTTGTGCACTTTTTGACACTTTTAGTCCCTGAATGACCCAAAAGTTTATTTTAGCATACCGAACCCCTCAAAGCCTATTTCTAAGCTATGTAAAGGATATTTATGGTATGTTTAACTTATGGTCATGTTCCGGAATGTCTGTTACAGTTCAAATTGGCATACTTTCGCAGTTTGTCAACTTTAGTCCCTGTAAGCGATTAAACTTTGATTTCACCACACCAAACCTTCCAAAACTTATATCTAAGTTATGTAAAGTTTATTTAAGGTATGTTAAGCCTATTTCACTATTCCGGAGTGTTTGTTGCATTAAACTGGTTATATTTACGCATTAGTGCGCGTATAACCTTCCAGAAAGCGATATAGTGTTTGAAATCGAACAAGAATTGATATGTGTAAACGATACACCTATTTTTACAAATCCCAAGTATGAAATACAATATTTCACTGGTTGGGCATTTGTTTGATGGTTGAAATGACACAGGTGTTACACGAACAATAAGGTCCTCTAAAGTCATCTCCTTTCTTTTGTGTTTAAGATAATTTTTAAAATCCACCCAACCAGGAGGTAACTTTTCAATCAACGCAGCCACTTGGAATGTCTCGCTAAGTGTCATGCCTTCCGCAGAGATGTCATGTAGTATAATTTGGAATTCTTGGACTTGATTCATAACACTTTTAGAATCAACCATTTTGAAATCCAAAAAACGGGCTACCACAAATTTCTTTGTGCCAGCATCCTCCGTTTTGTACTTCTTGTCCAAGGCATCCCAAAGGTCTTTGGAAGTCTTGACGTTGTAGTACACATTATACAACGCATCCGCTAGGCCGTTTAACACATAGCCACGACAAATGAAATCCGAGTGCTTCCAAGCCTCTACCGCGCTCAGAGCCTGAGCGCTGGTCTCCCCTTCCGCAGGTTGGGGAGCGGTTTCAGTTAAGAACCTCGCAAGGTTCATGGTGGTCAGGTAGAAGAACATCTTCTGCTGCCACCTTTTGAAGTGTAGACCCGAGAACTTCTCGGGTCGTTCAGCGTGATTGGCCACTGTGGTCGCTCCCACAGTGGTGGCGTTAAAGGGGGTTCCCGTCACAACATTTGTGGTGTTGTTAACGTTGACATTTTCGTTCGACATGCTGAAAAAATTGAAATTAAAAATTTTAGTCAAAAATTCTGATTTACGCACAAACCAGAAGGACACTACTAAATTTTAATTTTACCACAATTTACTGTTTCGGCTTCTAAGTCCAACTTTGAAGACCAAAAACAGAAAATTTATAATTTTTTTTTTAGAACTTACTAATTGGCTTCTAAGTCCAACTTTGAAGACCAAATCAGAAAGTTTAGCAAATTTTTTAGGACAAATTCTGAATGTAACCAGAATGGTTTTCAACCAAAAGACGCTCCTTTGAAGATGAAAACCAAAAAAAATATGTTTTTAAAACAGAAACTGAGTGAAAACAAAACTGGTTTGAATCACAAACAGAATGGTTTTGATACACGAACGGTTTTAAAAAGTTTGTTTTAAGATTGTAGGAACCGTTCGCGTAAATAAATAAAATAAACAAATTTTATTAATATTGATTACAAACAGAAATGAGAAAAACAAAATTACAAATACAAATACAACTGAAAAATGAACCAAATACAAGAAAAGGGTAGAAGCAGAGTGACTGAGGCACGTGTTCAACACGCTTCCCTTAAAACAAATCCCGAGTCTCCCAAGAGTACTCGTTTTGTTTCCCACCCGGAGCAGTAGTACTGCCGGAGAAGACCTAGAACCCGAAGGCTACCTTGAATACTGCAATGAAAAGATCAGATGCAAGTAGAGAGAAAGTTGGTGTTGCTGTTGTGTTACTGGTAACTTTCTGCAGTGGGTATGGAGCTGTATTTATACAGCTTCTAAGTCGAAACAGTCAAAAACGAATTAAAGAGAGGTTTAAATTGCATTAAACGTCTTCAATGCAATTTAATACGTCATTTAATTCTCAGTCAAAGCCAGTTAACTCGTCAGTTACGAAGCTGGACTGAAACTGCTCTATTATTCAATGCTGGAAGCTTTCTGCGCGCGCGCGCGCCCAGGTGAGCACGCATGCGCGGTGCGGCCTCTTGGCTCACAGCCATGCGCGCATGCGCCACGTCACCTGTGTGCCTATACGAGCGCGCCACACAGTCGCGCCGTATTGGCTCACTCTGGTGCGCCGCGCACGACACAGCAGGACCCATGCACCATGCGTGCACAGTGCGCCATCAAAGCGCCACATTGCGCCTCATCGCCCACGCCACGCGCGCGCGCGAGCGTGTGCGAGTGCGAGTGCTCCGCACCCTTCGCGAGGACACTAGTGTGTGCTTCCATGAAACAATAAGGATGGAGAGTTCCACCTTAAATACCCATTTAAGTTCCATCTAGGTGCTACTTTCCCTTTTGTTTCAGCATTGAATGTTCCAAACACCCAACTTTGAGCATCGATATCTCATTCATCTTAGCTCGGTTTTGGACGTGGTTTAGTTCGTTGCGAAGCTCTTCCAACATAGAACACAAACCCACAAATAAATATATAAAACCCGCTCATTTTATTATATTTATTTCTAGTCCAAAATAGGAAAAAATCATTTTCCTATATTTGTGAAAAATGCTATTTTCACCTATTTTTCCAACATTTATAGCCACAGCAATGACGAAACAGAAGCAGGACGACGAAATGGAATTGTCTTCGACGAAACAAGTGAATAAACGACGAAACAATAAGGAACTAGGTCATGGTCGACGAAACTGACTTGTTTCGTCGACTCCAAACATGTTTCGTCGATATGGGCTTGGGCTCAAAGCAGTTGAGGCCCAAGTCCTGTTTCGTCCACTTGGTTAGCCCAGATCTTTTTATCTTGTTTAGTGCTCAAGGTTTGGCTATCAATCTTCGTGTATAGAACTTTTGGAACGCACGACGGAGGAATGTCGTGACGTTAGACAAGAGCCGAACCTTAGCCGAACCGAACTGAGTGGCGTCCACATATCGTGTACTAACATACTCAGCTGGAAATGTGATGAAATACCAACATGTCCCTCTAAAATATGTGCTGATGATAATCTAATAATAAATATGTGCTGATGAACCGTGGTTCAGTCTGACCCATACAAAAAATACCCATTTTGATTAGTTACCCAATATGTTCGATCCGACCATTTTTCTACCTTATAATATCTCGAAAGTCATAAGCTATTAGCTTTATTTGATGAAGCAATGACTTTTGATTTGCTTTTGTAGGTGGCTAAAAGGCGAGAAACGTTGTTGATTTAGCATTTGTTAAGGTTGACCCCGACACTACCTAATATGTTCAATGTTGAATGTTTCAGTTTTGTATTGCACATACTTTACTAAAAGTGTTTGATAGGGATACTTAGTCGCAAGTGATGGTTAAAGGCTACCTGACTAGAAGATCATAAAAAATATTAATTTCGATGAGCATATGTGCTATTTTTAGTATATTTTGGTTACTATGTAATCACATGAAAGATGAGTTTGTGGTAGTTTGGTTGTTTCGTTTAGTTAAGAATGAGTGGAATTTCTAATATCATATGCACTAACGGCCTAACACTAAATTTTGTTGCTTTCTCTAGCTGTAGGTGGAGCAAAAGAGAGCAGCCCAAGTCTCTAGCCAGTGCAACCGGCTCTATCCTACAGGTAATTCACCATAACAGCGAACAGAACTGTGTAACTTTAATGTAAAATATATAGACAAATGATCTTCTTAAGCAAAAAAATAAAATAAAATAAAAACGAACAATTTGCCAAATGAGATTCATAAATCTTAATAGTGTTGTATTTCAATATTGATTGTAGTCATCTGTTATACTTCATTACTCAAGAGTAGCAGTTGACTCTTATATGGTTGAATATAAAACATGAATTGGAATTTGGGACTGCTACATATATATAATTTGGACTTCTCTTTATAGGACGCAAAAGTTCGGTATTGTCTTCTGTATATGTGCATCTGGAAGGAGTACTGCAATGTTATCTGAGTTTCACATACGCATATTTAAGAAACAGAAAAACGAGTGTAGGTCCCGTTTTTCCGGTGGATCGATAACGTAAACCTATCCTTGTTTATCACGAACACGATAACGGGTGCGGAATCCCCGTGACGGTGCAAACCAAACAAAGTGCAAAACACACGGGTAACCAAAGATTCAATATCTATTGATTAGGATGAGTACACCCAGAAACATATACAAACAATGTTTTTACAGAGTTTCACTAAGCCTCTCTGTTTCTCTCACACTCATCTGCCTCACACAGAAACAAATGATGAGTATTTATACTAAACTGAGACCAGAACATGACGAAACAAAAATAACTCTCGGCGAAACACACAAAGTCGACGAAACACACCTGTTTCGTCGACAAACACATTAATCATTTTCTGTTTCGTCGTTTACAAATTGAGCCCAAATAAAGTCAAGGTCCATTCCAACATTACGGCCCATTTGTTCAATTCTCGGCCCAGACATCAATTCTGTTGACAATCTTCTACTAATTCAACATATGAGACAAATGAAGTGACATCATCATGACATCACAAAGGTGATGTCATGGTGATGTGTCACCTGGGACTTGTTCGCGGCGCTCCGTGCTTCGCGTGTTGAACTCTGGGGCGCACGACGGAGGAATGTCGTGACGTCGGGCTTGAGCCGGACCTAACCGTGTCGAAACCAAGTCGAACTGAGCCTAGTCGAACCGAGCCGAGTCGCGTCCACATAAAGTGTACCAACAATCTCCCCCTTGGACGCTACTCGTGAGGTTCGTCTTCTGTGATGGTTCGTCTTCTGTGTCTTTCATGTCGGAGGATCTTCAAAGTCTTCACGCGTCGTAAGTAGAAGTGTATCAACAAACTCCCTTTTCATTTAAGAAGTGTGTTAATAAACTCCCCCTTGGACTGAACTCTCCATTGAGTCATGCTCGTGAATCTTTTGACTTGTCAAATCTTCAGATCCTTGTGGTGTTGATGAAGGGTTAGCGGCAACTCGATCATTTTATCCTTTGAGTGCCTCCACTTCGTGTCTTCCTTCCAAAGCTTGTCATCGAACATGTTCTCCTCGCCTTTAGCATCTGCACAGGCAAGAAAGCTAAACGCATAATGAGAACAATCGCCTGGAATATATTTAACATTTAAACAAATGACACATATGAGATCAAATCTCAATCAAACACCGACCGACAACAGTTTGAAAGTTTAGAAAATGATCAATTTTAATCCTTTAACTTTCAAAACTCGTTAACTTCGACTGTTTATGAAGATGCAATTGTTTTCCGGCTTACAATCAGGATTTTGGGTAGGATAGACTCGAGTTCCAACATCAGTCAATCAAAAATAAACTAGAAGAAAAATCTTTTTGTATTTTATAAAGTTTATATTAAAACACACCTAAAATCTTTTTGTAATTTTTCATTTTTCAAATGTAAAGACGGAAAGCAATAAATAAATATATACAAAGATGCAGAAACGAAAGCAGTGAATAAAAATTTACAGACATTCTTTTTGCGAGTTTCGAGGGTAAGAGAATCATATCAGTGTACGGTCACGCCAAAACGCTCTTTTTGTTCAATTAGTTAACAATTAGATAAGCATCCTATAACAATTATCGGTATTGTTATCCACATAAGCTCAACTTATCAGAAGTAATCATGGCGAGGGGATACGTTAAGGTATGAATTATACTTACAGACCGGTGTTCATCCACACACGACACATTCCCGTATCAAGGTATGCGCGAGAGTTCATCTTACCGGTGAGTATACCGTTTATCATCTGTTTGACCGTATAAAAGATGTGAGAAACTCACTTATTTGATTTGAAAACAAGCCCTATGTGATAGAATCACTTATTGATGAGGAACTTGATTTTCAGATGCATGAGGGCACAGGAGCAAGTCCGTGAACAGGTCAGTACTTCCGTACAGCAGAGAGACGAACTTGACTCCCGCAAAGAATCTGTGATATATAATCACTTATTTGTTTGGACATGTGATTGTTGATCACTTATTGAGGTCGTATGCAATATGTACACGTATGTATAGTATCATGGAAGATCTAGACTTCGTCTCCGTTATTTTTACGGTTTGATACAACCATGATACCCAGATGATAAGCAGCATAAAGACCGAATATTTCAGATCTTGGCAATCTCTCAAACGAGATTTCGGTACTAAGACCATATGCCAATGAGCGGTTCCCACCTGGTCTTCAGTCGATTTAAGTTTTATATCACCCTGCACACTTTAATATGATTGTGAGCCTACCGATACATCTTATATAGAGCTGCTTAACATTTTTCATTTTGCATTTCAGTTTAAAGAGGCTTCAACAGACCACTGATCTACTATCATTTTCTCTTTTGCTCGCCAGGAAACTCATTTTTGTTTTTCTATTGTTTTTGCGTTTTGAAATTTTTCAACGTTTTTGAATTTTTCAAAATTGGATTTACTCCCCCTAAAATCAACAAACTAAGATAAATTTTAAAAGACACAAAGATATTTACAAAAACGATTTCCGATGTCGGTTAACTCATGTTTTACCTCAATGTCGTTTACCAAAAATAAGTTAATCAAAAATGATTTATCGAATTTTTTTTTTTTGAAAAAAATGAGTTGGCATGTCGGTAAGCGGTGTGGACCATGACAACATTGTCTGGTCAAAGAGTGCTACAAGAGAATAACAATTTATAAAGCAGCTTAAATATCGACAAGTATAGGAGAGATTAGAAATTTAAAACCGTATCCTGCAACTGCTTCGTGCATTGCAATGAATCTGAGTGTTCTCCCAAGCTGGATATCCACCCGGTGTGGATTTCAAAGTCGATTTTGTAGCTACTGAGAAATCTCTTGACAGCAACAAGATCAGAAACCTTTGGGTCCGGCTGGTCTTCCTCATTGCACCAGCGAAGGTCTTTGTCTTTCTCTTTGAGAAGTAGTGTGCGGTTGTTCAATCCATGCCAAGGCATCCGCACACCCGGTTGGTTTGTTCAACAAACACATTTTCTTCAATCACAATTTTGATTTGAATCTACCCTGGGGACCCGATCAAAGCCTTGAATAATCACACTTTGAAATGATTTTCAATTTGTCGAAGCTTTCAATCTCTTTCGACAGACACTTCTGTCTTCTTTTCTTTTTCTCTCCATCAAAGGCAACCACTCATAGAAATAACAATATCTTGGAGCTTTGAGTCGCCTATCTTGTGCATGGACACTCCACTATCAACAATCCGATGACTATCGATAGTTCCTCCTGGAACATCCTACACACTCACTCAGAGATTAGTTGGAGAGAGGGACCCAAGCCTTCATAGACTTAGGTTGCCCCTGAGAATCAAGAAATGTAATTTCAATCTCTTGATGATTTGGAAATTTCACGCCTCCCCCTGAACCTTCACCTGTTTTCGGTTTCCAAGCTTGTTTCCATTTACCAGATTGTGTATTAATTACAATTTCTGGTTTTAACGGTTGTTGTGAACTTGGTTTCCGTTTAACATTTTCCGGTTTTAAAGCCTTTTCGATCACCTTCACATTCTTATGTCGTTGTTGTGTTTCCTGTTCTTTAATAGTGCGTTTATCATGTTTTGGAGAAACAGGACGACTTTGTGAGTGACCTTGTTCAGAAGGGGCTCTTTCAACAAAATTTGGTTTGGGCGAGTTTGTGCAGTCTTTAATAATGTGCCCAAACTTCCCACATTTGAAACATTTTCTCCTTTCAACAAACTTAGGAGATCCTGTTCGACTTTCACATGTTGAACCTGTAGAACCTGAGGTACTTGCTTTCTCATCACACCCGTTTGTGTGTTGAGTGTAATTGTTATCATTATTACGTTTCAAAATGTTAACCTTTTGAACAAAATCGGTATTTGACTTATTTTCAAAAGTCTCCACTTTATCAGTACCTTTGGACGCCACAAACTTCACGTCTTTTGTTTTCTTCTTGTGACGAGCTCCTTTTGTTTCAGCCTTTGGTTGTGTAACCTTAGGTTTTTGAGCTCGTTGTTGTTGTTTACCCTTAAAAGCGATAGGTTGTTGCTTTGTTGGTGATTTTTGATTTCCAAATTTTCTTCTAACTTCAGCTTTTGGAATCGGATCACACTGAGTTACTGAAACTCTCGGGATCCCCTTTTCCAAAAACTTACTGGTAGTATCTTCAAACACTTTATCAATCAAAGATTGATCGACATTTTTAATTGGAAAAGCTGTGTTTGAATAAATTTTGTCATCACCGACTAAAGTGTACAACACGTTATCACTTTTAACAGTAGACACTGTCTTAGTGATATGATCTATCTCTTGTTTAACAGCAGATGATTGCACAACAGGAGTAGGAGGATCACACAGAATGTGATTCTCAAAAGGCACTTCTACTCCTTTGTTCTTTTTAAGAGATTTATCCTCATCACTCACATCTGATTCATCATCTGACGAATCATAGTCCTCAACTGTGGGAGGACTTTGTTCCGTACCAACAGATGCTGAATTTTCAGTTGTTCCAGATGAGCCCTCCGAGGAACTGTCCGGTTTGAACCCTAATCCTGTAGTAACTTCCTCATAATCGAGAGGCACACTTGGTTCGAACCGAGGCATATCCTCTTCATCGGGCATTCGAGTATAGTTGTCTCTCAAAGGGGGCGGACATTTCCTATACCCAACACCTTTCACGTTCCCTTTCAGTTGTTGAACGTCAATTATGTGATCGAGCACAAATCGGGAGTTAGAATAACTCTCCAACTTTTGCTTGATTGCATCATGCTCGCATTTGGCAATGGCTAGTTCCTTTTTGGTTTCCTCAACAATGTTAATGTAATCGTTAATACTAACTTGTTTATGATAAACAGTTTTGGTCACTTCGGAAACACTTTTCTTTAAGGTTTCAATCACAGATTTAAAATCCTTTTCGTTTCTAACTAAAGCCATATTTGCCTCTTTGCACTTTGACAGTTCAATAACCAAACTCTGATTGTGACTATGAACCGTTTCAGATTCACGTTTCAATTCAGCACATTCATGTTTTAATTCTTCAAAAGCATGTTTAGCAATAGCACATTCATGTTTCAAATCAGCACAATAACTACATATGCTAGGAGTTTCGGATTTTACCTGACTTGTAGAAGCTGTGACATTAGCCATAAAGGCAGTCTGAGAAGAGAAAGATCCATCTTCAGTGAGAATCTTTTCCATTTCTTTTGATGTCGCATCAGCTTTCTTGATCAAGTCAGATTTCTCGTTAGCATCATTCGACAAATTATCAGCTTCAGAATCCATACCCTCCTTGACGTCCGATTCTGAACTGTAATAACTTCCTGAAGATTCACCATCGCTGACATTCTTGACAACTTCAGCATAAAGCGCAGTTCTTGTTTGATCACTGTTTCCTAACGGTATGGCCGAACCACAATCGACAGTAGGTTTAGGAAAATAGGCACTTGGATCGAAAACAGGAGGCGGAGCTGATTGAGGAAACGGAGAAGAGTTTGTATTTGATACAAACGCCGTTTGTAACTTTGGTTGCTGAAGACTAGCTGACGGGTTAAAACCTCCTCCACAATAAGCCTGAGGTTGAGTAATAGCAATTCGTTTTGCTTTCCGAATTTCTTCATCATTCTTGTGTTCCAGCTTCTGAACGAATTCATAGATATTGACAGTATCTAGAACGCCCGTGTGCTTTAGAAGCTCAATGAATGGACTCCACTTTGGAGGTAGAGCATCAGCAAACCGTGCTACCATTTCCTGTTGAGATGCAAGAATACCAAAATAATACATTTCACTCATCAAATGATAATAACGAGTAGTTATATCATTTAGGGTTTCATTCTCTAAGAAATGAAATGATTCGAATTTCTTCTTCAACAGATCATGTTGTGTCTTTCTTTTCGCTGCATTTCCTTCACCTCTTGCTACCAAGGCATCCCATAATGCTTTCGTGCTTGTACAATAGCCGAATTGATGATAGATGTCTTTGTGAAGTGCTTGTGTGAGAATTGCAAACGCCTTCTTCTCAAGATCATACGCTTTCTTGTCGTCTTCAAGCATATTAGTAAAACCCGCTTCAGTTGATGCTGCTGCTTCGAGGGCAAGGTTGCATTCAGTAGTGAAACACGTCCAAAGTTCTGTGTTTTGCCCTAAAACATATGTGTGAAAACGACCCTTCCATGACGGATATTCGTTTATGTGATTTAACTTTGGCGGGCGATTGTTGCTTCCCGTTTCGCTCTCGCTAAGCAAAAGATTTTGAATGCTTTGATGTTGATTTGATACCAAAGCCCATTGAGTTGCACTTATAGATTTCTCACCAAAAACCATCTTTACCCATGCGGCTGCCGAAGTCCGATCTTCACCTGGTCTCGGTTCCATACTCCAATCCGAAGGGCTAGTGCAACTCATATTTGGTATATGTATGATAGTACCTGCACACACACTTGAAAGCACAAAGTTAAATTAGTTTTGCAAAGCCTCTGTGTAAAAATTGACAACAGTCTCGACGAAACACTATCGACGAAACTGAGTGATTGTTGAATTGTGACGAAACAAGATGATGTCTTATGATACACGACGAAACAGAATTCTTCTTGGTAATATGCGACGAAACTGATAAGTATTCCGACGAAACCGGTGTGAAGATTGATATCGACGAAACAAATGGTGATCTTATCTATATATATATATATATATATATATATATTTTTTTTTTTTTTTTTTTTTAATCAACAAAGAGATAAGGTCTCAAGGAGTTGGTGTCGATTTTCAAAGATGAAACTTTATCTTACTCTGACACAATGGACACATTTTCAACTCAAAGCATGCTTTGCTTATCTCCTTTTCAATAAACAAATCATCACAAGAACCAATTGTCAATATAATATATTATAAACCACAAACACAATATTTCAAATACAAATCAAATATTATTTTCTGACATAGAGTTGATGACACTAAGCATGATTTCCTGTTTTACCGGTTTTCGAAGCCCCTTTTTCTTATAAACTAATCATCCCACATGTCCACCATAATCCACTTAAACATATTAAATTAAATAAAATCATATTTAAATAATATGCAGATTTCAAAAACACCTTGATTTAAACAATAAGCAGATCAAATACACAAATATGATAAGAACAGTTTGAATATAGATGAACACACTCGAGAACAGTTTGAAGATATGAGGTTTCCGGTCAGTGGTGAATTTTCCGAACACTAATCTTGCATAAACTTTTAACAAAAACCCACTAGTAACATGTAAACATTCAAACAAACAAGGTTTTTGAACAAACTTTTAGCAAAACATAGGGATAAACACTGATTTTAGCCAATTTTTCCAGAAAATATATAATTTTTTTTTTTTAAGAACACAAATCTGGGAAAAAAAGTCACTAAAAACAACTTGATAAAAACCCAAACTTGTTTGGTTTTAAACAAGGATTAGAGCCAATGCTCTGATACCAATTGTAGGTCCCGTTTTTCCGGTGGATCGATAACGTAAACCTATCCTTGTTTATCACGAACACGATAACGGGTGCGGAATCCCCGTGACGGTGCAAACCAAACAAAGTGCAAAACACACGGGTAACCAAAGATTCAATATCTATTGATTAGGATGAGTACACCCAGAAACATATACAAACAATGTTTTTACAGAGTTTCACTAAGCCTCTCTGTTTCTCTCACACTCATCTGCCTCACACAGAAACAAATGATGAGTATTTATACTAAACTGAGACCAGAACATGACGAAACAAAAATAACTCTCGGCGAAACACACAAAGTCGACGAAACACACCTGTTTCGTCGACAAACACATTAATCATTTTCTGTTTCGTCGTTTACAAATTGAGCCCAAATAAAGTCAAGGTCCATTCCAACATTACGGCCCATTTGTTCAATTCTCGGCCCAGACATCAATTCTGTTGACAATCTTCTACTAATTCAACATATGAGACAAATGAAGTGACATCATCATGACATCACAAAGGTGATGTCATGGTGATGTGTCACCTGGGACTTGTTCGCGGCGCTCCGTGCTTCGCGTGTTGAACTCTGGGGCGCACGACGGAGGAATGTCGTGACGTCGGGCTTGAGCCGGACCTAACCGTGTCGAAACCAAGTCGAACTGAGCCTAGTCGAACCGAGCCGAGTCGCGTCCACATAAAGTGTACCAACAACGAGGATATCATAAGACCAAATTAAGGTACGCTACATTTTGACAGATGTTATGCTACTTTTGTAGAGACGTTTTTGGAAACACACCAATTGTTGAGTTGAAAATGGAGTCCACACCCTCAATAACAAATGAAAATAACTAAATCACATCTTTTATCTACACTATTCTTTTTTCCTCTTTTTTTCTAGCTTCAACAATACAATGAAGAATAAATAAAGTCTAAAACCCTTTTTTTAACCTGCAATAAAGTCCTTATATTGTTAACTGGTATATAATAATCGTTTCGCTTAAAGGTGGCAATACCTATGTGGTGGGATAATGGGTTACATGTTGAAACTCGATCCATGTTTTTGTTACTGGTCCAAACATGCATGCAGGGTTGCGTTGATCTACAAACACTTTTTTTGTCTTTTTCTTAGTTTTGTATAAACAGTTAAGATTTTCAAAATCCTAATAGATAAACAATGATGCAATACATAAAACATCAGTATAGGCATCAGCATGGAATATTTCAATTTTTTAATCATCTTTTCATCTTTTTGGTGCTTTCATCACTATTCCTTCCAGAATCCCATCAGTCCCAATATTGCTAGAAAATTGTTGAGGATCAACGGCCCCGCCAGCTTAAACGAGACAGAAAAGTGGGCCGGAGGACAAAGGTTCTGAGACTGCATCTCGAATATCTGATCAAATCTACACACCGTCTTTACACCCGTAACGTTTACTCCCCTTACAGATACTTTTTTCCTAATGTTTAACGTAGGAGTTAATAATACATTGAATTCTGGAGATAAATTACACCAGGCCCACTGCGTTTGGTGCATGGTTTGACCGTAGTGGTCGTTACGAAGTTTTTGCTATTTTCTCTTGGATTTATATAAAGATCATTATTATTTAATCAATTTATGTCCCCGTGGATGTGATTCATTAGCTATTTGGTTTGAAATTGGTTCACTGTAAGTTTTTTGCTAAATTACATTCAGCTTGCTTATCACGATAGGTCAACCTAGGGTTTTTTTTAGGATATGGAATCGTGTTGCTGTTATTCACGTTTATTAGGTACATTGTTTTGGTTGATTGATGAAGATTGTGTAAATTATCTAGCTTTTTGGCCTCATAATGATCGTTCCATTGTTGCAGATTGTTTTAGCTTGACTATTGTTACTTTATGGCCTCTTATTGCTTGTAGATTGATAGTTGATTAGATAGCTATTTAGTTAGTTATATAGTCACATAGTAAGGTTGGTTTAAAGAGGTGCTTGGCCCTCCGAGGTGTTGCTCTATTTAAAACTAATAAATCTATTTATAACCAAGAGTTGCGCCTATCTCATCCGTTTTAGATATCAATGATTTTCCGTAAGTAAACCTTTTATAATTTATATATCAGTTTGGTTGTTTTTATATAGAACAATACTGATATTGTGTTTTTTTCTCTGATTACAGGTTGAATATATGGCTAAAAGACTTTTGAAATGGGTGAAGGTGGGATGATATATTTTCTTTAGAGAGTCATGCATTCATCAATCAAGATACGATAAACGAAAGCACAACCCGACACACTATTGTGAACCTAGATTCTACACCAAGGTGAATATATACCTTATGCTATGAACATTTAGGTGTTTGACTTCATATAAACTCCTTAATGTTTGATTATTCGTCAAAAGTATCTAAAATAATGTTTGATAGGACAAATAGGGAATTCTGTGAGCTCAAATGAATGCTGTCAAATTGTTTGTAATGAAGATATTGTTAAATCAATTTGGAAACTTAAAAAATATGCTCCAATTTCATGCTACTTATATTGTAATCATATATGTAATTGATGGTTTTCTTCTTGGGTATGGTTGTTTAGGTCTTTAAGGATTGTCGCATATCTGATGCATCTGGTAATTCCTATGAACTTACTCTAATCGGGTCGAAATGCATTGGAGCCTATGTACGCAACAAGAAAAATCAAAATCAGGTAAATCACCCCCTTCGAATGTAGATGCGCAGCATTTTTTGCACTTGTGGTCATCATTTTGGCCAACTTAGCTTTGGGATGCTACCTCATGTTGATACAACTACACACATTGGCTTCTGTGTGATTCAATTGGTTGATGGGTAAGCTTTCTTAAACATATATTCCACTTTAACAAATATTCCAATTTTTACTAGGGTTAAATGGTTTATCGCCAGAAAACAATTTAAAGAACACATTGTGCAATTTAAAGAAAATAATATACAAAGTTGAGTCAAACCACACATGCACAAAACTAAGTTGAAACGGGTCAAAACTCTACCAACATTGTCAAGTGCAATATGTTGGGTTTATTAGAAATCGATTGTTTTGTCATGACATGTTCAGCATTATCACTTGGTACAAATCTAACATCATAACAGCTTAGAAATACATTTCGAGTTTTGTTTTGTGCTTTAATAATCTTCTTATAGTTTCGGGTTTAAAATTTTAATTTGATTTACACTAATTAGATATATATATATATATGAATTTATGAGGCTGCTAATATTGAACGGAAATATTGGGGGTTCCTGCAAGCGGGTATAGTTGATACAGCATGAGTTTTCATAAATTCAGGCGCAAAATATAGTGGCATGTTGTGATTTAGTTCCGACATGCTTCATCAATGCTTTATGTTACCTTTTCATTCTAAAGTTTTGTTTGGTGCTTTAATATTTGGTCCAGAAGGTATCTATCTGGCGACCCTTAGATGTGAAGCCTAAGTTTGGAAAGGCCTAGAACAAAAATGATGATCTACATGGGCTTCAATGCCAGTAGATATTATATGTTTGTGTTAAGCCACCCGCAAAACTCGCGGGATCTTAGGCTAGTTATGATTAAAAAATTAACTGAAAACAGTAAAGATAATCAAGATTAAACAATTTAACATTAAAGCACATTTGTTGACTCTAAACTCACAACTAACTTGACAACTGTTATTAATTTGCCATTAAAAGGCCAGATTGAAACTGATCAATCAGAAGTCATGTTTACTGCAAAATTAGAAGATGATTGATTATCAATCTAGATGCATTTTAACATTCCAGAATCTAATCAATTTCAGTAATTCAAGAATTTAAGCACATATTACATAGTTTTGCAACACTTGATTGTATATTTGGCTAACATATAGTTATGCATACCAATATTGTATCTTGTGGTCCACAACCATTGCACTTAATTTCTTCGCCTTCTAATGCTGTATACCAGTCCATGGATACTGGGCACAGGCGATGAAGTTTCTGTATGGAAAATGAGTGTTTTTCAATTTAAATAATAATAATAATAATATAGTAAAATATAGTACATCGTCGTACGAAGGACTAAATATATAAATTGAACACTACATAAATGTAAACATATTCAAAGCAATGTCTTCAATGGAAATTAAGAAGCTCCGTTGTAGACACATTTTAACTTGTTATAAGAAGCTCTCATCATGAAGAATAAAACCCAAATTAATCAATTATATAACTGTAGGTCCACCCGGAGGATCGAGTAACCTCTATTCCCTGTTTTCCGACAAACCCGAAAGTGCGGAATCCAAACGGGTAAGTTAAACCAAGTGACGAACACAAACACAAAGATTCAACGATTAACACTCCATTGTATTAACTCGTATGAAACCGTTACAAAGCAATGTTTACAAGATAAACCTATAAACTCTCAGGTGTGTATGTGTGTGTTCTCTCAAAGAAATCTATTCAGACTTCGTTATAGTGTTCTGTTTGTTATCTGGGTATATATAGTAACACACTGACCAAATCAAGTTCCGGACGAAAACAGGTCGACGAAATCCAAGACTTCGACGAAATCACAGGGATTTCGTCCACTTATGGGGATTTCGCCTAAAAGGGTTTTCATCACAAGTGTTTTCATCACATGTGATTTCATCACATGTGATTTCGTCACATGTGTTGGGCCTGGACATGAGCTTCATCAATGATGGGCCAAACAAACAACCAGAAAACATACAAACTTAATCTAAACACAAACTAATCATGTATACTGCACACACGCAGTTACATGTTCATCAAACACTACAAAGTTAGTAGCATACCGAGTCAAGACAGGAGGATGTCTTGACTACGGCCTTCACTTCGTAGCCAAGTCGAACTGAGCCGAGCCGTATCCACACGATATGTATCAACAAACTCCCCCTTGGATGCTGCTCGTGAGGTTCGTAATCTCGTTCTCCATCTCTTGATGGTTCATTCATTCGTGTCGTAGGATCTTCAAAGTCTTCACGCGTCGTGAGTAGAAAGTGTATCAACAAACTCCCTTTTTCATTTAGGAAGTGTGTTAACAAACTCCCCCTTTGATTATGCTTGGGAATCTTTTGACTTCAATGCTTGAGATCCTTGTGGAATTGGTGATTGATCAGCGGCAACTCGATCATCTTTATCATTTGAGTGCCTTCACGTCGTGTCTTCATTCCGAAGCTTATCATCGAACATGTTCTCCTTGCCTTTAGCATCTGCACATGCAAGAAAGCTAAACACATAATGAGAACAACTGCTTGGAATATAGTTAACATAAAACAAAGGACACACATGTGACCAATTCTTATTCAACTACCGTCCGACAGTTTGTTTGAAAAGTTAACAGATTTTTCAATTTAGATTATTAACTTTCAAAACTTGCAAACTCTGACCGTTTATGAAGATTCAGTCGTTTTGGTTTTCATCAGATCTTAGGTAACGAAGACTTGAGTTCCAACATCGGTTAATCAAAACTAAAGCAGAAATAAAATCTTTTTGACTTTTATAAAGTTTATATTAAAACACACCTAAAATCTTTTTGGTATTTTGAATATTTCAAACTTAAAGACTGAAAGCAGTAAATAACTAATACAGAGTTGCAGAAACTAAGAAAAGTAAATATATACAAACATTCTTTTTGCGAGTTTCGAGGGTAAGAGAATCATATCAGTGTACGGTCATGCCAAAACGCTCTTGTTGTTCTTATTGTTAACATTTAGATAAACATCCTATAACGATTATCGGTATTTTTATCCACATAAGCTCAACTTATCATATGTAATCATGGCGAGGGGATACGTTAAGGTATGATTTATACTTACCGACCGGTGTTTATCCACATCACGACACATTCCCGTATCAAGGTATGCACGAGAGTTCATCTTACTGGTGAGTATACCATTTATCATCTGTTTTGACGTATAAAAAGATGTGAGTAACTCACTTATTTTGATTGAAAACGAGCCCTATGTGATAGAATCACTTATTGATGAGGAACTTGATTTTCAGATGCATGAAGGGCACAAGAGCAAGTCCGTGAACTGGTCAGTACTTTTGTACAGCAGAGAGACGAACTTGACTCCCGGATAAATGTGATATATTATCACTTGTTTTGTGGACATGTGATTGTTGATCACTTATTGAGGTCGTATGCAGTATGTACATGTATGTATGGTATCATGGAAGATCTAGACTTCGTCTCCGTTTGTTTCGGTAAAAGAAACAACCATGATACCCAGATGATAAACAGCATAAAGACCACATATCTCAGAACCTCGGCAATCTCTCAAACGAAATTTCGGTACTAAGACCATATGCCAATGAGTGGTTCCCACCTGATCTTCAGTCGATTTAAGTTTATATCACCCTGCACACTTTAAGATGATTGTGAGCCTACCGATACATCTTATATAGAGCTGCTTAACATTTTTCATTTTGCATTTCAGTTTAAAAAGGTTTAGACAGACCATTGATGTACTATCATTTTCTCTTTTGCTCGCCAGGAAACTCATTTTTGATTTTCTATTGTTTTTGGGTTTTGAATTTTTTTGATGTTTTTGAATTTTCAAATATTTGGATTTACTCCCCCTAAAATCAACAAACTTAAAATAATTTAAAAACACAAAGATATTTACAAAAACGATTTTCCGATGCGGATTACTCTTGCTTGAACTTAATGCCGTTTACCAATAATAAAAAATCAAATCTGGATTTATCGAATGCTTTGGTAAAAAGGTCGGCACATTGGTCATCAGTGTGGACCATGACAACATTGACGAGTTTCATGTTGAAACAATCACGTGTGAGGTGATATTCGAGTTCAACGTGTCAGGTCAAGAGTGCTTATAAGAGATAATAATTATTCATAAAGCAGCTTAAATATCGACAAGTATAGGAGAGATTAGAAATTTAAAACCGTATCCTGTAACTGCTTCGTGCATTGCAAGGAATCTGAGCGCTCTCCCAAGCTGGATATCCACCAGGTGTGGATTTCAAAGTCGATTTTGTAGCTACTGAGAAATCTCTTCATAGCAACAAGATCATAGACCTCTGGGTCCGGCTGGTCTTCCACATTGCACCAGCGAAGGTCTTTGTCTTTCTCTTTGAGAAGTAGTGTGCGGTTGTTCAATCCACGCCAAGGCATCCGCACACCCGGTTGGTTTGTTCAACGAACATATTTTCTTCAATCACACCGTAGAGAAAAGTACCCTACACATTCATCTTGTGGAAGAAAAATCCATGAATCTTCAAAAAGTTTCAGACGTGCTACAGGCGCGTACTTTTCATTGGAATCTTTCATGTTGACCAGATCAAAAACCATAACAACCAAACTTTGGAACATATTTCATCTGGTCGAATTTTTCAACTTCATTCAACCACATTCTTTCACCATCATTCCTTCATCGGAATGTTTGTCTTCTTATCTTTTTCCTTTCTCTCCATCAATGGCAACAATATTCTCCTAAATGTAACAATATTTCGGAGCCTTATGTCGCCGATCTTGTGCATGGACTCTCCACTATCAACAATCCTAAGACTATCAATAGTTCCTCCTGGAACATCCTACACTCTCATTCAAAGATTAGTTGGAGAGGGGGACCCAAGCCTTCACAGACTTGGGTCGTCCGTCATCATCGAGAATTGTGAAATCCATTTCCCGATGATTCGGAATTGATGTAGCTCCCCTTGAAACAATTTCCAATTTTGGTTTCCAAATCTGTTTTTGTTTTTCATTTTTAACATTTGATTTAACAGACTGTGTTTGGACAACCTCTGGTTTTAAAACCTTTTCAACTTCTTGTCGTTGTTTCTTTTTCTGTTTCATTTATCGTTGTTTAACAAGACGAGGGTCCTGTTTTGGTGAAACAGATCTTTTACGGTAATTGTTACCATGGGGGGCATCAACCTTTGACTTTCCCTTGGTGAGATATGGACAATTCTTAACAATGTGCCCGTACTCACCGCATTCAAAACATGATCTCTGCTCAACAAACCTCGGAGTATCATAACTGTAAGAGCTTGATGATGAACTTCGTGATCTTAAGGTACTTGGTCCTACATCACAACCGTTTGTGTGTAGTTGTTTTGACTGTTTCTTTTCAAAATTTTACTTTGTTTAACAAAATCCGTGTTGGATTTGTTTTCGAAAGTTTCAATTTTATTAGTCCCTCTGGATTTCACAAAGTTTATCTTCTTGTCCTTTTTCTGAGTCTGTTTCTTTTGACCTTGAGTCGGTGATTTATCCTTTGGTTTGGTGTGATTTTGCTGCTTTTTCACTGTTGGGAATTTCTAATTGCCACATTGTTTTCGAACTTCAGCCTTTGGGATAGGAGGACACTGTGTTACCACAACGTGTGATCCTGTCTTTCCCAAAAACTTACTTGTTGAATCCTCAAAAATTTTACTAATTAAAGATTGATTAACATTCTTAATAGGAAAATCTTTGTCAGAGTAGATTTTATCATCACCAACAAGAGTGTACGGCAAATTCACACTCTCAGACTCTTGTGAGGAAGTAGACATGGACTTGATCAGAACAGTCGTAGCAGGTTTTGCGGGAGGATCACACAGAATATGATTCTCGAGAGGTATGTCCTCTTCTTTGATTACCGCATCTGACTGTGCTGAGTGAGTATTATTAGATTCATCATCTGAAGAATCAGTATCCTCAACAATGATTGGAGGATCCTGATTTTGTTCAGCAGTTACAAATGTATTTGCTGACACATCCGAATCTGATGATACTTTCGGTTTGTATCCAAGTCCCGTTGCAAATTCCTCAATGTCTAAAGGAACAGATTCTTCATAATGAGTTCTATACTCCTCATCAGGCAGTGCATCATAATTGTGTCTAATAGGTGGTGGACATTTCTTATATCCAATACACGTGACATCCTTTTTCTCTTTCTGAACATCGATGATGTGATCCAGCACATAACTAGAGTTTAAATAACTATTTAGCTTAAGATGGATCGCCTCACTTTCAGATTTAACACAAGCCATTTCTTTTTGCATTATCTCGAGCCTATTGATGTAACAGTTAATGTCAGTTTGTTTTCTTGAAACCATTTTTGTTAGCTCGGTTTTATCTTTTCTTAAGTTTTCAATCACCGTTTTAAACTCTTTTTCATGGTTTTCAAAAAACATGTTGGCCTCTTTGCATTTCGAAAGATCCACTATCAACTTTTGATTGTGCATATTTGTCAATTCAAATATGTTTTGCAAATCCTCATGTTTGCTTTGCAAATCACACCACTTAGCATCTAAAGAAACATGTTTGTTTTGCAAGTCAAACAATTTAGCATTTAAAGCATCATGTTTGCTTTGCAACTCAGACATATTAGCATCCAAATCAGCACATTTATCACATAAGCTAGCAAAATTATCACAATTAACAACAGTTGGTTCATCGACACATACCTGGCTTGAGGAACTGCCGCCATTAGATGTTGACTCATTTGCCTCAGAATCAACAACCTCCCTTGTTGATTCATATTCTGAACCATCCTCGCTTGAACTTGATCTTGAACTTGAAGTTGTAACACTTCAACTGAAGTTGAAACGTCTTCAACTGAACTACTGTCATGTTCAGAACTGTCATCGTTTCGTGATGATTCACCATTGCTGGCATCTTTGACAATTTTAGCATAAAACGCCGTTTCTGTTTGACTACAGTTCCTTGGATCAACAGATGATGGTGCTACAGTAGAATGATGGCGTTGTGCAGCAACTGGTGGTAATGGATATCCATACAAATCTGTGGTTGGAGCTGGCTTTACAGGAACTTTTATCGGATTGCCATATAGATCTGTGCTTGTGACAAACGCCGTTTGAAGTGGAGCGTGTGAAGCAGGTCTTGCAGAAGTGCTAGGAGTTCCATAATACATATCAGTATTTTGTCGCACTGGTATTGCAGAAGTGGGTGCGGGATATTTGGCCCATGAGGGAGATAAACCCGTGCTTCTATACTTGCTTTCCGCATTAGACGGAGTACCCGACCAAGCCGGATTCATTTTGAATGTATAATGACGAATACCTGATTAAATCACACAAATTAAACAGTTAAAAATGTTTTACAAGTCTTCTGTTTAAAAATAACACAAGTATGTGATGAAAATAGGGGTTTTTGTTGCTGATATGTTTGATTTTGTCGCTGAAATGGTGATTTCGTTGCTGAAATGGTGATTTTGGTTGCTGAAATGTTTTACTGACACTTCTGATTTCGTCAGGAAAAGTGATTTTGTTGCTGAAATGTTTTACTGACACGTCTGATTTCGTCAGGAAAAGTGATTTCGTCCAGAATTAGTTGATTTCGTCGCTGAACTGTTATGATGAAATCAGAATTGTTGCTGAACTGTTTATGACGAAAATAGGAGGGGATTTCGTCCAGAATGAGTTGATTTCATCCAGAAACTTCTGATTTCGTCCAGAATGATATATAAGACCTGTGATTTCGTCTGGATATGCTTGATACCAGCCCAAGGTGATTTCATGAGGATAATGTGGGATGAAAACAATGGGATTTCGTCCAAGGGTAACAAGTGTTTTCGGCCCAGAAGTTGATTTGGGCCCAGAACTGATTTCGACCCAGGTGGGGTTTTTGGCCAGCCTGATGTTATTGACCAAAGTGTTTTCGTACAGCTAGATGACAAACACAAGTGATTTTGTTGACTAGTGATTTGGTCCAGCAGCCCTTAAAATACAAGTGATTTCGGCAGGTCCAGAACAGAAGTGATTTCGGCCCAACATGAATGATGTCCAGCAGCTTGATATTGTTGACTAACTTAAGTGTTTTCGTTGACTGGACATAGGTGATTTCAGCCAAAGTTATGTTGTAAGTTGATTTCGTCTGGCTGATGTTGTTGACCAAAGGACCAGGTGACAATTTAGATATTTAGAACACCAACCCTTATCTCTTACTGACACAAAGACTTCTTTGTCAAACCACCATACTTTCCTGATTTCGAAGCTCCTTATTTTTACCTTTCATCATGACACTTGTACACATTTGTCAAACAATTAATATTATATAATCAACACAATAATTCAAACACAATTCAGATCAAAAACATATATAATTCAAGAACACTTTGAATAAACCAAGAACACCAAGAACACTATGAATATTCTGAGTTTTCCAGACAACAACTTTTGCACTAAAGTTTAGTAAAAACCAAATATTAACATTTAAGCATGTGTTTTAACAGTGGTTTTGTAAAAACTTATAGCAAAAACAACAAGGTTTTCAAGATTTCATAACTATTTTCCAGAAAAGTATGATATTCAAACAAGAACAAAACTGAAAAACACTTTAAAATCTATTAAAACACAAGAAAATCGACTTGGTTAAAACAAGGAATCGAGCCAAAGCTCTGATACCAATTGTAGGTCCACCCGGAGGATCGAGTAACCTCTATTCCCTGTTTTCCGACAAACCCGAAAGTGCGGAATCCAAATGGGTATGTTAAACCAAGTGACGAACACAAATACAAAGGTTCAATGATTAACACTCCATTGTATTAACTCGTATGAAACCGTTACAAAGCAATGTTTACAAGATAAACCTCTAACTCTCAGTTGTGTGTGTTTTCTCTCAAAGAAATCTATTCAGACTTCGTTATAGTGTTCTGTCTGTTATCTGGGTATATATAGTAACACAGTGACGAAATCAAGTTCTGGACGAAAACAGGTCGACGAAATCCAAGACTTCGACGAAATCACAGGGATTTCGTCCACTGATGGGGATTTCGCCTAAAAGGGTTTTCATCACAAGTGTTTTCGTCCTACAAGGTGTTTTCATCACAAGTGTTTTCATCACATGTGTTGGGCCTGGACATGAGCTTCATCAATGATGGGCCAAACAAACAACCAGAACACATACAAACTTAATCTAAACACAAACTAATCATGTATACTGCACACACGCAGTTACATGTTCATCAAACACTCCAAAGTTAGTAGCATACCGAGTCAAGACAGGAGGATGTCTTGACTACGGCCTTCACTTCGTAGCCGAGTCGAACCGAGCCGAGCCGTATCCACACGATATGTATCAACAATAACACATAGAAAAGTACCATTATTTGCATACAGATTCAGTAAAACTGTAAAAATATAACTTTCACTCATTTTCTAACATTTTTCTTTTATAGAAATTAACGACAATTATAGACTTTGTATATTTAACCATTATATCTATAAAGGGATTGGAAATATGTTTTAGCTCTGCAATCAATATAGTTAACATCAAAAACCTTTTGATGGAATGGTTCTGAAAGGCGACCAAAAGTATATTCAGATATTACCGGCTTGTTTGAATTATCATTCTTAGAAGTGTAGGTCCCGAAATCTGAGGATCGATAACGAAAACCTATCCTTGTTTATAACAAACAATGTCACGGGTGGGAATCCCCGTAACGATGCCAAATCAAACATAGTAAAATAACACACGCGGAATAATCAACGAAACGCAATCTATTGATTAAAATGGGATGAGAACCAAGAACAGCTGATACACACACAGTTTTGACAGAGTAACTTTAAGGGTATGCTCTCATCTAGTTTCTGAGAGAAACTAGAAAGTGTTTATATAGTAGCCTGGGCCTTAGTCTCGACGAATCACAAGGTGGGTCGACGAAACAAGCATTGGGCCAGGTACTGGGCCTGAAGCAGCCCAACAGTCGACGAAACAAGAGTTGTTTTGTCGCTGATGTCGACGAAACAGAATCAAATGACATTGGGTTGTTTCGTCGTGATGTGTTCGACGAAACAGACTTGTTTCGTTGAAGGCTGCATCATGTGACCTGTTTGCTGCAAACAGACAGTTGCAGCAAACTTCATATTAAACACAATAATAATGACAGTATTACCCTTACATGCAACATGCATTGTTCGTATACATTACATACCAAATAGAGACAAAATAAGTCGGACACAAGTGGATAGGAGGATATCCGACTTGGTCTACGGCAAATACAGACTCGATAAACGTTAAAAGACCGTACAAAATACAACGGTACATAAGACTAGTTACAGACACAAAAAGGTGCACCAACAAACTCCCCCTTGTCTGTTACTCGTCTTTGGTCTTCAATCTTCTTTCTTCAGTGTTGTTCGGACCACGAACTGCCCGCATGAATTCCCCGGTAGAAGCAAAAACAAGCGACACGCTGAAATTTCAAAGCTTGATGTGCGTCCTGATCTTCATAGAAAATGTCGTGACGATATAATCTGTTGATGTCAGCCTCGGACATGTTAACGATCCACATTGGATCCAACATCCGGTAATTTGCACGATCACCTCTAAACACAATCACGGCTTCATGAGTGTCTGAGTCGTAGCACCATAATGCCATATCTTCGAGAAAATCCTGTTGCATCGGCATTAATGGGATTTTATCTAGGACTTTCGCTGGCTGATACACAAGCTTGTATCTGCCAGTGTTAGTTGCCGGATCGAGAGTAAACTTGATTTGCTGATAAATAGGGAATTGAGGCTTGTATGACTTGTCTTTCCAGCCAGACTTCTGTTCATCTTTATCAGCCGTTCAAATAAAGTTGCTCCTTCAAAGTTTGAGCGATTTATGAGATCAATCTTCGTCAATGCTGCCACATCATAAAAAGGTAAAGATAGAATGCTCAGAACGACCGGAAGTATTGAATTCCAAATTCCCTTTTTACAGCAACACAATGTATTTCTTTGACGAACATCCAATACAGGATTCGTCCACTCGGCTTCGCTCTCTCTAACCATAAATAGTCAACTTGAGCAGTATCTGGCACTGGCTTGGAAACCCTTGATAAGAACTGTTGTCGCCACGTAGAGAACGCATCTGTGGCATTTTCAGATGTATCATGGTTCTTTAAATGCTCATCAATTTCATCCACATTCTCTTGTAACCAATCTTCAACGAAAGGCTCGAATTCAGTCCCGTCTTTACGCACATACGCTGACTTCTGCTCATTTCCCTCAAAAACAATTTCATCAATGTTTTCAACGTCAGTAGATTCGGGCTCACTTGGCATTCGATCAATCTCTGCGTCATCAATCTCTCTCATAGCATGTAAAGCAAGCAATTGCTCATGAGACAGATCCTCGACAATTTCTCCTTCTTCAAGCAATTCCCCAGTGATTTGATGAACTACCTGTAATGCAAGATCAGCACTGCTAGGAACAGAAGAAGTACCTTTAACCTGTTGAGCTGTTCCAGAAGAAGTTCCTTGAGAAGATTCGATCACTGGCTGCTGAACAACAATGATTGCAGAAGATGTAGCGGCTGGCGGCTGCTCTGATGTAGTAGAAGTTTCAGGATTCCCTTGATCTTCAGGATCATGATCCCGTTTCTGCGTAACTTCTTGTTGTTTACATCGATCATCCCACAGAGTAACAACCTTCTTCCGAAGAAACTCATAGCCAGCAGTTAGCGTCTTAACTCCATCTTGTATCGTTGTATTCCGTGACTCGTACCATTCTTTCATGTAGTCACATCTTCCTTTAAGATCTTCAGCCAGCTTTTGAAGTATAGTGCTACTTCTCTCTCTCTCTCTTCGTCAGCAGCCTTCAAACGAGCATTCTCAGCCTTGAGTAGATCAATCTCAGCTTGTTGGCGCTCTATCACAGTTTGCTGTTGATCAACAGTGGACTTCAACTTGTTAATTTCCACCAATTGACTGACCTGATCATTTTTTGTGATCCTGATAAATTCAGTTTGCCTCTGAATACGATCAGCAGCTGCTTCAAGTTGAGAGAATAGAAAGTTGTTCTTCTCGTCTTGAGAATATTCTGAAAACATCCTTTGACGTTCAGAACTAGGCTGCGAAGTAGTTGCTCTTATTGTAGCAGCCATAGATCTTTGAGGAACGGCCTGAGGGGTAAACGTTGGAGTTTCAACAGCAGAAGATACCACAGGAGTTTCTTGAACTGGCTCTTGAACAGGCTCTTGAGGAACAGATTGCCGTGCGGAAGTAGCTAAGTATCTTCTTGCTTTCTTCTTTTGATGTGCAGCGGCATTCTCAGCTTTCCTTTTCTTTAAACATTCAGCTTCAGTCTCTTCTGGAACATATTCAGGATCATCTTCTTGTCTAATCTTCCTGTACCTTTTAACACCACGGTCATCAAGATACATTTCATATCCAGGCTCGATTAGTTCATCCGAATCAGAATCAGACTCGTCATCGCCACCTGCTGATGTACCACCAGCTGATGTACCACCAGCTGTACCTGCACTAGATACACCAACACTAGATGCACCAACGGCACATGTATCACCACCATCATCACCATCATCATCACCATCACTCTCTGACATATCAGAATCAACCGGATCTGGACCAAACTTTTCAATCCTTTTTCTCTCCAACTCCGGCTCTTCGTTATCAGATTGGCTGTCATCATGACGCCATTTTTATCATTAGCTGGAGCAATATAATCGAGATTTCCTAGTGCACCAAACAACTTCCTTGGAGGTACGCTTTCTTTATATCTTTTGGCTGCAAGGTTCTTGATTATCCTTAATGAATTGAAGTTCATTACTTCTATCTTCAGAAGGTCATTGTCGGCTTTAGGAAGACCAGGGTGTTGAACATTCATAATCATTTGAAGAAACCGCGGTTACATCCAGAACTTGTTCCCGGTTATTCTACTCCCAGTCCTCGTCATGTTTTCTTTCATATTTGCGAAGAGATACTTTGAGATGCTAAATGGTTTGTTCAGCACCAACGCCACCATGAATCCGACTAGATCATTTCCAGCCATATCGTATCCAGCACGTCTATTGCTAAGACATTGAATGAGAACGTGCAATAAAAACTTGTAACGTAATGGCAGATCACCCTTGTTGATTTGTTTGCTGAAGATGTCACCTCTACACTTCATTCGTAGCAAGCAGCCTCGCGTACACATGATAGGAATAGAATCTGGAGCATCAGGATGGTCTTGTAACTGTAGAACCTCGTTCAGAATATCCGGAGAGACTATGACATCCAAATCATTCACACGACCCCTAATAACTTCTTTTCCATCCAATTGTACAACGCTTGCAGAATTCCAGAAAGCCTTGATAAGGGATTTGTAAACAGGCGTCGAGAATGTAACAGCATGATTGATCCGCGACTCCCTGATCCACTTCGTTATATCTTTCAGTTCAACGAGCTTGTCATCTGGATCCAGATAAGCGATTTGGTTATGACGCGTCTCAAACATAATCTCCTCTTCAGACTTATTCTCTTTCTTAGTCGGTTTCTTACGTTCTCCTTTCGGTGCCATCTGTACATGAAAATGTCCACAATAAGTCATAATGTCACACTAAGTGTATTAGACTTATATACAATTAGGCTTGAATATCAAAAGGACATATAACACATTGATACAAACATTCTGTTAACAGGCATCAAAACTGAAAAAAAATTGCTAAGGCATGGACGACGAAACAGAAAGATATGCGATGAAACGGAGTTGACCATTGACCAATTTGTTTCGTCGACATTACCTCGATGAAACGGATCCGTTTCACCATTGGTTTGATTCGTCATGTTTGTTTCGTCGTGTCTGTTTCGTCGAAAAGGGGGTTTGTGAACAGTTAGGGTTTATCCGTTTCGTCGTTCCATGTTTAATCAATGATCAATACTCACACAAACCACCAATTTGATACTTATGTTACACAAAACAAACAGACAACAATCCTAGATTCACAAGCAATCATCAGTTTTAATAGAATCTACCCTAAACAAGTTAACAACAACCCACATCCCCTGTTTTTGTTACTTAAACCCAAACCTAACCAAGGAAAATATACACACATTGATCCTAAATCCATCTGATTTTTTAAAAGATACCAAACAAGATACAAGTATAAAACAAGAAATCATTAGGTAAACAAGGGTTTTCACGGGTTTCAAACAAAAACAAACGGTCCAAAATGTTCGGAACATCAACCGGATCCTTTTTATACCTTTGAGTTTTGTAGAGTTTCAAAGAAAATTGAGGGATTTGAGAGTTTTAGATGGTTGAAGATGATATGGGTTTCTGAGTGAAGGAGAAAGACAAACAGTTGGGGTTTTGAAAAAGTGGAACACTGGGACCCCTTATATACACCGCCTCATTACGACGAAACGGACAATTCGACGAAACGGCTTTGGGCTCGACGAAACGGACAAGTTGGGCTGGACTTGGGCCTTAAAAAGTTAGCCCACGATGAAATGGAAATGGGCTGTTCCGTTTCGTCGTAGCTTCGACGAAATGGACTTGTTTCGTCGTCTACTAAAACAAGTTTGACCAGGTTGACCAAGTTGACATCTTTGACTTTGACCATGTGTGTTTCGTCGATAATATCTTGTTTCGTCGATCATACTCTGTTTCATCGACATCAATTTTCAAAAACACTAAGGCATGAAAATTTTGTACACTGAACAGATTGAACATATTTCCATTTTGATTGATTTTTCAAATGCAAGGACGTGTTATGAAGTTGGTTTCAGGCTTCCGGCAGAAAACTTCGAGATACCAACCATCGACTGATCAAAACAAGTAACTTACACTACAAAACAAATTAAAGTACGTTAAACTAATGAAAGACAATAACATAAAGAATTTGTACAGTGAACAATATTTTTGCGAGTTTCAAGGTAAGAGAATCATTACCAGCTTACGGTCCTTGTCAAAATGGTTTCTGATTTCTGTTTAAAGCTTTAGATAAGTATTTTACCACAATTATCGGTTTTGTTGTCCACCTAAGCTCAACTTATCAGATGTAATCATAATTAGGAGATATGATTTACGGTAAGAGTTACACTTACTTGTCGGTGTTCATCCACTCACCACACATTCCCGTATCAAGGTATGCACAAGAGTTCATCTTACCGGTGAGTATACTGCTTATCATCCGTTTGACCGTATAAAAGATGTGAGAAACTCACTTATTTTGATTGAAAACAAGTCTTATGTGATAAAATCACTTATTGATGAGGAACTTGGTTTTCGATGCATAAGGGCACTGGAGCAAGTCCGTGAACAGGTCAGTACTTTCGTATAGCAGAGAGACGAACTTGACTCCCGGATAAATGTGATATATTATCACTTGTTTGTTTGGACATGTGATTGTTGATCACTTATTAAGGTCGAATGCAATATGTACACGTATATATAGTATCATGGAAGATCTATACTTCGTCTCCGTTATTTTTACGGTTTGATACAACCATGATACCCAAATGATAAGACAGCATAAAGACCGAATATCTCAGAATCTCGACAATCAATCAAACGAAATTTCGGTACTAAGACCATATGCCAATGAATGGTTCCCACCTGACTTGAAGTCTGTTAGGTTTATATCCTGCACATTTTAGTCTGATTGTGAGCCTACCGATACATCGTTAGTAAAGCTACTTATCATTTTTCAATTTTTCTTTTTCTTTTGACTATATTGACAGACCACACCAGTGTATATCATCACTTTCCCTTATTTTCTCCAAGAAAATCATTTTTGGTTTTCTATTGTTTTTGATTTTTTTTTATTTTTCAAAAGTAAAGACAGAAAGTAAACAACATATTTTTGGATTTTTAAATTTTCACATGTTTTTGTATTTTCTGAAATTTCTCCCCCTAAAATGCGAAAAGATAAGTAAAATGAAAATCTTTTTGGATTTTTTTTTTGACGCTTAAGAAAATATTTACAAAAACGATCAGCCGACAGAAGTTTACTCTTGTTTCACCTTAATACCATTGACCACTAAAAGATAGTCAAAACGAGATTTGTCAAAAGCTTTTGTAAACAGGTCAGCACGCTGTTCATCAGTGTGGATTTTAACAACATCGATTAATCTTTTGTCAAAACAATCACGTATGAAGTGATACTTAATTTCGATGTGCTTGGTCTTGGAGTGTTGGACAGGATTTCTAGTGATAGATAAAGCAGCATTATTATCAACAAAAATAGAGGTAGATAGGAATTCAAAACCGTAGTCGCGCATTTGTTGCTGGATCCATAGAACCTGAGAGCAACAACTTGAGGCAGCAATGTATTCAGCTTCACAAGTTGATGTAGCAACACAAGTTTGCTTCTTGCACTGCCACGTGACTAAGCGACTTCCTAAGAATTGACATCCAGCCGTTGTGGATTTTCCGTCTATTTTGCATCCGCCAAAATCTAAATCACTAAAAGCAACCAAGTCAAAACCATCATCCCTAGGGTACCAAAGACTGGTGTCCGGGCAACCCTTCAGATAGCGAAAAATCCTTTTAACAGCTCCAAGATGAGATGCTTTTGGGTTGGCTTGATATCTTGCAAGCAGGCACGTTGGATACATGATGTCAGGCCTCGATGCTGTGAGATACATGAGAGATCCGATCTTAGCGCGATAATAAGAAGAGTTGACACTTTCTCCCTTCAAGTCCAGAGTAATCCCGTGATTAGTCAGAAGTGGGGTACCAATGGGCGTTGCATCAGACATCTGGAATCGGCTCAAGATGTCACCAACATATTTAGTCAAATGGATGAATATCCCAGACTCAGTTTGTTGAACTTGTAAGCCCAAAAAGAAATTCATCTCTCCCATTGCGCTCATTTCGAACTTTTCCTGCATAACACGTTCAAATTGTCTGCACAAAGTATCGTTAGTAGAACCAAAAATGATATCATCAACGTATACCTGTACCAACAAAAGATCTCCATCCTGTTCCTTGATGAAAAGAGTACAGTCGATAAGACCCCGGCGAAAACCATTCTCCAGCAGATAAGTAGATAAGGTTGCATACCAAGCCCTCGGTGCTTGATGTAATCCGTAGAGAGCTTTGTTGAGCAACCAAACCTGATCGAGATGGATAGGATCTTCGAAACCTGGAGGTTTTTCGACATACACCTCTTCTTCAACAATACCATGCAAAAATGCGCTTTTGACGTCCATCTGATAGACTTTGAATCCTTTAAAAGAAGCATAAGCTAGAAATATCCGAATAGCCTCCAGACGTGCAACTGGTGCATAAACCTCGTTGTAATCAATGCCTTCAATTTGACGAAAGCCCTGAACAACCAATCTCGCCTTGTTGTGAATGACCACTCCACGATCATCCTTTTTGCACTTGTAAACCCAACGGGTGCCAATTTTCTTGTAGTTGTCGGGTTTTTCAACAAGTCTCCAAACACCCAGCTTCTGGAACTGTTGTAGTTCCTCTTGCATTGCTTCAACCCAAGAATTATCCTTTAAGGCTTCTTTCCAAGATTTTGGTTCTTCTTGTGAAACATAACAAGTGAAGGACCAATCATTTTGAAGACCAGATTCTCTAATGGCTGAATACAAACCAGCACTTTGGTTGTTTCTCAGCTGATTACGCGTCTGCACTCCTTGTTGGACATCTCCTATGATATTCTGCTGTGGATGGTGTTGGTGCACACATCTGTTGTCTTCGTCTTATGTCGAGTCTCGGGTTCGTTGCGAAGTGGTTCAAGCATGATGTCATGATGACATCATTAAAGTGACATCATCAATGACATCTACACAAAAGACAAAAGCATTTATGTAAAGTTAGATGATGAGTTTGGTCAAAGTTGTAATTCTGATTTCGTTCATGTCATAGAATTAGGTCTGCTTATGTGTCACTTGATAGGTTCGCTTATAAGGACATGGATATAGGTTCGCTTTTATGTCAAACACTTAGGTCCGCTTTTATGTACAATGGAGGTCCGCTTATTCGGACGTGTCCATTGGAGCGGATCTCCAGGCTCTATAAATAGCCTCATAAGCGAACCTCATAGAGTAGACTTTGTAACTCGTACCGAAGTGCTGCCGGATCGAGATTTGGATGTAAACTGTCATTGATCAATACAAAAAGGTGTTTAAATAGATTTACAAGCTGTTTCTACGTTGATTACTTGTTTTCCGCACCTGTAATTGACGAAAACTCCTCTGAACGACTCGTTCGGGTCGAAACGCGATCCTACAGATGGGTATCGTGTATCCTCATTTCAGGATTTTCAGGAACACGGGCATTAATACCCAAATTGTTAATATTAAGATCAACAACCAACTCCACACCTGGAATATGCGTAGAAGTGGATGCATTCCCTTCAGCAGTATCATTATCCTGCACATGAGGAGTATCAACAAAAGTGCCCTGAATAGGAGCAACTGGAGCTGAAATGCCTTCAGTCGCATCCAGATATTCATCATCTTCCGATGACTCATTGTACTCAGTAGCATCTTCAAATCCCTCATTTTGAACTGTGTTGTTAACCGAATTCGAACCTTGTGGGTTAACAATAACAGGTCTAACCAATGGCGAGTCAGCAGCGTTGTCACTATCAAATAACATTCTAGCAGCTGCAGAATCTTCGTCAAAGGTTGGCAGATCAAAGGAGTTGAATAGCCCATCGTAGTCGAACATCCAAGGATCACCCGGAGCCCTAACAGGACTTGTATACCTTTGAACCCTTACTTCACTCCATAGTTCAATCTTTTTGGTAGCCAGATTCCAAACACGAAAATTCGGAGTAGCATATCCAAGGAAGAAACCCTCGATAGCTTTCGCACCAAACTTTCCATCCGGCTCAATCATAGTGCATGGACCGCCAAAAGTTCTAGAAAAGATAGATCCGGTTTCCTTTTCTGTAGAAGTTCGAAACAAGTCTTGCCATATCTCTTAACTGTAAGAACTCGGTTTAATGTGTAACAAGCAGTCGACATAGCCTCCGCCCAGAACTGAACAGGAAGCTCCGACTCTACCAACATCGTTCTTGCAGTTTCGATTATCATCCAATTCTTCCTCTCCGCGACATCGTTTTGTTGTGGAGTGTATCGAGAACTGTATTCATGAAGAATGCCCTTAGAAGTACATAACTCATCCATCACACAGTTCTTGAACTCAGTTCCATTGTCGCTTCTGATCCTCTTAACTTTCAACGTGTAGAGATTTTCCAATATTGTAAGAAGATCCTTGAGGATGCCAGGAATATCACTCTTGTGTGCCATAAAAGCTAGCCAAGAAAATCTAGAATAATCATCAGTAACCACTAAACAATAAGCATCCCCGAAAGTTGTCTTGTGTCTCATAGGTCCAAAGAGGTCCATATGAAGACGTTCTAGAGGCATACTAACAGTGTTGATTTTCTTCAGAGGGTGAGACTTCTTCGTTTGTTTCCCTTTCTGGCACGAAACACAGATATCTTGTAGATGAAAGCTTCTCACGGGCACGCCATTCACAAGATTGTTTTTCACCTAATGGTTCATTTTTCTTAAGTGAATGTGCCCCATTCTTCTGTGCCAAGATATAGACTCCTTCTCTGTGGCTTTTGAGACAAAACATGTGACTTGTGCAGAAATCGTAATCACTTGGCTCATATCAAGAATACAAAGATCATTAACTTTTGGAGCCGATAAGAGAATCCATTCTTCTGGAATTTTGAAACCAGGTTTCAGCACATAACAACCGGCATCATCAAAATGCACGGTGAACTTCTTATCGCAGATCTGCGAAACACTGAGAAGATTATGATCAATTTGTCGAACATAATTGATTTTTTCGAAAGACACAACACCATTGGAGATCATTCCCTCTCCAGTGATGTACCCGCCTTTGTCTCCAGCGAAAGTGACATAGCCTCCTCTAATATTTCTCACATCATATAGAAGCCGTAAGTCGCCTGTCATGTGCCTAGATGCTCCACTATCAACAATCCAATGACTATTAATAGTTCCTCCTGGAACATCCTGCACATATCATCAATGATCAGTTGAGGATGGGGACCCAAGCCTTAGTGGTCTTGGGTCGTCCCTGAGCATCATGAAAGATGATCTCGATTTCTTGATGATTTTGTAACACAACACCTCCTCCTGAATTTTCACCCGTCTTAGGTTTCCAAGTTTGATTTGTTTTACCAGATACAATTTTATGAATAGATTCTAAAACTTCTGGTTTTAAAAATTGTGAAGAACTTGGTTCCTTTTTGACAGTTTTGACCTCAGATTTTAAAGCCTTTTCAACAGCTTTGACGTTTTGACGTCGTTGTTTCGTTTCTTGTTCCTTAACAGTTCTTTTATCATGTTTTGGTGAAACGGGACGACGTTGAGGGTGAACCTTTTCAGGTGGTGATTTCTCAACAAATTTATCTTTTGGAGTGTTTGGACAATTTTTAATGATATGTCCAAACTCCCCACATTTAAAGCATGTTCTCCTTTCCACAAACTTAGGAGAATCCGATCGACCAACAGATGTCGAACCCATAGAACCCGAGGTACTTGCTTTTTCATCACACTCGTTTGAATGTTGAGTGTAATTGTTTTGGCTATCACGTTTTAAAATTTTGACTTGTTGTACAAAATCGGTGTTTGACTTGTTTTCAAAAGTCTCAATTTTATCTGTACCCTTCAATTCTACAAATTTGACATTACTGTTTTTCTTCTGATAACGAGCTCCTTTTGTTTCAAATTTAGATTGAGAAACATTAGGCTTTTGAGCTCGCTTTTCTGATTGTTTACCCTTAGCAGCAATAGGTTGTTGCTTTGTTGGTGATTTTTGATTTCCAAATTGTTTCTTGATTTCAGCTTTCGGAATTGGGTCACATTGAGTTACAGTAATTCCTGGAATTATCTTTCCCAAAAATTTGTTTGTATTATTTTCAAAAACTTGATCAATCGAAGATGGATTGACATCCTTAATTGGGAAATCGTGATCTGAATATATTTTAGAATCACCAACCAAAGTGTACAACACATTATTATTCTTAATGGTAGACACAGATTTCTTGTCATTCTTGACAGGATCTATCATTTGTTGAACAACTGGTTGAACAGCAGGAGTAGTAGGATCACACAGAATATGATTCTCAATTGGAACTTCTACTCCTTTCGTTTTGTCAAGTGATTTATCCTGATTACTCACATGTGATTCTGGTTCATCATCAGACGACTCATAGTCCTCAATGATTGGAGGACTTTATTTCGTAGATGTTGAAGTTTCTGTTTGCTCAGATGATGTACTTGAAGAATTGTCCGATTTGAACCCTAGGCCAGTAGTAACTTCTTCGTAATCAAGAGGCACACTGTGTCACACCCTGGCTTTGCAGAAGCGTGGTTATTTTGGTGTGACTTCTTAATACCATAGCTTAATCATGACAAGCTATGTGAAATAAAAACCATGCAAGATCATCCATTAAAATAAGTTTGAAGAGTAAAGAACCACAACATTGTCTTAACGGATATCACATCCTAACAAACATAAACAGTGTTCATAAGACACAACACCAACAAGAAATAAACACAGTTTAAGAACTGTGACTCGTCCAGGAAAAAGTCACATCCCTTAAACTCGGATGACCTCGAAACTAGTGCAGCGGGAAAACGTGTCATACCGCGCCAGATCCTTTAATTCCCTGAAATACATGTAAGTTGAAAAATCAACAATAATGTTGAGCGAGTTCATGTGTAAGTGAGTAAATAAACCTTTGTATGTATAAAAACCCTGGTATGTAGCAAATAAGGAAAAAGAGATCACCAATGGTTTGCAAGGCCATTGATATGTGTGAAGTGCAAGTAGGAAGACTCAAACCTAGCAGATTTATGCGTTGGGTACAAAGTCACCCCGAGGTCCGTTCTGTTTGGGCCTGGGGCTGGGCTCGCTACACCCAGATAGATCTACCGCTCCTGCCCCTCGGTCCTACCCTGAGGATTAATGGCCTCAAGTTTCCGCCTACCCACTAACATGATCTGAATAATAACCCTCCTTACGCTAACCATACCATGTAAGAAATATTCGTAATCATAGTAACATGTATTTCACCCCCGCAGTTTAGAAAACTGAAAACAGTTAGAGAAAAGGGGGACATGAACTCACAGTGGTGCGTCTCTACCAAGTATATCTCCTGATCAAGCAGCTGTGCGACGACCTACACGTACTAAATCTATTAGACGGACGGCCGTGCCTTAGCTTAAGGTTTAAGTTTTTGGGAAATAGTTAGACAACTATTTCGTGTTTATATTTTTGTAAATACTTGGTAATTATTTTCCTTCCCAAGGATGGGGGATTTAATACATGCGTGTTCGTAAAATTCGAAATATATTATTAAGTCTCACTTAATATATTTATTTCTTACTCCAAAATATAAATATTCTTCCCAAAAATATTATATTTTAATACATGTGATGCTCCCAAAATAATACTTTGCCAAAAATACGCGCTCATAAATATTTTCTTAAAATGCGTAAGTTACGTTTTAAAGATCGGGTGGTAATAATTATACCGTTGTAACTTAGTATTTATTATGAAGGTGTTTGTATTATTTTGGAATCGTTATCATTCGGTAATATTATTTTTACCCTAAAAATAATATTTGTATAGTTCACAAAATAATCATAGAAATTCACAAGTGTTGTTATGAAAAACATATATTCTAAATATATATATATTTCAGGTTTTATTTTGTGAAAATCCCACCTCCGACACTAAGAAATTTTGTAAATAGAATCGTGGCGAAATTTACATTTTCGAAAACAAGTTAGAAATTTATTTATAATACTTGTGATGAAAATATTTTCAAGTGTTAGGTTTTTGGAAAAATTTTGCCAGAGTTTCCCCTGTAACTGGAGGTGGCCACGCTTTCAAGCGTATCATTTTCTTTTAAAATCCAAATCACAATTTCCTCAATCAACGATAAACAATATTCAACTAGTTAAAATAGATATAATCTAAAAAATACACGAACTTGTGGTTTTTCCAAAATATGTAGTATCTTTCCATTATTTTTCGTGGTTTTTTGTATAGATCAATTCGGTTACTTGAAAGTCTCGTTTTTAAAGAAGTTACATCTTTACAACTTCTTGTCAACATTTACAAAAATAGTTCCTTTGTCAAAACTTTGTGTTACACAAGTGTCTACACACTTGTGTGTTTACAAAAATCACTCTTGTTCAAGTAAAACCCGGTTTTAGAAAACATGATTTCTTTTGACGCTTGGTCCTTTGAAAATACCGCTTGTAGATCCGTAGATCTACTAGTTTACCACTCTACTTCATAAGAAATATTGATTTTACACAAGTTCATGCTTAATGTGTAGTAGTGTTCATCATTTAACCCCTTTTACACTTAAACATACTCTAGGTCATGTTTCATGGACATGACTTAGCCGGGTTAGATGACGATCCGAGCTACTACAATCATAGATCAACACTAAATAATCACAACAAAACAAGTCTTACAAGTTTTACACAACTCTATAGCTTTTATCCAACTTATTTCTCATTCTTGTAAACTTTTAGTGTGTGATTTAGTATGTTCATGATTTTCACCCGACAAAGTTCATATTAACCACTTTAGAATAGATCAAGAGTGTGTTTGAAGTCACTTACTACTAGCTCGAGGCTAGGGAAGAAACTAGTCGAAAATCGAGTGGATAAAAGCAATGGGGTGAGGTCCTTCGCGATCCGAATGCACCGAGCTCCTTTGTATGAGATCCTTAACACTTGTATGCACTTGGAATGGGTTGAAGGAAATCGAAAATGGATGGATGGTTGTGGGTGGTGTTCGGCCGAGAACCAAGAGAGAGGGAGAGAGTGTTTTGTGGTTAAGTGTTGTGATAAAATGAACATGATGGTTTAAGATGGTTACTTATAGACAAAACCTTTCACAATTAACCAATGGTTTTAGTGTCTACTAGATATTAAACACATATGATTATTATAATCAACAAAGGACAAGGGTGTCCCCCCTAGGGGACGGGTTCGGTTGAGGGGGGGGGGGGGGGTTATCCGGTTCCATTTCAACTACTAGTTAGGATAAAGTTAAGTGATTAGAAGGTGTAACCATTTACTAGCATGTTATGCATTGTGACGGGTGTTAGGGTATCCGGGAACCCTAACTGGTTTAGAAAAAGAAAAACAATGTGAATGGCAATATTTTTATGTTACGGGTAAAGTCCGGTTGTTCGGTTGGATAGTGATCCGTTAAAGTGCTTAACAAAGCTTTAAAGTGTCATTATTATTATTTTTAGTGACACAACTTATTCCCGACACTTTGGAAAGTGTCTAGTAATGTTTTTTTTTCTCATGTTTTGGCACTTTATTAGTTAGCTAGATGCTGAATTTTAATTAAAGTGCTGAATTTTGTACTTAAAGTACGATTTAGGCACATCCGGTCACTGTAATCTCATTCCTAGTGACGCAGTTCTACAACCCTTATATCCCTACACTCACCACTAGTGTAGCAAACTATCTCAGGCTCTTACAGGCCTTAGAGGTAGTACCTGCCTGGTGCTAGTTATGACAGCACGTTTAATAGGTTATCCGTTCATTGTGCTACTGTGCTTTTGGTGCATCAAGGTTGTCACAAAGGTGCTGTAAGCAAAACATGGAGTGACAGCAAGTAAAGTATGATGCAAGTAAGTACATGTATCAGCATTCAAGTAGCAGTTTATCCATAAGTTCAAGTAAGCACAGTAATTAAGCAGTAATTAATTATTAATTAAGTCGTACGGATACCTGGTTTAGTGAGGGTTGTCACATTCTCCCCCCGTTAGAAAAATTTCGTCCTGAAATTTTAAGTTCTGCTTCTAGAAGCAGGGTTCTTGGGAAATAGGTGGGGGTATTTCTCTTTCATCCGGTCCTCACGCTCCCAGGTGTATTCAGGACCATGTCTGGCATTCCAACGAACCTTGACGAGCTTGACACAGCTCCGGCGGGTCTTGTTTACTTTCCAATCCGTAACCTCAACAGGTTCTTCAACGAAATGGAGTATGTCATCAACATGAATCTCGTCGGTGGGAATGACAACGGTATCTTGAGTTGGACTTTTCTTTTGGTTGGATACATGGAAGGTATCGTGAACTCCATTCAGTTCAGCAGGTAAGTCCAGCTTGTATGCTACTAGCCCTATTCTTTCCAAAATTCTGAAAGGGCCAATGTAACGCGGATTCAACTTCCCACGCTTTCCGAAGTGTGCCACACCCTTCCAGGGTGAAACTTTCAATAAAACCATATCTCCAACTTGGAATTCCAAATGTTTCCGGTTTGGATCTGCATAGGCTTTCTGTCTGTCGCGAGCCGCTTCGATGCGTTTTCGAATCTGCGCAATCTTGTCTGTCGCCTCTTGGACGATTTCAGGACCAACAAGCTGCCTATCACCTGCGTCAGCCCAGCATAGGGGTGATCGACACTTGCGTCCGTAAAGAGCTTCAAATGGCGCGGCTCCAATACTGGTGTGGTAGCTGTTGTTGTATGAAAATTCGACCAGTGGCAAATGCTTATCCCAGCTACCGCCCAAATCCATAACACATGCTCTCAGCATATCTTCCAAGGTCTGAATAGTCCGCTCGCTTTGACCGTCGGTCTGAGGGTGAAATGCAGTGCTCAGATTTAGTTGTGAGCCAAAAGCTTCTTGGAAGGATTGCCAAATCCTTGATATGAAACGTCCATCTCTATCAGAGATGATCGAGAGAGGTACTCCATGACGTGCGACGATCTCTCGCATGTATATTTCTGCCAGTTTGCTGGTGTTATCCTTCTCTTTGATTGGCAGAAAGTGTGCGGACTTTGTTAGGCGGTCAACTATCACCCAAATAGTGTCATGACCTCTTGGCGTTCTTGGCAACTTTGTAATAAAATCCATGGAGATTTGTTCCCATTTCCACTTGGGAATCTCAGGTTGTTGCAGAATTCCTTAAGGCTTCTGGTATTCCGCTTTCACCTTAGCACACGTTAAACATTTGCTAACATATACAGCAACGTCGCCTTTCATCTTAGGCCACCAATAGTAATCCTTGAGATCTTGGTACATCTTATCCGCTCCTGGATGGATAGAGCACCGCGATTTGTGAGCTTCATCAAAAACAACTTTCCTTAAACCACCAAACAGAGGAACCCAAATCCTTTTCTCAAAACATAACGTTCCTTCCTCGTTTGGCACCAATAGCTTCTCCATCCCACGGAGATATTCTTCTTCAAGATTTCTTTCCTTAAGAGCTTCTTTCTGCGCGGCACGAATGCGCAAGGAAAGATCGGTTTGGATAATCATTTCTAAAGCCCTAACCCTTATGGGCTTGATCCTCTCTTTCGACTTAGGGCGTCGGCAACCACATTCGCCTTCCCTGGATGATACTTTATCTCGCAATCGTAATCATTTAACAACTCAACCCATCGTCTTTGTCTCATATTCAACTCATTCTGGTTGAATATGTGTTGTAGGCTCTTATGATCTGTAAAAATTGTACATTTCGTACCATACAGGTAGTGTCTCCAGATCATTAAAGCAAATATCACTGCGCCTAGCTCCAAATCGTGCGTGGTATAGTTCTTCTCATGTACATTCAACTGACGTGATGCGTAAGCAATAACCTTCTGGAGTTGTATCAACACGCAACCCAATCCTTGGCGCGAGGCGTCACAGTATACCACGAAATCCTCAGTACCTTCCGGTAGTGCTAGGATTGGCGCATTGCAGAGTTTATCCTTCAACAGCTGAAACGCTTCTTCCTGTTTGATTCCCCAATCAAACTTCTTATCATTCTGGGTGAGGAGCGTCAGTGGTTGAGCGATCTTCGAAAAATCCTCAATGAACCTTCGATAGTAGCCAGCCAAACCCAAGAATTGTCGAATCTCGGTTGGCGTCTTTGGCGCTTCCCAATTCTTGATCGCTTCGATCTTGGTTGGATCCACATGGATTCCATCTCCGTTCACCATGTGTCCAAGAAATTGGACTTCACGTAGCCAAAATTCGCACTTAGAGAATTTGGCATACAGCTGTTCTTTCTTCAGCAGCTCCAAAATAGCTCTTAGATGTTGTTCGTGCTCAACCTTTGTCCTTGAATAAATCAAGATATCGTCGATAAACACAATCACGAACTTGTCCAAGTACGGCTTGCAAACTCTATTCATCAAATCCATAAAGACTGCAGGTGCGTTTGTCAACCCAAACGGCATAACAAGGAACTCGTAGTGTCCATAACGAGTTCTGAAGGCTGTCTTCGGGATACTCTCCTCTTGTATCCTTAACTGATGGTATCCAGATCGCAAATCGATCTTTGAGTAAAAGCTTGAACCTTGCAGTTGATCAAACAGATCATCGATTCTTGGCAGAGGATATCTATTCTTGATCGTCAGCTTGTTCAGCTCCCGGTAGTCTATGCACATTCGAAAACTACCGTCCTTCTTTTTGATAAACAGGACCGGAGCTCCCCAAGGCGAGAAGCTTGGTCGGATAAATCCCTTGTCTAACAACTCTTGAAGTTGTGTCGACAATTCTTGCATCTCAGACGGGGCAAGTCTATAAGGTGCCTTAGCCACAGGCGCGGCGCCTGGGACTAAATCGATGTGAAACTCCACTTGCCTCTGAGGTGGTAGTCCAGGCAAGTCCTCCGGGAAGACTTCCAGATACTCCCTCACGACAGGGATGTCTTCGATCTTCGGTTCTGCAGCTTTCTTGTCTACAATGTGTGCCAGGAAGGCAGCACACCCTTTTTGCAAACACTTTCGCGCTTTGAGGCAGCTGATTATTCTTAACGGCGTATCGCGCTTTTCGCCATGTACTACAATTGTTTCGCCATCTTCGGTCGGGATACGAACGACCTTTTTGTGACAAACAATTTCTGCCTTGTTGCTTGATAACCAATCCATTCCTACTACCACGTCAAAGCTCCCCAGCTGGACTGGAAGTAGATCCAAAGTAAACTCACGTTCTCCCTACTCGATTGCACAACCTCTGATCACTTCATTGGCTTCTACTAACTTCCCGTTAGCCAATTCGATTGAGTAGGGAATATCTAATTTACTAGCGGCTAACCCAAGCATATTCTTAAATTCTAACGATACGAAGCTATAGTCGGCACCAGTATCAAATAAAACGGATGCATAGCGTTGGTTTACAGGGAACGTACCAGTAACGACATTGGGATCCTGGCGCGCTTCCCTCGCTTCGATATTGAACACTCTTCCACGGGCTTGTTTCAACTCTGGGCAGTTCCTCTTAAAGTGCCCGATATCACCACAGTTAAAGCATCCAGGTCTTTGCCCGTTTCCACCTCCATTTCCAGCTTGATTATTCCTTTGGTTACGATCCACAGCGCCCGCTTGATTCACATTGTTGCCTCGATTCCCATTACCTCCATTGTTTCCTTGTGGGCGATTTCCATTTCCACCCCGGTTATTGTTTCTGTTTCCAAATCCTCCTTGGCCTCCCTGGCCGACAGTGGCCCAACAAGAATCCTTCAAGTGGACAGGTTTCCCACACGCTTCACACACCTTCAAACCACATCGGCCAGAATGGTGACGCTGGTAGGTGTTGCACTTGGGCTGGGTGCCCATATATCCCTTTCCTTTCTTTCCACTACCAGCTGTAACCTGAGCTGGCGCGTTTGGCTCTCCTTTCTGGACAACACCACTAGTGCCTTGTTTGAAGTTCGAGAACTTTCGTTTGTTACCTCCGGATGACTCGACGTGAGTCTCTTTCTTATTTGTCTCGATCTCATCGAACTTGTTCAGGCGGATAGCCTCCTCAGTGAGAGCCACGCTCAAATCGATTGCCTCAGTAATCGTTGCAGGCTTGGAGGAGGTCACCATGCTTATGATTTGAGGAGCTAATCCCCAAATGAAGCGTTCAATCCGCTTGAATTCTGGAGTGACCATATAGGGTACCACATGCGACATGTCGTGAAACCTCTGAACATATTCCGCGATCTTCGGACCTTCCATCTTTAAATGCCAGAACTCCGTTTCCAATCTTTGGATTTCAGTGCGAGAGCAATACTTTTTGCGCATTAGTTTCTTCAGTTCGGTCCATGTTAGTGCGTAGGCAGCAGCTTCACCAAGTGTCTGCACTTGCAAAATCCACCAAAATAGGGCTCCATCCAAAAATAGCCCAGAAATGTAGGTGACTTGCTGGTCTGGTGCACATTTGCTCATGCGGAGAACAGATTCAGTCTTCTCGGCCCAACGAAAAAAAGCGACAGCACCTCCGGTGCCATCAAAGTTGACAGGCTTGTGATGTGTGTAAAATGCAACATATAAATTACATCAAATGAGGCATAAAACTAACCCTTTTTTAGTACTAATATTGGAAAAAGAGTGTTTTTGTCTTCCTTTTGTATTTTCAGGATTAAATGAGCTCAAAAACGCAAAAGAAGCAAAAAGACAGATAAATCCAACATAAATACAAGAAAAGGAACATTAGTGGACTGCCCGAACCCTCAACGGCACCTTCCAAAGCAAAATAGAGAAAACAGAAGGCTGAACACGCCCCGTGCTCAGCCAGCACGGGGCCGTGCCCAAGAAGCAGCAGAAAAGACAAACCTATAGAAGCTTCTATTGCCCATCACGGGGCCGTGCTCAGCGGACACGGGGGCGTGTCGAAAGTACAGCAGGCGCATTTATTGTAATTGCGAATTACAATTAATGAGGAGAGAGAGTGTCAGACGGACACGGGGCCGTGCCCAGCGGACACGGGGCCGTGTCCAGCTCTCTGTTCAGCCTATAAATAGGAGTGCTTGGATTCATTTCATCTCATCCCTTGGCACACCACCTCTCTCACACTTCATCCACCACCCACCACCATCACAACACCATCATCCACCACCATCATCCATTGTCCATCGTAGAGTGTGTGAGTCGTCTCGGGATCCAAGATTGATCGTAAGAGTTCTTGACAATCAAGGCCATGTTTGCCTAAGTCTCTTACATCACTTGGTGAAGACAAAGTGTCTAGTATAATACTTTTTATTTCTAATCTTTTGCACTTTTTATTTGGTTTTGTATTAATGACTTTAATAACTAGTTACTTATGTTGAAGGTGATCTTTCCTTATCGTTTGTCCGTGGTGTCTTGGCATTATTTTACTGTCTATATAAAATAAAGGATTTTCACCATTCATATCTCCACGGTCTATATGGAGGTATGTTGGCTACCTGGTAGGGGGGTTAAGGGAACGGTTTGGTAAAGGTCTTGCCATTGTTCAGCGTTTAGAGGTCCTGCAATGGACCTGGGTCAAATTTAGTAGGACCTCCTTCAATACTTCACGGTATTGGATGGCGGGGGTCCAAACTCTTTGATCCCCTCATAAGTTAACTACTATTAATACTATAACCCGGCTATTTAGGACTGTATCCCTGCTGACTCAGACTACTTAGCCGAGGGTAACGTCACCGCCAAAAGCGGGGCCTACCACAATACTGCATTAATAACTTAATTCATTATCTTCCAATAATCCACCCCTTTAGGATTGTATCCCTGCTGGCTCAAACTACTGGGGTGAGGGTAACGTCACCTTCAAAAGAGGGGCCTACTACAATAACTAAGATAATCTCTTAATTATGTGCAAAAGTGCGGAAATAATCAAAGGTTATACTAGATACGAGTCGGAACCAAGTGATTCATCTTGTCTATCTGTTTTTATTTTTATTTTAAGCATTTTAGTTAGTTTTATTTTTCTTAGTTTAAAACATTTTTCTAAACTTTTATTTTGGTTAGACGTTGAGGATAAACCGGTACTAAAAGCTCTTGTGTCCTTGGACGACCTCGGTATCTTACCAACGCTATGCTACATTCAACGATGGGTGCACTTGCCCATATGTGTGTTTAGTGTTAGTGAAATATCGTGTTTTATAAATTTAAAACTTGGCTAAAATAAGTGTTAAAAAGGGCTTAAAATATTCACCTAATATAAGTAACACTTCGCACGCATCAAGTTTTTGGCGCCGCTGCCGGGGACACAAGGATTTTGAGAAAGTTTAAAATCGACGGCCTAATCAGTTTTTCAAAACCTTTTTAAAACGCGCGCACATTTTTCTGCATTTTAGTTTAGTTTGCATTTACAGTAGCCTGAACACGGGGCCGTGCTCATTGAACACGCCCCCGTGCTGCATATTTTTAGTTAGATACCCAGATACAGAGTCTGAACACGGGGCCGTGCTCGCTGAACATGCCCCCGTGCTCAACGTGACCAGTAACTTTAATTAAAACGCCCAGATACAGATCCTGTACACGGGGCCGTGTTCACCAGACACGGGGCCGTGTCCAGCCTTCTGTTTCAATCTTTGTTTCATTTTCTGGTCCCGAGACTCAGTTGTGGTCTGCTGAGTGATTCTTATGGATCAATACTCAGGAGGTTACAACTACACCTATGATGAGGATGATTATAGGGGTAATTATTGCACAAATTGTCGTAATACACGTTCGATTCAAAATAATCACTCGTATCAACCATCCAATTCATACACTTACTATGAGGAACCCAGGTACGAGCCATCAACTTCATACACATCCTATGAAGACCAAAGGTATGAACCTCCTCCCTCATACTCATATTTTGATGAACCTAGGTATGAGCCTTCTTACTCATACTTTGAGGAACCAAGATATGAGCCACCACCTTCATATGCTTATTATGAGGAACCTTGGCATGAACAACCCACCTCATATGAGTATTATGAAGAACAAAATTACGAACCTTATCCATCATATGCTCACAATGAAGGACCATGCTGTGAACCATCAACTTCATATGGGTATTATGAGGAAGAAAGGGTCGAACAACCGGATTCAAGCTTAGAAAATAATGATTCTTTTTCTATAACCGAAGTGACCGATAGGATATTAGAACACATTAGAGTTATCGATCGATGTATAAAAGAAGCTCGCGCAAGGGAAGAGGAGTCCCGCACAAGAGAAGAATTAAAAAAGGAAGAGATAACTAAAAATGAAAAAATGGAAGAACAAATAAGTGAAAAACCGACACATGAGCTAAGCAACGAAAAAGGTGAGTCCAATAACGTTAAAATCCAAGAAGAGTCTAATTTTGAAGAAATTAATCTCTTGACACCTTCTTTCGAAAATCATTGTTTAGTACCCACTCATGCTAAGTTTTTAAAAGAGTTAAACACTAACACTAAAATTTACGAAACGGTAAGTGTTAAGTTAACTAATGATCAAACTTCACTAATAAAAGAAGACCCATTTGAAATTAACATCACATCGGTTCCATGTTTCTTTCAAAATTCGTTTATTAGTAATGTCACAATCGATAAAGATCTTTGTGTTAACATAATGCCTAACTACCTTTTCGAAAAATTAAGTATTAGTGATTTTTCTCCACTTCAAATACCCATTTTTCTATCCAATTGGAAAGTAATAAAATCAATCGGTATAGTTGAAGATGTCTTGGTTCAAACAAATCAAATGGTAATCCCAACTGACTTTGTCATCCTCGATGACGCTCCTCTTGTGTTGGGACGACCATTTGTAAAAACTCACGAAGCTTTGAAAAACCGGAAGTTCAACAATTTACCTCTTCAATTAGGGGCATTTAAAAGAAGTGTCGATCTCGAACGATCAATGAAATATCCATTCGGCAATAATGACCCCCTAATTGAAGATGAAGATGAACCACCCGATACAATTGAAGAGATTGACCACTTTGTTGAAGAAGAGGTCGCCATAGAACAAACTTTTAAAGTTCTTAATCGAAGCGAGCAACCAAATAAGGAGTCTCCTAAAGACCCACCACTTGAGCTCAAAGAACTTCCAAAAGGTTTGGAATATGCTTTTCTGGACAAAGATGGTAAGTTACCTGTAATTATTTCGTCTAAATTAGATAACCTAGAAAAAGAAAAACTAATTAGTCTTTTGAAAAAACACAAAAATGCAATAGCTTGGAAACTTGTTGACATAAAAGGAATTAGTCCTTCTATGTGCACACACAAAATCTTGATGAATGATGACTACAAATCAGTCATACAACCACAACGTCGCGTAAATCCAAATGTTCAAGAAGTGGTTAAAAACGAAGTCATCAAATTACTTGACGCCGGACTTATCTATCCTATTTCCGATAGTCCTTGGGTAAGTCCCGTCTAAGTAGTTCCAAAGAAAGGAGGTATGACGGTGATTACTCACGAAAAGAATGAATTAATACCAACAAGAACCGTCACAGGATGGAGAGTATGTATAGATTATAGACGATTAAATGAAGCAACAAGAAAGGATCATTTTCCTTTACCCTTCATTGATCAAATGTTAGAAAGATTATCCGGTCATAAATTTTACTGTTTCTTGGATGGTTTTTCAGGTTACTTTCAAATCCCGATAGCACCCGAAGACCAAGAAAAGACAACTTTCACATGTCCCTATGGAACTTTTGCTTATCGACGCATGCCGTTTGGTCTATGTAATGCCCCCGCAACATTCCAACATTGCATGGTAGCCATTTTCCATGACATGATAGAAAAGACAATGGAAGTCTTCATGGACGACTTTTCTATCTTTGGGGATTCATACGACCAATGCCTCGATAACCTTGAACGAATGCTATCCCGATGTGAGGAAACTAACCTCGCCCTTAATTGGGAAAAATGCCATTTCATGGTAACGGAGGGAATAGTACTCGGTCACAAGATCTCAAGCGAAGGAATGGAGGTGGATCGAGCCAAAATAGATACCATTTCTAGATTACCTCCTCCATCCTCCGTAAGAGCTATTAGAAGTTTCCTAGGGCATGCCGGATTTTATAGGCGGTTTATCAAAGACTTTTCAAAAATCTCAAGGCCTCTAACAAAATTACTTGAAAAAGATGCTCCTTTCATCTTTGACAAGGATTGCAATCAAGCATTTCTAACCCTAAAGGAAATGCTAGTCAATGCACCTATCATGATAGCACCTGATTGGAAGTTTCCTTTCGAAATCATGTGTGATGCTAGTGACTTTGCAGTTGGAGCTGTCTTGGGACAGAGAAAAGAAAAGCATTTCCACCCAATATATTATGCTAGTAAAACACTTAACGATGCACAAGAAATTTACACAACAACTGAAAAAGAGTTACTAGCTGTGGTATTTGCTTTTGATAAATTTCGTTCTTATCTTGTTCTTTCTAAAACTATAGTCTATACAGACCATGCAGCCATTCGATATCTCTTTAAGAAGCAAGACGCAAAACCACGTTTGATTAGGTGGATTCTACTCCTCCAAGAATTTGACATTGAAATCAAAGACAAAAGAGGAGCAGAAAATACCGCAGCAGATCATCTTTCGCGCTTAGAAGACCCAGCTTTGGAGGCAACCAGGGACGAGCAAATCAACGAAAAATTTCCAACTGAATCCCTAGAAATGGTGGAATTTAAGGAAGAACCATGGTACGCCGACTTTGCTAACTACCTAGCTAGCGGAATAGTCGCAAAAGGATGGCCACATCATCAAAGAAAAAAATTCTTTGCCAATGTGAAACACTATTTTTGGGAAGATCCATATCTTTTCAAAATGTGTGCCGACCAACTCGTCAGACGATGCGTACATGGTAGTGAAGCACGAAGAATTCTCCGCCATTGTCATGAAGGTCCATACGGAGGACATCATGGTGCTGCCAGTACAGCACGAAAGGTATTTGATTCAGGATTTTATTGGCCAACCATTTACAAAGATGCCCAAAATCTTGTAAAGACATGTGATGCTTGCCAAAGAACAGGTAATATTTCTTCCAAAAACGAAATGCCACAAAATGGCATTCTTGTTTGTGAAATTTTTGATGTGTGGGGACTCGACTTTATGGGACCTTTCCCACCATCAAAAGGAAACAAATACATACTTGTGGCAGTAGATTACCTGTCTAAATGGGCCGAGGCCGAGGTACTTCCAACAAATGATGGAAGAGTAGTGGTAAGATTTCTGAAAAAATTATTCTCTCGTTTTGGCACACCTAAAGCTTTAATAAGTGATAGAGGTACCCATTTTTGTAACCATCAACTTGAAATTTTTTTAACAAGATATGGGTTCTATCACCAGGTTTCGACAGCTTATCACCCTCAAACAAACGAACAAGCCGAAGTAACCAATAGAGGGTTAAAACGAATACTCGAAAAAACCGTAGGGTTAAATAGAAAGGAATGGGCTGATAAATTAGATGATGCTTTATGGGCTTTTCGAACTGCTTATAAAACAACGATAGGTATAACCCCATATAAGCTAGTCTATGGAAAAAGTTGTCACTTGCCAGTAGAAATTGCACACAAAGCCTACTGGGCAATCAAAAATGTAAACTTAGATCTAGAATTTGCTGGTAAAAATCGATTTTGTCAAATAAATGAATTAGACGAGCTTAGGAATTATGCATACTCAAACTCTGAGATTTATAAGGAAAGAATGAAAAATTGGCATGACAAACATATTAAACCTAATGAATTTCGGGTAGGAGATTTAGTTCTTTTGTTTAATTCACGACTTCGATTGTTTCCTGGTAAATTAAAGTCTAGGTGGTCAGGACCTTTTTCCGTCACCCATATTTTTCCACACGGTGCAGTAGAAATTAAACCTCGAAAAGGGCCACCATTTAAAGTCAATGGCGAACGGCTGAAACTCTATCAAGGATTTATTGAGGATGAGGAAGAGGAGATCTCGCTTCAAACCGTGGAAGAATAAAAACATCATGCCTGGTAAGTTACGAACGATTGAGGCGGCAAAATAAAGCGGTAAGTTTTCTAAACCATAGCTTATGGGAAAAAGGGGCACTCACACGCGCACGAAAAAAAAAAAAAAAAAAGAAGCTCGGCACGAGGCCGTGTCCGCTGGACACGGGGCCGTGTTCGCGCTACAGACGGGATAAAACCCCTTTTTTCAAAACAGTTTCTTCATTCCACACGCCCCGTTTCCCCACAAAAGCTCTGGTTCCAGGCGATTTTTCGCGAAATTCCAACGTCTCTTACCGATCTAACAACGTCAAGGTATGATTCTATCACTCGTAGTAGTTAGATTAGTTACTTGCATGTAGTTAATACACCACAAATTTGGGGAAAAATCTAGGGTTCTTGATGTTCATCCGGATCGAACCTAAAATTTTTGCCTAAATCTGCTTGCATTTAGTTAGATTAGTGTTAGGGGAAGTAAATAAACTTAGATTGTTCATAGATTCACCCGATTTCTTACAAAAACCCCAAAACCCTTGTTCTTGAACCGAAAAAAAAAAATGATAGGGTAAACGGGATATTTTGGGAAAAACGGTGTTTAGGGTTTCATTTTCGGGGGAAACCGCACCTATTGGACCAAAAATTTTCAAGTTTTCGAAACCGGGTCGAAAATTGAAGTTTTTGAGTAACAGACCTCTGGACACGGGGCCGTGTCCACTGGACACGGGGCCGTGTCCAGCCCGCTGTTTGCAGTTTTGTCCAAAAACACTTCTGTTTCGTACTAATTTTTGGTGTATTCTTTCAGATGGCAAAGTTCACAAGGTTCAATGCAAGTGAGCTTGATGCAAGGGCAAGGTATGAGGTTCTTCAAACAAGACCCGAAGAGTACCCCAGGAGAGCTTGCACGGAGCTGTTAACCTTGGTAAACCAGCTGCACCGATTCAACAACATTGTTACGGGACCACTAGCTGTTGCATTAAACACTAGGCTTCAATCAGTACATCAATGTACCATGGAGTTCTACAGTACCTTCAACTTCGATTCAAGGTGTGACCCATTTGACAATACTGGGGTTGTATTTCGGTGTGGAGGAACAATGTACTCGATCTCCATGGCACAGTTTGGAGCCATAATAGGTCTATATCAAGAAGAGGAATCGGGAAACGAAGAAAATACCGGGGATTACGAGACTTGGAGGTGAATGAAAGACAAGCCGCATGGGCTCAAATCGGTGAAGGAATCTACGACCCTCGTAGCACCAAGAGTACAAAGCTGAGGGATCCGCTCTATCGCTACATTCACAGGATCCTCACCTACTCTCTAAACCAACGACACGAAAGTAGTGGTGTTGTAGGGTTGAAAGATTTGGTTGTCCTCCACTGTATCCACAACCAAAAGCCTCTTGATGTTCCGTATCTCCTGTTGAAAAACATGCATCTCAACCGCCTTGCTCGAGCTCCAACACCTATCTTCTACGGAGGATGGGTGTACCGTCTTTTTAAGCATTACACGCGAATTCCAAGAGCCTTTGAAAGAAGCCCATGGTCGGGACGAGTTGACTACCACATTTGCCGAGCCATGAACTTACTCTATGAGGCGGAAGACGGAACAGTGAGTTTCCAAAGAACGCAAGGCTATGCATGGAACCCACAGGAGGCCCTAGTTCTTCACGCACCACCTCCCCACCACCAGTATCCACCCCATGGTGATCCGGGTCAATCCTCCTCACAAGGAGGCGGTTTTCCTAATTTTCAAAGCTTACATGATCTTATGCAGGAAAACCTCATGTGCACCAGGAACGCCTACAACCTAGCCAACAACACATACCAACGGGTCGGAGCTATTGAACGCAACATCAGCGATATACGAGACGATATCGGCAGCATCCAGGAGTACATGGCGGGGCATGGGGATGGAGGTGATGATAGCGATGAAGATATGGATTAGAGGGTTTGGAGGAGCAGGAGCGGGTTGATGGCGAGCCCACAGGTTTAAGTCCCTTTATCTATCGAACGATTGGTGGCCTGCGTGCCAGAAGTTGAACAATTTACTTTCCTTAAACACTTTTATTTTCCGTTTTATTTTTCTTTTACTTTATGCTTGGAACAATTAACTTTGGTAATGTAGGATGTTTGTATTGCTTGGTGTGGTATTAAGTGTTGAAACAGGTACAAACCAAGGCTTAGGGTGTTAAGCCTCAGCACTTATAGGGCTAGGATGGAAAAACCGGAGGAAGAAACCTGTTTTTCAGGCTTTCAGACTGTCCACACGGGGACGTGTCCAGCCAACACGCCCCCGTGCTCACCTCCCAGACCTGCTGTTCGGCAAAAATTTTGTCAGACACGTGGCCGTGTTCAGTGGACACGGGGCCGTGTCCACCTTCTGTAAGTTCTTGTTACTGGCACCTGAACACGGGGTCGTGCCCACTCAACACGGGGCCGTGTTCAGTGCCCAGTAACACAAATTTTTGCTTTTTTAAACACTATTTTACACATCTAATCAACCTAAAAATTTATTTTTGGGACACATTGAGGACAATGTGTAATTTAAGTGTGGGGGGGATGCTAAAACCTTGAATTTTGCAAGTCCTAAATACAAGCCTTACACAAAACTCTATTGGAACCGCTAATCACCCCAAAAAAATTTTTCAAAAATTTCATTTTTTTACTTTTCTAGGTTTAACTCGGGAAATTCAAGTTCTCAAAAAGGTTATATTTTTACAAATTTACAACCGATAGCGTAGTGATAAAAAGAACCAACATAAGAAAATTATGAAAAGGCATGACAAACTTATTTAAAATTTGATTATATATACTTGATCACATAAAAACCCATTCCCACAAAAGTGAGTTTTGAGCCTTTATTGAGCACACAATTACATATCGTTTGACTAAATGCTCATTTTTCGTTTCTTGTGTGAATAGCTGCTTGGTTCTTACGACTCTAGAACTTGCCATGACAATACATTCCCGGTCCTTATCAACTTAAACCCGAGTAAGTAAATGATGGAGGCATTAGGACTAACCTTTTTCGTTTCTACACCATTATTTTTCTTTTTCTTTTACCACCTACCCAAAAATCCCCCTAGTTAGCCCCTTTGAGCCAAAACCTTTTCGTTTCATCACCCAAACAAAAACCCTTTCACCCACCAAAACCTTTTTCATTTTTAACCCTTTATTTTAGTAACAAGTTCGGTTCTTCGTAAAAAAAAAAAAAAAAAAAAAATTTGATAATAATGAAGCAAAAAGAAAATAAACAAACAAAGTAATCAAAAATAACTTTGTTTGAATAAAAGCTTCATTAAAAATAAAAAGTTGCAAAAATACGAAAACCGACACTTGTTACGCTTTTAGCCCTTTTTTATACTAACCACTAACCCAACCACCTACCTTTAACCCTAGCCAACCCTTAACCCGCAAAGTCCTCTTGATATCTACAAAGGTATAAAAGTTAAAAAGGAGGAGGATTGATTTCTTGGCAAGCCTATGGTAGGAATAAGTTCCGTGCCGCTCTCGAGTGATTCACTAAAAATACACCTTCGGCCGAGTGTGAGTGATTTCCCCGCGAGGTATGTGAACTTGTATATAAATAGAATTTTAAAAAAGGCATGTTATGCCCAAATAAGTAATTTCTTTTATGAACAGTTCTAAATAAATCATTACGAATAGGAGTGTAAATAAATAAAAATAAAACCCAAAAAGATCTTGGAAATCCCGACACTCTACGACAAGCCCAAAACCTTCTCTTCTACCTATTCCATTTGGGAGTGTAAGCCACATATTAAAGAGTTTTGCTTGAGGACAAGCAAAAGTTCAAGTGTGGGGGTATTTGATGTGTGTAAAATGCAACATATAAATTACATCAAATGAGGCATAAAACTAACCCTTTTTTAGTACTAATATTGGAAAAAGAGTGTTTTTGTCTTCCTTTTGTATTTTCAGGATTAAATGAGCTCAAAAACGCAAAAGAAGCAAAAAGACAGATAAATCCAACATAAATACAAGAAAAGGAACATTAGTGGACTGCCCGAACCCTCAACGGCACCTTCCAAAGCAAAATAGAGAAAACAGAAGGCTGAACACGCCCCGTGCTCAGCCAGCACGGGGTCGTGCCCAAGAAGCAGCAGAAAAGACAAACCTATAGAAGCTTCTATTGCCCATCACGGGGCCGTGCTCAGCGGACACGGGGGCGTGTCGAAAGTACAGCAGGCGCATTTATTGTAATTGCGAATTACAATTAATGAGGAGAGAGAGTGTCAGACGGACACGGGGCCGTGCCCAGCGGACACGGGGCCGTGTCCAGCTCTCTGTTCAGCCTATAAATAGGAGTGCTTGGATTCATTTCATCTCATCCCTTGGCACACCACCTCTCTCACACTTCATCCACCACCCACCACCATCACAACACCATCATCCACCACCATCATCCATTGTCCATCGTAGAGTGTGTGAGTCGTCTCGGGATCCAAGATTGATCGTAAGAGTTCTTGACAATCAAGGCCATGTTTGCCTAAGTCTCTTACATCACTTGGTGAAGACAAAGTGTCTAGTATAATACTTTTTATTTCTAATCTTTTGCACTTTTTATTTGGTTTTGTATTAATGACTTTAATAACTAGTTACTTATGTTGAAGGTGATCTTTCCTTATCGTTTGTCCGTGGTGTCTTGGCATTATTTTACTGTCTATATAAAATAAAGGATTTTCACCATTCATATCTCCACGGTCTATATGGAGGTATGTTGGCTACCTGGTAGGGGGGTTAAGGGAACGGTTTGGTAAAGGTCTTGCCATTGTTCAGCGTTTAGAGGTCCTGCAATGGACCTGGGTCAAATTTAGTAGGACCTCCTTCAATACTTCACGGTATTGGATGGCGGGGGTCCAAACTCTTTGATCCCCTCATAAGTTAACTACTATTAATACTATAACCCGGCTATTTAGGACTGTATCCCTGCTGACTCAGACTACTTAGCCGAGGGTAACGTCACCGCCAAAAGCGGGGCCTACCACAATACTGCATTAATAACTTAATTCATTATCTTCCAATAATCCACCCCTTTAGGATTGTATCCCTGCTGACTCAAACTACTGGGGTGAGGGTAACGTCACCTTCAAAAGAGGGGCCTACTACAATAACTAAGATAATCTCTTAATTATGTGCAAAAGTGCGGAAATAATCAAAGGTTATACTAGATACGAGTCGGAACCAAGTGATTCATCTTGTCTATCTGTTTTTATTTTTATTTTTATTTTCAGCATTTTAGTTAGTTTTATTTTTCTTAGTTTAAAACATTTTTCTAAACTTTTGTTTTGGTTAGACGTTGAGGATAAACCGGTACTAAAAGCTCTTGTGTCCTTGGACGACCTCGGTATCTTACCAACGCTATGCTACATTCAACGATGGGTGCACTTGCCCATATGTGTGTTTAGTGTTAGTGAAATATCGTGTTTTATAAATTTAAAACTTGGCTAAAATAAGTGTTAAAAAGGGCTTAAAATATACACCTAATATAAGTAACACTTCGCACGCATCAGCTTGCAGTCTAGAAACTGCTTGTAGGTGCACCCTGCACATACGTTACAACATATGAATGGCATTAGCATCCTTGCTAGAGATATCCAATTAGATCATGGTATGTCTTGATGACTTAGTATTACCATGAGGTGGATTGTTGTTGCCATTGTTGTTTGAGCTGCTTCCGCTGGGTCCTCCTTGCGAGGCGGCGTATTGCGCGATGGCAGCAGCGATGACTTGTTGGAGTTCTGCCTCATTGGTAGGCATCGGCGTTTGACGTCTCGGCGGCATCTTCTAAAAGATGGGTTCACGTCGGTCAGGCCATAGTAAAGCGTACGTATATAATGATAATAATAGTACATAACATCTCATGTTATAATCATATCGATCACACAACATCCCATGTTATAAAACATAAATAATCAATCAAAACATCACATATGATGAGAATACTGCGATTGTATTGCCAAAATCGGGACCACATGGTAGAGTGTACAAGTACATAATAGTGTCATGCATCATCATCGACTAAGGGCTACATCACCCCAGTCCAAAAGAATATCAAATTAGTGTCAATACATCCCATATACATGATCAACAAAAGTCAGAATCAGAATGCAGTCTCCAAAAATGCTGTGTGGTCAGAGCAGTCGCCGTCTTCTCACCAACGTCTACCCATGCCGTACTAAAGATGCCCTAAACTGATGGTGGTGGAGGAGGGGGAAAATGGGTGTAGAACAAACGTCGCAAATGGAGCCAGTCCTCCTCCATGGCTCTCTGGGTACGCAACCAAGAAGCAACCTACTGCTCAAGTGCCAAAAGGCGTGCAGCATAGTCAGGTAACAATGGTCGAGGGTGCTGCGAAGAAGCAGGGTGGGTCTGACCCTGACACTGGCACGGCGGTGGCTGAGCTCTCTCAAGCTCCTGAATACGCCGTGTGAGTGCCTCCTGCTGGACAACAAACGACATCAGAACGTCCTCAATAGAATACCCCATATGGAAAGGATGGTAGGGGTCGGTCGGTGGCATAACAGGCGGTGACGTCCAGAGAACTGGATCAAAAGGTGGCACAAAGAATGGTGGTGCAGGGGGAATAGCAGATGAAGACTGTGGCATAACTGGAATAGATGTCGGCACATGTCCAAAGGGATGAGCCGAGGAACCCTCTCCAGGTCGAGCTGGAGGTGTGTACTGTGCAAATGAAAAAGAGAAATCAACGTGACGTGCATTGGTGGTATGAGGAGGAATAGGTGGAAGCTCATCATCCGCAGGAATCCACCCATGCTGGGCGTGCTCATCTCGTGGGTCAATCTGTGCCTCAAAAAGTGCTCGATCAAACTGTACAGGCATAGGGTCAAGGTGGGGTGCAACAAGAGGGTCAGCAGGTGCGAGTGCGAGTGCGAGTGCGAGTGCGAGTTAGGGTGCTCCGCACCCTTCGCGAGGACACTAGTGTGTGCTTCCATGAAACAATAAGGATGGAGAGTTCCACCTTAAATACCCGTTTAAGTTCCATCTCTCATCCGATGTGGGACAAGGTGCTACTTTCCCTTTTGTTTCAGCATTGAATGTTCCAAACACCCAACTTTGAGCATCGATATCTCATTCATCTTAGCTCGGTTTTGGACGTGGTTTAGTTCGTTGCGAAGCTCTTCCAACATAGAACACAAACCCACAAATAAATATATAAAACCCGCTCATTTTATTATATTTATTTCTAGTCCAAAATAGGAAAAAATCATTTTCCTATATTTGTGAAAAATGCTATTTTCACCTATTTTTCCAACATTTATAGCCACAGCAATGACGAAACAGAAGCAGGACGACGAAATGGAATTGTCTTCGACGAAACAAGTGAATAAACGACGAAACAAGAAGGAACTAGGTCATGGTCGACGAAACTGACTTGTTTCGTCGACTCCAAACATGTTTCGTCGATATGGGCTTGGGCTCAAAGCAGTTGAGGCCCAAGTCCTGTTTCGTCCACTTGGTTAGCCCAGATCTTTTTATCTTGTTTAGTGCTCAAGGTTTGGCTATCAATCTTCGTGTATAGAACTTTTGGAACGCACGACGGAGGAATGTCGTGACGTTAGACAAGAGCCGAACCTTAGCCGAACCGAACTGAGTGGCGTCCACATATCGTGTACTAACATACTCAGCTGGAAATGTGATGAAATACCAACATGTCCCTCTAAAATATGTGCTGATGATAATCTAATAATAAATATGTGCTGATGAACCGTGGTTCAGTCTGACCCATACAAAAAATACCCATTTTGATTAGTTACCCAATATGTTCGATCCGACCATTTTTCTACCTTATAATATCTCGAAAGTCATAAGCTATTAGCTTTATTTGATGAAGCAATGACTTTTGATTTGCTTTTGTAGGTGGCTAAAAGGCGAGAAACGTTGTTGATTTAGCATTTGTTAAGGTTGACCCCGACACTACCTAATATGTTCAATGTTGAATGTTTCAGTTTTGTATTGCACATACTTTACTAAAAGTGTTTGATAGGGATACTTAGTCGCAAGTGATGGCTAAAGGCTACCTGACTAGAAGATCATAAAAAATATTAATTTCGATGAGCATATGTGCTATTTTTAGTATATTTTGGTTACTATGTAATCACATGAAAGATGAGTTTGTGGTAGTTTGATTGTTTCGTTTAGTTAAGAAAGAGTGGAATTTCTAATATCATATGCACTAACGGCCTAACACTAAATTTTGTTGCTTTCTCTAGCTGTAGGTGGAGCAAAAGAGAGCAGCCCAAGTCTCTAGCCAGTGCAACCAGCTCTATCCTACAGGTAATTCACCATAACAGCGAACAGAACTGTGTAACTTTAATGTAAAATATATAGACAAATGATCTTCTTAAGCAAAAAAATAAAATAAAATAAAAACGAACAATTTGCCAAATGAGATTCATAAATCTTAATAGTGTTGTATTTCAATATTGATTGTAGTCATCTGTTATACTTCATTACTCAAGAGTAGCAGTTGAGTCTTATATGGTTGAATATAAAACATGAATTGGAATTTGGGACTGCTACATATATATAATTTGGACTTCTCTTTATAGGACGCAAAAGTTCGGTATTGTCTTCTGTATATGTGCATCTGGAAGGAGTACTGCAATGTTATCTGAGTTTCACATACGCATATTTAAGAAACAGAAAAACGAGGATATCATAAGACCAAATTAAGGTACGCTACATTTTGACAGATGTTATGCTACTTTTGTAGAGACGTTTTTGGAAACACACCAATTGTTGAGTTGAAAATGGAGTCCACACCCTCAATAACAAATGAAAATAACTAAATCACATCTTTTATCTACACTATTCTTTTTTCCTCTTTTTTTCTAGCTTCAACAATACAATGAAGAATAAATAAAGTCTAAAACCCTTTTTTTAACCTGCAATAAAGTCCTTATATTGTTAACTGGTATATAATAATCGTTTCGCTTAAAGGTGGCAATACCTATGTGGTGGGATAATGGGTTACATGTTGAAACTCGATCCATGTTTTTGTTACTGGTCCAAACATGCATGCAGGGTTGCGTTGATCTACAAACACTTTTTTTGTCTTTTTCTTAGTTTTGTATAAACAGTTAAGATTTTCAAAATCCTAATAGATAAACAATGATGCAATACATAAAACATCAGTATAGGCATCAGCATGGAATATTTCAATTTTTTAATCATCTTTTCATCTTTTTGGTGCTTTCATCACTATTCCTTCCAGAATCCCATCAGTCCCAATATTGCTAGAAAATTGTTGAGGATCAACGGCCCCGCCAGCTTAAACGAGACAGAAAAGTGGGCCGGAGGACAAAGGTTCTGAGACTGCATCTCGAATATCTGATCAAATCTACACACCGTCTTTACACCCGTAACGTTTACTCCCCTTACAGATACTTTTTTCCTAATGTTTAACGTAGGAGTTAATAATACATTGAATTCTGGAGATAAATTACACCAGGCCCACTGCGTTTGGTGCATGGTTCGACCGTAGTGGTCGTTACGAAGTTTTTGCTATTTTCTCTTGGATTTATATAAAGATCATTATTATTTAATCAATTTATGTCCCCGTGGATGTGATTCTGTAGGTCCGGCTAGGGGAGGATCTAGTCGCCTAATCCTTGTGTACAAACCAACCCGGTTGTGCGGAATCCAACCGGGAAAGCAAACCGAGATCGAACACGTAAATACACGACACGCAAGATTCACCGATTAACACCTCTGTATTAATAATATGAAAAGTTCAGTTACAAAGCAATGTCTACAAATGTATTTTGCAAACTCTCTCAAAGCTCTCGTGTGTGTGTTCTCTTGTCTCTGTGTTTTTTTTTTTTTTGAAACAGAAACATAACACATCTATTTATACCCACAGACACACATACATATGACGAAACAGAATTAAACTCGACGAATCAGACTTGGCGAATCAGAAGCTTGGCGAAACAAAGAAATGCTCGACGGAAATGGATCATGTCGACGAAACATGGCTGTTTCGTCGAGACCCTTTGTGATTCGTCCATAATGGGCTTTGGGCCAGTCAGTTTGTAGAAGCCCAACCATTTTGATTGGACCAAACAACCCTGCGAGATGATTGGACCAACAGCATGCACGTATCCAACTTGTTTCATATTTGTGAAGTTTAGTTAACCTCATGACATCATCATGACATCATCATGATGATGTCATGATGATGTGGCGACGGGAACCGGCCGCGGCTTTCCGTGCTTCACGTGTCGAACTCTATGGCGCACGACGGAGGAATGTCGTGACGTCGGGCTTGAGCCGAACCTAACCGGGTCGAACCGGACCAAGTCGCGTCGAGTCGAGTCGCGTCCACATACATGTATCAACAAACTCCCCCTTGGACGCTACTCGCGATATTCGCCTTTGATGTCTTTTATGTCGGAGGATCTTCAAAGTCTTCACGTCTTGAAAGAAGAAAGTGTATCAACAAACTCCCCGTTTTATGTAGGAAGTGTGTTGACAAACTCCCCCTTAACATAAGCTCCCCTTTGAGTTATGCTCGTGAATGTCTTGATCTTTACAACTTGAGATCCTTGTGGTGTTGATGATGGCCAGCGGCAACTCGATCATCTTCATCATTTGAGTGCCTTCACGCTGTGTCTTCATTCCGAAGCTTGTCATCGACCATGTTCTCCTTGCCTTTAGAATCTGCACATGCAAGAAATCTAAACGCGTAATGAGAACAACTGCTTGGAATATCGTAACATAAACAAACGACACACGTGTGACCATTGTTTAATCAAACACCGTCCGACAGTTTGAAAGTTTAAAATACTTTATCCATTTCAAATTTTAACTTTCAACACTTTGCAAATTTCGACCGTTTATGAAGATTTAGTCATTTTCGGTTTTCGTTCAGGTTTCAGGCAACGAAGACTTGAGCTCCAACATCGTACGATCGAAAATAAAATAGAAATAAAATCTTTTTGACTTTTATAAAGTTTATATTAAAACACACTTAAAATCTTTTTGGTATTTTTGAATATTTCAAATGTAAAGACTGAAAGCAGTAAATAAATATATACAAAGGTGCGGAAAATGAAAGCATTAAATAAATATTTACAGACATTCTTTTTGTGAGTTTCGAGGGTAAGAGAATCATATCAGTGTATGGTCATGCCAAAACACTCTCTTTGTTCAATTAGTTAACATTAAGATAAGCATCCTATAACAATTATCGGTATTGTTGTCCACATAAGCTCAACTTATCAGATGTAATCATGGCGAGGGGATACGTTAAGGTATGATTTATACTTACCGACCGGTGTTCATCCACATCACGACACATTCCCGTATCAAGGTATGCACGAGGGTTCATCTTACCGGTGAGTATACCGATTATCATCTGTTTGACCGTATAAAAATGTGAGAAACTCACTTATTTTGATTGAAAACAAGCCCTATGTGATAGAATCACTTATTGATGAGGAACTTGATTTTCGATGCATGAGGGCACAAGAGCAAGTCCGTGAACAGGTCAGTACTTTCGTACAGCAGAGAGACGAACTTGACTCCCGGATAGATGTGATATTTTATCACTTATTTTGTGGACATGTGATTGTTGATCACTTATTGAGGTCGTATGCAATATGTACACGTATGTATAGTATCATGGAAGATCTAGACTTGCGTCCCCGTTATTTTTCGGTAAAAGATACAACCATGATACCCAGATGATAAGCAGCATAAAGACCGAATATCTCAGAACCTCGGCAATCTCTCAAACGAAATTTCGGTACTAAGACCATATGCCAATGAATGGTTCCCACCTGGTCTTCAGTCGGTTTAAGTTTATATCACCCTGCACACTTTAAAATGATTGTGAGCCTACCGATACATCTTATATAGAGCTGCTTATCGCTTTTCAATTTAAGGTTTAAAGGGGTTTAGACAGACCACTGATGTACTATCATTTTCTCTTTTGCTCGCCAGGAAACTCATTTTTGCTTTTCTATTGTTTTTGTGTTTTTGAAATTTTTCAATGTTTTTGGATTTTCAAATTTTGGATTTACTCCCCCTAAAATCAACAAACTAAGACAAATTTAAAAACACAACGGTATATACAAAAATGATTTTCCGATGTTGGTTTTACTCTTGCTTGACCTTAATGCCATTTACCAATAATAAATAGTCAAATCTTGATTTGTCAAATGCTTTGGTAAAAAGGTCGGCACGTTGGTCATCGGTGTGGACGTAAGCAACATCGATTAGCCTTTTCTCAAAGCAATCACGTATGAAGTGATACTTAATGTCGATGTGCTTAGTCTTTGAATGCTGCACAGGATTTTTAGTGATCTGTAATGCAGCAGAATTATCAACGTAAATAGGAGTAGTTAGGAATTCAAAACCGTAATCACGCATTTGTTGTTGGATCTATAGGACTTGGGAGCAACAACTTGAGGCAGCAATGTATTCAGCTTTGCATGTTGATGTAGCGACGCACGTCTGCTTCTTGCACTGCCATGTGACTAGGCGATTTCCTAAAAACTGACATCCAGCCGTTGTGGATTTGCCGTCGATTTTGCATCCGCCAAAATCAGAATCACTGAATGCGATCAAGTCAAAGTTATTATCCCTAGGGTACCACAGACCGGTGTCAGGGTAACCCTTCAAATAACGAAAAATCCTTTTTACAGCTGCAAGATGTGAGGCCTTCGGGTTCACTTGATATCTGGCAAGCAGGCACGTTGGGTACATTATATCTGGTCTTGATGCTGTGAGGTACATAAGAGATCCGATCATCGCGCGGTAGTATGAGGGGCTAACATCTTGACCCTTCAAGTCTGGAGTAATTCCGTGATTTTGTGGCAATGGGGTACCGATGGGCGTTGCATCAGACATCTGGAACCGGCTCAAGATGTCACCAACATATTTAGTCTGATGGATGAATATCCCAGACTCGGTTTGTTGTACTTGTAGGCCCAAAAAGAAGGTCATTTCCCCCATAGCACTCATCTCGAATTTATCCTGCATTACACGCTCGAAATCCCTACACAAAACATCGTTAGTAGAACCAAATATAATATCATCAACGTATACCTGTACCAGTAGAAGATCTCCATCTTGTTCTTTGATGAAAAGAGTACAGTCGATAAGACCTCTGCGAAATCCATTCTCCAGCAGATAATTAGATAAGGTTGCGTACCAAGCTCGCGGTGCTTGATGTAGACCATATAGAGCTTTGTTGAGCAACCAAACCCGATCGGGATGGATAGGATCTTCAAAACCTGGAGGCTGTTCGACGTACACCTCTTCTTCCACCACACCATGTAAGAATGCACTTTTCACGTCCATCTGGTATACCTTGAAACCTTTGAATGAGGCATAAGCCAGAAAAATCCGAATGGCTTCTAGACGTGCAACAGGTGCATAGACTTCGTTGTAGTCGATTCCCTCAATCTGACGAAAACCTTGAATGACTAATCGTGCTTTGTTTCGGATAACGATCCCACGGTCATCCTTTTTGCATTTAAACACCCAACGGGTACCAATCTTCTTGTAACCAGCAGGTTTCTCTACGAGTTTCCATACACCAAGCTTCTGGAATTGTTGCAGTTCTTCCTGCATTGCTTCAACCCAAGAGCTATCTTTCAAAGCATCTTTCCAAGTTCTTGGCTCTTCCTGTGAGACATAACACGCGAAAGACCAATCATTTTGTTGACCAGATTCTCGGATAGTTGCATACAAGCCTGCATTGTTGTTGTTTCGCAACATGTTTCTTGTTTGAACGCCACTTTGTACATTTCCGATGATGTTTTGTTGAGGATGGGTATTGTGAATCCTTGTTTCTGGATTATCTTGAACTGGAATATTTGTACCCAGATTGTTGAGATTGAGATCAACAATCAATTCAAGTCCCGGAATTGACGAAGAGGATGATGCAGAAGTTTCAGCTGTTCTAGGGACATCCACTGGAGGTGTACCCTCTGAAGTACCATGTACTGCTGTTGCTGGAGCTTCTTGATCTGCATCTAGAAATTCATCATCCTCTGAAGATTCGTTCAATTCGGAAGCATCGTGAAAATCCTCATTGTCGAGAGCATTATTGTTCACCGAAGATGGTTCTTGATTGACAAGAATTGGACGAACCAACGGTGAATCTGTTGCAATGTCACTCTCGAAAAACATCCTTGCTGCAACATTTTCTTCAACTGCTTCAACATTGATCGAATTGAAAAAGTCATCGTACTCAAACATCCAAGGCTGACCAGGATTTCTAACCGGTAAAGTGTGCCTTTGTACTCTGACTTCAGACCATTCCTCGACCCTTTTAGTCTCTAAATTCCAGACTCTTAAGTTAGGGGTGGAATACCCAAGAAAGTATCCCTCAATTGCTCTTGCCCCAAACTTTCCATTAGGATCGATTATTGTGCATGGAGCTCCAAACGGTTCAAGATAAGACAAGTCTGGTTTCCATTTGTTGATAAGCTCAAAGCAGGTCTTGTGGTGCCTTTTGACTGTAAGGACTCGGTTCAACGTATAGCATGCAGAAGACACAGCTTCAGTCCAGAATGGAATGGGTAGCTGCGATTCTACCAACATAGTCCTAGCAGTCTCGATCAATGTGCGGTTCTTACGTTCAGCGACGCCATTCTGTTGAGGAGTGTAAGCTGCACTAAATTCGTGAAGAATACCTTTTGAAGTGCAAAACTCCGCCATGGCATGATTTTTGAATTCAGTACCATTGTCGCTACGTATCCGCCTAACCTTCAAGTTGTAAAGATTCTCAATCTGAATGATCAAGTTTTTGATAATACCGAAGGTTTCACTCTTATGTGCCATGAACGCCACCCAAGAAAATCTTGAATAATCATCAGTTATCACGAGGCAGTATTGATCATTCCTAATGCTTTTGTGCTTAACAGGACCGAACAAATCCATGTGCAAACGTTCAAGAGGAACAGCCACCGTGTTGACTTTCTTTGTAGGGTGTCGCTTCTTCGTTTGTTTTCCTTTCTGGCACGAAACACAGACGTCTTGAAGATGGAAGTTTTTAAGAGGAACACCATTCACCAATTCATTTGATACCAAATGATTCATTTTGCGTAAGTGAATGTGACCCATTCGTCTGTGCCAAGAGATTGTGTCTTTTTCTGTGGCTTTGGAAACGAAACAAGTTGCTTGTGCAGACGTTGTGATAGCTTGGCTCATATCAAGGACATACAGATCATTTATCCTTGGAGCCGACAAGAGAATCCATTCTTTTGGAATTTTGAAGCCGGGTTTCAGCACATAACATCCATTAGCATCAAAGTGTACTGAGAACTGCTTGTCACAAATTTGAGAAACACTAAGAAGATTGTGATCAAGTTGTTGCACAAAGTTGATCTTTTCAAAGCTAACAACCCCGTTGGAAATCATTCCTTCACCCGTTATATATCCGCCCTTATCTCCAGCAAAAGCAACATAACCTCCTCTAATAGATTTGACGTCGTAGAGAAGCTTCATGTCGCCTGTCATGTGCCTGGATGCCCCACTATCAACAATCCAATGACTACTGATAGTTCCTCCTGGAACACCCTGCACATAAACTCAATCGATTAGTTGGAGATGGGGACCCAAGCCATTGTGGTCTTGGGTCTTCCATTTTTATCAACAACAATAACTTCCACCTTTTGATGATTCGGAAATTGTGATGGTCCCCCTGATTCAGTAACCGTTTTTGGTTTCCAAGTCTGTTTTGTTATACCAGTGTTATTCTTTAAAAACTTAACTTCATGATTGTCTGAAGTTTTTAAATTGTTTGGTTTGACAGAAACAGATTGTTTTTGAGCCACATCGGTTTTAATTGCTTTTTTAATTTTCTCGACCTGTTGACGTTTCTGTTTCTTTTCCCTTTCTCTTATGAGTCGAGGATCTTGTTTTACAGAAACAGATCGCTTGCGGTCAGTTGGGCCACGGGGATCATCAACTATGCCTTTTTGTTTATGAAGATATGGGCAATTTCGAACAATATGCCCGATTGTTCCACATTCAAAACATGATCTTCGTTCAACAAACCCCGAAGTATCATGTGGTCGTCTTGCCGATGATGAACTTTGTGATCCCGAGGTACTAGGTTTTGAACAACTTGGTTCATTCCTTTTCATCACAGTTGCTTTTTGGACAAAATCTAAATTAGATTGATTTTCAAACTTTGCAATTTTGTCCGTTCCCTTAGATTTCACAAAGTTCACATTCTTCTTCTTCTTCTGATTCGGCTTCTTTTGATCTTGAGCCGGTGTCTTACCTTTGGGTTTGGTATGATTTTGCTGTTTTTCCACTGTTGGTAATTTCTTATTCCCAAATTGTTTTCTAACTTCAGCCTTTGGGATAGGAGGACACTGTGTGACTGTAACATGTGGTCCTGTCTTTCCCAAAAACTTACTTGTAGAATTTTCAAAGACTTTACTGATTAAAGATTGATTAACATTTTTAATAGGAAAATCTTTGTCTGAATAGATTTTATCATCACCAACAAGAGTGTACAGCAAATCCACACTCTCCGACTCTTTTGCAGATGTGGACTCGGTTGGAACAGTCTTAGCAGGTTTTGTGGGAGGATCACATAGGATATGATTCTCAAGAGGTATGTCCTCTTCTTTGATTACTGCATCAGACTTTTCCGAATCAGTATCATCAGACTCATCATCAGAAGAATCAACATCCTCAACCACCACTGGAGGATCCTGATTCTGTTCAGCAGTTACAAATGTATCTGCTGACACATCTGAATCTGACGATACTTCTTTCTTGTATCCGAGCCCTGCTGCAAATTCCTCAACGTCCAAAGGAACAGATGGCTCAAAGTGAGTCCTATACTCCTCATCAGGCAAAGCATCAAAATTGTTTCTCACGGGTGGTGGACATTTCTTGTAACCTATGCATGTGACATCCTTTTTCTCTTTCTGAACATCAATGATGTGATCCAACACATAGCTAGAACTCAAATAACTATCTAACTTGAGTCGGATCGCCTCACTTTCTGTTTTAACACAAGCCATTTCTTTTTGCATCACCTCAAGACGAGTGATATACAAATTAATGTCAGTTTGTTTTCTGGAAACCATTTTTGTCAGTTCTGTTTTATCTTTCTTTAATGTTTCAATCATCCTTTTAAATTCCTTTTCATGGTTTTCATAAAACATGTTGGCTTCAGTGCACTTTGAAAGATCCACTGTTAATTTCTGATTGTGAATGAATGTCACATCATATTTCTCTTGCAAAGCCTCGTGTTTGCTTTGCAATTCACACCACCTATCATTCACATAAACATGTTTGTCTTGCAATTCAAACAAACTAGCTTGTAAAGCATCGTGTTTGCCTTGCAACTCAGACATGTTTGCTTCCATCTCAGCACATCTAACATGCAAACTATCACAGTTATTACAGCTAACAGAAGTGGGTTCGTCGACACATACCTGACTTGATGAACTGTCGACATTCGCCATAAAGGCTGAATGGAGAGAAGACGAAGAATAAGCAGCTTGATCCACCAAAATAGATCTTCTTTGAATTCCTGCTGCAGCTTCCTCCAAAAGTTCATCAATGTCTGCATTAACTGATGCAGTTGATGTGTCATCTTCCTGATCATTGCCTGAAGCAGAGGATTCTTCATCTGAACTTCCACTGTACCCGGAGCTGTCTTCATCTTCAGAAGATTCAACACCATTGGTGGAAGATTCTCCACCACTGGCGTGTTTAAGATCATTAACCACTTCAGCAAAACAAGCTGTTCCATCAGGTGCATCATTTCCCAACTGGATTGACCAATCACAACCTTCATCTACCAGAACCACAAGTGTCTGGTTGGCATTAGATGGTCCTGCTTGACTCTGGTTATTGACAGGCACCAGTGTTCGTTCGTTGTTCCTTCCTTGGTTCTGATTTGCCCTGTTGCCTTGACCTCGGAAAGGATTCTGGTTCCCATGCTGAGATGGCCTTGTACATTCACGCTTGAAATGACCACGTTCACCACAGTTGAAGCATTTAACAGCCTGTTTATCAAACCCATACTTGGTGTCTTTCTTGCTTTCCAAGCTGGTTCGGCCTGTTCTTTCCATGAAATCCTTTGCTCGCCTAACAGCACTGGCAAAGGCCCACTTAATGTCCATCATCTCCATCTCCTCTTTATCAATCTGCTGATAGTCTTCTTGTGTTAGATTAATATTACCAATCTGACCTTCCACTAATCCACAGTATGTGCTCACCACAGTGTTTAGCAGCTCCATGTGTTCCTTTGCTACTTCCACACTGACTTTAGAAAAGCTTGAGGTGTCGAGCCGTACTGTATCTGGCTTTGATTGCTGACCAGCAGATGATGTGCTTCCATAACAAGCTTGCTGTTGAGGAGGAAGCGGATTCCCATACATATCTGTTGTTGGTAAAGGATTTCCGAACATATCAGTTGGTCTGAAAGGTCGTTGCTGTTGTGGTGCTGATTGAGGGACTGGTTCCAGCAGATTTCCATACATGTCTGTCTTTGGAGGCACAGGAACTTGGATAGTATTGCCATACATATCTGTGCTAGTCACAAAAGCTGTTTGAATTGGAGCATGCGAAGAAGGTTTTGTAGAGGTGCTAGAGGTTCCAAAATACATTTCAGGATTTTGAGGCACGGGAATTCTTTTTGCCTTCAGAGTTTCTTCCTGATTCTTGTTTTCTAGAATTTGAACAAAGTCGTTGAAGCTCGTTGTAGCTAAAGTACCATTGTACTTCATGATTTCCAAGAATGTATTCCACTGAGGTGGCAATGCATCTGCAAACCTTTTCACAATCTCTACAGGAGTTGTAACAACCCCGAAATTTGTCAATTCAGTCAGCAAGTGATTAAATCGACTAGTCAAATCACCCAACGACTCATTCTCCATACAAGTAAAACCATCAAACTCTTTCTTAAGCAGTTCTTTCCTCAGTTGACGTGTCGCTTCATTTCCCACACCCCTAGTCTTCAACGCGTCCCACAACCTTTTTGTAGTCTTATAACTGACGAACTGATGATATATATCTTTACTTAAGGCCTGAGTGAGAATGGCGTATGCCTTCTTTTCTAGATCATAGACTTTCTTCTGATCTTCCGTGAGATCTGCAAACGTAGCAGCAGATGATGCGGCAACCTCTATTGTTTGATCGAAATCTGTGATGAACCGCAACCACAATTCTGTATTTTGACCAAGAACGTATGTATGAAATCTATCAATCCATCCTGGATATTCATATAAATGCATCAACTTTGGAGGTCTATTCAAACTTCCAGTTTCGCTTTCGCTTAAAAGAATGCTTTGAACACTTGGAACTTGATTTGATACAAATGCCCATTGACCGGTAGAAATTGCATTAGCTTGAGAAGATACCGGTGCGGAAGATGACGGAGTACCAAAATACATATCTGTATTTACCAGAGTATTCCACCTTGGATTCATTTTTGATCAAGAAAAATAATACTTTAAACTTGTGTCGACGAAACAACTAGACAACCAATTCTGTCTTGGACTTTAAAATGACGAAATAGGGAGCCCAATCCTAGTCGACGAAACAAACAGGAGCTTATCAGTTGACGAAACAGATTGGGTGTGATGTTCTTGACGAAACAAGGGGTCCTTTTGGGCTTCTACGAAACAGATTTGAGCCCAACAAGTGGACGAAAATGATCTTAAAAATGAAACCCAGTTACTAAGCCCACTTCATAAACGACGAAACTGATTATTGTGTTTCGTCAAACACTATTTGGCGAAACAGAAATGAATTGGTTTGTAGTTTCGTCGGGTTCTGTTTCGTCGAAAAGGTATGATCAGGTAGGTGAGTTCAGTCTGACACACCACTCTCTTTTCAAACAACTGGTATGGTGAGCTTACTAACTCGGTAAGGTGTGTATTATTTTAATTATTACCTTTTTCAATTTCAATTTTCAGTACACACAAACAACTTTTATAAATCACTTTTGAAGATCAAAAAGTAGAATAAGCAAGAACACTTTGAATGTGAGGATGAACTCTATGACTTTCTGAAAAAAAGATATGAGTTTTCCGGTGACGATAAGTTTTCCGAAAGTGCGATTTTGCTAAAAAGTTTAATAAAAACCCATAACAAACATGTAAATGTGAATTTTAACAAGGTTTTTAACAAAACATGAAGCAAAACAACAAGATTACAGCCGATTTTAACAAATTTTTCCAGAAAATGTGAACTTTTCAAAAACCCGAAACACGACCAAGAACACCTCGGTTTTAACAAGGAGAAGAGCCAAGGCTCTGATACCACTTGTAGGTCCGGCTAGGGGAGGATCTAGTCGCCTAATCCTTGTGTACAAACCAACCCGGTTGTGCAGAATCCAACCGGGAAAGCAAACCGAGATCGAACACGTAAATACACGACACGCAAGATTCACCGATTAACACCTCTGTATTAATAATATGAAAAGTTCAGTTACAAAGCAATGTCTACAAATGTATTTTGCAAACTCTCTCAAAGCTCTCGTGTGTGTGTTCTCTTGTCTCTGTGTTTTTTTTTTTTTGAAACAGAAACATAACACATCTATTTATACCCACAGACACACATACATATGACGAAACAGAATTAAACTCGACGAATCAGACTTGGCGAATCAGAAGCTTGGCGAAACAAAGAAATGCTCGACGGAAATGGATCATGTCGACGAAACATGGCTGTTTCGTCGAGACCCTTTGTGATTCGTCCATAATGGGCTTTGGGCCAGTCAGTTTGTAGAAGCCCAACCATTTTGATTGGACCAAACAACCCTGCGAGATGATTGGACCAACAGCATGCACGTATCCAACTTGTTTCATATTTGTGAAGTTTAGTTAACCTCATGACATCATCATGACATCATCATGATGATGTCATGATGATGTGGCGGCGGGAACCGGCCGCGGCTTTCCGTGCTTCACGTGTCGAACTCTGGGGCGCACGACGGAGGAATGTCGTGACGTCGGGCTTGAGCCGAACCTAACCGGGTCGAACCGGACCAAGTCGCGTCGAGTCGAGTCGCGTCCACATACATGTATCAACAGATTCATTAGCTATTTGGTTTGAAATTGGTTCACTGTAAGTTTTTTGCTAAATTACATTCAGCTTGCTTATCACGATAGGTCAACCTAGGGTTTTTTTTAGGATATGGAATCGTGTTGCTGTTATTCACGTTTATTAGGTACATTGTTTTGGTTGATTGATGAAGATTGTGTAAATTATCTAGCTTTTTGGCCTCATAATGATCGTTCCATTGTTGCAGATTGTTTTAGCTTGACTATTGTTACTTTATGGCCTCTTATTGCTTGTAGATTGATAGTTGATTGGATAGCTATTTAGTTAGTTATATAGTCACATAGTAAGGTTGGTTTAAAGAGGTGCTTGGCCCTCCGAGGTGTTGCTCTATTTAAAACTAATAAATCTATTTATAACCAAGAGTTGCGCCTATCTCATCCGTTTTAGATATCAATGATTTTCCGTAAGTAAACCTTTTATAATTTATATATCAGTTTGGTTGTTTTTATATAGAACAATACTGATATTGTGTTTTTTTCTCTGATTACAGGTTGAATATATGGCTAAAAGACTTTTGAAATGGGTGAAGGTGGGATGATATATTTTCTTTAGAGAGTCATGCATTCATCAATCAAGATACGATAAACGAAAGCACAACCCGACACACTATTGTGAACCTAGATTCTACACCAAGGTGAATATATACCTTATGCTATGAACATTTAGGTGTTTGACTTCATATAAACTCCTTAATGTTTGATTATTCGTCAAAAGTATCTAAAATAATGTTTGATAGGACAAATAGGGAATTCTGTGAGCTCAAATGAATGCTGTCAAATTGTTTGTAATGAAGATATTGTTAAATCAATTTGGAAACTTAAAAAATATGCTCCAATTTCATGCTACTTATATTGTAATCATATATGTAATTGATGGTTTTCTTCTTGGGTATGGTTGTTTAGGTCTTTAAGGATTGTCGCATATCTGATGCATCTGGTAATTCCTATGAACTTACTCTAATCGGGTCGAAATGCATTGGAGCCTATGTACGCAACAAGAAAAATCAAAATCAGGTAAATCACCCCCTTCGAATGTAGATGCGCAGCATTTTTTGCACTTGTGGTCATCATTTTGGCCAACTTAGCTTTGGGATGCTACCTCATGTTGATACAACTACACACATTGGCTTCTGTGTGATTCAATTGGTTGATGGGTAAGCTTTCTTAAACATATATTCCACTTTAACAAATATTCCAATTTTTACTAGGGTTAAATGGTTTATCGCCAGAAAACAATTTAAAGAACACATTGTGCAATTTAAAGAAAATAATATACAAAGTTGAGTCAAACCACACATGCACAAAACTAAGTTGAAACGGGTCAAAACTCTACCAACATTGTCAAGTGCAATATGTTGGGTTTATTAGAAATCGATTGTTTTGTCATGACATGTTCAGCATTATCACTTGGTACAAATCTAACATCATAACAGCTTAGAAATACATTTCGAGTTTTGTTTTGTGCTTTAATAATCTTCTTATAGTTTCGGGTTTAAAATTATAATTTGATTTACACTAATTAGATATATATATATATATATGAATTTATGAGGCTGCTAATATTGAACGGAAATATTGGGGGTTCCTGCAAGCGGGTATAGTTGATACAGCATGAGTTTTCATAAATTCAGGCGCAAAATATAGTGGTATGTTGTGATTTAGTTCCGACATGCTTCATCAATGCTTTATGTTACCTTTTCATTCTAAAGTTTTGTTTGGTGCTTTAATATTTGGTCCAGAAGGTATCTATCTGGCGACCCTTAGATGTGAAGCCTAAGTTTGGAAAGGCCTAGAACAAAAATGATGATCTACATGGGCTTCAATGCCAGTAGATATTATATGTTTGTGTTAAGCCACCCGCAAAACTCGCGGGATCTTAGGCTAGTTATGATTAAAAAATTAACTGAAAACAGTAAAGATAATCAAGATTAAACAATTTAACATTAAAGCACATTTGTTGACTCTAAACTCACAACTAACTTGACAACTGTTATTAATTTGCCATTAAAAGGCCAGATTGAAACTGATCAATCAGAAGTCATCTTTACTGCAAAATTAGAAGATGATTGATTATCAATCTAGATGCATTTTAACATTCCAGAATCTAATCAATTTCAGTAATTCAAGAATTTAAGCACAGATTACATAGTTTTGCAACACTTGATTGTATATTTGGCTAACATATAGTTATGCATACCAATATTGTATCTTGTGGTCCACAACCATTGCACTTAATTTCTTCGCCTTCTAATGCTGTATACCAGTCCATGGATACTGGGCACAGGCGATGAAGTTTCTGTATGGAAAATGAGTGTTTTTCAATTTAAATAATAATAATAATAATATAGTAAAATATAGTACATCGTCGTACGAAGGACTAAATATATAAATTGAACACTACATAAATGTAAACATATTCAAAGCAATGTCTTCAATGGAAATTAAGAAGCTCCGTTGTAGACACATTTTAACTTGTTATAAGAAGCTCTCATCAAGAAGAATAAAACCCAAATTAATCAATTATATAACTGTAGGTCCACCCGGAGGATCGAGTAACCTCTATTCCCTGTTTTCCGACAAACCCGAAAGTGCGGAATCCAAACGGGTAAGTTAAACCAAGTGACGAACACAAACACAAAGATTCAACGATTAACACTCCATTGTATTAACTCGTATGAAACCGTTACAAAGCAATGTTTACAAGATAAACCTATAAACTCTCAGGTGTGTGCGTGTGTGTGTTCTCTCAAAGAAATCTATTCAGACTTCGTTATAGTGTTCTGTTTGTTATCTGGGTATATATAGTAACACACTGACCAAATCAAGTTCCGGACGAAAACAGGTCGACGAAATCCAAGACTTCGACGAAATCACAGGGATTTCGTCCACTTATGGGGATTTCGCCTAAAAGGGTTTTCATCACAAGTGTTTTCGTCCTAGAAGGTGTTTTCATCACAAGTGTTTTCATCACATGTGATTTCGTCACATGTGTTGGGCCTGGACATGAGCTTCATCAATGATGGGCCAAACAAACAACCAGAAAACATACAAACTTAATCTAAACACAAACTAATCATGTATACTGCACACACGCAGTTACATGTTCATCAAACACTACAAAGTTAGTAGCATACCGAGTCAAGACAGGAGGATGTCTTGACTACGGCCTTCACTTCGTAGCCAAGTCGAACTGAGCCGAGCCGTATCCACACGATATGTATCAACAAACTCCCCCTTGGATGCTGCTCGTGAGGTTCGTAATCTCGTTCTCCATCTCTTGATGGTTCATTCATTCTTGTCGTAGGATCTTCAAAGTCTTCACGCGTCGTGAGTAGAAAGTGTATCAACAAACTCCCTTTTTCATTTAGGAAGTGTGTTAACAAACTCCCCCTTTGATTATGCTTGGGAATCTTTTGACTTCAATGCTTGAGATCCTTGTGGAATTGGTGATTGATCAGCGGCAACTCGATCATCTTTATCATTTGAGTGCCTTCACGTCGTGTCTTCATTCCGAAGCTTATCATCGAACATGTTCTCCTTGCCTTTAGCATCTGCACATGCAAGAAAGCTAAACACATAATGAGAACAACTGCTTGGAATATAGTTAACATAAAACAAAGGACACACATGTGACCAATTCTTATTCAACTACCGTCCGACAGTTTGTTTGAAAAGTTAACAGATTTTTCAATTTAGATTATTAACTTTCAAAACTTGCAAACTCTGACCGTTTATGAAGATTCAGTCGTTTTGGTTTTCATCAGATCTTAGGTAACGAAGACTTGAGTTCCAACATCGGTTAATCAAAACTAAAGCAGAAATAAAATCTTTTTGACTTTTATAAAGTTTATATTAAAACACACCTAAAATCTTTTTGGTATTTTGAATATTTCAAACTTAAAGACTGAAAGCAGTAAATAACTAATACAGAGTTGCAGAAACTAAGAAAAGTAAATATATACAAACATTCTTTTTGCGAGTTTCGAGGGTAAGAGAATCATATCAGTGTACGGTCATGCCAAAACGCTCTTGTTGTTCTTATTGTTAACATTTAGATAAACATCCTATAACGATTATCGGTATTTTTATCCACATAAGCTCAACTTATCATATGTAATCATGGCGAGGGGATACGTTAAGGTATGATTTATACTTACCGACCGGTGTTCATCCACATCACGACACATTCCCGTATCAAGGTATGCACGAGAGTTCATCTTACTGGTGAGTATACCATTTATCATCTGTTTTGACGTATAAAAAGATGTGAGTAACTCACTTATTTTGATTGAAAACGAGCCCTATGTGATAGAATCACTTATTGATGAGGAACTTGATTTTCAGATGCATGAAGGGCACAAGAGCAAGTCCGTGAACTGGTCAGTACTTTTGTACAGCAGAGAGACGAACTTGACTCCCGGATAAATGTGATATATTATCACTTGTTTTGTGGACATGTGATTGTTGATCACTTATTGAGGTCGTATGCAGTATGTACATGTATGTATGGTATCATGGAAGATCTAGACTTCGTCTCCGTTTGTTTCGGTAAAAGAAACAACCATGATACCCAGATGATAAACAGCATAAAGACCACATATCTCAGAACCTCGGCAATCTCTCAAACGAAATTTCGGTACTAAGACCATATGCCAATGAGTGGTTCCCACCTGATCTTCAGTCGATTTAAGTTTATATCACCCTGCACACTTTAAGATGATTGTGAGCCTACCGATACATCTTATATAGAGCTGCTTAACATTTTTCATTTTGCATTTCAGTTTAAAAAGGTTTAGACAGACCATTGATGTACTATCATTTTCTCTTTTGCTCGCCAGGAAACTCATTTTTGATTTTCTATTGTTTTTGGGTTTTGAATTTTTTTGATGTTTTTGAATTTTCAAATATTTGGATTTACTCCCCCTAAAATCAACAAACTTAAAATAATTTAAAAGCACAAAGATATTTACAAAAACGATTTTCCGATGCGGATTACTCTTGCTTGAACTTAATGCCGTTTACCAATAATAAAAAATCAAATCTGGATTTATCGAATGCTTTGGTAAAAAGGTCGGCACATTGGTCATCAGTGTGGACCATGACAACATTGACGAGTTTCATATTGAAACAATCACGTGTGAGGTGATATTCGAGTTCAACGTGTCAGGTCAAGAGTGCTTATAAGAGATAATAATTATTCATAAAGCAGCTTAAATATCGACAAGTATAGGAGAGATTAGAAATTTAAAACCGTATCCTGTAACTGCTTCGTGCATTGCAAGGAATCTGAGCGCTCTCCCAAGCTGGATATCCACCAGGTGTGGATTTCAAATTCGATTTTGTAGCTACTGAGAAATCTCTTCATAGCAACAAGATCATAGACCTCTGGGTCCGGCTGGTCTTCCACATTGCACCAGCGAAGGTCTTTGTCTTTCTCTTTGAGAAGTAGTGTGCGGTTGTTCAATCCACGCCAAGGCATCCGCACACCCGGTTGGTTTGTTCAACGAACATATTTTCTTCAATCACACCGTAGAGAAAAGTACCCTACACATTCATCTTGTGGACTTTGAACTTCTTGTGGAAGAAAAATCCATGAATCTTCAAAAAGTTTCAGACGTGCTACAGGCGCGTACTTTTCATTGGAATCTTTCATGTTGACTAGATCAAAAACCATAACAACCAAACTTTGGAACATATTTCATCTGGTCGAATTTTTCAACTTCATTCAACCACATTCTTTCACCATCATTCCTTCATCGGAATGTTTGTCTTCTTATCTTTTTCCTTTCTCTCCATCAATGGCAACAATATTCTCCTAAATGTAACAATATTTCGGAGCCTTATGTCGCCGATCTTGTGCATGGACTCTCCACTATCAACAATCCTAAGACTATCAATAGTTCCTCCTGGAACATCCTGCACTCTCATTCAAAGATTAGTTGGAGAGGGGGACCCAAGCCTTCACAGACTTGGGTCGTCCGTCATCATCGAGAATTGTGAAATCCATTTCCCGATGATTCGGAATTGATGTAGCTCCCCTTGAAACAATTTCCAATTTTGGTTTCCAAATCTGTTTTTGTTTTTCATTTTTAACATTTGATTTAACAGACTGTGTTTGGACAACCTCTGGTTTTAAAACCTTTTCAACTTCTTGTCGTTGTTTCTTTTTCTGTTTCATTTCCCGTTGTTTAACAAGACGAGGGTCCTGTTTTGGTGAAACAGATCTTTTACGGTAATTGTTACCATGGGGGGCATCAACCTTTGACTTTCCCTTGGTGAGATATGGACAATTCTTAACAATGTGCCCGTACTCACCGCATTCAAAACATGATCTCTGCTCAACAAACCTCGGAGTATCATAACTGTAAGAGCTTGATGATGAACTTCGTGATCTTAAGGTACTTGGTCCTACATCACAACCGTTTATGTGTAGTTGTTTTGACTGTTTCTTTTCAAAAGTTTACTTTGTTTAACAAAATCCGTGTTGGATTTGTTTTCGAAAGTTTCAATTTTATTAGTCCCTCTGGATTTCACAAAGTTTATCTTCTTGTCCTTTTTCTGAGTCTGTTTCTTTTGACCTTGAGTCGGTGATTTACCCTTTGGTTTGGTGTGATTTTGCTGCTTTTTCACTGTTGGGAATTTCTAATTGCCACATTGTTTTCGAACTTCAGCCTTTGGGATAGGAGGACACTGTGTTACCACAACGTGTGATCCTGTCTTTCCCAAAAACTTACTTGTTGAATCCTCAAAAATTTTACTAATTAAAGATTGATTAACATTCTTAATAGGAAAATCTTTGTCAGAGTAGATTTTATCATCACCAACAAGAGTGTACGGCAAATTCACACTCTCAGACTCTTGTGAGGAAGTAGACATGGACTTGATCAGAACAGTCGTAGCAGGTTTTGCGGGAGGATCACACAGAATATGATTCTCGAGAGGTATGTCCTCTTCTTTGATTACCGCATCTGACTGTGCTGAGTGAGTATCATTAGATTCATCATCTGAAGAATCAGTATCCTCAACAATGATTGGAGGATCCTGATTTTGTTCAGCAGTTACAAATGTATTTGCTGACACATCCGAATCTGATGATACTTTCGGTTTGTATCCAAGTCCCGTTGCAAATTCCTCAATGTCTAAAGGAACAGATTCTTCATAATGAGTTCTATACTCCTCATCAGGCAGTGCATCATAATTGTGTCTAATAGGTGGTGGACATTTCTTATATCCAATACACGTGACATCCTTTTTCTCTTTCTGAACATCGATGATGTGATCCAGCACATAACTAGAGTTTAAATAACTATTTAGCTTAAGATGGATCGCCTCACTTTCAGATTTAACACAAGCCATTTCTTTTTGCATTATCTCGAGCCTATTGATGTAACAGTTAATGTCAGTTTGTTTTCTTGAAACCATTTTTGTTAGCTCGGTTTTATCTTTTCTTAAGTTTTCAATCACCGTTTTAAACTCTTTTTCATGGTTTTCATAAAACATGTTGGCCTCTTTGCATTTCGAAAGATCCACTATCAACTTTTGATTGTGCATATTTGTCAATTCAAATATGTTTTGCAAATCCTCATGTTTGCTTTGCAAATCACACCACTTAGCATCTAAAGAAACATGTTTGTTTTGCAAGTCAAACAATTTAGCATTTAAAGCATCATGTTTGCTTTGCAACTCAGACATATTAGCATCCAAATCAGCACATTTATCACATAAGCTAGCAAAATTATCACAATTAACAACAGTTGGTTCATCGACACATACCTGGCTTGAGGAACTGCCGCCATTAGATGTTGACTCATTTGCCTCAGAATCAACAACCTCCCTTGTTGATTCATATTCTGAACCATCCTCGCTTGAACTTGATCTTGAACTTGAAGTTGTAACACTTCAACTGAAGTTGAAACGTCTTCAACTGAACTACTGTCATGTTCAGAACTGTCATCGTTTCGTGATGATTCACCATTGCTGGCATCTTTGACAATTTTAGCATAAAACGCCGTTTCTGTTTGACTACAGTTCCTTGGATCAACAGATGATGGTGCTACAGTAGAACGATGGCGTTGTGCAGCAACTGGTGGTAATGGATATCCATACAAATCTGTGGTTGGAGCTGGCTTTACAGGAACTTTTATCGGATTGCCATATAGATCTGTGCTTGTGACAAACGCCGTTTGAAGTGGAGCGTGTGAAGCAGGTCTTGCAGAAGTGCTAGGAGTTCCATAATACATATCAGTATTTTGTCGCACTGGTATTGCAGAAGTGGGTGCGGGATATTCGGCCCATGAGGGAGATAAACCCGTGCTTCTATACTTGCTTTCCGCATTAGACGGAGTACCCGACCAAGCCGGATTCATTTTGAATGTATAATGACGAATACCTGATTAAATCACACAAATTAAACAGTTAAAAATGTTTTACAAGTCTTCTGTTTAAAAATAACACAAGTATGTGATGAAAATAGGGGTTTTTGTTGCTGATATGTTTGATTTTGTCGCTGAAATGGTGATTTCGTTGCTGAAATGGTGATTTTGGTTGCTGAAATGTTTTACTGACACTTCTGATTTCGTCAGGAAAAGTGATTTTGTTGCTGAAATGTTTTACTGACACGTCTGATTTCGTCAGGAAAAGTGATTTCGTCCAGAATTAGTTGATTTCGTCGCTGAACTGTTATGATGAAATCAGAATTGTTGCTGAACTGTTTATGACGAAAATAGGAGGGGATTTCGTCCAGAATGAGTTGATTTCATCCAGAAACTTCTGATTTCGTCCAGAATGATATATAAGACCTGTGATTTCGTCTGGATATGCTTGATACCAGCCCAAGGTGATTTCGTGAGGATAATGTGGGATGAAAACAATGGGATTTCGTCCAAGGGTAACAAGTGTTTTCGGCCCAGAAGTTGATTTGGGCCCAGAACTGATTTCGACCCAGGTGGGGTTTTCGGCCAGCCTGATGTTGTTGACCAAAGTGTTTTCGTACAGCTAGATGACAAACACAAGTGATTTTGTTGACTAGTGATTTGGTCCAGCAGCCCTTAAAATACAAGTGATTTCGGCAGGTCCAGAACAGAAGTGATTTCGGCCCAACTTGAATGATGTCCAGCAGCTTGATATTGTTGACTAACTTAAGTGTTTTCGTTGACTGGACATAGGTGATTTCAGCCAAAGTTATGTTGTAAGTTGATTTCGTCTGGCTGATGTTGTTGACCAAAGAACCAGGTGACAATTTAGATATTTAGAACACCAACCCTTATCTCTTACTGACACAAAGACTTCTTTGTCAAACCATCATACTTTCCTGATTTCGAAGCTCCTTATTTTTACCTTTCATCATGACACTTGTACACATTTGTCAAACAATTAATATTATATAATCAACACAATAATTCAAACACAATTCAGATCAAAAACATATATAATTCAAGAACACTTTGAATAAACCAAGAACACCAAGAACACTATGAATATTCTGAGTTTTCCAGACAACAACTTTTGCACTAAAGTTTAGTAAAAACCAAATATTAACATTTAAGCATGTGTTTTAACAGTGGTTTTGTAAAAACTTATAGCAAAAACAACAAGGTTTTCAAGATTTCATAACTATTTTCCAGAAAAGTATGATATTCAAACAAGAACAAAACTGAAAAACACTTTAAAATCTATTAAAACACAAGAAAATCGACTTGGTTTAAACAAGGAATCGAGCCAAAGCTCTGATACCAATTGTAGGTCCACCCGGAGGATCGAGTAACCTCTATTCCCTGTTTTCCGACAAACCCGAAAGTGCGGAATCCAAATGGGTATGTTAAACCAAGTGACGAAAACAAATACAAAGGTTCAATGATTAACACTCCATTGTATTAACTCGTATGAAACCGTTACAAAGCAATGTTTACAAGATAAACCTATAAACTCTCAGTTGTGTGTGTTTTCTCTCAAAGAAATCTATTCAGACTTCGTTATAGTGTTCTGTCTGTTATCTGGGTATATATAGTAACACAGTGACGAAATCAAGTTCTGGACGAAAACAGGTCGACGAAATCCAAGACTTCGACGAAATCACAGGGATTTCGTCCACTGATGGGGATTTCGCCTAAAAGGGTTTTCATCACAAGTGTTTTCGTCCTACAAGGTGTTTTCATCACAAGTGTTTTCATCACATGTGTTGGGCCTGGACATGAGCTTCATCAATGATGGGCCAAACAAACAACCAGAAAACATACAAACTTAATCTAAACACAAACTAATCATGTATACTGCACACACGCAGTTACATGTTCATCAAACACTCCAAAGTTAGTAGCATACCGAGTCAAGACAGGAGGATGTCTTGACTACGGCCTTCACTTCGTAGCCGAGTCGAACCGAGCCGAGCCGTATCCACACGATATGTATCAACAATAACACATAGAAAAGTACCATTATTTGCATACAGATTCAGTAAAACTGTAAAAATATAACTTTCACTCATTTTCTAACATTTTTCTTTTATAGAAATTAACGACAATTATAGACTTTGTATATTTAACCATTATATCTATAAAGGGATTGGAAATATGTTTTAGCTCTGCAATCAATATAGTTAACATCAAAAACCTTTTGATGGAATGGTTCTGAAAGGCAACCAAAAGTATATTCAGATATTACCGGCTTGTTTGAATTATCATTCTTAGAAGTGTAGGTCCCGAAATCTGAGGATCGATAACGAAAACCTATCCTTGTTTATAACAAACAATGTCACGGGTGGGAATCCCCGTAACGATGCCAAATCAAACATAGTAAAATAACACACGCGGAATAATCAACGAAACGCAATCTATTGATTAAAATGGGATGAGAACCAAGAACAGCTGATACACACACAGTTTTGACAGAGTAACTTTAAGGGTATGCTCTCATCTAGTTTCTGAGAGAAACTAGAAAGTGTTTATATAGTAGCCTGGGCCTTAGTCTCGACGAATCACAAGGTGGGTCGACGAAACAAGCATTGGGCCAGGTACTGGGCCTGAAGCAGCCCAACAGTCGACGAAACAAGAGTTGTTTCGTCGCTGATGTCGACGAAACAGAATCAAATGACATTGGGTTGTTTCGTCGTGATGTGTTCGACGAAACATACTTGTTTCGTTGAAGGCTGCATCATGTGACCTGTTTGCTGCAAACAGACAGTTGCAGCAAACTTCATATTAAACACAATAATAATGACAGTATTACCCTTACATGCAACATGCATTGTTCGTATACATTACATACCAAATAGAGACAAAATAAGTCGGACACAAGTGGATAGGAGGATATCCGACTTGGTCTACGGCAAATACAGACTCGATAAACGTTAAAAGACCGTACAAAATACAACGGTACATAAGACTAGTTACAGACACAAAAAGGTGCACCAACAAACTCCCCCTTGTCTGTTACTCGTCTTTGGTCTTCAATCTTCTTTCTTCAGTGTTGTTCGGACCACGAACTGCCCGCATGAATTCCCCGGTAGAAGCAAAAACAAGCGACGCGCTGAAATTTCAAAGCTTGATGTGCGTCCTGATCTTCATAGAAAATGTCGTGACGATATAATCTGTTGATGTCAGCCTCGGACATGTTAACGATCCACATTGGATCCAACATCCGGTAATTTGCACGATCACCTCTAAACACAATCACGGCTTCATGAGTGTCTGAGTCGTAGCACCATAATGCCATATCTTCGAGAAAATCCTGTTGCATCGGCATTAATGGGATTTTATCTAGGACTTTCGCTGGCTGATACACAAGCTTGTATCTGCCAGTGTTAGTTGTCGGATCGAGAGTAAACTTGATTTGCTGATAAATAGGGAATTGAGGCTTGTATGACTTGTCTTTCCAGCCAGACTTCTGTTCATCTTTATCAGCCGTTCAAATAAAGTTGCTCCTTCAAAGTTTGAGCGATTTATGAGATCAATCTTCGTCAATGCTGCCACATCATAAAAAGGTAAAGATAGAATGCTCAGAACGACCGGAAGTATTGAATTCCAAATTCCCTTTTTACAGCAACACAATGTATTTCTTTGACGAACATCCAATAGAGGATTCGTCCACTCGGCTTCGCTCTCTCTAACCGTAAATAGTCAACTTGAGCAGTATCTGGCACTGGCTTGGAAACCCTTGATAAGAACTGTTGTCGCCACGTAGAGAACGCATCTGTGGCATTTTCAGCTGTATCACGGTTCTTTAAATGCTCATCAATTTCATCCACATTCTCTTGTAACCAATCTTCAACGAAAGGCTCGAATTCAGTCCCGTCTTTACGCACATACGCTGACTTCTGCTCATTTCCCTCAAAAACAATTTCATCAATGTTTTCAACGTCAGTAGATTCGGGCTCACTTGGCATTCGATCAATCTCTGCGTCATCAATCTCTCTCATAGCATGTAAAGCAAGCAATTGCTCATGAGACAGATCCTCGACAATTTCTCCTTCTTCAAGCAATTCCCCAGTGATTGGATGAACTACCTGTAATGCAAGATCAGCACTGCTAGGAACAGAAGAAGTACCTTTAACCTGTTGAGCTGTTCCAGAAGAAGTTCCTTGAGAAGATTCGATCACTGGCTGCTGAACAACAATGATTGCAGAAGATGTAGCGGCTGGCGGCTGCTCTGATGTAGTAGAAGTTTCAGGATTCCCTTGATCTTCAGGATCATGATCCCGTTTCTGCGTAACTTCTTGTTGTTTACATCGATCATCCCACAGAGTAACAACCTTCTTCCGAAGAAACTCATAGCCAGCAGTTAGCGTCTTAACTCCATCTTGTATCGTTGTATTCCGTGACTCGTACCATTCTTTCATGTAGTCACATCTTCCTTTAAGATCTTCAGCCAGCTTTTGAAGTATAGTGCTACTTCTCTCTCTCTCTCTTCGTCAGCAGCCTTCAAACGAGCATTCTCAGCCTTGAGTAGATCAATCTCAGCTTGTTGGCGCTCTATCACAGTTTGCTGTTGATCAACAGTGGACTTCAACTTGTTAATTTCCACCAATTGACTGACCTGATCATTTTTTGTGATCCTGATAAATTCAGTTTGCCTCTGAATACGATCAGCAGCTGCTTCAAGTTGAGAGAATAGAAAGTTGTTCTTCTCGTCTTGAGAATATTCTGAAAACATCCTTTGACGTTCAGAACTAGGCTGCGAAGTAGTTGCTCTTATTGTAGCAGCCATAGATCTTTGAGGAACGGCCTGAGGGGTAAACGTTGGAGTTTCAACAGCAGAAGATACCACAGGAGTTTCTTGAACTGGCTCTTGAACAGGCTCTTGAGGAACAGATTGCCGTGCGGAAGTAGCTAAGTATCTTCTTGCTTTCTTCTTTTGATGTGCAGCGGCATTCTCAGCTTTCCTTTTCTTTAAACATTCAGCTTCAGTCTCTTCTGGAACATATTCAGGATCATCTTCTTGTCTAATCTTCCTGTACCTTTTAACACCACGGTCATCAAGATACATTTCATATCCAGGCTCGATTAGTTCATCCGAATCAGAATCAGACTCGTCATCGCCACCTGCTGATGTACCACCAGCTGATGTACCACCAGCTGTACCTGCACTAGATACACCAACACTAGATGCACCAACGGCACCTGTATCACCACCATCATCACCATCATCATCACCATCACTCTCTGACATATCAGAATCAACCGGATCTGGACCAAACTTTTCAATCCTTTTTCTCTCCAACTCCGGCTCTTCGTTATCAGATTGGCTGTCATCATGACGCCATTTTTATCATTAGCTGGAGCAATATAATCGAGATTTCCTAGTGCACCAAACAACTTCCTTGGAGGTACGCTTTCTTTATATCTTTTGGCTGCAAGGTTCTTGATTATCCTTAATGAATTGAAGTTTATTGCTTCTATCTTCAGAAGGTCATTGTCGGCTTTAGGAAGACCAGGATGTTGAACATTCATAATCATTTGAAGAAACCGCGGTTACATCCAGAACTTGTTCCCGGTTATTCTACTCCCAGTCCTCGTCATGTTTTCTTTCATATTTGCGAAGAGATACTTTGAGATGCTAAATGGTTTGTTCAGCACCAACGCCACCATGAATCCGACTAGATCATTTCCAGCCATATCGTATCCAGCACGTCTATTGCTAAGACATTGAATGAGAACGTGCAATAAAAACTTGTAACGTAATGGCAGATCACCCTTGTTGATTTGTTTGCTGAAGATGTCACCTCTACACTTCATTCGTAGCAAGCAGCCTCGCGTACACATGATAGGAATAGAATCTGGAGCATCAGGATGGTCTTGTAACTGTAGAACCTCGTTCAGAATATCCGGAGAGACTATGACATCCAAATCATTCACACGACCCCTAATAACTTCTTTTCCATCCAATTGTACAACGCTTGCAGAATTCCAGAAAGCCTTGATAAGGGATTTGTAAACAGGCGTCGAGAATGTAACAGCATGATTGATCCGCGACTCCCTGATCCACTTCGTTATATCTTTCAGTTCAACGAGCTTGTCATCTGGATCCAGATAAGCGATTTGGTTATGACGCGTCTCAAACATAATCTCCTCTTCAGACTTATTCTCTTTCTTAGTCAGTTTCTTACGTTCTCCTTTCGGTGCCATCTGTACATGAAAATGTCCACAATAATTCATAATGTCACACTAAGTGTATTAGACTTATATACAATTAGGCTTGAATATCAAAAGGACATATAACACATTGATACAAACATTCTGTTAACAGGCATCAAAACTGAAAAAAAATTGCTAAGGCATGGACGACGAAACAGAAAGATATGCGATGAAACGGAGTTGACCATTGACCAATTTGTTTCGTCGACATTACCTCGATGAAACGGATCCGTTTCACCATTGGTTTGATTCGTCATGTTTGTTTCGTCGTGTCTGTTTCGTCGAAAAGGGGGTTTGTGAACAGTTAGGGTTTATCCGTTTCGTCGTTCCATGTTTAATCAATGATCAATACTCACACAAACCACCAATTTGATACTTATGTTACACAAAACAAACAGACAACAATCCTAGATTCACAAGCAATCATCAGTTTTAATAGAATCTACCCTAAACAAGTTAACAACAACCCACATCCCCTGTTTTTGTTACTTAAACCCAAACCTAACCAAGGCAAATATACACACATTGATCCTAAATCCATCTGATTTTTTAAAAGATACCAAACAAGATACAAGTATAAAACAAGAAATCATTAGGTAAACAAGGGTTTTCACGGGTTTCAAACAAAAAGAAACGGTCCAAAATGTTCGGAACATCAACCGGATCCTTTTTATACCTTTGAGTTTTGTAGAGTTTCAAAGAAAATTGAGGGATTTGAGAGTTTTAGATGGTTGAAGATGATATGGGTTTCTGAGTGAAGGAGAAAGACAAACAGTTGGGGTTTTGAAAAAGTGGAACACTGGGACCCCTTATATACACCGCCTCATTACGACGAAACGGACAATTCGACGAAATGGCTTTGGGCTCGACGAAACGGACAAGTTGGGCTGGACTTGGGCCTTAAAAAGTTAGCCCACGATGAAATGGAAATGGGCTGTTCCGTTTCGTCGTAGCTTCGACGAAATGGACTTGTTTCATCGTCTACTAAAACAAGTTTGACCAGGTTGACCAAGTTGACATCTTTGACTTTGACCATGTGTGTTTCGTCGATAATATCTTGTTTCGTCGATCATACTCTGTTTCGTCGACATCAATTTTCAAAAACACTAAGGCATGAAAATTTTGTACACTGAACAGATTGAACATATTTCCATTTTGATTGATTTTTCAAATGCAAGGACGTGTTATGAAGTTGGTTTCAGGCTTCCGGCAGAAAACTTCGAGATACCAACCATCGACTGATCAAAACAAGTAACTTACACTACAAAACAAATTAAAGTACGTTAAACTAATGAAAGACAATAACATAAAGAATTTGTACAGTGAACAATATTTTTGCGAGTTTCAAGGTAAGAGAATCATTACCAGCTTACGGTCCTTGTCAAAATGGTTTCTGATTTCTGTTTAAAGCTTTAGATAAGTATTTTACCACAATTATCGGTTTTGTTGTCCACCTAAGCTCAACTTATCAGATGTAATCATAATTAGGAGATATGATTTACGGTAAGAGTTTCACTTACTTGTCGGTGTTCATCCACTCACCACACATTCCCGTATCAAGGTATGCACAAGAGTTCATCTTACCGGTGAGTATACTGCTTATCATCCGTTTGACCGTATAAAAGATGTGAGAAACTCACTTATTTTGATTGAAAACAAGTCTTATGTGATAAAATCACTTATTGATGAGGAACTTGGTTTTCGATGCATAAGGGCACTGGAGCAAGTCCGTGAACAGGTCAGTACTTTCGTACAGCAGAGAGACGAACTTGACTCCCGGATAAATGTGATATATTATCACTTGTTTGTTTGGACATGTGATTGTTGATCACTTATTGAGGTCGAATGCAATATGTACACGTATATATAGTATCATGGAAGATCTATACTTCGTCTCCGTTATTTTTACGGTTTGATACAACCATGATACCCAAATGATAAGACAGCATAAAGACCGAATATCTCAGAATCTCGACAATCAATCAAACGAAATTTCGGTACTAAGACCATATGCCAATGAATGGTTCCCACCTGACTTGAAGTCTGTTAGGTTTATATCCTGCACATTTTAGTCTGATTGTGAGCCTACCGATACATCGTTAGTAAAGCTACTTATCATTTTTCAATTTTTCTTTTTCTTTTGACTATATTGACAGACCACACCAGTGTATATCATCACTTTCCCTTATTTTCTCCAAGAAAATCATTTTTGGTTTTCTATTGTTTTTGATTTTTTTTTATTTTTCAAAAGTAAAGACAGAAAGTAAACAACATATTTTTGGATTTTTAAATTTTCACATGTTTTTGTATTTTCTGAAATTTCTCCCCATAAAATGCGAAAAGATAAGTAAAATGAAAATCTTTTTGGATTTTTTTTTTTTGATGCTTAAGAAAATATTTACAAAAACGATCAGCCGACAGAAGTTTACTCTTGTTTCACCTTAATACCATTGACCACTAAAAGATAGTCAAAACGAGATTTGTCAAAAGCTTTTGTAAACAGGTCAGCACGCTGTTCATCAGTGTGGATTTTAACAACATCGATTAATCTTTTGTCAAAACAATCACGTATGAAGTGATACTTAATTTCGATGTGCTTGGTCTTGGAGTGTTGGACAGGATTTCTAGTGATAGATAAAGCAGCATTATTATCAACAAAAATAGAGGTAGATATGAATTCAAAACCGTAGTCGCGCATTTGTTGCTGGATCCATAGAACCTGAGAGCAACAACTTGAGGCAGCAATGTATTCAGCTTCACAAGTTGATGTAGCAACACAAGTTTGCTTCTTGCACTGCCACGTGACTAAGCGACTTCCTAAGAATTGACATCCAGCCGTTGTGGATTTTCCGTCTATTTTGCATCCGCCAAAATCTAAATCACTAAAAGCAACCAAGTCAAAACCATCATCCCTAGGGTACCAAAGACTGGTGTCCGGGCAACCCTTCAGATAGCGAAAAATCCTTTTAACAGCTCCAAGATGAGATGCTTTTGGGTTGGCTTGATATCTTGCAAGCAGGCACGTTGGATACATGATGTCAGGCGTCGATGCTGTGAGATACATGAGAGATCCGATCTTAGCGCGATAATAAGAAGAGTTGACACTTTCTCCCTTCAAGTCCGGAGTAATCCCGTGATTAGTCAGAAGTGGGGTACCAATGGGCGTTGCATCAGACATCTGGAATCGGCTCAAGATGTCACCAACATATTTAGTCAAATGGATGAATATCCCAGACTCAGTTTGTTGAACTTGTAAGCCCAAAAAGAAATTCATCTCTCCCATTGCGCTCATTTCGAACTTTTCCTGCATAACACGTTCAAATTGTCTGCACAAAGTATCGTTAGTAGAACCAAAAATGATATCATCAACGTATACCTGTACCAACAAAAGATCTCCATCCTGTTCCTTGATGAAAAGAGTACAGTCGATAAGACCCCGGCGAAAACCATTCTCCAGCAGATAAGTAGATAAGGTTGCATACCAAGCCCTCGGTGCTTGATGTAATCCGTAGAGAGCTTTGTTGAGCAACCAAACCTGATCGGGATGGATAGGATCTTCGAAACCTGGAGGTTTTTCGACATACACCTCTTCTTCAACAATACCATGCAAAAATGCGCTTTTGACGTCCATCTGATAGACTTTGAATCCTTTAAAAGAAGCATAAGCTAGAAAGATCCGAATAGCCTCCAGACGTGCAACTGGTGCATAAACCTCGTTGTAATCAATGCCTTCAATTTGACGAAAGCCCTGAACAACCAATCTTGCCTTGTTGTGAATGACCACTCCACGATCATCCTTTTTGCACTTGTAAACCCAACGGGTGCCAATTTTCTTATAGTTGTCGGGTTTTTCAACAAGTCTCCAAACACCCAGCTTCTGGAACTGTTGTAGTTCCTCTTGCATTGCTTCAACCCAAGAATTATCCTTTAAGGCTTCTTTCCAAGATTTTGGTTCTTCTTGTGAAACATAACAAGTGAAGGACCAATCATTTTGAAGACCAGATTCTCTAATGGCTGAATACAAACCAGCACTTTGGTTGTTTCTCAGCTGATTACGCGTCTGCACTCCTTGTTGGACATCTCCTATGATATTCTGCTGTGGATGGGTATCGTGTATCCTCATTTCAGGATTTTCAGGAACACGAGCATTAATACCCAAATTGTTAATATTAAGATCAACAACCAACTCCACACCTGGAATATGCGTAGAAGTGGATGCATTCCCTTCAGCAGTATCATTATCCTGCACATGAGGAGTATCAACAAAAGTGCCCTGAATAGGAGCAACTGGAGCTGAAATGCCTTCAGTCGCATCCAGATATTCATCATCTTCCGATGACTCATTGTACTCAGTAGCATCTTCAAATCCCTCATTTTGAACTGTGTTGTTAACCGAATTCGAACCTTGTGGGTTAACAATAACAGGTCTAACCAATGGCGAGTCAGCAGCGTTGTCACTATCAAATAACATTCTAGCAGCTGCAGAATCTTCGTCAAAGGTTGGCAGATCAAAGGAGTTGAATAGCCCATCGTAGTCGAACATCCAAGGATCACTCGGAGCCCTAACAGGACTTGTATACCTTTGAACCCTTACTTCACTCCATAGTTCAATCTTTTTGGTAGCCAGATTCCAAACACGAAAATTCGGAGTAGCATATCCAAGGAAGAAACCCTCGATAGCTTTCGCACCAAACTTTCCATCCGGCTCAATCATAGTGCATGGACTGCCAAAAGTTCTAGAAAAGATAGATCCGGTTTCCTTTTCTGTAGAAGTTCGAAACAAGTCTTGCCATATCTCTTAATTGTAAGAACTCGGTTTAATGTGTAACAAGCAGTCGACATAGCCTCCGCCCAGAACTGAACAGGAAGCTCCGACTCTACCAACATCGTTCTTGCAGTTTCGATTATCATCCAATTCTTCCTCTCCGCGACATCGTTTTGTTGTGGAGTGTATCGAGAACTGTATTCATGAAGAATGCCCTTAGAAGTACATAACTCATCCATCACACGGTTCTTGAACTCAGTTCCATTGTCACTTCTGATCCTCTTAACTTTCAACGTGTAGAGATTTTCCAACATTGTAAGAAGATCCTTGAGGATGCCAGGAATATCACTCTTGTGTGCCATAAAAGCTACCCAAGAAAATCTAGAATAATCATCAGTAACCACTAAACAATAAGCATCCCCGAAAGTTGTCTTGTGTCTCATAGGTCCAAAGAGGTCCATATGAAGACGTTCTAGAGGCATACTAACAGTGTTGATTTTCTTCAGAGGGTGAGACTTCTTCGTTTGTTTCCCTTTCTGGCACGAAACACAGATATCTTGTAGATGAAAGCTTCTCACGGGCACGCCATTCACAAGATTGTTTTTCACCAAATGGTTCATTTTTCTTAAGTGAATGTGCCCCATTCTTCTGTGCCAAGATATAGACTCCTTCTCTGTGGCTTTTGAGACAAAACATGTGACTTGTGCAGAAGTCGTAATCACTTGGCTCATATCAAGAATACAAAGATCATTAACTTTTGGAGCCGATAAGAGAATCCATTCTTCTGGAATTTTGAAACCAGGTTTCAGCACATAACAACCGGCATCATCAAAATGCACGGTGAACTTCTTATCGCAGATCTGCGAAACACTGAGAAGATTATGATCAATTTGTCGAACATAATTGATTTTTTCGAAAGACACAACACCATTGGAGATCATTCCCTCTCCAGTGATGTACCCGCCTTTGTCTCCAGCGAAAGTGACATAGCCTCCTCTAATATTTCTCACATCATATAGAAGCCGTAAGTCGCCTGTCATGTGCCTAGATGCTCCACTATCAACAATCCAATGACTATTAATAGTTCCTCCTGGAACACCCTGCACATATCATCAATGATCAGTTGAGGATGGGGACCCAAGCCTTAGTGGTCTTGGGTCGTCCCTGAGCATCATGAAAGATGATCTCGATTTCTTGATGATTTTGTAACACAACACCTCCTCCTGAATTTTCACCCGTCTTAGGTTTCCAAGTTTGATTTGTTTTACCAAATACAATTTTATGAACAGATTCTAAAACTTTTGGTTTTAAAAATTGTGAAGAACTTGGTTCCTTTTTGACAGTTTTGACTTCAGATTTTAAAGCCTTTTCAACAGCTTTGACGTTTTGACGTCGTTGTTTCGTTTCTTGTTCCTTAACAGTTCTTTTATCATGTTTTGGTGAAACGGGACGACGTTGAGGGTGAACCTTTTCAGGTGGTGATTTCTCAACAAATTTATCTTTTGGAGTGTTTGGACAATTTTTAATGATATGTCCAAACTCCCCACATTTAAAGCATGTTCTCCTTTCCACAAACTTAGGAGAATCCGATCGACCAACAGATGTCGAACCCATAGAACCCGAGGTACTTGCTTTTTCATCACACCCGTTTGAATGTTGAGTGTAATTGTTTTGGCTATCACGTTTTAAAATTTTGATTTGTTGTACAAAATCGGTGTTTGACTTGTTTTCAAAAGTCTCAATTTTATTCGTACCCTTCAATTCTACAAATTTGACATTACTGTTTTTCTTCTGATAACGAGCTCCTTTTGTTTCAAATTTAGATTGAGAAACATTAGGCTTTTGAGCTCGCTTTTCTGATTGTTTACCCTTAGCAGCAATAGGTTGTTGCTTTGTTGGTGATTTTTGATTTCCAAATTGTTTCTTGATTTCAGCTTTCGGAATTGGGTCACATTGAGTTACAGTAATTCCTGGAATTATCTTTCCCAAAAATTTGTTTGTATTATTTTCAAAAACTTGATCAATCGAAGATGGATTGACATCCTTAATTGGGAAATCGTGATCTGAATATATTTTAGAATCACCAACCAAAGTGTACAACACATTATTATTCTTAATGGTAGACACAAATTTCTTGTCATTCTTGACAGGATCTATCATTTGTTGAACAACTGGTTGAACAGCAGGAGTAGTAGGATCACACAGAATATGATTCTCAATTGGAACTTCTACTCCTTTCATTTTGTCAAGTGATTTATCCTGATTACTCACATGTGATTCTGGTTCATCATCAGACGACTCATAGTCCTCAATGATTGGAGGACTTTATTTCGTAGATGTTGAAGTTTCTGTTTGCTCAGATGATGTACTTGAAGAATTGTCCGATTTGAACCCTAGGCCAGTAGTAACTTCTTCGTAATCAAGAGGCACACTGTGTCACACCCTGGCTTTGCAGAAGCGTGGTTATTTTGGTGTGACTTCTTAATACCATAGCTTAATCATGACAAGCTATATGAAATAAAAACCATGCAAGATCATCCATTAAAATAAGTTTGAAGAGTAAAGAACCACAACATTGTCTTAACGGATATCACATCCTAACAAACATAAACAGTGTTCATAAGACACAACACCAACAAGAAATAAACACAGTTTAAGAACTGTGACTCGTCCAGGAAAAAGTCACATCCCTTAAACTCGGATGACCTCGAAACTAGTGCAGCGGGAAAACGTGTCATACCGCGCCAGATCCTTTAATTCCCTGAAATACATGTAAGTTGAAAAATCAACAATAATGTTGAGCGAGTTCATGTGTAAGTGAGTAAATAAACCTTTGTATGTATAAAAACCCTGGTATGTAGCAAATAAGGAAAAAGAGATCACCAATGGTTTGCAAGGCCATTGATATGTGTGAAGTGCAAGTAGGAAGACTCAAACCTAGCAGATTTATGCGTTGGGTACAAAGTCACCCCGAGGTCCGTTCTGTTTGGGCCTGGGGCTGGGCTCGCTACACCCAGATAGATCTACCGCTCCTGCCCCTCGGTCCTACCCTGAGGATTAATGGCCTCAAGTTTCCGCCTACCCACTAACATGATCTGAATAATAACCCTCCTTACGCTAACCATACCATGTAAGAAATATTCGTAATCATAGTAACATGTATTTCACCCCCGCAGTTTAGAAAACTGAAAACAGTTAGAGAAAAGGGGGACATGAACTCACAGTGGTGCGTCTCTACCAAGTATATCTCCTGATCAAGCAGCTGTGCGACGACCTACACGTACTAAATCTATTAGACGGACGGCCGTGCCTTAGCTTAAGGTTTAAGTTTTTGGGAAATAGTTAGACAACTATTTCGTGTTTATATTTTTGTAAATACTTGGTAATTATTTTCCTTCCCAAGGATGGGGGATTTAATACATGCGTGTTCGTAAAATTCGAAATATATTATTAAGTCTCACTTAATATATTTATTTCTTACTCCAAAATATAAATATTCTTCCCAAAAATATTATATTTTAATACATGTGATGCTCCCAAAATAATACTTTGCCAAAAATACGCGCTCATAAATATTTTCTTAAAATGCGTAAGTTACGTTTTAAAGATCGGGTGGTAATAATTATACCGTTGTAACTTAGTATTTATTATGAAGGTGTTTGTATTATTTTGGAATCGTTATCATTCGGTAATATTATTTTTACCCTAAAAATAATATTTGTATAGTTCACAAAATAATCATAGAAATTCACAAGTGTTGTTATGAAAAACATATATTCTAAATATATATATTTCAGGTTTTATTTTGTGAAAATCCCACCTCCGACACTAAGAAATTTTGTAAATAGAATCGTGGCGAAATTTACATTTTCGAAAACAAGTTAGAAATTTATTTATAATACTTGTGATGAAAATAATTTCAAGTGTTAGGTTTTTGGAAAAATTTTGCCAGAGTTTCCCCTGTAACTGGAGGTGGCCACGCTTTCAAGCGTATCATTTTCTTTTAAAATCCAAATCACAATTTCCTCAATCAACGATAAACAATATTCAACTAGTTAAAATAGATATAATCTCAAAAATACACGAACTTGTGGTTTTTCCAAAATATGTAGTATCTTTCCATTATTTTTCGTGGTTTTTTGTATAGATCAATTCGGTTACTTGAAAGTCTCGTTTTTAAAGAAGTTACATCTTTACAACTTCTTGTCAACATTTACAAAAATAGTTCCTTTGTCAAAACTTTGTGTTACACAAGTGTCTACACACTTGTGTGTTTACAAAAATCACTCTTGTTCAAGTAAAACCCGGTTTTAGAAAACATGATTTCTTTTGACGCTTGGTCCTTTGAAAATACCGCTTGTAGATCCGTAGATCTACTAGTTTACCACTCTACTTCATAAGAAATATTGATTTTACACAAGTTCATGCTTAATGTGTAGTAGTGTTCATCATTTAACCCCTTTTACACTTAAACATACTCTAGGTCATGTTTCATGGACATGACTTAGCCGGGTTAGATGACGATCCGAGCTACTACAATCATAGATCAACACTAAATAATCACAACAAAACAAGTCTTACAAGTTTTACACAACTCTATAGCTTTTATCCAACTTATTTCTCATTCTTGTAAACTTTTAGTGTGTGATTTAGTATGTTCATGATTTTCACCCGACAAAGTTCATATTAACCACTTTAGAATAGATCAAGAGTGTGTTTGAAGTCACTTACTACTAGCTCGAGGCTAGGGAAGAAACTAGTCGAAAATCGAGTGGATAAAAGCAATGGGGTGAGGTCCTTCGCGATCCGAATGCACCGAGCTCCTTTGTATGAGATCCTTAACACTTGTATGCACTTGGAATGGGTTGAAGGAAATCGAAAATGGATGGATGGTTGTGGGTGGTGTTCGGCCGAGAACCAAGAGAGAGGGAGAGAGTGTTTTGTGGTTAAGTGTTGTGATAAAATGAACATGATGGTTTAAGATGGTTACTTATAGACAAAACCTTTCACAATTAACCAATGGTTTTAGTGTCTACTAGATATTAAACACATATGATTATTATAATCAACAAAGGACAAGGGTGTCCCCCCTAGGGGACGGGTTCGGTTGAGGGGGGGGGGTTATCCGGTTCCATTTCAACTACTAGTTAGGATAAAGTTAAGTGATTAGAAGGTGTAACCATTTACTAGCATGTTATGCATTGTGACGGGTGTTAGGGTATCCGGGAACCCTAACTGGTTTAGAAAAAGAAAAACAATGTGAATGGCAATATTTTTATGTTACGGGTAAAGTCCGGTTGTTCGGTTGGATAGTGATCCGTTAAAGTGCTTAACAAAGCTTTAAAGTGTCATTATTATTATTTTTAGTGACACAACTTATTCCCGACACTTTGGAAAGTGTCTAGAAATGTTTTTTTTCTCATGTTTTGGCACTTTATTAGTTAGCTAGATGCTGAATTTTAATTAAAGTGCTGAATTTTGTACTTAAAGTACGATTTAGGCACATCCGGTCACTGTAATCTCATTCCTAGTGACGCAGTTCTACAACCCTTATATCCCTACACTCACCACTAGTGTAGCAAACTATCTCAGGCTCTTACAGGCCTTAGAGGTAGTACCTGCCTGGTGCTAGTTATGACAGCACGTTTAATAGGTTATCCGTTCATTGTGCTACTGTGCTTTTGGTGCATCAAGGTTGTCACAAAGGTGCTGTAAGCAAAACATGGAGTGACAGCAAGTAAAGTATGATGCAAGTAAGTACATGTATCAGCATTCAAGTAGCAGTTTATCCATAAGTTCAAGTAAGCACAGTAATTAAGCAGTAATTAATTATTAATTAAGTCGTACGGATACCTGGTTTAGTGAGGGTTGTCACATTCTCCCCCCGTTAGAAAAATTTCGTCCCGAAATTTTAAGTTCTGCTTCTAGAAGCAGGGTTCTTGGGAAATAGGTGGGGGTATTTCTCTTTCATCCGGTCCTCACGCTCCCAGGTGTATTCAGGACCATGTCTGGCATTCCAACGAACCTTGACGAGCTTGACACTGCTCCGGCGGGTCTTGTTTACTTTCCAATCCGTAACCTCAACAGGTTCTTCAACGAAATGGAGTATGTCATCAACATGAATCTCGTCGGTGGGAATGACAATGGTATCTTGAGTTGGACTTTTCTTTTGGTTGGATACATGGAAGGTATCGTGAACTACATTCAGTTCAGCAGGTAAGTCCAGCTTGTATGCTACTAGCCCTATTCTTTCCAAAATTCTGAAAGGGCCAATGTAACGCGGATTCAACTTCCCACGCTTTCCGAAGTGTGCCACACCCTTCCAGGGTGAAACTTTCAATAAAACCATATCTCCGACTTGGAATTCCAAATGTTTCCGGTTTGGATCTGCATAGGCTTTCTGTCTGTCGCGAGCCGCTTCGATGCGTTTTCGAATCTGCGCAATCTTGTCTGTCGCCTCTTGGACGATTTCAGGACCAACAAGCTGCCTATCACCTGCGTCAGCCCAGCATAGGGGTGATCGACACTTGCGTCCGTAAAGAGCTTCAAATGGCGCGGCTCCAATACTGGTGTGGTAGCTGTTGTTGTATGAAAATTCGACCAATGGCAAATGCTTATCCCAGCTACCGCCCAAATCCATAACACATGCTCTCAGCATATCTTCCAAGGTCTGAATAGTCCGCTCGCTTTGACCGTCGGTCTGAGGGTGAAATGCAGTGCTCAGATTTAGTTGTGAGCCAAAAGCTTCTTGGAAGGATTGCCAAATCCTTGATATGAAACGTCCATCTCTATCAGAGATGATCGAGAGAGGTACTCCATGACGTGCGACGATCTCTCGCATGTATATTTCTGCCAGTTTGCTGGTGTTATCCTTCTCTTTGATTGGCAGAAAGCGTGCGGACTTTGTTAGGCGGTCAACTATCACCCAAATAGTGTCATGACCTCTTGGCGTTCTTGGCAACTTTGTAATAAAATCCATGGAGATTTGTTCCCATTTCCACTTGGGAATCTCAGGTTGTTGCAGAATTCCTTAAGGCTTCTGGTATTCCGCTTTCACCTTAGCACACGTTAAACATTTGCTAACATATACAGCAACGTCGCCTTTCATCTTAGGCCACCAATAGTAATCCTTGAGATCTTGGTACATCTTATCCGCTCCTGGATGGATAGAGTACCGCGATTTGTGAGCTTCATCAAAAACAACTTTCCTTAAACCACCAAACAGAGGAACCCAAATCCTTTTCTCAAAACATAACGTTCCTTCCTCGTTTGGCACCAATAGCTTCTCCATCCCACGGAGATATTCTTCTTCAAGATTTCTTTCCTTAAGAGCTTCTTTCTGCGCGGCACGAATGCGCAAGGAAAGATCGGTTTGGATAATCATTTCTAAAGCCCTAACCCTTATGGGCTTGATCCTCTCTTTTCGACTTAGGGCGTCGGCAACCACATTCGCCTTCCCTGGATGATACTTTATCTCGCAATCGTAATCATTTAACAACTCAACCCATCGTCTTTGTCTCATATTCAACTCATTCTGGTTGAATATGTGTTGTAGGCTCTTGTGATCTGTAAAAATTGTACATTTCGTACCATACAGGTAGTGTCTCCAGATCATTAAAGCAAATATCACTGCGCCTAGCTCCAAATCGTGCGTGGTATAGTTCTTCTCATGTACATTCAACTGACGTGATGCGTAAGCAATAACCTTCTGGAGTTGTATCAACACGCAACCCAATCCTTGGCGCGAGGCGTCACAGTATACCACGAAATCCTCAGTACCTTCCGGTAGTGCTAGGATTGGCGCATTGCAGAGTTTATCCTTCAACAGCTGAAACGCTTCTTCCTGTTTGATTCCCCAATCAAACTTCTTATCATTCTGGGTGAGGAGCGTCAGTGGTTGAGCGATCTTCGAAAAATCCTCAATGAACCTTCGATAGTAGCCAGCCAAACCCAAGAATTGTCGAATCTCGGTTGGCGTCTTTGGCGCTTCCCAATTCTTGATCGCTTCGATCTTGGTTGGATCCACATGGATTCCATCTCCGTTCACCATGTGTCTAAGAAATTGGACTTCACGTAGCCAAAATTCGCACTTAGAGAATTTGGCATACAGCTGTTCTTTCTTCAGCAGCTCCAAAATAGCTCTTAGATGTTGTTCGTGCTCAACCTTTGTCCTTGAATAAATCAAGATATCGTCGATAAACACAATCACGAACTTGTCCAAGTACGGCTTGCAAACTCTATTCATCAAATCCATAAAGACTGCAGGTGCGTTTGTCAACCCAAACGGCATAACAAGGAACTCGTAGTGTCCATAACGAGTTCTGAAGGCTGTCTTCGGGATACTCTCCTCTTGTATCCTTAACTGATGGTATCCAGATCGCAAATCGATCTTTGAGTAAAAGCTTGAACCTTGCAGTTGATCAAACAGATCATCGATTCTTGGCAGAGGATATCTATTCTTGATCGTCAGCTTGTTCAGCTCCCGGTAGTCTATGCACATTCGAAAACTACCGTCCTTCTTTTTGATAAACAGGACCGGAGCTCCCCAAGGCGAGAAGCTTGGTCGGATAAATCCCTTGTCTAACAACTCTTGAAGTTGTGTCGACAATTCTTGCATCTCAGACGGGGCAAGTCTATAAGGTGCCTTAGCCACAGGCGCGGCGCCTGGGACTAAATCGATGTGAAACTCCACTTGCCTCTGAGGTGGTAGTCCAGACAAGTCCTCCGGGAAGACTTCCAGATACTCCCTCACGACAGGGATGTCTTCGATCTTCGGTTCTGCAGCTTTCTTGTCTACAATGTGTGCCAGGAAGGCAGCACACCCTTTTTGCAAACACTTTCGCGCTTTGAGGCAGCTGATTATTCTTAACGGCGTATCGCGCTTTTCGCCATGTACTACAATTGTTTCGCCATCTTCGGTCGGGATACGAACGACCTTTTCGTGACAAACAATTTCTGCCTTGTTGCTTGATAACCAATCCATTCCTACTACCACGTCAAAGCTCCCCAGCTGGACTGGTAGTAGATCCAAAGTAAACTCACGTTCTCCCTACTCGATTGCACAACCTCTGATCACTTCATTGGCTTCTACTAACTTCCCATTAGCCAATTCGATTGAGTAGGGAATATCTAACTTACTAGCGGCTAACCCAAGCATATTCTTAAATTCTAACGATACGAAGCTATAGTCGGCACCAGTATCAAATAAAACGGATGCATAGCGTTGGTTTACAGGGAACGTACCAGTAACGACATTGGGATCCTGGCGCGCTTCCCTCGCTTCGATATTGAACACTCTTCCACGGGCTTGTTTCAACTCTGGGCAGTTCCTCTTAAAGTGCCCGATATCACCACAGTTAAAGCATCCAGGTCTTTGCCCGTTTCCACCTCCATTTCCAGCTTGATTATTCCTTTGGTTACGATCCACAGCGCCCGCTTGATTCACATTGTTGCCTCGATTCCCATTACCTCCATTGTTTCCTTGTGGGCGATTTCCATTTCCACCCCGGTTATTGTTTCTGTTTCCAAATCCTCCTTGACCTCCCTGGCCGACAGTGGCCCAACAAGAATCCTTCAAGTGGACAGGTTTCCCACACGCTTCACACACCTTCAAACCACATCGGCCAGAATGGTGACGCTGGCAGGTGTTGCACTTGGGCTGGGTGCCCATATATCCCTTTCCTTTCTTTCCACTACCAGCTGTAACCTGAGCTGGCGCGTTTGGCTCTCCTTTCTGGACAACACCACTAGTGCCTTGTTTGAAGTTCGAGAACTTTCGTTTGTTACCTCCGGATGACTCGACGTGAGTCTCTTTCTTCTTTGTCTCGATCTCATCGAACTTGTTCAGGCGGATAGCCTCCTCAGTGAGAGCCACGCTCAAATCGATTGCCTCAGTAATCGTTGCAGGCTTGGAGGAGGTCACCATGCTTATGATTTGAGGAGCTAATCCCCAAATGAAGCATTCAATCCGCTTGAATTCTGGAGTGACCATATAGGGTACCACATGCGACATGTCGTGAAACCTCTGAACATATTCCGCGATCTTCGGACCTTCCATCTTTAAATGCCAGAACTCCGTTTCCAATCTTTGGATTTCAGCGCGAGAGCAATACTTTTTGCGCATTAGTTCCTTCAGTTCGGTCCATGTTAGTGCGTAGGCAGCAGCTTCACCAAGTGTCTGCACTTGCAAAATCCACCAAAATAGGGCTCCATCCAAAAATAGCCCAGAAATGTAGGTGACTTGCTGGTCTGGTGCACATTTGCTCATGCGGAGAACAGATTCAGTCTTCTCGGCCCAACGAAAAAAAGCGACAGCACCTCCGGTGCCATCAAAGTTGACAGGCTTGTGATGTGTGTAAAATGCAACATATAAATTACATCAAATGAGGCATAAAACTAACCCTTTTTTAGTACTAATATTGGAAAAAGAGTGTTTTTGTCTTCCTTTTGTATTTTCAGGATTAAATGAGCTCAAAAACGCAAAAGAAGCAAAAAGACAGATAAATCCAACATAAATACAAGAAAAGGAACATTAGTGGACTGCCCGAACCCTCAACGGCACCTTCCAAAGCAAAATAGAGAAAACAGAAGGCTGAACACGCCCCGTGCTCAGCCAGCACGGGGCCGTGCCCAAGAAGCAGCAGAAAAGACAAACCTATAGAAGCTTCTATTGCCCATCACGGGGCCGTGCTCAGCGGACACGGGGGCGTGTCGAAAGTACAGCAGGCGCATTTATTGTAATTGCGAATTACAATTAATGAGGAGAGAGAGTGTCAGACGGACACGGGGCCGTGCCCAGCGGACACGGGGCCGTGTCCAGCTCTCTGTTCAGCCTATAAATAGGAGTGCTTGGATTCATTTCATCTCATCCCTTGGCACACCACCTCTCTCACACTTCATCCACCACCCACCACCATCACAACACCATCATCCACCACCATCATCCATTGTCCATCGTAGAGTGTGTGAGTCGTCTCGGGATCCAAGATTGATCGTAAGAGTTCTTGACAATCAAGGCCATGTTTGCCTAAGTCTCTTACATCACTTGGTGAAGACAAAGTGTCTAGTATAATACTTTTTATTTCTAATCTTTTTCACTTTTTATTTGGTTTTGTATTAATGACTTTAATAACTAGTTACTTATGTTGAAGGTGATCTTTCCTTATCGTTTGTCCGTGGTGTCTTGGCATTATTTTACTGTCTATATAAATTAAAGGATTTTCACCATTCATATCTCCACGGTCTATATGGAGGTATGTTGGCTACCTGGTAGGGGGGTTAAGGGAACGGTTTGGTAAAGGTCTTGCCATTGTTCAGCGTTTAGAGGTCCTGCAATGGACCTGGGTCAAATTTAGTAGGACCTCCTTCAATACTTCATGGTATTGGATGGCGGGGGTCCAAACTCTTTGATCCCCTCATAAGTTAACTACTATTAATACTATAACCCGGCTATTTAGGACTGTATCCCTGCTGACTCAGACTACTTAGCCGAGGGTAACGTCACCGCCAAAAGCGGGGCCTACCACAATACTGCATTAATAACTTAATTCATTATCTTCCAATAATCCACCCCTTTAGGATTGTATCCCTGCTGACTCAAACTACTGGGGTGAGGGTAACGTCACCTTCAAAAGAGGGGCCTACTACAATAACTAAGATAATCTCTTAATTATGTGCAAAAGTGCGAAAATAATCAAAGGTTATACTAGATACGAGTCGGAACCAAGTGATTCATCTTGTCTATCTGTTTTTATTTTCAGCATTTTAGTTAGTTTTATTTTTCTTAGTTTAAAACATTTTTCTAAACTTTTATTTTGGTTAGACGTTGAGGATAAACCGGTACTAAAAGCTCTTGTGTCCTTGGACGACCTCGGTATCTTACCAACGCTATGCTACATTCAACGATGGGTGCACTTGCCCATATGTGTGTTTAGTGTTAGTGAAATATCGTGTTTTATAAATTTAAAACTTGGCTAAAATAAGTGTTAAAAAGGGCTTAAAATATACACCTAATATAAGTAACACTTCGCACGCATCAAGTTTTTGGCGCCGCTGCCGGGGACACAAGGATTTTGAGAAAGTTTAAAATCGACGGCCTAATCAGTTTTTCAAAACCTTTTTAAAACGCGCGCACATTTTTCTGCATTTTAGTTTAGTTTGCATTTACAGTAGCCTGAACACGGGGCCGTGCTCATTGAACACGCCCCCGTGCTGCATATTTTTAGTTAGATACCCAGATACAGAGTCTGAACACGGGGCCGTGCTCGCTGAACACGCCCCCGTGCTCAACGTGACCAGTAACTTTAATTAAAACGCCCAGATACAGATCCTGTACACGGGGCCGTGTTCACCAGACACGGGGCCCTGTCCAGCCTTCTGTTTCAATCTTTGTTTCATTTTCTGGTCCCGAGACTCAGTTGTGGTCTGCTGAGTGATTCTTATGGATCAATACTCAGGAGGTTACAACTACACCTATGATGAGGATGATTATAGGGGTAATTATTGCACAAATTGTCGTAATACACGTTCGATTCAAAATAATCACTCGTATCAACCATCCAATTCATACACTTACTATGAGGAACCCAGGTACGAGCCATCAACTTCATACACATCCTATGAAGACCAAAGGTATGAACCTCCTCCCTCATACTCATATTTTGATGAACCAAGGTATGAGCCTTCTTACTCATACTTTGAGGAACCAAGATATGAGCCACCACCTTCATATGCTTATTATGAGGAACCTTGGCACGAACAACCCACCTCATATGAGTATTATGAAGAACAAAATTACGAACCTTATCCATCATATGCTCACAATGAAGGACCATGGTGTGAACCATCAACTTCATATGGGTATTATGAGGAACAAAGGGTTGAACAACCGGATTCAAGCTTAGAAAATAATGATTCTTTTTCTATAACCGAAGTGACCGATAGGATATTAGAACACATTAGAGTTATCGATCGATGTATAAAAGAAGCTCGCGCAAGGGAAGAGGAGTCCCGCACAAGAGAAGAATTAAAAAAGGAAGAGATAACTAAAAATGAAAAAAATGGAAGAACAAATAAGTGAAAAACCGACACATGAGCTAAGCAACGAAAAAGGTGAGTCCAATAACGTTAAAATCCAAGAAGAGTCTAATTTTGAAGAAATTAATCTCTTGACACCTTCTTTCGAAAATCATTGTTTAGTACCCACTCATGCTAAGTTTTTAAAAGAGTTAAACACTAACACTAAAATTTACGAAACGGTAAGTGTTAAGTTAACTAATGATCAAACTTCACTAATAAAAGAAGACCCATTTGAAATTAACATCACATCGGTTCCATGTTTCTTTCAAAATTCGTTTATTAGTAATGTCACAATCGATAAAGATCTTTGTGTTAACATAATGCCTAACTACCTTTTCGAAAAATTAAGTATTAGTGATTTTTCTCCACTTCAAATACCCATTTTTCTATCCAATTGGAAAGTAATAAAATCAATCGGTATAGTTGAAGATGTCTTGGTTCAAACAAATCAAATGGTAATCCCAACCGACTTTGTCATCCTCGATGACGCTCCTCTTGTGTTGGGACGACCATTTTTAAAAACTCACGAAGCTTTGAAAAACCGGAAGTTCAACAATTTACCTCTTCAATTAGGGGCATTTAAAAGAAGTGTCGATCTCGAACGATCAATGAAATATCCATTCGGCAATAATGACCCCCTAATTGAAGATGAAGATGAACCACCCGATACAATTGAAGAGATTGACCACTTTGTTGAAGAAGAGGTCGCCATAGAACAAACTTTTAAAGTTCTTAATCGAAGCGAGCAACCAAATAAGGAGTCTCCTAAAGACCCACCACTTGAGCTCAAAGAACTTCCAAAAGGTTTGGAATATGCTTTTCTGGACAAAGATGGTAAGTTACCTGTAATTATTTCGTCTAAATTAGATAACCTAGAAAAAGAAAAACTAATTAGTCTTTTGAAAAAACACAAAAATGCAATAGCTTGGAAACTTGTTGACATAAAAGGAATTAGTCCTTCTATGTGCACACACAAAATCTTGATGAATGATGACTACAAATCAGTCATACAACCACAACGTCGCGTAAATCCAACTGTTCAAGAAGTGGTTAAAAACGAAGTCATCAAATTACTTGACGCCGGACTTATCTATCCTATTTCCGATAGTCCTTGGGTAAGTCCCGTCTAAGTAGTTCCAAAGAAAGGAGGTATGACGATGATTACTCACGAAAAGAATGAATTAATACCAACAAGAACCGTCACAGGATGGAGAGTATGTATAGATTATAGACGATTAAATGAAGCAACAAGAAAGGATCATTTTCCTTTACCCTTCATTGATCAAATGTTAGAAAGATTATCCGGTCATAAATTTTACTGTTTCTTGGATGGTTTTTCAGGTTACTTTCAAATCCCGATAGCACCCGAAGACCAAGAAAAGACAACTTTCACATGTCCCTATGGAACTTTTGCTTATCGACGCATGCCGTTTGGTCTATGTAATGCCCCCGCAACATTCCAACGTTGCATGGTAGCCATTTTCCATGACATGATAGAAAAGACAATGGAAGTCTTCATGGACGACTTTTCTATCTTTGGGGATTCATACGACCAATGCCTCGATAACCTTGAACGAATGCTATCCCGATGTGAGGAAACTAACCTCACCCTTAATTGGGAAAAATTCCATTTCATGGTAACGGAGGGAATAGTACTCGGTCACAAGATCTCAAGCGAAGGAATGGAGGTGGATCGAGCCAAAATAGATACCATTTCTAGATTACCTCCTCCATCCTCCGTAAGAGCTATTAGAAGTTTCCTAGGGCATGCCGGATTTTATAGGCGGTTTATCAAAGACTTTTCAAAAATCTCAAGGCCTCTAACAAAATTACTTGAAAAAGATGCTCCTTTCATCTTTGACAAGGATTGCAATCAAGCATTTCTAACCCTAAAGGAAATGCTAGTCAATGCACCTATCATGATAGCACCTGATTGGAAGTTTCCTTTCGAAATCATGTGTGATGCTAGTGACTTTGCAGTTGGAGCTGTCTTGGGACAGAGAAAAGAAAAGCATTTCCACCCAATATATTATGCGAGTAAAACACTTAACGATGCACAAGAAATTTACACAACAACTGAAAAAGAGTTACTAGCTGTGGTATTTGCTTTTGATAAATTTCGTTCTTATCTTGTTCTTTCTAAAACTATAGTCTATACAGACCATGCAGCCATTCGATATCTCTTTAAGAAGCAAGACGCAAAACCACGTTTGATTAGGTGGATTCTACTCCTCCAAGAATTTGACATTGAAATCAAAGACAAAAGAGGAGCAGAAAATACCGCAGCAGATCATCTTTCGCGCTTAGAAGACCCAGCTTTGGAGGCAACCAGGGACGAGCAAATCAACGAAAAATTTCCAACTGAATCCCTGGAAATGGTGGAATTTAAGGAAGAACCATGGTACGCCGACTTTGCTAACTACCTAGCTAGCGGAATAGTCGCAAAAGGATGGCCACATCATCAAAGAAAAAAATTCTTTGCCAATATAAAACACTATTTTTGGGAAGATCCATATCTTTTCAAAATGTGTGCCGACCAACTCGTCAGACGATGCGTACATGGTAGTGAAGCACGAAGAATTCTCCGCCATTGTCACGAAGGTCCATACGGAGGACATCATGGTGCTGCCAGTACAGCACGAAAGGTATTTTATTCAGGATTTTATTGGCCAACCATTTACAAAGATGCCCAAAATCTTGTAAAGACATGTGATGCTTGCCAAAGAACAGGTAATATTTCTTCCAAAAACGAAATGCCACAAAATGGCATTCTTGTTTGTGAAATTTTTGATGTGTGGGGACTCGACTTTGTGGGACCTTTCCCACCATCAAAAGGAAACAAATACATACTTGTGGCAGTAGATTACCTGTCTAAATGGGCCGAGGCCGAGGCACTTCCAACAAATGATGGAAGAGTAGTGGTAAGATTTCTGAAAAAATTATTCTCTCGTTTTGGCACACCTAAAGCTTTAATAAGTGATAGAGGTACCCATTTTTGTAACCATCAACTTGAAAATTTTTTAACAAGATATGGGGTCTATCACCGGGTTTCGACAGCTTATCACCCTCAAACAAACGAACAAGCCGAAGTGACCAATAGAGGGTTAAAACGAATACTCGAAAAAACCGTAGGGTTAAATAGAAAGGAATGGGCTGATAAATTAGATGATGCTTTATGGGCTTTTCGAACTGCTTATAAAACAACGATAGGTATAACCCCATATAAGCTAGTCTATGGAAAAAGTTGTCACTTGCCAGTAGAAATTGCACACAAAGCCTACTGGGCAATCAAAAATGTAAACTTAGATCTAGAATTTGCTGGTAAAAATCGATTTTGTCAAATAAATGAATTAGACGAGCTTAGGAATTATGCATACTCAAACTCTGAGATTTATAAGGAAAGAATGAAAAATTGGCATGACAAACATATTAAACCTAATGAATTTCGGGTAGGAGATTTAGTTCTTTTGTTTAATTCACGACTTCGATTGTTTCCTGGTAAATTAAAGTCTAGGTGGTCAGGACCTTTTTCCGTCACCCATATTTTTCCACACGGTGCAGTAGAAATTAAACCTCGAAAAGGGCCACCATTTAAAGTCAATGGCGAACGGCTGAAACTCTATCAAGGATTTATTGAGGATGAGGAAGAGGAGATCTCGCTTCAAACCGTGGAAGAATAAAAACATCATGCCTGGTAAGTTACGAACGATTGAGGCGGCAAAATAAAGCGGTAAGTTTTCTAAACCATAGCTTATGGGAAAAAGGGGCACTCACACGCGCACGAAAAAAAAAAAAAAAAAAAAAGAAGCTCGGCACGAGGCCGTGTCCGCTGGACACGGGGCCGTGTTCGCGCTACAGACGGGATAAAACCCCTTTTTTCAAAACAGTTTCTTCATTCCACACGCCCCGTTTCCCCACAAAAGCTCTGGTTCCAGGCGATTTTTCGCGAAATTCCAACGTCTCTTACCGATCTAACAACGTCAAGGTATGATTCTATCACTCGTAGTAGTTAGATTAGTTACTTGCATGTAGTTAATACACCACAAATTTGGGGAAAAATCTAGGGTTCTTGATGTTCATCCGGATCGAACCTAAAATTTTTGCCTAAATCTGCTTGCATTTAGTTAGATTAGTGTTAGGGGAAATAAATAAACTTAGATTGTTCATAGATTCACCCGATTTCTTACAAAAACCCCAAAACCCTTGTTCTTGAACCGAAAAAGACAAAATTGATAGGGTAAACGGGATATTTTGGGAAAAACGGTGTTTAGGGTTTCATTTTCGGGGGAAACCGCACCTATTGGACCAAAAATTTTCAAGTTTTCGAAACCGGGTCGAAAATTGAAGTTTTTGAGTAACAGACCTCTGGACACGGGGCCGTGTCCACTGGACACGGGGCCGTGTCCACTGGACACGGGGCCGTGTCCACTGGACACGGGGCCGTGTCCAGCCCGCTGTTTGCAGTTTTGTCCAAAAACACTTCTGTTTCGTACTAATTTTTTGTGTATTCTTTCAGATGGCAAAGTTCACAAGGTTCAATGCAAGTGAGCTTGATGCAAGGGCAAGGTATGAGGTTCTTCAAACAAGACCCGAAGAGTACCCCAGGAGAGCTTGCACGGAGCTGTTAACCTTGGTAAACCAGCTGCACCGATTCAACAACATTGTTACGGGACCACTAGCTGTTGCATTAAACACTAGGCTTCAATCAGTACATCAATGTACCATGGAGTTCTACAGTACCTTCAACTTCGATTCAAGGTGTGACCCATTTGACAATACTGGGGTTGTATTTCGGTGTGGAGGAACAATGTACTCGATCTCCATGGCACAGTTTGGAGCCATAATAGGTCTATATCAAGAAGAGGAATCGGGAAACGAAGAAAATACCGGGGATTACGAGACTTGGAGGTGAATGAAAGACAAGCCGCATGGGCTCAAATCGGTGAAGGAATCTACGACCCTCGTAGCACCAAGAGTACAAAGCTGAGGGATCCGCTCTATCGCTACATTCACAGGATCCTCACCTACTCTCTAAACCAACGACACGACAGTAGTGGTGTTGTAGGGTTGAAAGATTTGGTTGTCCTCCACTGTATCCACAACCAAAAGCCTCTTGATGTTCCGTATCTCCTGTTGAAAAACATGCATCTCAACCGCCTTGCTCGAGCTCCAACACCTATCTTCTACGGAGGATGGGTGTACCGTCTTTTTAAGCATTACACGCGAATTCCAAGAGCCTTTGAAAGAAGCCCATGGTCGGGACGAGTTGACTACCACATTTGCCGAGCCATGAACTTACTCTATGAGGCGGAAGACGGAACAGTGAGTTTCCAAAGAACGCAAGGCTATGCATGGAACCCACAGGAGGCCCTAGTTCTTCACGCACCACCTCCCCACCACCAGTATCCACCCCATGGTGAACCGGGTCAATCCTCCTCACAAGGAGGCGGTTTTCCTAATTTTCAAAGCTTACATGATCTTATGCAGGAAAACCTCATGTGCACCAGGAACGCCTACAACCTAGCCAACAACACATACCAACGGGTCGGAGCTATTGAACGCAACATCAGCGATATACGAGACGATATCGGCAGCATCCAGGAGTACATGGCGGGGCATGGGGATGGAGGTGATGATAGCGATGAAGATATGGATTAGAGGGTTTGGAGGAGCAGGAGCGGGTTGATGGCGAGCCCACAGGTTTAAGTCCCTTTATCTATCGAACGATTGGTGGCCTGCGTGTCAGAAGTTGAACAATTTACTTTCCTTAAACACTTTTATTTTCCGTTTTATTTTTCTTTTACTTTATGCTTGGAACAATTAACTTTGGTAATGTAGGATGTTTGTATTGCTTGGTGTGGTATTAAGTGTTGAAACAGGTACAAACCAAGGCTTAGGGTGTTAAGCCTCAGCACTTATAGGGCTAGGATGGAAAAACCGGAGGAAGAAACCTGTTTTTCAGGCTTTCAGACTGTCCACACGGGGACGTGTCCAGCCAACACGCCCCCGTGCTCACCTCCCAGACCTGCTGTTCGGCAAAAATTTTGTCAGACACGTGGCCGTGTTCAGTGGACACGGGGCCGTGTCCACCTTCTGTAAGTTCTTGTTACTGGCACCTGAACACGGGGTCGTGCCCACTCAACACGGGGCCGTGTTCAGTGCCCAGTAACACAAATTTTTGCTTTTTTAAACACTATTTTACACATCTAATCAACCTAAAAATTTATTTTTGGGACACATTGAGGACAATGTGTAATTTAAGTGTGGGGGGGATGCTAAAACCTTGAATTTTGCAAGTCCTAAATACAAGCCTTACACAAAACTCTATTGGAACCGCTAATCACCCCAATTTTTTTTTTCAAAAATTTCATTTTTTTACTTGTCTAGGTTTAACTCGGGAAATTCAAGTTCTCAAAAAGGTTATATTTTTACAAATTTACAACCGATAGCGTAGTGATAAAAAGAACCAACATAAGAAAATTATGAAAAGGCATGACAAACTTATTTAAAATTTGATTATATATACTTGATCACATAAAAACCCATTCCCACAAAAGTGAGTTTTGAGCCTTTATTGAGCACACAATTACATATCATTTGACTAAATGCTCATTTTTCGTTTCTTGTGTGAATAGCTGCTTGGTTCTTACGACTCTAGAACTTGCCATGACAATACATTCCCGGTCCTTATCAACTTAAACCCGAGTAAGTAAATGATGGAGGCATTAGGACTAACCTTTTTCATTTCTACACCATTATTTTTATTTTTCTTTTACCACCTACCCAAAAATCCCCCTAGTTAGCCCCTTTGAGCCTAAACCTTTTCGTTTCATCACCCAAACAAAAACCCTTTCACCCACCAAAACCTTTTTCATTTTTAACCCTTTATTTTAGTAACAAATTCGGTTCTTCGTAAAAAAAAAAAAAAAAAATTGATAATAATGAAGCAAAAAGAAAATAAACAAACAAAGTAATCAAAAATAACTTTGTTTGAATAAAAGCTTCATTAAAAATAAAAAGTTGCAAAAATACGAAAACCGACACTTGTTACGCTTTTAGCCCTTTTTTATACTAACCACTAACCCAACCACCTACCTTTAACCCTAGCCAACCCTTAACCCGCAAAGTCCTCTTGATATCTACAAAGGTATAAAAGTTAAAAAGGAGGAGGATTGATTTCTTGGCAAGCCTATGGTAGGAATAAGTTCCGTGCCGCTCTCGAGTGATTCACTAAAAATACACCTTCGGCCGAGTGTGAGTGATTTCCCCGCGAGGTATGTGAACTTGTATATAAATAGAATTTTAAAAAAGGCATGTTATGCCCAAATAAGTAATTTCTTTTATGAACAGTTCTAAATAAATCATTACGAATAGGAGTGTAAATAAATAAAAATAAAACCCAAAAAGATCTTGGAAATCCCGACACTCTACGACAAGCCCAAAACCTTCTCTTCTACCTATTCCATTTGGGAGTGTAAGCCACATATTAAAGAGTTTTGCTTGAGGACAAGCAAAAGTTCAAGTGTGGGGGTATTTGATGTGTGTAAAATGCAACATATAAATTACATCAAATGAGGCATAAAACTAACCCTTTTTTAGTACTAATATTGGAAAAAGAGTGTTTTTGTCTTCCTTTTGTATTTTCAGGATTAAATGAGCTCAAAAACGCAAAAGAAGCAAAAAGACAGATAAATCCAACATAAATACAAGAAAAGGAACATTAGTGGACTGCCCGAACCCTCAACGGCACCTTCCAAAGCAAAATAGAGAAAACAGAAGGTTGAACACGCCCCGTGCTCAGCCAGCACGGGGCCGTGCCCAAGAAGCAGCAGAAAAGACAAACCTATAGAAGCTTCTATTGCCCATCACGGGGCTGTGCTCAGCGGACACGGGGGCGTGTCGAAAGTACAGCAGGCGCATTTATTGTAATTGCGAATTACAATTAATGAGGAGAGAGAGTGTCAGACGGACACGGGGCCGTGCCCAGCGGACACGGGGCCGTGTCCAGCTCTCTGTTCAGCCTATAAATAGGAGTGCTTGGATTCATTTCATCTCATCCCTTGGCACACCACCTCTGTCACACTTCATCCACCACCCACCACCATCACAACACCATCATCCACCACCATCATCCATTGTCCATCGTAGAGTGTGTGAGTCGTCTCGGGATCCAAGATTGATCGTAAGAGTTCTTGACAATCAAGGCCATGTTTGCCTAAGTCTCTTACATAACTTGGTGAAGACAAAGTGTCTAGTATAATACTTTTTATTTCTAATCTTTTGCACTTTTTATTTGGTTTTGTATTAATGACTTTAATAACTAGTTACTTATGTTGAAGGTGATCTTTCCTTATCGTTTGTCCGTGGTGTCTTGGCATTATTTTACTGTCTATATAAAATAAAGGATTTTCACCATTCATATCTCCACGGTCTATATGGAGGTATGTTGGCTACCTGGTAGGGGGGTTAAGGGAACGGTTTGGTAAAGGTCTTGCCATTGTTCAGCGTTTAGAGGTCCTGCAATGGACCTGGGTCAAATTTAGTAGGACCTCCTTCAATACTTCACGGTATTGGATGGCGGGGGTCCAAACTCTTTGATCCCCTCATAAGTTAACTACTATTAATACTATAACCCGGCTATTTAGGACTGTATCCCTGCTGACTCAGACTACTTAGCCGAGGGTAACGTCACCGCCAAAAGCGGGGCCTACCACAATACTGCATTAATAACTTAATTCATTATCTTCCAATAATCCACCCCTTTAGGATTGTATCCCTGCTGACTCAAACTACTGGGGTGAGGGTAACGTCACCTTCAAAAGAGGGGCCTACTACAATAACTAAGATAATCTCTTAATTATGTGCAAAAGTGCGGAAATAATCAAAGGTTATACTAGATACGAGTCGGAACCAAGTGATTCATCTTGTCTATCTGTTTTTATTTTTATTTTTATTTTCAGCATTTTAGTTAGTTTTATTTTTCTTAGTTTAAAACATTTTTCTAAACTTTTGTTTTGGTTAGACGTTGAGGATAAACCGGTACTAAAAGCTCTTGTGTCCTTGGACGACCTCGGTATCTTACCAACGCTATGCTACATTCAACGATGGGTGCACTTGCCCATATGTGTGTTTAGTGTTAGTGAAATATCGTGTTTTATAAATTTAAAACTTGGCTAAAATAAGTGTTAAAAAGGGCTTAAAATATACACCTAATATAAGTAACACTTCGCACGCATCTGCTTGCAGTCTAGAAACTGCTTGTAGGTGCACCCTGCACATACGTTACAACATATGAATGGCATTAGCATCCTTGCTAGAGATATCCAATTAGATCATGGTATGTCTTGATGACTTAGTATTACCATGAGGTGGATTGTTGTTGCCATTGTTGTTTGAGCTGCTTCCGCTGGGTCCTCCTTGCGAGGCGGCGTATTGCGCGATGGCAGCAGCGATGACTTGTTGGAGTTCTGCCTCATTGGTAGGCATCGGCGTTTGACGTCTCGGCGGCATCTTCTAAAAGATGGGTTCACGTCGGTCAGGCCATAGTAAAGCGTACGTATATAATGATAATAATAGTACATAACATCTCATGTTATAATCATATCAATCACACAACATCCCATGTTATAAAACATAAATAATCAATCAAAACATCACATATGATGAGAATACTGCGATTGTATTGCCAAAATCGGGACCACATGGTAGAGTGTACAAGTACATAATAGTGTCATGCATCATCATCGACTAAGGGCTACATCACCCCAGTCCAAAAGAATATCAAATCAGTGTCAATACATCCCATATACATGATCAACAAAAGTCAGAATCAGAATGCAGTCTCCAAAAATGTTGTGTGGTCAGAGCAGTCGCCGTCTTCTCACCAACGTCTACCCATGCCGTACTAAAGATGCCCTAAACTGATGGTGGTGGAGGAGGGGGAAAATGGGTGTAGAACAAACGTCGCAAATGGAGCCAGTCCTCCTCCATGGCTCTCTGGGTACGCAACCAAGAAGCAACCTACTGCTCAAGTGCCAAAAGGCGTGCAGCATAGTCAGGTAACAATGGTCGAGGGTGCTGCGAAGAAGCAGGGTGGGTCTGACCCTGACACTGGCACGGCGGTGGCTGAGCTCTCTCAAGCTCCTGAATACGCCGTGTGAGTGCCTCCTGCTGGACAACAAACGACATCAGAACGTCCTCAATAGAATACCCCATATGGAAAGGATGGTAGGGGTCGGTCGGTGGCATAACAGGCGGTGACGTCCAGAGAAACGGCTCGCTGGCTGGATCAAAAGGTGGCACAAAGAATGGTGGTGCAGGGGGAATAGCAGATGAAGACTGTGGCATAACTGGAATAGATGTCGGCACATGTCCAAAGGGATGAGCCGAGGAACCCTCTCCAGGTCGAGCTGGAGGTGTGTACTGTGCAAATGAAAAAGAGAAATCAACGTGACGTGCATTGGTGGTATGAGGAGGAATAGGTGGAAGCTCCTCATCCGCAGGAATCCACCCATGCTGGGCGTGCTCATCTCGTGGGTCAATCTGTGCCTCAAAAAGTGCTCGATCAAACTGTACAGGCATAGGGTCAAGGTGGGGTGCAACAAGAGGGTCAGCAGGTATATCAGCGATAAGTGGGGGATCAACATGGTCAGCAGCAATAACATGGTCACCCTCCAGTAGTGGTGCATCAGCAGGGTGATCATCAATAGGTAGGTCAGCAATCACAGGATCAATGGGCATGCCAGCATGAACAGGGTCATGCTTAAACACTGGGTCAGGAGCAGCTACTGGCTCAAGGGCCATGGCAGGCTCGGGATCAACGAACTCCATATCAAAATCTGCATGATCAGCGAATGCAGGGTCAACTGGGTCTACTGGGTCAACCATAGGCTGATCCAAGTGGATGAACTCTATCTCCTGGTCCGGGTCAAATCCAGGGGGGAAAACAGGGTCTGAATCCTCATCGAGGTCGTGATCGAAAGCGAATCTAGGAGCAGAGGCAGCAGATGATGCCCTGTCAGGATCTGAACCGTGTGAATAGTGCTGTGCGCTCCGAGTGTGTGACGGTGTGGAGGCCACAGACTCGAGGGAGTCTGGAGCGGGTGAGTGTGCAGGTGACTCCTCGGCTGGAGCATCTGCGAGTAACAAAAGACCACCGTCAGCTAGAAGGGCCTCGCCCTCAACATCGTCCTCCAGGGGCTCATCATCAAACAGATCGACGTCGTCGTCAACGTCGGCGTCGAGGAGCATATCGTAAGCAGGATAAACGGCCAAAGGTATGGGAGCAGTGATCTCTACGAGCGGTAGGTACCCAGCAAAAGGGCCATCAGCGGGCTCATCGACAGCGTCGGGCAGCGCAAAGGGCTGAAAGTCGTCCTCGTCTGTGCTGGTAACATCTGATGTGTGGACCTCGTGCTCTGAAGACTCTAAGTCGTCTGATACAAATATGTACAAATAATCAATCATATAATCAGATAAGCACACTAGTCACCAAGTAAGCAATCAAATAATTCTCCTAGTCCCACTAGCCTCCCAGCCTCTCAGACTGCTCTTCCTAGTCCCACTAGCCAAATTCTCCAAACCTCTCAGACTGCTCTTCCTAGTTCCACTAGACAACTACCTCGGTCTTCCAGACCGAGCCTCAGCCTCCCAGACTGAGCCTATAAATAATAAACAAATGTGCTCAACATTTGTTTGTAAAAAGTTTTGGATCTGGACTTAAGTGGTATGCAATGTAAAAATGTTTTCGTGAGAGCCCTAGTGATCATAGTCTAGACTCGAGAAGGAATCCTAGTTCGCTATGATAAGAGCTCTGATACCAAGCTGTCACACCCTGGCTTTGCGGAAGCGTGGTTATTTTGGTGTGACTTCTTAATACCATAGCTTAATCATGACAAGCTATATGAAATAAAAACCATGCAAGATCATCCATTAAAATAAGTTTGAAGAGTAAAGAACCACAACATTGTCTTAACGGATATCACATCCTAACAAACATAAACAGTGTTCATAAGACACAACACCAACAAGAAATAAACACAGTTTAAGAACTGTGACTCATCCAGGAAAAAGTCACATCCCTTAAACTCGGATGACCTCGAAACTAGTGCAGCGGGAAAACGTGTCATACCGCGCCAGATCCTTTAATTCCCTGAAATACATGTAAGTTGAAAAATCAACAATAATGTTGAGCGAGTTCATGTGTAAGTGAGTAAATAAACCTTTGTATGTATAAAAACCCTGGTATGTAGCAAATAAGGAAAAAAAGATCACCAATGGTTTGCAAGGCCATTGATATGTGTGAAGTGCAAGTAGGAAGACTCAAACCTAGCAGATTTATGCGTTGGGTACAAAGTCACCCCGAGGTCCGTTCTGTTTGGGCCTGGGGCTGGGCTCGCTACACCCAGATAGATCTACCGCTCCTACCCCTCGGTCCTACCCTGAGGATTAATGGCCTCAAGTTTCCGCCTACCCACTCACATGATCTGAATAATAACCCTCCTTACGCTAACCATACCATGTAAGAAATATTCGTAATCATAGTAACATGTATTTCACCCCCGCAGTTTAGAAAACTGAAAACAGTTAGAGAAAAGGGGGACATGAACTCACAGTGGTGCGTCTCTACCAAGTATATCTCCTGATCAAGCAGCTGTGCGACGACCTACACGTACTAAATCTATTAGACGGACGGTCGTGCCTTAGCTTAAGGGTTAAGTTTTTGGGAAATAGTTAGACAACTATTTCGTGTTTATATTTTTGTAAATACTTGGTAATTATTTTCCTTCCCAATGATGGGGGATTTAATACATGCGTGTTCGTAAAATTCGAAATATATTATTAAGTCTCACTTAATATATTTATTTCTTACTCCAAAATATAAATATTCTTCCCAAAAATATTATATTTTAATACATGTGATGCTCCCAAAATAATACTTTGCCAAAAATACGAGCTCATAAATATTTTCTTAAAATGCGTAAGTTACGTTTTAAAGATCGGGTGGTAATAATTATACCGTTGTAACTTAGTATTTATTATGAAGGTGTTTGTATTATTTTGGAATCGTTATCATTCGGTAATATTATTTTTACCCTAAAAATAATATTTGTATAGTTCACAAAATAATCATAGAAATTCACAAATTATTTTCAAGTGTTAGGTTTTTGGAAAAATTTCGCCAGAGTTTCCCCTGTAACTGGAGGTGGCCACGCTTTCAAGCGTATCATTTTCTTTTAAAATCCAAATCACAATTTCCTCAATCAACGATAAACAATATTCAACTAGTTAAAATAGATATAATCTCAAAAATACACGAACTTGTGGTTTTTCCGAAATATGTAGTATCTTTCCATTATTTTTAGTGGATTTTTGTATAGATCAATTCGGTTACTTGAAAGTCTCGTTTTTAAAGAAGTTACATCTTTACAACTTCTTGTCAACATTTACAAAAATAGTTCCTTTGTCAAAACTTTGTGTTACACAAGTGTCTACACACTTGTGTGTTTACAAAAATCACTCTTGTTCAAGTAAAACCCGGTTTTAGAAAACATGATTTCTTTTGACGCTTGGTCCTTTGAAAATACCGCTTGTAGATCCGTAGATCTACTAGTTTACCACTCTACTTCATAAGAAATATTGATTTTACACAAGTTCATGCTTAATGTGTAGTAGTGTTCATCATTTAACCCCTTTTACACTTAAACATACTCTAGGTCATGTTTCATGGACATGACTTAGCCGGGTTAGATGACGATCCGAGCTACTACAATCATAGATCAACACTAAATAATCACAACAAAACAAGTCTTACAAGTTTTACACAACTCTATAGCTTTTATCCAACTTATTTCTCATTCTTGTAAACTTTTAGTATGTGATTTAGTATGTTCATGATTTTCACCCGACAAAGTTTATATTAACCACTTTAGAATAGATCAAGAGTGTGTTTGAAGTCACTTACTACTAGCTCGAGGCTAGGGAAGAAACTAGTCGAAAATCGAGTGGATAAAAGCAATGGGGTGAGGTCCTTCGCGATCCGAATGCACCGAGCTCCTTTGTATGAGATCCTTAACACTTGTATGCACTTGGAATGGGTTGAAGGAAATCGAAAATGGATGGATGGTTGTGGGTGGTGTTCGACCGAGAACCAAGAGAGAGGGAGAGAGTGTTTTGTGGTTAAGTGTTGTGATGAAATGAACATGATGGTTTAAGATGGTTACTTATAGACAAAACCTTTCACAAGTAACCAATGGTTTTAGTGTCTACTAGATATTAAACATATATGATTATTATAATCAACAAAGGACAAGGGTGTCCCCCCTAGGGGACGAGTTCGGTTGAGGGGGGGGGTTATCCGGTTCCATTTCAACTACTAGTTAGGATAAAGTTAAGTGATTAGAAGGTGTAACCATTTACTAGCATGTTATGCATTGTGACGGGTGTTAGGGTATCCGGGGACCCTAACTGGTTTAGAAAAAGAAAAACAATGTGAATGGCAATATTTTTATGTTCCGGGTAAAGACCGGTTGTTCGGTTGGATAGTGATCCGTTAAAGTGCTTAATAAAGCTTTAAAGTGTCATTATTATTATTTTTAGTGACACAACTTATTCCCGACACTTTGGAAAGTGTCTAGTAATGTTTTTTTTCTCATGTTTTGGCACTTTATTAGTTAGCTAGATGCTGAATTTTAATTAAAGTGCTGAATTTTGTACTTAAAGTACGTTTTAGGCACATCCGGTCACTGTAATCTCATTCCTAGTGACGCAGTTCTACAACCCTTATATCCCTACACTCACCACTAGTGTAGCAAACTATCTCAGGCTCTTACAGGCCTTAGAGGCAGTACCTGCCTGGTGCTAGTTATGACAGCACGTTTAATAGGTTATCCGTTCATTGTGCTACTGTGCTTTTGGTGCATCAAGGTTGTCACAAATGTGATGTAAGCAAAACATGGAGTGACAGCAAGTAAAGTATGATGCAAGTAAGTACATGTATCAGCATTCAAGTAGCAGTTTATCCACAAGTTCAAGTAAGCACAGTAATTAAGCAGTAATTAATTATTAATTAAGTCATACAGATACCTGGTTTAGTGAGGGTTGTCACACACTAGGTTCAAAACGAGGCATATACTCTTCATCAGGCATTCTAGTATAATTTTTTCTCAAAGGGGGCGGACATTTCTTATACCCAACACCACTCACATTTCCCTTCAGTTGTTGAACGTCAATAATGTGATCGAGCACAAATCGGGAGTTTGAATAACTCTCCAACTTTTACTTGATTGCATCATGCTCGCATTTGGCAATGGCTAATTCCTTTTTGGTTTCCTCAACAATGTTAATGTAGTTGTTAATACTAACTTGTTTATGGTAAACAGTTTTGGTCACTTCGGAAACACTTTTCTTTAAGGTTTCAATTACAGATTTAAAATCCTTTTCGTTTCTAGCCAGAGCCATATTCGCCTCTTTGCACTTAGACATTTCAACAACCAAACTTTGATTATGACTATGAAGCTTTTCAGATTCAAGCTTCAAATTTACCTGACTCGTAGAGGCTGAGACATTTGCCATAAAGGCAGTCTGATAAGAAAAAGATCCGTCTTCAGAAAAGAACTTCTCCATTTCTTCAGATGCTACAGCAGCCTTCTTAATCAAAATTGATTTCTGACACTTCAACTCCTTTGCTTCATTCAACAAGTCATCAAGATCAGAACTTGTTTCTTCCTTCACATCAGATTCAGACTGATAATCGCCTGAAGTAGAACTTTCTTCATCAGAACTCCCGGTGTAACCCGAACTGTTGTCACTTTCGGAAAATTCTTCCTTGTGAACGTGCTTGATATGATTTATGATCTTTGCATAGCACGCTTTTCCTCCTTTATCTTGATCACCCTCCCCAAGTTGTAAAGACCAATTAAACCCTTCATCAGCTTGAACGGTCAATGCTTGATTTGTGTTTGATGGTCCAGACTGGTTCTGGTTCTGATTGTTGTTCACCGCTATCATCCTTCTTTCACGAATATCTTGATTGTCATTGACATTTGAAGTACTCGTCTGATTTCTAAATGGGTTCTGATTGCCTTGTTTGCTTGGTCGGGTGCACTCACGTTTGAAGTGACCCTTTTCGCCACAATTGAAACATGTGACCGCTTCTTTATCAAATCCGTACTTCGTATCTTGTTTACTGTCCAAAGAACTTCTTCCTGTTTGAACCATAAAGTCCTTCGCCCTTCTAACGGCACTTGCGAAAGCCCACTTTATATCCATCAACTCCATTTCATCACGGTTGATTTGTAGATAATCTTCGTTGGTCAAACTAATGTTTCCAATTTGACCTGCGACCAAACCGCAGTAAGCACTGACCATTGTATTAATGAGTTCCATATGTTCCTTTGCTACTTCAATGCTAACGTTTGAGAGGTTTGATGTATCAACTTTGACTGTGTTAGGGTTTGTGGGTGGAGGATTGTTGGTATAATGAGCTTGCTGTTGTTGTGGTTGGGGTTGAGGCTTGGGTATGGACTGTGAAAGATAAGCACTTTGATCCCACTGTGGTTGGGTTTATGGTTTGGGTATGGATTGTGAAAGATAAGCACTTTGATCCCACTGTGGTTGGGTTTGAGGTTTTGGTATGGATTGTGAAAGATAAGCACTTTGAACCCACTGTGGTTGCTGTGAAAACGGAGAAGAGTTTGTATTGGATACAAACGCCGTTTCAAGCTTCGGTTGCTGAACTGAACTAGAACTAGCTGAAGGACCAAAACCAGGCAAGTACATTTCTGTGTTTTGAGGAGGTGCAGATGCAATCCTTTTAGCTTTCCGAATTTCCTCTTCATTCTTGTGCTCCAACCTCTGAATGAATTCATATAGACTGACATTGGCTCCTTCCAGAACACCCGTATGCTTTAGAAGCTCAATGAATGAACTCCACTTAGGAGGTAGAGCATCAGCAAACCGTGCTATCATTTCCTGATGAGTTATAGGAACATTATAAGAACTCATTTCACTAACCAAATGATAAAAACGAGAAGTCATATCATTTAGAGTTTCATTCTCCAAGAACTGAAATGATTCAAACTCTTTCTTCAATAGATCATGGCGTGTCTTTCTAGAAGTTGCATTTCCTTCTCCTCTCGCTACCAATGCATCCCATAAACCTTTCGTGGTCTTACAATAGCCGAATTGATGATAGATTTCCTTGTGAAGCGCTTGTGTAAGAATAGCAAATGCCTTTTTCTCTAAGTCATATTTTTTCTTGTCTTCTTCAAGCATATTAGCAAAACCCGCTGAAGTTGATGCTACTTCTTCGAGGGCAGGGCTGCATTCAGTAAGGAAACACGTCCAAAGTTCGGTGCTTTGCCCTTGAATGTATGTGTGAAAACGACCTTTCCATGATGTAAAGTCGTTCATAAGATTCAACTTTGGTGGGCGATTGTTGCTACCCGTTTCACTCTCGCTAAGTAAAAGATTTTGAATCTCTGATTTTGATTCGAAACCATTGCCCATTGACTTGCACTAATAGTTTATTGTTGTTGAGGTATGGTACTCCTTAGATAATCGGCCATCGAAGTCGGTTTTTGTTCTGGTTGTGATTCTGTACTCCAATCCCACGGACTTGTAGTGCTCATATTTGATATTAGAAGAACTGTACCTGGTAAAACACTTGAAAACACAAAGTTAGAACAGTTTTGCAAGTCCTCTGTATAAAATTGACAACAGATGACGACGAAACACTTTCCACGAAACACTTCTGTTTCGTCGAAATGTGTTATGACGAAACGCAGTCTGTTTCGTCGAAATGTGTTATGACGAAATGAGATTTGTTTCGTCGAAATGCCTTATGACGAAACGGAGTTTGTTTCGTCGCTAGTGCTTTTCGTCGTGGATAAGGTTCAGACAAGTGGGTCAAGTGGGTGATAGTTGGTAAAATTTTTCAACTTAAATCATATCACTTACAGACACAGTACAAAATTTTCAACATACATCATGCCTGTTAAGTCTAAAAGTATGGGTGAATAATATTTAATTGATTTTAATTCTTTTCCAATTTCTTTTAATTCTAAATTCCAAGAAAATCTCAAGAACAGTTTGAAGATATTTTGAAGGAATGAAGAACAAGCCCAGAAATTATGAGTTTTCCGGTAACTTAACAACTTTCCGAAACACGAAATTTGACAAGACTTTCACTAAAAACCCGGTTTATCACTTTGAACAATCAATCTAACAAGGTTTTTGATAAAACTCTTTAACAAACAACAGTATTCAAGCAGATTTTCAACACATTTCCAGAAAAATATTAGTTTTTCAAGAACAAGATTTCCAGAAAATCATGAATAACAGTTTCCAATACTTGGTAAAAATCCAACTATGTTTGATTTTAAACAAGGATAAGAGCCAAGGCTCTGATACCACTTGTAGGTCCCGAAATCTGAGGATCGATAACGAAAACCTATCCTTGTTTATAACAAACAATGTCACGGGTGCGGAATCCCCGTAACGATGCCAAATCAAACACAGTAAAATAACACACGCGGAATAATCAACGAAACGCAATCTATTGATTAAAATGGGATGAGAACCAAGAACAACTGATACACACACAGTTTTGACAGAGTAACTTTAAAGGTATGCTCTCATCTAGTTTCTGAGAGAAACTAGAAAGTGTTTATATAGTAGCCTGGGCCTTAGTCTCGACGAATCACAAGGTGGGTCGACGAAACAAGCATTGGGCCAGGTACTGGGCCTGAAGCAGCCCAACAGTCGACGAAACAAGAGTTGTTTCGTCGCTGATGTCGACGAAATAGAATCAAATGACATTGGGTTGTTTCGTCGTGATGTGTTCGACGAAACTGACTTGTTTCGTCGAAGGCTGCATCATGTGACCTGTTTGCTGCAAACAGACAGTTGCAGCAAACTTCATATTAAACAGAATAATAACGACAGTATTACCCTTACATGCAACATGCATTGTTCGTATACATTACATACCAAATAGAGACAAAATAAGTCGGACACAAGTGGATAGGAGGATATCCGACTTGGTCGACGGCAAATACAGACTCGATAAACGTTAAAAGACCATACAAAATACAACGGTAAATAAGACTAGTTACAGACACAAAAAGGTGCACCAACAAGAAGTTCTATCAATAAATATTTATTATATTCATGAGAAAGTATAAAAGCGCATCGTAGTATTTCTTACTTCAACAAAGGATTCCAATACAAAAAAACATCTGTAGATATTTAAATAAGGTTAATCATAAACAATCACCTGCATCACTTTCGCAAATTTCATCTTCGGCATGGTGATAGATTCCTATGAACAATCACCATGCTATCAAGATTTAACACGCATTCTTCAGTTCCCTGCATCAGGAATCAGTCAGTATAATTAACAGCACAAAACAATATAAACCAAGAACTGAAGATAACTAACCATTGAGTCCGTACGCTACTTTCGTCAACTGGAGGCAGAAGATGCGTCTGAAGCGACAGTGGAGTCAACTGGAGGCAGAAGATGCGGCAGTGGTGAACTAGGGTTTACCAACAATGGCAGTCAGAAGCGGCGCTGAATAAAATAGAGAATCAGGGTTTGATTTATAATGGTGCGTTCATGTGAGATTTTCCATTTTAACCCCTCGTTTTTACACTATTTATCTATTAATTACCCTTCTGGCCCTTTTATTTAGTATGTTTGTTAGGACTAAAAAATTATGTAGTTGTGCATATGTGCTTATGATATACTTCAAACAACACATGTTTACATTAGTTTTCATATTACATTGTCGTGTATCTCTATGTCACATTTCATCGAATAAGGTTTTAAGCATTCATCCACGTACATATACGAATTACATGGGTGGGTGGGATGGGGTTTCAAGCTTTAATCACACGCAAGAAAAACTCACCAAAGGAGATTTGTTTTACTGCTTAAAACCCACATTCATTAATTGCTAAACATCACATATAAATACATACTCATGCTACGTAAATAAAGAAAAATACCAAACAACTATCCAACATTCACCCCCCATAATCTTGACGTTGGCTTCTTCTCCTTAACAAAAAAACACACAGGTTCATAGCTCGCTTGCTTGATCGTTCACACAGATCCGACTCTATTTTTACTCTTGATTCTTGTTCAATCACTTGCTAACTTGATTTGGTTGTTTTTTTACTCAGCTATTTTAGCAGCCCTATACCTCTTTCACTCAGTACGGTTTGTTACCAATTCCACACCTAAACAACATCTCGTTCAACTCTTGAATCCCACCGGTAAGCCGCTTCCCGATCACCTCACAACGCTCTCTTTATCTTGACTACAACTAGAGGTGCTTGCTACTTGCTTCCATTTTTTTACGGCCCTTATTTTCCTTTGTGACTTGAATGGTGACTTCAAAATTCAGATTTGAAATTGAATTATAACTCAATACTTATCCACCGAACCATTATGAAACCACCATTTTCAATATTAAAATGTAGTTCATAATATTATTACAAACAAAGAAATCCGACTTCCGCTTGTCTCTTCTTCCTTAATCTGATGGTAACCACAACTTCATCACCTCCATTCCTTTTCAAAAATATTGCATGACAATCCCTATCGACATCAACGAATCACACAGATTCATTTCCACTTTTTGTTCACACATAACACATTCACGTTCACGTAGAACACCTTTTTTCTTTGGTTTCCTCTTCTTAACCAAATCACACAGAATCCTTCTTCAACGAATCACGCAGATTCTTTTTGTGGCTCTCACAGAACCTTTTCACCACTCTCATAAAACTCTTTCAGATCACACAGATCACCACTATTCCCGATTCACCCAGAACCCGTTTCTGGGGTCGATTTCGTCTCCTCTCCGATCACACAGATCTCGGTACATCTTTGTTCACATAGAAAAATCTTGATCACACAGATCTTCTTCTTTGTTTTATCTTCCCGGCACACTCAGAGCCGTGTTCAGTTCACTCAGAACCTGTACTACGGCTCAGTCAGAACCTGTTCCTTCTTCTTTTCTTTGAATTTCTACAACCACTCAAGAACTTAACCTTCTTGCTTGCTAACACCACTATTCTCAACTCCTCAGCCCCACAGTCTAATGGACCGCTCCCCCATCTCCGAAAGTCGACTCTCAAACCTGCTCACGTTTCTCAACTTCACCAATCCCGTGTGTAGGTCCACCCGGAGGATCGAGTAACCTCTATTCCCTGTTTTCCAACAAACCCGTGAGTGCGGAATCCAAACGGGTAAGTTAAACCAAGTTACGAACACGTAAAACACAAGATTCACCGATTAACACTCCAATGTATTAATCTAGAAAACGGTTACAAAGCAATGTTTACAAGATGCTCTCATAAACTCTCAGTGTGTGTGTGTTTACAGTGTGTTCGCTCCGAAATCTATTCAGACTTCTCTTTTTTTGTGCTCTTCTGTTTCTGTCTGTTGTCTGGGTATATATAGTAACACAGTGACGAAAACCAGTGGCCTACGAAAACACATGGACGAAATCAAGGTCCAGATGAAATCACTCCTGATTTCATCCCATTTGGTTTTCACCAAAAAGGGTTTTCACCACCAAAGGGATTTTGCCTAAACAGTGTCTTTATCACATGGGATTTCGTCACTTTGTTGGGCTTGGGCCTTGACTTCAATGTTGGGCTTCAGACAAATGGACAATACATAAACATAAACAATATGCAAACTGCACACACGCAGTTTGCATTTACATCGTTCGATACAATGTAGATCGCATACCGAGTCAAGACAGGAGGATGTCTTGACTACGGCCTTCACTTTGTAGCCGAGTCGAACCGATCCGAGCCGTATCCACATAATATGTATCAACAAACTCCCCCTTGGATGCTGCTCGCGAGGTTCGTAATCTCATTCTCCATCTTTTGATGGTTCATTCTCTCAGAAAGGATTTTCAAAGGCTTCACGTGTTGTACATAGAAAGTGTATCAACAAACTCCCGTTTTCATTTAGGAAGTGTATCAATAAACTCCCCATTTGATTATGCTTGTGAATCTTTTGATCTTCAATGTTTCAGATCCTTGTGGTGTTGATGATTGATCAGCGGCAACTCGATCATCTTTATCATTTGAGTGCCTTCACGTCGTGTCTTCATTCCGAAGCTTATCATCGAACACGTTCTCTTTGCCTTTAGCATCTGCACATGCAAAAAAGCTAAACGCGTAATGAGAACAACTGCTTGAAATATAATTAACAAAAACAAACGACACATATGAGACCAATTTTCAACTACCGTCCGACAGTTAGTTTGAAAAGTTAACAGATTTTTCAATTTTGATTATTAACTTTCAAAACATGCAAACTCTGACCGTTTATGAAGATTCAGTCGTTTTGGTTTTCAATCAGATTTCAGGCAACGAAGACTTGAGTTCCAACATCGGTTAATCCAAACTAAAGCAGAAATAAAATCTTTTGGACTTTTATAAAGTTTATATTAAAACACACCTAAAATCTTTTTGGCATTTTAAATATTTTAAACTTAAAGACTGAAAGCAGCAAATAAATATATACAGAGTTGCAGAAACTAAGAAAAGTAAATATATACAAACATTCTTTTTGCGAGTTTCGAGGGTAAGAGAAGCATATCAGTGTACGGTCATGCCAAAACGCTCTTGTTGTTCATTTTGTTAACATTTAGATAAACATCGTATAATGATTATCGGTATTGTTATCCACATAAGCTCAACTTATCAGATGTAATCATGGCAAGGGGATACGTTAAGGTATGATTTATACTTACCGACTGGTGTTCATCCACATCACGACACATTCCCGTATCAAGGAATGCACGAGAGTTCATCTTACTGGTGAGTATACCATTTATCGTCTGTTTTAATGTATATGAAAAATGTGAGAAACTCACTTATTTTGGTTGAAAACAAGCCGTATGTTATAGAATCACTTATTGATGAGGAACTTGATTTTCAGATGCATGAGGGCACAAGAGTAAGTCCGTGAACAGGTCAGTACTTTCGTACAGCAAAGAGACTAACCTGACTCCCGGATGTGATTGTTGATCACTTATTGAGGTCGTATGCAGTATGTACACGTATGTATGATATCATGGAAGATCTAGACTTCGTCTCCGTTTGTTTCGGTAAAAGAAACAACCATGATACCCAGATGATAAACAGCATAAAGATCACATATCTCAGAACCTCGGCAATCTCTCAATCGAAGTTTCGGTACTAAGACCATATGCCAATGAGTGGTTCCCACCTTCAGTCGATTTAAGTTTATATCACCCTGCACACTTTAAGATGATTGTGAGCCTACCGATACATCTTATATAGAGCTGCTTATCGTTTTTCATTTTTCTTTTCAGTTTAAAGAGGTTTGGACAGACCACTGATGTACTATCATTTTCTCTTTTGCTTGCCAGGAAACTCATTTTTGTTTTTCTATTGTTATTGAGTTTTGAAATTTTTCGATTTTTTGAATTTTCAAATTTGGAATTACTCCCCCTAAAATCAACAAACTTACAATAATTTAAAAATACAAAGATATTTACAAAAACGATTTTCCGATGCGGATTACTCTCATGTTTTACCTTGATGTCGTTTACCAAAATTAATTTTAATCAGAAATGATTTATCGAATTTTGGAAAAATCAGTTAGCATGTTGGTAACCGGTGCGGACCATGACAACACTGATGAGTTTCGATCAACATGTCTGGTCAAGGAGTGTTGTACGAGAGGATAATAATTCATAAAGCAGCTTAAATATCGACAAGTATAGGAGAGATTAGAAATTCAAAACCGTATCCCGCAACTGCTTCGTGCATTGCAAGGAATATGAGTGCTCTCCCAAAGTCGATTTTGTAGCTACTGAGAAATCTCTTCACAGCAACAAGATCATAGACCTCTGGGTCCGGCTGGTCTTTCACATTGCACCAGCGAAGGTCTTTGACTTTCTCTTTGTGAAGTAGTGTGCGGTTGTTCAATATGAATTATTGAAATTCATCTTAAGTTCTTTTAACCAATTAAGAATTAGATCTCCCAATTGAAATAGTTCATCAAGAAGCATTTCTCCTAGAAGGTCTGGTTGAGAGCATTCGAGGGAGAGATAGGGATTATTTTTACTTTCGCCCCTCTTAAGGCTACAGGAAAATAAGGGGTCTATATAATGGGGCTTTTAATTTAGAAAATAACATTCTAATTCTTTATGGGAGCCACCACATATTTGACACCACGTACCATAAGAGTGCTGAAGGTAAAAAATATCAGTATCTCTCATGTTTGTGTCAGAAATTACCAACCGTCGGGATCTTACGGTTCTGTTTTCAGTAACTGAAACTTGGGCACGGGGCGTGTTGAGTGGGCACGTCCCCGTGTTCAGCTTACTGTCTGACTTAAAACAGGATTGCCAGTTCTAAAGTTTGGGCACGGGGCATGTTCAGCGGGCACGGCCCGTGCTGAGTTCTGCAGAAACTGAAAAATTAAGAAAATCCTAAAAAACAGAAAAATAAGAAAAAAACGATTAGGCCGTTGATTCCTAACTTTCTTAAAATCCTTGTGTCCCCGGCAGCGGCGCCAAAAACTTGATGCGCGTGTGGTGTGATATATATTTAAGTATATTTTAAGCCCTTTTTACACGTTAGTCAAGTTTTAAATTTATAAAACACGATATTATACTAACACCAAACACACATATGGGCAAGTGCACCCATTGTGAGCGTAGTATAGTGTTGGTAAGATACGGAGGTCGTCCAAGGACATCGGAGTGAGACGAAAACTAGATTGCAAGAGGCTTCATAACACTTTTTGTGTCAAGTATTTAATAAATTAACTTTTTACATTGCTTGAACTAGAATATAACGAATTCGAATTTACTTGGAGTATAAAAAGAAATAAAATTTCATTTCATTAATGACGGTTTAATACAAAGTTTGGAAACAAAATACAACATGTTTGAAAGCAAGGTACGATACAGCAAGTATTAAAGTTTAAGTGCATTTCTAGGCAATCCTACCAGATTCCTTCCATCATCAATCCTGCAACATCTATTAAAAGCATAGATCAATACAAAAGTATTGGCGAGCAAACAAATTTGAATAAAAGTATAAGTACGAAAGTTTGTTTCAATCCAACATGGCAACATGTATTCACGTCCTAACTAGCATACCTAGACAATCTAAACATGACGAATAGCATGAATACACAAATTTAAAATTAACATGCATAAACAATCTAAACACAACAAATGGCATGGAAATACAAGTTGAAGCTTTCATGCATAAATCTAAGTATAACGAGTAACGTGTTCGTTGGAATGCATGTTTGATTGTACAAAGTGGATTTGTTAATTAATACATGTTACGCCCAAAAGTGCATAAAGTGTAAAAAGGGGTCAAGTATGCTTACATTGATTGCGTATAAGAATTCCTCGAAATAACGCACGAGTAAGAATGGAGAATAATCCAAGAGAACGAAATGGTTATCCTAAATAATTAAAATGATACATAACGAACTCGTTAATAGTTGTAGACTAAATATAATCCCTAATGCTTATAATTTTCCATTAAATTAATTAGATATTAACAAAGGTTATAAAAGAATTATCACAATTTATTAGGATTAATGAGATTATTAGTTTTTAAAAGAAAATGAAAATAAAAAAAAAACATTTAGAAACTGCTAGAGGGAAAAAGAAGATTTAATTTTATAAAGAATTGTTTAAGTGATTAAAAGGAAAAATTAAATAACTAAATCTAATACAAGAAATTAAAATATGTGTTATATGGGTTTTTAACAAAAGAAAATGGAATTTAAACAAAAAGACCATAAAAATCGGCCATAAACTGCACTAGACAGGGATCGAACTCGCGCCATAAAAATCAACCTTAAACTGCACTAGACAGGGATAGAACTCGCGCCTATACGTTCACGTGCACGTAGCCCGACCAATGAGGCTACGTGACAAACCCATTCTCATTCTGCGTTTTAATTGTTTTATAATCTAACTGTTATGAACCATATACTGGTTTTATAAAAAAAACATTAAATAATATGCGGCGATTTTGTAGGAGGTTCGGGTCGAACACGAGACCTCTTGGTTGTTTCGATCGCACACCAACCACTGGAATATAACACTAGTTCTGATCTAATTTGATTTTTACTTCATTTATACTCTTGTATAGTTGAAACATCCTCTTCAATATAACAACAGCAACAGCGACGCACATTCAGGTATATATTTATATTTTTTTTTTCTCTCTTTCTGTTCCTTTTCTTTGTTCTTGATAAAAATCTAACACTTTATCATTTCTAACTAAAAACACATAAACAATAATTTGTTTTCCCTTAGTGAACTATCATGGAAAATATATGAACAATACACGGCTTTAGATTAATCATCTTCTTCGTGACAGTACCCAAAACCCATTAACCATTTATAGTTCATGTTCTTGTTGATGTCTTTTGTATAAGAAGAACTAAAGCGAAAAAAATAACTGAAAGTATACCGAAAAAGGATGAACTCGTGATGTTGTTCCAGCGAGTTCGGTTTACTCCGGCGTCTCCGATATGCGTCCCTGGTTTCCGGCAAGGGTATGGTTATCTCCGATGACTTCGATTCTCCGGTGAATGTGCAGTGATGTTCGAAAGGTGATGTGGTGGTGAGGGTGTCGAAACAGATTTGTGGTGTGGCGGTTCGCCGGAGAGGGAGGGGTTGTGGGTGGTCGGAGGTCGGCGTCGGAAACTGGCCGGAGATGCGGCTCCGGTCGCCGGAGCTAGAGGGGAGGCAGAGAGTGTGCGGCATGTGTGTGAGTGTTTGAGTGTGTGTGAGTGTGTTTTATAAAGATTAGGGTTTAGGTAGGCTTGTATGTTGGGCCCAAGGCCCGTTTAACTAGTATTTTAGGGTTTTTGAGCGGCCCGGTCGTGTCTACGAAATCCAGTCTAGGACCCGAGCGTCGTAAAATGTGGTAATAATTTATTTAAAGTCGAAAATGTGTGAATTGTATGTCGGAAATCGAATTTGGTTGCATGTTTGTCGTTTGTGGTTTTTAATCTGTTTTTCGTTCAGATTTCGACTGTGGGCATTAAAATTGCGAAACGAACTCGTATTTTCTAAGAACATAGAAATACGGAAATACGAGGCTTTACAGTCTCCCTTACATTAGGAAATTTCCTCCTGAAATTTATTCAAGAGAAAAACCTTGGAAAGGATGCCATTCTCGAGGTGCGTTTGGGTATCAAACGGGAAATAGATTGTGAGTGATCAAAGTTTGTATTCGATAAGGTCTAAGGAAACACCGAATTTCTCATGTCACATTTTTACAAAAGTTTGGTAATATGGTTGGAACACTTATATATATAGGAAGTACCAACCGCGTATCCACCATGTTCATATCATCTTACGTCCGTTTCGCGACTCGGTGTCATGTTACGTTCCGTGTTATGATACATAGTAGAACCTAGTATGGTTTTCATGCATCTACCAATATAATCCCGTATGCGTCCGTGATTATTTTGGTATGTGCATAATCCGCATAGTTTGTACTAGTAGTGTACGGGTCAGGGTACATTAACGTATTACGAGTGATAATGATAGCGTATAGAATTTTAAGTATGCATGCATGATTGTATTTAAGTACGAGAGTATCGATTTTAAGTATGGGTATGAGTAAATCTTTGAATAAACTACATGACATACTTAGTTAACAAGATTAACGCATTGCAGGCATGTGAATAAACTGGTCAAACCATCACTCCCACTAGTATGAATGTATGACTTAACATGACCACAAATCCATGTGGCGGTGCGCAACTCCTATAGTACTACGCAAGCACTATACATGTTAAGGTGTGGCTTCTTACGAAGTTAATGACAAGTTGTCAACCCATCGTTCCTGCTAGTATGAATGAATGACTTAACATTAACACAAATCCATGTGGCGGTGCGTTACTCCTATAGTGCTACACAAGCACTATATGTGTTAAGGTGTGGCTTCTTACGAAGTTAATGACAAGTTGTCAACCCATCGCTCCCACTATTATGAATGAATGAATGACTTAACATTACCACAAATCCATGTGGTGGTGCGTTACTCCTATAGTGCTACACAAGCACTATATATGTTAAGGTGTGGCTTCTTACGAAGTTAATGACCAGTTTATCACATAAGAATATCCTAGCAATCCCGAACCAAGTATAACGTATTAGTATGCATGTATCGAATTGTCGTGAAATAAATTTTGAATTTTGGAACTTCTAAGTGTGTTGAGCATAAAATCGATTCTAGTATAATGTTAATTTTTTTTTAAACGTGGTAATAAGTATTAAATTGTATAGAAATTAAGATAACGTAAAAGAGAAACTTGGTAAGTATTGGAGCGTTTCGGGTTGAGAAACTTCAACTATTCTAAAGTGAATCGTAAGTCCTTTCGAATTAGGGAGACATGCTTTGGCCTAATAGGTATAATACTCTCGTCGCCAGGCGATTAACCGTATTTTACCCTTCCAGTTAATAGACGTCCCTGATTTGATGGAAGATACGAAACTTTGGTGAGATCGAAAATCAAAGAGTGGGACCAGTCATTAAGGTGTGGATATCAATCCTAGCTTGACAATTTCGTCCCTAAAATGTGGTTTATTGAACGAACAAGATAGAATCTCGAGTCGTCAATAAGGATCCACTAGAATATGAAATGGAAATTTCCCATCAAGATATGGATATCACTCCTGACTTGATGGTGAAATTTCGTTCAAAATAACATGTAAGGAGGATTGAAATTCGTCACCAAAGGCGGGAATCACCCCTATTTTGGTGAGTTATTTCAAGTGTGGAATATGAGTGTCTTCAACCTGTTTATTGCGTAAAATGTATTAGAAAAGGCACATTGTATATTTAGACAAAACGAAGAGGTAGAAGCAAATAGGGAAAATTTCATATTAAGCAAGAATCAGGAATGGTCAAGTTTTGGTACTTAGACTATAGACTAGGTCGAACATGGCAATTCTACCTAATTCCCTATAGTTATGGCTCTGATACCAATCTGTCACACCCCAACCGATGGCAGAAACATCGGAGTGAGACGAAAACTAGATTACAAGAGTCTTCATAACCCTATTTGTGTCATTTAATAAATTAACTTTTTACATTACTTGAACTAGAATATAACGAATTCGAATTTACGTCGAGTATAAAAACAAATAAAATTTCATTTCATTAACGATGGTTTAGTACAAAGTTTGGAAACAAAATACAACATGTTTGAAAGCAAGGTACGATACAGCAAGTATTAAAGTTTAAGTGCGTTTCTAGGCAATCCTACCAGATTCCTTTCATCATCAATCCTGTCATGTATTAAAAGCATAGCTCAATACAAAAGTATTGGCGAGCATACAAGTTTGAATAAAAGTATAAGTATGAAAATTTGTTTCAATCCAACATGGCAACTTGTATTCACGTCCTAACTAGCATACCTAGACAATCTAAACATAACGAATAGCATGGATCCACAAATTAAAAATTGACATGCATAAACAATCTAAACACAACAAATGGCATAGAAATACAAGTTGAAGCTTTCATGCATAAATCTCCTAAGTATAACGAGTAACGTGTTCATTGGAATGCACAATTGCGTATGTTTGATTGTACAAAGTGGATTTGTTAATTAATACATGTTACGCCCAAAAGTGCATAAAGCGTAAAAAGGGGTTGAGTATGCTCACATTGATTGCGTATAAGAATTCCTCGAAATAACGCACGAGTAAGAATGGAGAATAATCCAAGAGAACGAAATGGTTATCCTAAATAATTAAAATGATACATAACGAACTCGTTAATAGTTCTAGACTAAATATAATCACTAATGCTTATAATTTATGTCACGACCCCCGACCCACCCTGGACGGAATCGGGAGCCGCGAACAGCCAAGTGGTACCGGTGATTATTTTGAAAAATATTGCAGCGGAAATTTCATCAGGACCGTGAGTTAGGAAAAATATCAGAGTTTAGAAAACACCGGATTTTATTTATTAAATAGATGGGATAAACCCATGTTTTACAAAGGTAGCTTTAATAAGGGATAAACCCGATTACATAAAACAATATTTCTTAATTTGATTTAATTGATAAAATAAGCCACTTCTTGAAGTCTTTCAGTGCCGTATCCATCTCTTACTCCAATCTACTGTAATTACCTGAAACGCATTTTAAAAAGGTTTTGTCAGCAGGAAATACTGGTGAGTTCATTCATTTTGTTAAAATGACACGTTTGTTATAATTTACAGTATTAAGAGAGATTACAATATTTCTGATATCAACCAACTACCCACAGTATTTGTCACTCGACCACACATTGGCTATCTCGTTGTCCAATGGTGTCTGTGACTATGGTCATATCACCCCTTGGCTAACCCGTTGTCCAATGGTGACGATTATCAAGTATTGTATACAAACCCCACATACCGGCTGTAATTTGGTAACTACATAAACTTAATCACTATAATTACAACTTTGAAAATATTTAAGAAAGTACTTTGATAAAAAGAGAATGACTCACATTATAAGCATGCAGATTCATACGGGCAAGGTTTAGTCTACAGATAAGCCTTGATATATTGCGGATTTATACAGGCAAAGCTTAACCTATTGATTAGCCTTGTAACCTAGTGCACACGAACTAGGTAAGTAACTAATACAGCATTTACGATAACTCACGAGATTAAAACCCTCACGACAAATGACAAAGTGCAATCACTTAAACATCCATCGGATTCACAACGAATGATAGAGTATTCCCCGAGTTCGGGTAGTACTCAAACATCCTGTCGGAATCACGACTAATGACAAAGGATACTACATAGACATCCAGTCGGATAGTTTCAATTGATCGGATATTGAATCGTAGCAGCGATCGAGTTAATACTCGGTATCGTAGCATAATTTTTGGAAGTAAACTGTGAATATCTGGACGTACGAAATGAATTTGAACGTCGAACGAACGCAGGAAATCAAGTCCCACACCCCACTAATTATACTTAAAATTTGTCCCCCTCGCGTGTCGCGAGGGGTCACCTGGGCGGCGGCGCGTGGCGCAACAGGTTACTTTTAACATAAGGTTGCCGCGTGTATTTGTAGCCTAGGTGAGTCGACAAAAAGAGAAAATTCGATTTCTACGAAAAACTGTGATGATAATATAGAATGGGAAATGCCCCCCCCCCCCCCGAGTTTTAGGGGCCCTGATCCTGATTCTGGTTGTTCTCAAATTTTAAGGGTTTATGCATGATCACTTAGGGGTCTTAACTAAGGTTTCCTAGTGAACAAAATATAATAATAAATAATAGTTTTGTTGAGAGTTGTTATGGTTTGGGATAAAAGGGAATAAAACGATGAGAAAAGAAAATAGACCCACTTTGTAACTTTAGGGTTCAATTAGAAAGTCTCCTGGTATAAATTTTGGGCATAACTTCTGAGCTATTTAAAAATATATTGCACTCGTGTTAAGTATAGTACCCCTAATTCAACCTTATCCCGATGTCCCGAGACAGAATCCCAATAAACTTAGTCGGGCAGAGCCCTGACATGCGTTATGAGGTTCAGATCAATCGGAAAGGGTAGCGGTGATCGGGAGTTAAAACACTTAAAACGAGACAGGGCATTATTATTATTATTATCATAAAATGAATTAAATTAATATATATGGAAAGAAAGAGGGGCGCCAAAGAGATAAAAAGAAATGAGCAATTGTGATGTTGTGAAGTTCTCATATATTTATACTAAAATTTAGTTAGCTTGAATCTCAAGCAGTAGGACAAGTATTCTTCTAATTTTTGTTGAATTCCATTTTGAGGCTACACATAGCCATTTATTCTATACATATGATTGGTGGAATTCTCATTCTTATCAAAACATACGTAGGCATGCAACTAACTTTGCAAATGTAACTTTATTTTATTTATTTATTATTTATATATTATAATTAATTTAACTGCTTCACTTATTTAGCGCTTATAACTTCTAAAATATAATGTTCTACAAAATAATGAATATGTCATTCGAACGAGAGTATTTTTGTCTACATTTGGGTCTAAGTTTTATTAAAAACGGAGTAGGTTCAAAATATAATGTATTTTTATAATTTAATATTTAGACGGTCACTAGGCTCGTCTAGGTACTTTATATTTCTAACATTCAACTTACCCGTAATCTACCTATTTAATAATATAAGTTGTTATAGACTTTTTATTTTAAATAGAAAAGTCACTCATATATAGGCCAATTAATTAATATAATATTTCAACCAACTATATAAAATAGTGTTTAAAACTATTTGTGTTGAATATATATATTAAAAATAAACTAGTTACTAGTTACTAGTGGTTAAACCTATAATTCTTATATGATAAAAATATGAATGTTAAAATTTACCATTAATTTAATTAGATATTAACAAAGGTTATAAAAGAATTATCACAATTTATTAGGATTAATGAGATTATTAGTTTTTAACAGAAAATAAAAATAAAAAAAAAACATTTAGAGACTGCTAGAGGGAAAAAGAAGATTTAATTTTATAAAGAATTGTTTTAGTGATTAAAAGGAAGAATTAAATAACTAAATCTAATACAAGAAATTAAATATGTGTTATATGGGTTTTAAACAAAAAGACCATAAAAATCAGCTTTAAACTGCACTAGACAGGGATCGAGCTCGCGCCTATACATTCACGTGCACGTAGCCCGACCAATGGGGCTACGTGACAAACACATTCTCCTTCCGGGTTTTAATTTTTTTATAATCTAATTGTTATGAACCATATATTGGCTTTATAAAAAAAAAAAATTTGAGGCGATTTTGTAGAAGGTCCGGGTCAAACACGCGACCTCTTGGTTGTTTCGCTCGTACACCAACCACTGGAATATAACACTAGTTCTGATCTAATTTGATTTTTACTTCATTTATACTCTTGTATAGTTGAAACATCCTCTTCAATATAACAACAGCAACAGCGACGTACATACAGGTATATATTTATGTATATTTTTTTTCTCTCTTTCTGTTCCTTTTCTTTGTTCTTGATAAAAATCTAACAGTTTATCATTTCTAACTAAAAACACATAAACAATAAGTTGTTTTCCCTTAGTGAACTATGGTGGAAAATATATGAACAATACACTGCTTTAGATTAATCATCTTCTTCGTGACAGTACCAAAACCCATTAACCATTTATAGTTCATGTTCTTGTTGATGTATTTTGTATAAGAAGAACTAAAGCGAAAAAAATAACTAAAAGTATACCGAAAAACGATGAACTCGTGATGTTTTTCCAGCGAGTTCGGTTTACTCCGGCGTCTCCGATGTGCATCCCTGGTCTCCGGCAAGGCTATGGTTCTCTCCGGTGACTTCAGTTCTCCGGCGAATGTGCAGTGATGTTCGAAAGGTGATGTGGTGGTGAGGGTGTCGAAACAGATTTGTGGGGTTGTGAGGGGTATTGTGGTGTGGCGGTTCGCCGGAGAGGGAGGGGCTGTGCGTGGTCGGAGGTCGGCGTCGGAAACTGGCCGGAGATGCGGCTCCGGTCGCCGGAGCTAGAGGGGAGGCAGAGAGTGTGCGGCATGTGTGTGAGTGTTTGAGTGTGTGTGAGTGTGTTTTATAAAGATTAGGGTTTAGGTAGGATTGTGTGTTGGGCCCAAGGCCCGTTTAACTAGTACTTTAGGGTTTTTGAGCGGCCCGGTCGTGTCTATGAGATCCCGTCTCCGAGCCGAGCGTCGTAAAATGTGGTAATAATTTATTTAAAGTCGAAAATGCGTGAATTGTATGTCGAAAATCGAATTTGGTTGCACGTTCGTCGTTTGTCATTTTTAATCTGTTTTTGGTTCAGACTTCGACTGTGGGCATTAAAATAGCGAAACGAACTCGTATTTTCGAAGAACATGGAAATACGGAAATACGAGGCGTTACATCAAGTGAGGTATGGAACCAAGTTAGGATTACCAAAGCATCCCATGTTCACACTTGTATCAAACATAAGTCTCTCCATATGAACTTTGGTAAACTTATGTGACTTCAACACTTGTGAGTTGTATTGAACCCTATTAAAACATAAAGTTTAGAGGTTGTTTGTACCTCTAAACTTGTACGAATCAACTCTAACAAGTTCCACAACCATTGATGGGTTTAGGAGGTTGCTAGGTACAAGATTCAAGCATAAAAAAGTTAAGTTTTGAAAAAGTCAGAAAGTTTTGACCTCAAAATGGTGTTGTTCTACCTTGGTTTACCATGGTAGACCTGTGGAAACATTCCTAAAGGTGTTCATAGCTTTGTAAGAGAAGAAATGATGAAGAAAAGTTGAATAAAAGTGAGTTTGCATAAGTTTATATAAATCAGAAAGGAAATCTGACTTTGGAGCCCTATGTAAGTGATGTATCACCTGATTTCACCTTGGTGAATCTTGGATAAAATCCTTGAAGGTCATCCAAGTAGATTGGTAGAATAAAAATCATGAGAAAATGTAGAAGAAAAGTGCTCAAACTCATTGTTTTGAGCAAAGGTATAATCTGCCAAAAACTTGAAAGTTTGGATGAATTGAGAGGATTTGAGAGTGATTTGAGGGAGTGTAAAAGTATTAAGGTAGTGTGGAAGACTTGTATTTATAGTGTGGAGGTTAGGGTTAGGCATTAAAGTGGGTTACTTGGGTGTTTAAGGCAATTAGGTGGGAGTTAGATGTGAGAAGTGAGCCAATAATCGCGCTGATCAAACCTGTATGCGGATTGAGTCTGCGGGCGCGTCGGGGACGGGCGTTGGGTCATTGCCGCGACTCACGGCCGGGGTCCTCTGTGTCAACTTTCATTTTTGACAATAAAGGTCCCTGTGGTTTTTTTATTTGATGTTTTATGGTATGTTAGGGTACGATTTGTATTAACAACATATAATTAAGTATTAAATATAGGTAAAAGTATAGTTTAAGTATTGTAAACATAAAATCAAGTATTTGTATGTTTAAAGTGCATAAAAATCGTATTTACCATAGTTTGTTTGTAAGATAGATACGTTTTCACCAGAATTACGAGTATGTGTATTTATAATACATTTAAGTGCTAAACTAGTATAGAAGTATGGATTGAGTATTGAAATTGTATAACTACGTATTTGCATATGTCAAATGTATAAACTCTGGTATTTATGATAGTTGGTATTTAAAACAAGTATGTTTTTATCAAAAAATAGAAATACAAGGCGAGCTTTCTAATTAAAGGAAGTTATAAAAAGCGAGGCGTTACACCCTAGGTCTTTTTGCACTCACCCGGTTAACATTTTCAAATAAGTGTAGTCATGTGACTTGCACATGAGGGTAGACGGGTAATTTTACTTATTTGTTTATAAATTAAATATATATATACATATATATACACACACACAATAAAACCCATCTCTCTTTCTCTCAGCTATCCCCCCACCCTCCCAACAACCTCCACCATCGCTAAATCCCGCCGCCGCCACCGTATCTAGCAACCACCACCACCAATTCGAGCCCTACCACCACCAGATCCAGCCTCCACAAACACACATCTCTAAGTAACCCTAAACCCTAGATCCATCGAATTGAACATGATTCGATCAAAGTTCGTATGAATCACCATAGGACTTTTGATCATGAAATGTAAACGAGTAAAAGCACAATAGAAATAACCCTGTAAGGCGTTACAACAGAGCAGGAAGAACTTGGCTGGAGTTCTAAGACTCCGGCGAACTTTGATTGGAATGTTTGATAATGGGCTCTTCTCTCATGTTATGCGAAAACACAAGTCTACCCTTCTTGGAACTACCAATCCTATGAATAACAGATTTAATTCCTTCAACAGTTGGTTTTGCAACACCATAAATAGGAAAACTAGTTTCTCTAAAATTAGGTGCACCTTCTACTCTCTCGGGTAAATTCGATTGTTGACAGCCTGGACAATGATCACTTTTAAGTACGGTTTGACTTCCAATAACATCCCCGGTTCATTTGTAGTGGGTGGTTATGGTGGTTTGACTTTTGATAATGAAGAAGAAGATAATGAGTATTTGAACGTGGTGAGTGTTTGTTAATAATGGGGAAGAAGACAGTGTAAAAAGACTTTAATGCCCTCACATGTTGTGCACATGACCAATCTTAACGTTTAAAATAATCTGGGTTAGTGCGAAAGGACCTATGGTGTAATGTGTTTTTCAAATAAAGGATTGCGAATGTAACTAGTGAAGTTAAAGGCTATCCATTGCAATCCAATACAAACATAAATGACGAAAAGAGTAACTTACCCATTATTTTTTTTATCACATTCGTTTACACCATCAAATAAGTACATCCTTCTAAATTACAAGTTTAGACAATTAGAAAGCAAAATTAAACGGTATGTTTTTTATCACATTGGTTTACACCACCGAACTAATACCAACGGAATTCCTTTCGTGTCTTCACTGTTAATTTAGATTTAAAATCGAACTTGTGTTTAATCAACAACCGGCTGCAACGCGCTGGTTAGTGTTAACTTGTTAAATACCAAAATGAAATAAAGTAAAATGAAACATTCTTATTGGTTGGAATTTCTTATTTTTTATTCTTACAAAAAAATTCCTCTTATTTGAACTTTCCGCTATATATATATAGGATTAGGTTCATTTGTGAACAACTCTCTTGATAGTGAACTGTGTGAACTCATCCTAGCCTTTGATTATCAATACACAAGTATAAATCAATGGCCATGATTTGAAATTTCTTCTTTATTATTCTTACTAAAAAATTTCTCTCATTTGAACCATCCAATATATATATATATATATATATATATATATATATAGAGCCCGGATATTGTACAATATCCCTTATCCTACAAATTGTACGCCATGACTGATGTGTGTAAAATGCAACATATAAATTACATCAAATGAGGCATAAAACTAACCCTTTTTAAGTACTAATGTTGGAAAAAGAGTGTTTTTGTCTTTCTTTTGTATTTTCAGGATTAAATGAGCTCAAATTCACAAAAGAAGCAAAAAGATAGCTAAATCTAACATAAATACAAGAAAAGGAACATAAGTGGACTGCCCGACCCTTCAACGGCATCTTCCCAAGCAAAATAGAGAAGGCAGAAGACTGAACACGCCCCGTGCTCAGCCAGCACGGGGCCGTGCCCAAGAAGCAGCAGAAAAGACAAACCTATAGAAGCTTCTATTGCCCACCACGGGCCGTGTCCAGTGAACACGGGGGCGTGGCGAAAGTACAGCAGGCGCATTAATTGTAATTGCGAATTACAATTAATGAAGAGAGAGAGTGTCAGACAGGCACGGGGGCGTGTCCAGCGGACACGGGGCCGTGCCCAGCCTTCTGTCCAGCCTATAAATAGGAGTGCTTGGTTTCATTTCAACTCATCCCTTGGCACACCACCTCTCTCACACTTCACCCACCACCCACCACCACCATAACACTATCATCCACCACCATCATCCATTGTCCATCATAGAGCGTGTGAGTCGTCTCGGGATCCAAGATTGATCGTAAGAGTTCTTGACAATCAAGGCCATGTTTGCCTAAGTCTCTTACATCACTTGGTGAAGACAAAGTGTCTAGTGTAATACTTTTTATTTCTAATCTTTTGCACTTTTTATTTGGTTTTGTATTAATGACTTTAATAACTAGTTGCTTATGTTGAAGGTGATCTTTCCTTATCGTTTGTCCGTGGTGTCTTGGCATTATTTTACTGTCTATATAAAATAAAAGATTTTCACCATTCATATCTCCACGGTTTATATGGAGGTATGTTGGCTACCTGGTCGGGGGTTAAGGGAACGGTTTGTTAAAGGTCTTGCCATTGTTCAGCGTTTAGAGGTCCTGCAATGGACCTGGGTCAAATTTAGTAGGACCTCCTTCAATGCTTCACGGTATTGGATGGCGGGGGTCCAAACTCTTTGATCCCCTCATAAGTTAACTACTATTAATACTATAACCCGGCTATTTAGGACTGTATCCCTGCTGACTCAGACTACTTAGCCGAGGGTAACGTCACCGCCAAAAGCGGGGCCTACCATAATTTGCATTAATAACTTAATTAATTATCTTCCAATAATCCACCCTTTTAGGATTGTATCCTTGCTGACTCAAACTACTGGGGTGAGGGTAACGTCACCTTCAAAAGAGGGGCCTACTACAATAACTAAGATAAGCTCTTAATTATGTGCAAAAGTGTGGAAATAATCAAAGGTTATACTAGATACGAGTCGGAACCAAGTGATTCATCTTGTCTATCTGTTTTTTTTTCTTTTATTTTTTTTTTCAGCATTTTAGTTAGTTTTTATTTTTCTTAGTTTAAAACCTTTTCTAACTTTTTATTTTGATTAGACGTTGAGGATAAACCGGTACTAAAAGCTCTTGTGTCCTTGGACGACCTCGGTATCTTGCCAACACTATACTACGCTCACGATGGGTTCACTTGCCCATATGTGTGTTTAGTGTTAGTAAAATATGGTGTTTTATAAATTTAAAACTTGGCTAAAAATAAGTGTTAAAGGGGCTTAAAATATACACCTAATATATATAACACTTCACACGCATCAATGACCCCAGCCGTTAGATCTTCTGTCTATCAAACCCGGACTTCACAAACCCGGACATGTTCATAAAGTCGCATGGGTCTCACAAACTCTGACTCCCAAAAATGATTATTCGCATGTTATGTCCAAAATCGCATGGCTTCACAAACCCTGACATTTTCATAAATCGCATGGACTCACAAACTCTGACTCACAAAAAGGTTGTTCGCATGTTATGTCTAAAATCGCATGGCTTTACAAACCCTGACATTTTTCATAAATTGCATGGACTCACAAACTCTGACTCACAAAAAAGGTTGTTCGCATGTTATGTCCAAAATCGCATGGCCTCACAAACCCTGACATTTACATAAATCGCATGGACTCACAAACTCTGACTCACAAAAAAGGTTGTTCGCATGTTATGTCCAAACTCTGACTCACAAACTCTGACTCACAAACCCCTGACATTTTCAAAAATCGCATGGACTCACAAAAATGGTTGTTCGCATGTTATGTCCAAATTCGCATGGCTTCACAAACCCGGAAAAAAAAGACTCACAAACTCGGACACTAATCGCGTACGCATAGGAAAAATGAATCAGGGACACCTGTAGGGCTATTATCGTCGCGTACGTAATGTATGATTAGGGAATTTGTATTCTACACTTTCTCTCTCTCTCTCTCTCTCTCTCTCTATATATATATATATATATATATATATATATATATATATATATATATATAGGGTCAGGATTTAGAGAAAACGGTTGAAAGTGTGAGAACGGTGAGAACGCTTATGGATCGTCCGATCAAAACAATCTATGGACTAAACGCCATTACGAACCACACACCCCTATATTAAAAAAATATCCCAGAGCTAAAATCAACCCCCCCCCCCCCCCCCGAACCTGAAACACCATATTTTCTACTATATACCATTCATCCTACAAACGCCAAAATCCCCAAAACATCAAACACACCTACTAAAAAAACACCATAATTTACTATATACCAATCATCTTAGAAAACGCCAAAACACTCAAACATCAAAGATTCCAAAAAATCGACGTTTCTTTCGGCTACACTATTTACTCAGTAAAACGCCAAAAATGGCAAATATCTTTTCTTGTATATTCAATATTGTATTGCGCCAAAGTTTCGGAGAATGCATTCTTCCCTGGGGTGTTGTGAATCAAATAACATTTTGCTGAATGAGATGGACAAATCAAAAACAAAAAGATGCTGGTGTTAGACTTATGTCATTTTTTGTGTTTTGTTATTGATGAATATTCTAATGTCATGAAGAGACGAATGACACTGATGAGCGGTTTGAAGATACATATTCAAACAAAAAACTCATGTCATTTTGTCTTTCCAAACGGCCACAAAAACACAAGCATGACAAAACCAAACCGCTAGTGAACATGTTTCAAAGAAGAAAGAGACCGATGACAGTGAAGATTTTGAAGATGAATTGTTTCTATTTTTATTTTTTTATTTTCTTTTTCTGTTGTTTGTTATGTATCTTTCAACTTAGAATAAAAAAAATACATTATATTAATAAAACGCCAAACAATCATAATGCTTGTGAAAACGCCATAATGCAGTAAAACGCCAAAAACTCCCAGAATATAATTAAAGTAATTTGCAAAACTATTATTAAAATTTGAAAATGACAAAAACGCAAAAAACTACTTAAAGCCATTAAAAATGGCAAACTTGGGAGATGGAAAGTCTATGACCCTAAAAACTCATAAAAAGCTGAACAAAAACAATAAAAATACACAGTATCTGAAAAGACGGCTACTTAATTAATATCATTTATTATAAATAAAATCCTGCCTAAACTACGCGCCAAAAATCATCTTATAAGAGAGACGTCTCTGCACAATTAGCTAATCATAAACCAAAAACAACACCATGTTTCCTAAAAACCATTCACTTTAAAAACGACAAAAAATAATAGTTAAAAAAGCCACAGATGCGGAACCTCGTTTCTTCTATATTGAGTATTGTTCTGAATGAAGTTTCACTGAATGGATTCTTCTCTGAGGCGGATATCTCTATAAGTTTTTGCTGAATGAGATGGACAAATATTCAAGAAAAAGAGACTGATGACATTGATATGTCATCATGTCACTTTGTTCTTGATGAATATATTGATGGCATGAAGGGATCAATACATTAGAGCAGGCGTTGGTCTTCAACATGTCATCAAATAGGTATATATCAACCCACAATAAAGGATGCCACAAAAAATAAGCATCTTCTAAAAACGGGCGATATGTAGGAAAATAAGGATCTACATAAGGTATTCAAAAACAGGTTCAAAACGCCCAAAAGGTTAAAGTAGAAGAGACTGATGACTGTGAATATTTGGATGAGAAATTAGATTATAATTTTTATTTTTTTTTTCATTTTCTATTGTTTGTTATCTAATTCTCTATTGTTTATTATCTAATTCTCTACTAATAAAGAAATTGAGTATAAAACGCCAAAAACTACAAACACCAAAACGCCTGATAGTGTGAAAACTGAGAGAACGGATGCTAGCAAAGCACGATGTTGCCATATAAAACGCCAAACAAAGTATTATTGGAAAAATCAACACTAATTCACTGATGAAATTGAACGAAACAGTAATTGCTAAACAGTAAAATAAAGAGACGGTAACATTATTGACAAACATTTATTATATTAAAAGCCACTCCATGGAAAATTGAATTTATTTATTTTTTCAAAACGCCATAATTGGCTGTCACGTTATAAGCCTGTATCCTACATGGCACAAAACTTCATAGAAAAAAAAAATAAACATCAAGAAAAAATTACTGATGTTTTACATTACAGGCCTGCATCCTGCATCCTGATATAAAAACAATAAAAACGCCAAACATACTTAAAACGCCAAGATATTTACTATGATCCTCATATAAAAACAATAAAAACGACGCGTATTTATTAAACGCCAAAAAATGGAAAGGTGATGAGACACGCGTTTAAAAAAAGAAATATGAAAGTACAAAAAAGACCCTTCGACCTTCTCTATGTCGCGTGACACGTGTTGGGCCATAATGCGTTCTCACCGTTCTCACACACTTTTGAGCGTTTTCTCTTGATCCCGTTTCTCTCTCTATATATATATATATATGTATACATATATATGTATATATATATGTATATACATATATGATTAGGTTCATTTGTGAACAACCCTCTTGATAGTGAACCGTGTGAACTAATCCTAGCTCTTGATTATCAATACACAATTGTAAATCACAGGCCATGATTTGATTAAGATTTGATGATGTAAATCAATGTTCATGATTTGTTCACTAAATTTACAAATACACTATTGTTCACTCTAGAACCCCGCCATATATATATATATATAGGGCTTGGCTAACTAGAAAACCCACTTGAGTTGGAAAAACCCTATAAAGATTGTGTTACAAAACTTGAGAAAGAAGCGTAGAGTAACATTAAGTAGTAGAAATAAAAACTATTAAACCAAAAATCTGTACGTAACATATCATATTTTATTATATTATACTATATTATATTTGATTGTATTGTAATGCATCATATTTGTTATTTATTATGTTATGTTCTAGTATATCATATTCTATCCTTTTGATATGGTTTCATATAATATTAAATGATATGATAGGATTGGATATATCCGATATAATATGATATCTAGTATTATATCATATCACATAACATTATATCATGCTATCAGTCTTTCCAAACAAGTATTATAGACGGGAGTTCGACCGTCAAGAAACCCAAAAATGAATTTTTTTTTTTGTTAGATAACCTTACCGTTGATCCATAAAATAAAAAAAATCAAAAATTGTTAATTGTTGTTGATTTTTTACAAATATATTATCGGTATAAAAAAAAATTATGTTTTCATACTGCATTAGTATTCAACTATAATGAATCACAAATCCAAGAAAGAAAAAAGAAACATAATTTTGATAAGTTTTGTCCAAATGGTTTTTAAATCTGCTTCACATGAGTTAAGTTATATTTGGTTTTTTGTTTTCAAAAAGTTTTTTTATACGATACGATACACGTTTTTGAGGGGTGAAATTAACAAGTTTTAAACTCATATTTTAAGAAAGGGGGTACAAAAGTAAAGAAGGGGTGCATTTAGCCCTCCACTTAATTATTTGAAGTGTTTTTTTTTTTTGGTATTAACCATCAATTAATCTTCAATCTTAAAAAAGTAGTCTTTTTTTTTTCAAGAATCAAAACTATTAACTTTAAAAATCAACTCTATACCTAGTCAATCCCTTAGAATTCGAGTCGAGCTTGGGGTGGTTATGGCTTGACTCACCTACATATTTATTAAATTGTTCTTAGTCAACTCTATACCAAGTCATGAAGTTAGTTGAAAAATGAATTTGGTTTAGAGTTCTAGTCGAGTTTGAGCTGGTTATGCCTAGACTCACCTACATGTTTATCAAATTGTTCTTAGTATATATGTAACAGAATATGTTATCACTCTAACTTCTTTCTACATCATCGCTTGTAAAATAATTACAACCATTCAAAAGCCGAAGCAAATGTTAAACCCTTGAATAAGTATTTAAATGTTACATCTATTATAGGAATCAATTACAAGATACACTTAAAATTACAAAATGGTGTATATTTCTGGAAAACGTCAAATCTTAATCAATCATCACAACCAACTATCTAAATTGTCATTAAAACTAATCTTCAAATCTTAATCAATCATCACAAAGTTCAGAAAGTTTGAATCCATTCCCATATAGCTTCTCTCCTTTTTGTGCCAAACTAAATATTTACGATTCTTGAAGAACACCATCCTTGGGAGTCCAGAAACCACGTCAACAAACCGCATTGTTGGGTCCAGACCCGTAGTTTCATACTGTTGTTATTATTTCTGTCGAGCCACACATCGGTTTCACCTTGAGACTTGTGAAGGTGCATCTTTAGATGAATGGTCTCGAAACAGTTGGCCATACCACAATTGCAAGTTTTGGATCATCATGTTGTGGCAGCTTTAAGGTGTTTTGAACCAACCGAAAAACAGCACCTCCTCCACATAGCTCCTGGAGAAAAACAGTGTTAAATATTATGAAAATAAAATGTTTATTGTGCTCAGAATACACATTTACAAAAGGAATGATTTAGATAAAAAAAAAAAAAAAAAAAAAAAAAAACTGTGGCCCATATGACTTAATTCCTTTTAAGCTATTGTACCTTATTCTCAACAAGGCGCTCACGAAATAACATCTGTCACCCCACCTCAACAAAGATGAGTAGTTACACCGACATGGTGATAGATTCCTATGAACAATCACCATGCTATCAAGATTTAACACGCATTCTTCAGTTCCCTGCATCAGGAATCAGTCAGTATAATTAACAGCAGAAAACAATATAAACCAAGAACTGAAGATAACTAACCATTGAGTCCGTACGCTACTTTCGTCAACTGGAGGCAGAAGATGCGTCTGAAGCGGCAGTGGTGAACTAGGGTTTACCAACAGTGGCAGTCAGAAGCGGCGCTGAATAAAATAGAGAATTAGGGTTTGATTTATAATGGTGCGCTCACGTGAGATTTTCCAATTTAACCCCTCGTTTTTGCACTATTTATCTATTAATTACCCTTCTGGCCCTTTTATTTAGTGTGTTTGCAAAGACTAAAAAATTATGTAGTTGTGTATATGTGCTTATGATATACTTCAAACTACTTGACTCAATCAACAATACTTAACCATAACCTAGCCAACTACTTTACCATCGATTAAACACATAAACATGTGACTAAATACACTAACCCCTGACCTGTTTCAGACCCGTATCCATGACCCCGAACTGAACCCGTCAAGATTATCCAACATTCACCCCCATAATCTTGACGTTGGTTTCTTCTCCTTAACTGAAACACACAGGTTCATAGCTCGCTTGCTTGATCGGTCCACACAGATCCGACTCTATTTTTACTCTTGATTCTTGCTCAATCACATGCTAACTTGATCTTCGCTGTTTTTTTACTCACCTATTTTGGCAGGCCTATACCTCTTTCACTCCGTACGGTTTGTTACCAATTCCACACCTAAACAACATCTCGTTCAACTCTTGAATCCCACCGGTAAGCCGCTTCCCGATCACCTCACAACGCTCTCTTTCTCTTGACTACAACTAGAGGTGCTGGCTACTTGCTTCCATTTTTTTCGGCCCTTATTTTCCTTTTGTGACTTGAATCGTGACTTCAAAATTCAGATTTGAAATTGAATTATAACTCAATATTAATCCACCGAACCATTATGAAACCACCATTTTCAATATTAAAATGTAGTTCATAATATTATTCCAAACAAAGAAATCCGACTTTCGCTTGTCTCTTGTTCCTTAATCTGATGGTAACCACAACTTCTTCACCTCCATGCCTTTTCAAAAATATTGCATGACAATCTCTATCGACATCAACGAATCACACAGATTTGTTTCCACTTTTTGTTCACACATAACACATTCACGTTCACGTAGAACACCTTTTTTCTTTGTGTTGATGCATATTTTGTGGACGCGACTCGGTTCGTTTCGACTCGTTTCGGTTCGACCCGGTTAGGTTCGGCTCAAGCCCGACGTCACGACATTCCTCCGTCGTGCGCCCCAGAGTTCGACACGCGAAGTACGGAGAGCCGAGAACGTTTCCCGCTTGACACATCATCATGACATCATCATGATGATGTCATCTTTGACTAGACTTCACAAATCTGAAACAAATTGAGTTGTGTACGTGCATGCATGATTGGGCTTTGAAGTGTTTCATCGACTTTGAAGATATTTCATTGTATTTCGTCGACTAAACTTCTGTTTCGTCGACCTTGATGTGTTTCATCGATGCTGTGTGTCTGTGATTATATAAACAGATTTGATAGAGAACAGAATAGAGAGCACACAGAGAACACACACACGAGAGAGTTTGAGAGAGTTTACAGAAAACATTTGTAAACCTTGTGCTGTAACTGACTTTCATAGTATTAATACATTGGTGTTAATCGTTGAATCTCGTGTCTATATTATCATTGTTGTGTTCGATCTCGGTTTGCTATCTCGGTTGGATTCCGCACAACCGGGTTAGTTTGTATACAAGGATTAGGCGACTAGATCCTCCCCTAGCCGGACCTACAAGTGGTATCAGAGCCTTGGCTCTTCTCCTTGTTAAAACCGAGTGCTTTCGGGTGTGTTTTGGGTTTTTGAAGTTTATATTTTTCATGAAAAATCTGTTTGAATCTTCAAAAATCCTCGTATTTTGCTGAAAGTTCTTATAAAAACCTTGTTATTTCGCGTTTTCACATGTTAAAATTGGGTTTTTAGTGAAGTTTCAAGCAAAATCTTGTGTTCGGAAATTTACGGTTCACCGGAAAACTCATAAGTTTACCGGAATCTTCATAAGTTCTTTGTGTTCTTCATTATATCAACCTTTTAGATCTTTGGTCAAGTAACTGTTCAAGTTGTTTGTTTATTAAAAATTGTAACTTGATTAAAATATTGATAGACATACCTTGTTTGGTTAAGAAGCATGGTGATTGTTTGAAAAGTCGTGTGTATGTGTCAGTAAAGATAAGGTTGAGCTGAAAATTCTCACTAACTTTTTCACCAACTTTCTGTTACTTTTTCGACGAAACAAAATCATTTCGCCAAAAACTTCTTCGACGAAACACAACCATTGGTTTCGTCGACTTCATTTTCTTGGGCTTCTTTATTGGGCTTAATCTGTTACAAGCAATCTGTTTCGTCGCATAAGTGGGCTCTTGTTTCGTCGATTAAATATTGGGCCATTTCGTTGACTTGGAAGCCCAAAAGCTGTTTCGTTGATTACTAAAGTGATCCTTGTTTCGTCGCTTTTAAAAGGCTAATCATTTTCGTCGGTTCCTTAGTAATTCAGTCTCGTCGACATTCTGTTTCATCATTTATCAAACAAGATTGTGTTTCGTGGAACGTGTTTCGTCGGGATTGGTGTCAATTTTTAACAGAGGAGTTGTAAAAGTGCCTTAACTGCCTGTTTCAAGTGTTTTTATTACATAATCAGTTTTAAGCATTCAAAATGTATCCGAGTTGGTGGGGTACTCCGTCTCCGGATACAGGAAAGTATAGAAATACGAGTTTGTCTCCTTCGTGGGCCGAATCTCCCGTACCGGTATCTTCGCAAAGCCGACGACCTATCATAGCAACTGATATGTTCGGAAATCCATTACCTATTCGATCTACCGGACCAACAGATCTGTACGGAAATCCGCTTCAACCAGTTCCTCAACCAGTGCCTCAACAGCAAACCCAAAGGCCTCCTGTGACAACTGATCTATATGGCAATCCAATACAAGTTCCAGTAAAGCGAGCTCCAACAACAGACTTGTATGGAAATCCTCTACAACCAGCTCCACAACAGCAAGTCTATCGGCCATCTACTGTAACCGCTTATTTTGCTGAGGTTGTTAAGGATCTTAAACACGCCAGTGGTGGAGAATCTTCCACCAATGGTGATGAATCTTCTGAAGACGAAGACAGTTCTGGCTACAGTAGAAGCTCGGTTGAAGAATCCTCGACTCCAGGTGATGATCATTTGGATGACACGTCAAGTGTGTCAGTCGATGCAGATGTTGATGAGCTATTAGGAGAAGCTGCAGCAAGGAATGATAGAAGATCTATTCTGATGGATCAAGCTGTTTATTCTTCTTCTTCTTCTCTCCATTCAGCCGTTATGGCTAATGTCGACAGTTCGTCAAGTCAGGTATGTGTCGATGAACCTACTGCTGTTAATTGTGATAATTGTGCTAGCTTAAGTGTTAAATGTGCTGATTTAGATGCTAATATGTCTGAGTTGCAAAGCAAACATGATGCTTTAAACGCTAACTTGTTTGACTTGCAAAACAAACATGTTTCTTTAAATGATAAGTGGTGTGATTTGCAAAGCAAGCATGAGGATTTGCAAAACAAATTTGAAGTGACAAATATGCACAATCAAAAGTTGATAGTGGATCTTTCAAAATGCAAAGAGGCTAACATGTTTTATGAAAACCATGAAAAGGAATTTAAAACGATGGTTGAAACTTTAAGAAAAGATAAAACCGAACTGACAAAAATGGTTTCCAGAAAACAAACTGACATAAATTTGTATATCACTCGTCTTGAGATAATGCAAAAAGAGATGGCTTGTGTTAAAACTGAAAGTGAGGCGATCCGACTCAAGTTAGACAGCTATTTAAGCTCTAGCTATGTGTTGGATCACATCATTGATGTTCAGAAAGAGAAAAGGGATATCACATGCATCGGATATAAGAAATGTCCACCACCTGTGAGACACAACTATGATGCCATGCCTGATGAGGAGTATAGAACTCACTTTGAACCATCTGTTCCTTTGGACGTTGAGGAATTTGCAACAGGACTCGGATACAAGAAGGAAGTATCGTCAGATTCGGATGTGTCAGCAGATACATGTGTATCTTCTGCTGAACAGAATCAGGATCCTCCAGTTGTGATTGAGGATGCTGATTCTTCTGATGATGAATCTGATGATACTGATTCGGCAAAGTCTGATGCGGTAATCAAAGAAGAGGACATACCTCTTGAGAATCATATTCTATGTGATCCTCCCGCAAAGCCCGCTAAGACTGCTGCAACCGAGTCCACGTCTGCAAAAGAGTCGGATAGTGTGGATTTGCTGTACACTCTTGTTGGTGATGATAAAATCTATTCTGACAAAGATTTTCCAATTAAGAATGTTAATCAATCCTTAATCAGTAAAGTCTTTGAAAATTCGACAAATAAGTTTTTGGGAAAGACAGGATCACATGTTACAGTAACACAGTGTCCACCTATCCCAAAGGCCGAAGTTCGAAAACAATATGGCAATAAAAAATTACCAACAGTGAACACGCAGCAAAATCATACCAAACCAAGAGGTAAAACACCGACTCAAAGTCAAAGGAAGCCGAATAAGAAGAAGAACAAGAATGTGAACTTTGTGAAATCAAGGGGAACAGACAAAATTGAAACGTTTGAAAACAAATCTAACTTAGATTTTGTTAAACAAGCAACAGTGTTAAAAAGAAATGAACCAAACTGTTCGAAACCTAGTACCTCGAGATCACAAAGTTCATCATCATCGGCAAGACGATCACATGATACTTCAGGGTTTGTTGAACGAAGATCATGTTTTGAATGTGGTACAATTGGACACATAATTCGAAATTGTCCATATCTTCATAAACAAAAGGGCAAAGTTGATGATACCCGTGACCAACCTGACCGCAAGCGATCTGTTTCTGTAAAACAAGATCCCCGCCTTGTAAAAGAAAGGGAAAAGAAACAAAAACGCCAACAGGTCAAGGTGATTGAGAAAGCACTTAAAATTGATGTGGTTCAAAAACAATCTGTTTCAGTTAAACCAGAAAGTTCAAAATTTTCAAAAACTTCAAACAATCACGAAGTTAAATTTTCAAACAATCAAACTGGTAAAACTCAACAGACATGGAAACCTAAATTGACCACAAATTCAGGGGGATCATCACAATTTTCGAATCATCAAAGAATAGAAGTTATTGTTGTTGATGAAAATGGAAGACCCAAGACCACAATGGCTTGGGTCCCCATCTCCAACTAATCAAGTGAGTTCATGTGCAGGGTGTTCCAGGAGGAACTATCAGTAGTCATTGGATTGTTGATAGTGGGGCATCCAGGCACATGACAGGCGACATGAAGCTTCTCTACGACGTCAAATCTATTAGAGGAGGTTATGTTGCTTTTGCTAGAGATAAAGGCGGATATATTACGGGTGAAGGAATGATATCCAACGGGGTTGTAAGTTTTGATAAAATCAACTTTGTACAGCAACTTGATCACAATCTTCTCAGCGTTTCACAAATCTGTGATAAGCAGTTCTCAGTACACTTTGATGCAAATGGATGTTACGTGCTGAAACCCGGCTTCAAAATTCCAATAGATTGGATTCTCTTATCTGCTCCAAGGATAAATGATTTGTATGTCCTTGATATGAGCCAAGCTATTACTACGTCTGCACAAGCAACATGTTTCGTTTCCAAAGCCACAGAAAAAGACTCAATCTCTTGGCACAGACGAATGGGTCACATTCACTTACGCAAAATGAATCATTTGGTGTCAAATGAATTGGTGAATGGTGTTCCTCTTAAAAACTTCCATCTTCAAGACGTCTGTGTTTCGTGCCAGAAGGGAAAACAAACGAAGAAGCGACACCCTACAAAGAAAATCAACACGGTGGCCGTTCCGCTTGAACGTTTGCACATGGATTTGTTCGGTCCTGTCAAGCATAAAAGCATCCGGAATGATCAATATTGCCTCGTGATAACTGATGATTATTCAAGATTTTCTTGGGTGGCGTTCATGGCACACAAGAGTGAAACTTTCGGTATTATCAAAAACTTGATCATTCAGATTGAGAATTTGTATAAGTTGAAAGTTAGGAGGATACGCAGCGACAATGGTACAGAATTTAAAAATCATTCCATGGTGGAGTTTTGCACTTCAAAAGGTATTCTTCACGAATTTAGTGCAGCTTACACTCCTCAACAGAATGGCGTCGCTGAACGTAAAAACCGTACATTGATCGAGACTGCTAGGACAATGTTGGTAGAGTCGCAGTTGCCTATTCCATTCTGGAGTGAAGCTGTGGCCTCTGCATGTTATACATTGAACCGAGTTCTTACAGTCAAAAGGCACAACAAGACCTGCTTTGAGCTTCTTAACAAACGGAAACCAGATTTGTCATATCTTGAACCGTTTGGAGCTCCTTGCACAATGATCGATCCTAATGGAAAGTTTGGGGCAAAAGCTATTGAAGGTTACTTTCTTGGTTATGCCACCCCGAACTCAAGAGTCTGGAATCTAGAGACTAAAAGGGTCGAGGAATGGTCTGAGGTCAGAGTACAAAGGCACACATTGCCAGTCAGATGTCCTGGTCAGCCTTGGATGTTTGAGTACGATGACTTTTTCAATTCGATCAATGTTGAAGCCGTTGAAGAAAATGCTGCGGCAAGGATGTTTTTCGAGAGTGACAATGCAACAGATTCACCGCTGGTTCGTCCCATTATTATCAATCAAGAACCATCTTCAGTGAACAATAATGCTCTCGATAATGAGGATTTTCACGATGCTACCGAATTGAACGAATCTTCAGAGGATGATGAATTTCTCGATGCAGATCAAGAAGCTCCAACAACAGCAGTTCATGGTATTTCAGAGGGTACACCTCCAGTGGACGCCCCTAGAACAGCTGAAGCTACTGCATCTTCCTCTTCGTCAATTCCGGGCATTGAATTGGTTGTTGATCTCAATCTCAACAATCTGGGTACAAATATTCTAGTTCAAGACAATCCAGAAACAAGGATTCACAATACCCATCCTCAACAAAACATCATCGGAAATGTACAGAGTGGCGTTCAAACAAGAAACATGTTGCGAAACAACAACAATGCAGGCTTGTATGCAGCTATCCGAGAATCTGGTCAACAAAATGATTGGTCTTTCGCGTGTTATATCTCACAGGAAGAGCCAAGAACTTGGAAGGAAGCTTTGAAAGATAACTCTTGGGTTGAAGCAATGCAGGAAGAACTGCAACAATTCCAGAAGCTTGGTGTCTGGAAACTCGTAGAGAAACCTGCTGGTTACAAGAAGATTGGTACCCGTTGGGTGTTTAAATGCAAAAAGGATGACCGTGGGGTTGTTATTCGGAACAAAGCACGATTAGTCGTTCAAGGTTTTCGTCAGATAGAAGGGATCGACTACAACGAAGTTTATGCACCTGTTGCACGTCTTTCTAGCCTATGCGTCTTTCAAAGGATTCACGGTTTACCAGATGGACGTCAAAAGTGCATTCTTACATGGTGTGGTAGAAGAAGAGGTGTACGTCGAACATCCTCCAGGTTTTGAAGATCCTATCCATCCCGATCGGGTTTGGTTGCTCAACAAAGCTCTCTATGGTCTACATCAAGCACCACGAGTGTCACACCCCCAAAATCCACCTGCGGAGTACTACCGCTTGGAGGCGTGACTGACCAGGATCCAGCCACCAATCATATTGAACAAGCATATAAGTAGTTATAAAAATCCACCCAATACAATTGGTGTTCAAACAAAACATAGTTCAGTTGCAAGCGGAAGCATAAGTCTTAAATCAAAACATAAGTTTAATTGTTTCAAAGTTTAACATGGCACGCAGTCGTCCATGTCCCACAACGATCCTCCTCCATGCAAGCTCCAGCTTAAGAACCTAAGGACCTGCAAAGCATGTAGTAACGAGTCAACAACAAGTTGAGTGAGTTCACGGTTGGGTGCTCGTTTTAAGTTGTTTCGAAAACAGTTTCCTTTAGCTGGCATCCTGCCGTGGGGGTTACCCCATAGTTAAAAACGTGATTTGTTTGTTCCCGGTTACTCTGGCAATCCTGCCGTGGGGGCTACCCCGTGTTAGTTATCTGGCATTTCGGCCGTGGGGGCTACCCCATGTATACACTAGACTCGTTACCATATCGACTGCTGACTGTAGTCATGTTTAAGTGCCCTGAAACTGTCAATGTCTATCATCATTGACGTGCCCCAGATCCATTAGTTCACGCCCGTCCTCTGCGGCACGGTGTGAGGTTTGTCAGACCTAAATAGCGCTATCTAACTAATGACCCGCTCGCCATTGGCCCGGCGATTAAGTCGATATAAAAATGAGGGACTTCGTGAGAGAGTTTTGGTCTAGTACGAGTTATCTGTCCGTGAGGACGAGGAATTACATTCCTGAACCTTTGCTGTCCTACCCAAGGAGGACGAGGAACCCAGTTCCTTAACCCCAATTCCCGACCCCTGGGAATCCCATGCTTTGTAGAGGGTGTGAACTCACCTTGGTTTGCTCGGTAGAAACACAGAAAAGTCAAACAAGCAATGTTGTGGTTACTCACATCCTATCATAGTTGTATCATACAATCAGGTTCGTATTCAAGTAGTGCACGTATGGCATACACGTTTAATCATGGCAGTTAGCAAGTAATGCATACGAGTTGAACGAACAGTAACATGCCCAGAATTAAACAAAGTCCAAGGTCCGGCCCAAACACTAAGCCCATAATTAAACAAGTCCAAACAGTGTGTATCCGCGTATTGTCTCGAGTCGCAACTAGGCGTTTGCGAGTCGCAACCTGAGTCGCAACTACGGTCTCGGTTCATGCTGTTTTGGTTACGAGTCGCAACTGGACTCGCAACCGAGATTTCGAGTCAAACGGTTTATGTGCTGATCACTTGTGGTTTCGAGTCGCAACCAGGTGTTTGCGACTCGCAACCGATGTCGCAATCGGGAGATTTCGAATTGTGCTGTTTGTTTGCGACTCGCAACCTGAGTCGCAACCAGGTGTTTCGACTCCCAGCACCTGCTGATCTGCATAATGTACTAACCAATAGAAATCCGATTGCATGCAACAGTTGGTACTATCCACTAAACATGTTTTCTTGTCTAACAATTTCCTAAAATGGATCAAACAATCAGATTTCAAATATTCAAGCATGTTCTTATCATATTCATCATGTTCTTCAAACATTCAAGTAGTTCATATTGCTTATTCAAACTTGTTCATCCTATTTCCGGGTTTTTAACATTAATCACAACATATAACCATGAACAACAATCAAACATTTGAACATATTCATCTAATGGTTTCAAGTCATTCAATAACATCTCCAAATCTACCCTAATCCGATTATCATGGTGCTCTCTATACACATATGCAAGCCGGTTTCATGAACATCAATATTCAATGGTTTGAATCACATTTAGACATAAGATATTGTGTGTTCATTATGCAACATATCCGAAATCAAAACATGTTATCCGATTATCAACAACATACATATCCGGTTCACAAAACATCATCAAGCATACAACTACACTAGTTAAATCATATGATTCACACTATTATTTAACGACAACAACATCATAAAATCACTAACCGATTTGGTTCTCTAAGTGTGAGGGTATGAAGAGTGATGAGTGACTTCTGAATGATGATCCTGAGCTCGGTCCGAGAGTCCTAGTGCCACCGGTTGATCCAAGAAGAAGGAGATACAATGTTGTGGCTTAGGGTTTTAGTGAGAGGATGAAGAGTGTGCGTGTAGAGGAGAGTAGGAGTGTTGTCCAAAATGGTAAACATGGCTATCTATCAAGTTTATATATTCGCTCCTAGTAATACACCCTAGTGGGCTCTCGGATAGGCTAAGTGTGTGTGTGGCCCAACCGGCCCAATGTTTCATGTGTTCACTCGAGACCACCTGGTCTCAAGTCGGGTTCGTGTTGTCTCGGTTCATATACATACTCGCATACATACACACAAATAACACATAATCACGTAAAGGTTCATTTGTCATTAATCACGCAAGTTAACTAGTCATACGTTTTAGCATACAACGAAAGGTTCTAAATTTCGAGTTGTCACATCATCCCCAAGTTGAAAGAAATTTCGTCCCGAAATTTGGTAGGCACTCACTGAGGAAGCTAGTTAAGTTGTATGGTTTTCCCGGTTTTCCTGGGGTGTCACATCCACCCCCCGTTGATCTGGAATTTCGTCCCGAAATTCCGTAGCTTCAGCCTCAGTAGTGGGTGTACTGTTTGCGAACAGTTGGGGATACTTTTGTTTCATCTGATCTTCGCGCTCCCAGGTGAACTCTGGGCCGCGACGTGAGTTCCAACGAACTCGAACGAGAGGTATTCTAGTGCTCTTGAGGACCTTAACATCCCGGTCCGTGATCTCGACTGGTTCCTCGACGAATCGTAACTGCTCGTCGATCGTGAGTTCCTTCAAAGGAACTACGTGGGTCTCATCTGACGGACACTTCTTCAGATTCGACACGTGAAAAACGTTGTGAACTGCACCGAGTTCCGCTGGTAAGTTTAACCTGTAGGCCACCCTGCCTATTTTCTCAATGACCTCGAAAGGTCCAACGTATCGTGGGTTAAGTTTACCGCGTTTACCAAAACGAACCACCCCCTTCCAGGGTGAAACCTTGAGTAGTACCCGCTCCCCAACCTGGAGCTCAAGTGGTTTCCTGCCCATGTCGGCGTAAACCTTCTGACGTTCGCGAGCGGCCGTCATGCGTTTTCGTATCTGAGCGATCTGCTCGGTTGTATCTATCACATATTCTGGACCAGTGATCTGACTTTCTCCCACCTCTGCCCAGCAAAGAGGAGACCGGCATTTACGTCCGTACAATGCCTCAAACGGAGCAGCTCCAATGCTGGTGTGGTAGCTGTTATTGTACGAGAATTCCACAAGTGGCAGGTGCTTTTCCCAGCGGTTGCCAAAGTCGATTACACATGCACGAAGCATGTCTTCTAAGGTTTGAATAGTGCGCTCGGACTGCCCGTCCGTCTGAGGATGGTACGCTGTGCTCATGTCTAATCGTGAGCCGAAGGATTTGTGCATCGCTTGCCATAGCTCTGAAGTGAAACGTGCATCTCGATCCGAGATAATGGAGGTGGGCACCCCGTGCCTCGAAACAATTTCTTTGATGTAGATTTCTGCAAGAGTGGAGAACTTATCCGTCTCCTTGATAGCCAAGAAGTGTGCAGATTTTGTGAGTCGATCCACGATCACCCAAATAGTATCGTTCTCGCGCTGGGATCTAGGTAGGCCAGTAACAAAGTCCATGGAAATTTGCTCCCATTTCCATTGAGGTATCTCTGGTTGTTGGAGTAGGCCTGATGGTTTCTGGTATTCAGACTTGACTCTCGTACAAGTCAAACACTTGCTGACGTAGGTTGCTATGTGGGCCTTCATGCTAGGCCACCAGTACGTAGTTTTGATGTCGTGGTACATTTTATCCGATCCAGGATGTACCGAGTAGCGAAACTTGTGTGCTTCATCCATCACAAGCTCTCGTGGGTTGCCATAGAGTGGGACCCAAACGCGTCCCGTTACGTAGTAAGCACCGTCTTCCTTTTGTTCTAATCGTTGCCTCGATCCGCGTAGGGCTTCAGCCCTGACGTTTTCTGGTTTCAGCGCTTCTATCTGAGCAGCTCGTATCTGGGAGGGAAGACTAGAATGGATCGTGAGTTGTAAAGCTCGTACGCGCTTAGGCGCAGTGTCCTTTTGGCTAAGGGCGTCAGCCACCACATTGGCTTTGCCCGGGTGATACCTGATTGAGCACTCGTAGTCATTCAGTAGTTCGACCCATCGTCGTTGCCGCATATTCAGTTCCTTCTGCTTGAAGATATGCTCGAGGCTCCTGTGGTCGGTGTAGATGGCGCACTTGGTACCATACAGGTAATGCCGCCATAACTTAAGTGCAAAAACAACAGCTCCCAGCTCTAAATCGTGCGTAGTGTAGTTCTTTTCATGAACCTTGAGTTGGCGTGAGGCGTAGGCTATAACTTTATCTCGTTGCATCAACACGCAACCAAGACCTTGAATTGATGCGTCGCAGTAAACCACAAAATCGTCTGTGCCTTCCGGCAAGGAAAGGATAGGTGCGCTACAAAGTCTATCCTTTAGGTGCTGAAATGCCAACTCCTGTGCGTTCCCCCAGCGATAAACAACGCCCTTCTGCGTTAGTGAGGTGAGAGGCTGTGCAATCTTAGAAAAATCCTTTATGAATCTCCGGTAGTATCCCGCGAAACCCAAGAATTGGCGAATCTCCTTTGGTGTACGAGGTGCAGGCCAGTTCTTAATCGAGTCTACCTTGGATGGATCAACGTGAATCCCATCCTTGTTCACCACGTGGCCTAGGAAATGGACTTCTCGAAGCCAGAAGTCGCATTTCGAGAACTTTGCATAAAGCTGTTCTGTTCGAAGGAGTTCCAGAATAAGTCGCAGATGCTGCTCGTGTTCCTCCCGACTCTTAGAATAGATCAGGATGTCGTCGATGAAGACTATAACGAACTTGTCCAGGTAAGGCTTGCACACTCGGTTCATCAAGTCCATGAAAACCGCAGGTGCGTTTGTCATCCCAAAAGGCATGACCAAAAACTCATAGTGCCCGTATCGAGTTCTGAAGGCTGTTTTGGAGACGTCCTCTTCCCGGACTCTCAGCTGGTGATAACCCGATCTCAAATCGATCTTCGAATAGTAGCTCGACCCCTGCAGCTGGTCGAACAAGTCGTCGATACGCGGTAGAGGATAACGATTCTTCACCGTCACCTTGTTGAGTTCTCGGTAGTCGATGCACATCCTGAAAGTACCGTCTTTCTTCTTCACAAATAGCACTGGAGCTCCCCAGGGCGATGAGCTAGGACGAATAAAACCCTTATCCAGGAGTTCTTGTAGTTGCGTGGAGAGTTCCTTCAACTCTGATGGGGCTAAACGATAAGGTGCACGGGCTATAGGCGCAGCTCCAGGAGCTAGTTCGATCTGAAACTCGACTTGGCGATGAGGCGGAAGACCAGGTAATTCCTCAGGAAATACCTCTGGATAATCACGTACAACTGGAAAATCTTCTATCTTCTTCTCTTTTTCTGAGGTGTCAGTAACGAGTGCCAAAATGGCAGTATGGCCCTTTCGCAAGCACTTTTGGGCCTTAAGGAGAGAAATGACGTTCTCAACAGCGCTTCTCTTGTCGCCATGAATCATGAGAGGTTCACCATCGGGACCTGGAATACGGACAACCTTCTCGTTGCAAAGAATCTCTGCTCGGTGTTGGGATAACCAATCCATCCCAATGACAACGTCGAAACTACCCAAGACAATAGGAATGAGGTCGATAGAGAAGGTCTGGTCAGCGAGAATAAGTTTACAACCCTCGACTATGTGTGTGGCTTCTAAACTCTTACCATTTGCTAGCTCTACGGTGTGCTTGTTGTTCAAACGTGTTGGAATACGCTTAAGCATTCGACTAACTTCTAGTGACACGTAGCTAGTATCGGCACCCGAATCAAATAAAACTGAAACATAGAAGTCGTCGAGAAGGAACTTACCCGCCACAACATTGGGGTCATTCCTTGCTTCACCTTGGCCAATCACAAACATTCGCCCCCTGGCGCCATTGTTGTTGTTGTTCCCATTGTTACCATTCCCCTGATTGTTGTTATTGTTGTTGTTGTTGTTCTGGTTCCTGTTCAGTTGGGGACAGTCTCTCTTGAAGTGGCCCTCAGCTCCACACTGAAAGCACCCTTTGTTATCGCCTTGCTGCTGCTGCTGGCGCTGGTTCTGTTGAGCTTGCTGACGATTCTGATTGGCGGGGTATAAGCTCCTGCAATCCTTTGCAGCGTGACCAGGCTTGTTGCACCGATGACAGTTGCCCCTGGTGCACGGTCCGCTGTGGTGCAGGGTGCAGCGATTGCACTTGGGGTGATTTCCTTTGTACCCACCATGACTTTGACCACCAGACGATTGCTGATTAGGGCTCTTGTAGTCGTCAGTCTTCCTCTGCTGAGACTGGGACTGAACAGAAGTCGAACCCTTACTTGAAGTTCCATCCCATTTCCGTTTGTTGTCACCAGAGGTACCAGAAGTAGTTGCAGCACCTATGCGTTTTGGTAACTTGTTCTGCTCCACCGCCTGATCCGTGAGACGGTGAGCCAACTGAACGGTTTGCTGGTAGGTGGCGAGGTTCGCTGAAGTCACATGAGTTTGGATTTCTGGCACCAAGCCCTGAAGAAACAGTTCAATGCGTTTGATGGGAGGATCCACCATAGTAGGGCACAGAATTGCCAGTTCGTTTGACCTTTTCACATAAGCTTCAATTTCGGACCCCGTCATCTTGAGGTTGAAGAACTCCACCTCGAGTTTGTGAATCTCATCACGACTGCAGTATTCTTCTTTGATCATCTCCTTAAAAGTTTCCCATGGGGTGGCGTTGGCAGCAACCAACCCTAGCATTTGAACCTGAGCGTTCCACCATGTGAGGGCTAAACCCTCGAGAGTACCAGTAGCATACTTCACCCTGCGCGCCTCAGGGCACTCGCACATTTCGAACACAGATTCTAGCTTCTCAAACCAATGTAGGAGACCTACTGCTCCTTCAGTGCCGCTAAAAGTAGTTGGTCGGCAGTCCATGAAAGTCTTAAAAGTGCACGCGGGTGGCTGAACGTGCTGACCTATCGTAGGTGAAAGAAAAGACAGAGTTTAACACAAAGGTTGGTTCACGAGAGTAGGACCCTAAAGATCCTAGAATGAGTTCGGACTGCAGGATATACCTCCTGCGTGTGCAGCTGCAAGTGCTGCGGCAACTCGTTCATTGATCAAAGCCGTCAACTGGGCTTGTGTCATGTTAACGCGTCCAGACATGATCTTCATACCAAGAAGAATGTGAGTGAGAGGGGTTCGCGAAAGTACAATGATAGGATAGAGTAAGCACGCACGTGTTCAAGCAACAGTAGTTATACTAACCAAGCATACCATAAGCAATGTACTTTGTAACTAACAAGTAGGCAATATATACACAGATCATATCACCTAGAATGTCGAGCCTTGCATGTGGAGTGAAGCATCGTTGTGGATCGTTGAGCACTGTACAGGTTATAGTCTGGTTTTAACAAAAACGTTTTCCCCTTTATTAAAACCAAGTTCTCTATAACCAATGGCTCTGATACCAATCTGTCACAACCCCAAAATCCACCTGCGGAGTACTACCGCTTGGAGGCGTGACTGACCAGGATCCAGCCACCAATCATATTGAACAAGCATATAAGTAGTTATAAAAATCCACCCAATACAATTGGTGTTCAAACAAAACATAGTTCAGTTGCAAGCGGAAGCATAAGTCTTAAATCAAAACATAAGTTTAATTGTTTCAAAGTTTAACATGGCACGCAGTCGTCCATGTCCCACAACGATCCTCCTCCATGCAAGCTCCAGCTTAAGAACCTAAGGACCTGCAAAGCATGTAGTAACGAGTCAACAACAAGTTGAGTGAGTTCACGGTTGGGTGTTCGTTTTAAGTTGTTTCGAAAACAGTTTCCTTTAGCTGGCATCCTGCCGTGGGGGTTACCCCATAGTTAAAAACGTGATTTGTTTGTTCCCGGTTACTCTGGCAATCCTGCCGTGGGGGCTACCCCGTGTTAGTTATCTGGCATTTCGGCCGTGGGGGCTACCCCATGTATACACTAGACTCGTTACCATATCGACTGCTGATTGTAGTCATGTTTAAGTGCCCTGAAACTGTCAATGTCTATCATCATTGACGTGCCCCAGATCCATTAGTTCACGCCCGTCCTCTGCGGCACGGTGTGAGGTTTGTCAGACCTAAATAGCGCTATCTAACTAATGACCCGCTCGCCATTGGCCCGGCGATTAAGTCGATATAAAAATGAGGGACTTCGTGATAGAGTTTTGGTCTAGTACGAGTTATCTGTCCGTGAGGACGAGGAATTACATTCCTGAACCTTTGCTGTCCTACCCAAGGAGGACGAGGAACCCAGTTCCTTAACCCCAATTCCCGACCCCTGGGAATCCCATGCTTTGTAGAGGGTGTGAACTCACCTTGGTTTGCTCGGTAGAAACACAGAAAAGTCAAACAAGCAATGTTGTGGTTACTCACATCCTATCATAGTTGTATCATACAATCAGGTTCATATTCAAGTAGTGCACGTATGGCATACACGTTTAATCATGGCAGTTAGCAAGTAATGCATACGAGTTGAACGAACAGTAACATGCCCAGAATTAAACAAAGTCCAAGGTCCGGCCCAAACACTAAGCCCATAATTAAACAAGTCCAAACAGTGTGTATCCGCGTATTGTCTCGAGTCGCAACTAGGCGTTTGCGAGTCGCAACCTGAGTCGCAACTACGGTCTCGGTTCATGCTGTTTTGGTTACGAGTCGCAACTGGACTCGCAACCGAGATTTCGAGTCAAACGGTTTATGTGCTGATCACTTGTGGTTTCGAGTCGCAACCAGGTGTTTGCGACTCGCAACCAATGTCGCAATCGGGAGATTTCGAATTGTGCTGTTTGTTTGCGACTCGCAACCTGAGTCGCAACCAGGTGTTTCGACTCCCAGCACCTGCTGATCTGCATAATGTACTAACCAATAGAAATCCGATTGCATGCAACAGTTGGTACTATCCACTAAACATGTTTTCTTGTCTAACAATTTCCTAAAATGGATCAAACAATCAGATTTCAAATATTCAAGCATGTTCTTATCATATTCATCATGTTCTTCAAACATTCAAGTAGTTCATATTGCTTATTCAAACTTGTTCATCCTATTTCCGGGTTTTTAACATTAATCACAACATATAACCATGAACAACAATCAAACATTTGAACATATTCATCTAATGGTTTCAAGTCATTCAATAACATCTCCAAATCTACCCTAATCCGATTATCATGGTGCTCTCTATACACATATGCAAGCCGGTTTCATGAACATCAATATTCAATGGTTTGAATCACATTTAGACATAAGATATTGTGTGTTCATTATGCAACATATCCGAAATCAAAACATGTTATCCGATTATCAACAACATACATATCCGGTTCACAAAACATCATCAAGCATACAACTACACTAGTTAAATCATATCATTCACACTATTATTTAACGACAACAACATCATAAAATCACTAACCGATTTGGTTCTCTAAGTGTGAGGGTATGAAGAGTGATGAGTGACTTCCGAATGATGATCCTGAGCTCGGTCCGAGAGTCCTAGTGCCACCGGTTGATCCAAGAAGAAGGAGATACAATGTTGTGGCTTAGGGTTTTAGTGAGAGGATTAAGAGTGTGTGTGTAGAGGAGAGTAGGAGTGTTGTCCAAAATGGTAAACATGGCTATCTATCAAGTTTATATATTCGCTCCTAGTAATACACCCTAGTGGGCTCTCGGATAGGCTAAGTGTGTGTGTGGCCCAACCGGCCCAATGTTTCATGTGTTCACTCGAGACCACCTGGTCTCAAGTCGGGTTCGTGTTGTCTCGGTTCATATACATACTCGCATACATACACACAAATAACACATAATCACGTAAAGGTTCATTTGTCATTAATCACGCAAGTTAACTAGTCATACGTTTTAGCATACAACGAAAGGTTCTAAATTTCGAGTTGTCACAACGAGCTTGGTATGCAACCTTATCTAATTATCTGCTGGAGAATGGATTTCGCAGAGGTCTTATCGATTGTACTCTTTTCATCAAAGAACAAGATGGAGATCTTTTACTGGTACAGGTATACGTTGATGATATTATATTTGGTTCTACTAATGATGTTTTGTGTAGGAATTTCGAGCGTATTATGCAGGATAAATTCGAGATGAGTGCTATGGGGGAAATGACTTTCTTTTTGGGCCGACAAGTACAACAAACCGAGTCTGGGATATTCATCCATCAGACTAAATATGTTGGTGACATCTTGAGCCGGTTCCAGATGTCTGATGCAACGCCCATTGGTACCCCATTGCCGCAAAATCATGGAATTAATCCAGACTTGAAGGGTGAAGCTGTTAGCCCCTCATACTACCGCGCGATGATCGGATCTCTTATGTACCTCACCGCATCAAGACCAGATATAATGTACCCAACGTGCCTTCTTGCCAGATATCAAGTCAACCTGAAGGCCTCACATCTTGCAGCTGTAAAAAGGATTTTTCGTTATTTGAAGGGTTGCCCTGACACCGGTCTATGGTACCCTAGGGATAATAACTTTGACTTGATCGCATTCAGTGATTCTGATTTTGGCGGATGCAAAATCGACGGCAAATCCACAACGGCTGGATGTCAGTTTTTGGGAAATCGCCTAGTCACATGGCAGAGCAAAAAGCAGACTTGTGTCGCTACATCAACATGCGAAGCTGAATACATTGCTGCCTCAAGTTTTTGCTCCCAAGTCCTGTGGATCCAACAACCATTGCGCGACTACGGTTTTGAATTCCTAACTACTCCTATTTACATTGATAATTCTGCTGCATTACAGATCACTAGAAATCCTGTGCAGCACTCAAAGACCAAACACATCGAAATCAAGTATCACTTCATACGTGATTGCTTTGAGAAAAGGCTAATCGATGTTGTTAAGGTCCACACCGATGACCAACGTGCCGACCTTTTTACCAAAGCATTTGACAAATCAAGATTTGACTATTTATTATTGGTAAACGGCATTAAGGTCAAGCAAGAGTAAAACCAACATCGGAAAATCATTTTTGTAAATACCTTTGTGTTTTAAATTTAGCTTAGTTTGTTGATTTTAGGGGGAGTAAATCCAAATTTGAAAATCCAAAAACATCGAAAAATTTCAAAAACACAAAAACAATAGAAAAACAAAAATGAGTTTCCTGGCGAGCAAAAGAGAAAATGATAGTACATCAGTGGTCTATTCAAACCTCTTTAAACCTTAAATGAAAAACGATAAGCAGCTCTATATAAGATGTATCGGTAGGCTCACAATCATTTTAAAGTGTGCAGGGTGATATAAATCCTTAATCGACTGAAGACCAGGTGGGAACCATTCATTGGCATATGGTCTTAGTACCGATATTTCGTTTGATAGATTGCCGAGGTTCTGAGATATTCGGTCTTTATGCTGCTTATCATCTGGGTATCATGGTTGTATCTTTTACCGAAAAATAACGGGGACGCAAGTCTAGATCTTCCATGATACTATACATACGTGTACATATTGCATTCGACCTCAATAAGTGATAAACAATCACATGTCCAAACAAATAAGTGATAATATATCACATTTATCCGGGAGTCAAGTTCGTCTCTCTGCTGTACGAAAGTACTGACCTGTTCACGGACTTGCTCCTGTGCCCTCATGCATCGAAAATCAAGTTCCTCATCAATAAGTGATTCTATCACATAGGGCTTGTTTTCAATCAAAATAAGTGAGTTTCTCACATCATATACGGTCAAACAGATGATAATCGGTATACTCACCGGTAAGATGAACCCGCGTGCATACCTTGATACGGGAATGTGTAGTGATGTGGATGAACACCGGTTGGTAAGTATAAATCATACCTTAACGTATCCCCTCGCCATGATTACATCTGATAAGTTGAGCTTATGTGGACAACAATACCGATAATTGTTATAGGATAATTATCTTAATGTTAACTAATTGAACAACAAGAGCGTTTTGGCATGACCGTACACTGATATGATTCTCTTACCCTCGAAACTCGCAAAAAGAATGTCTGTAAATATTTATTTACTGCTTTCAATTTCTGCATCTCTTTATATATTTATTTACTGCTTTCTGTCTTTACATTCGAAATATTCAAAAATACCAAAAAGATTTTAGGTGTGTTTTAATATAAAATTTATAAAATCCAAAAAGATTTTATTTCTATCTTATTTTCGATCGTACGATGTTGGAGCTCGAGTCTTCGTTACCTGAAACCTGATTGAAAACCAAATTGACTAAATCTTCATAAACGGTCGAAATTTGCAAGTTTTGAAAGTTAAAGACTAAAATTGATAAATTTATTAAACTTTCAAACTGTCGGACGGTGTTTGATTGGAACATGGTTATACGTGTGTCGTTTGTTTATACTAACTATACTCCAAGCAGTTGTTCTCATTACGCGTTTAGATTTCTTGCATGTGCAGATTCTAAAGGCAAGGAGAACATGGTCGATGACAAGCTTTGGAATGAAGAAGACACGATGTGAAGGCGCTCAAATGATAAAGATGATCGAGTTGCCGATGACCTTCATCAACACCACAAGGATCTCAAGCATTGAATATGAAAAAGTTTCACGAGCATAACTCAAGGGAGAGCTTATGTCAAGGGGGAGTTTGTTAACACACTGCCTTCATCAAAAGGGAAGTTTGTTGATACACTTTCTGCTTAAAAGACGTGAAGACTTTGAAGATCCTGCGACATGGAAGATGAACCTCACGAGTAGCGTCCAAGGGGGAGTTTGTTGATGCATATTTTGTGGACGCGACTCGGTTCGTTTCGACTCATTTCGGTTCGACCCGGTTAGGTTCGGCTCAAGCCCGACGTCACGACATTCCTCCGTCGTGCGCCCCAGAGTTCGACACGCGAAGCACGGAGAGCCGAGAACGTTTCCCGCTTGACACATCATCATGACATCATCATGATGATGTCATGATGATGTCATCTTTGACTAGACTTCACAAATCTGAAACAAATTGAGTTGTGTACGTGCATGCATGATTGGGCTTTGACTTCAAATTGGGCTTAAACTTGCACATTGGGCTAAACCCCTATTGAATCAGCATGTATATGTCGACGAAACAAGTGTGTTTCATCGACTTTGAAGATATTTCATTGTATTTCGTCGACTAAACTTCTGTTTCGTCGACCTTGATGTGTTTCATCGATGCTGTGTGTCTGTGACTATATAAACAGATCTGATAGAGAACAGAATAGAGAGCACACAGAGAACACACACACGAGAGAGTTTGAGAGAGTTTACAGAAAACATTTGTAAACCTTGTGCTGTAACTGAATTTCATAGTATTAATACATTGGTGTTAATCGTTGAATCTCGTGTCTATATTATCATTGTTGTGTTCGATCTCGGTTTGCTATCTCGGTTGGATTCCGCACAATCGGGTTAGTTTGTATACAAGGATTAGGCGACTAGATCCTCCCCTAGCCGGACCTACACTTTGGTTTCCTCTTCTTAACCAAATCACACATAATCCTTCTTCAACGAATCACGCAGATTCTTTTTGTGGCTCTCACGAAACCTTTTCACCACTCTCATAAAACTCTTTGAGATCACACAGATCACCACTCTTCCGGTTCACACAGAACCCTTTTCTGGTATCGATTCCGTCTCCTCTCCGATCACACAGATCTCGGTACATCTTCGTTCACATAGACCAATCTTGATCACACAGATCTTCTTCTTCGTTTTATCTTCCCGGTACACTCAGAACCGTGTTTGGTTCACTCAGAACCTGTACAACGGCTTAGTCAGAACCTGCTCCTTCTTCTTTTCTTTGAATTTCCACAACCACTCATGGACTTAACCTTCTTGCTTGCTAACACGACTATTCACTACTTCTCAGCCCCACGGTCTACAAGACCGCTCCCCCCTTCTCTGAAAGTCGATTCTCAAACCTGCTCACGTTTCTGAACTTCACGATTCACGAATCCCATGATACGAGCCTATAGCTCTGATACCAAGTGTTGGGTTTCAAGCTTCAATCACACACAAGAAAAACTCATGAAAGAAGATTTGTTTTACTGCTTAAACCCCAGTTTTATTAATCACTACACATCACATATAAATACATACTCATGCTACGTAAATAAAGGAAAATACCAACCAACTACTTGACTCAATCAACAAATTAACTTAAGCCATGACCTTGCTCACTACTTTACCATCAATTAAACACATAAAACATGTGACTAAATACACTAACCCCTGACCGGTTTCAGACCCGTATCCATGACCCGAACCGAACCCGTCAAGATTATCCAACATGGGATAGCCGCTCTCATCACACTATCACACGATTATGCATGTGCTTCAAAATCACATTGCAATATGTGATTTGTTGGGCAGTTATATGACATGTGTGCGAAGTAGAGTTAGTGAAACTTTATTCTAGCAACTATAATAAATACGTGTGAATTCTCAGATGCTTCATAAATATTAATAATTCAACTTTATGATACCCAATATTCTTGCTTTCATCTTAGGGAGAAGGATTGGGGGCTATGATTGCATAGCCAAGTTTGGAGCTTTTCCCTTACAAAAAAAATTGATCTTAATTTATATAAAAATATGTAATAAAAATAAAATGTCCTAATTTGATGATATGAGTTATGATCACATATCTTTAATAGTTTTGAAAACATTCGAGCAATTACTTAGATTCTTCATAGATTTTAAGATTTCATTTTAGATCTCGTCTCATCTTTAGAGTGACAACGGGTAAAGATTACAAAGCCAAGTTTGGTGCTTTCACTTTTGTTTGGATAACGAAATTCATATTTACAAGAAGGAAATACAATCATGATGTGTTATACGTTGCGAAAGAAACACATGTGTAAAATCAATATGTTCTTAAAAAGAAACTAATAACACTTCATTTGAAGTTCTTGTGAAAAACGAGTGTCACTATATTATACACATGAAGTTTTTAAAGGGTTTGAGAAGTAGTAGCTAAGTATATGCATTAAACCTATTCTCATTTTTCATATCACATAGTCATCTACCTCTATGTCACTTTTAAACAGCTTCACTAAAACACAGATCCACGCATATAAGGGAGCACATTGTTGTGACAACTGCTTCTTCAACACACAATTTTTTCCAACTCACATAGAAATATCTATCTTGTTGAGTAATAATATAACACAAGCAAGATGGAGACTGAGGTACTTTACTATAGTCACAACCATGAAATTAAGAAGCGCACAAGCTATTTCTTAAATTCTTCATAGATTTTGTAGTACATTTTAATAGGAAAGTAATAAGTTCATGATGTGCTTTGAGATTGTGATAATATAAATATGGATTTTCTTGCAAAAATATGACAACAAACGTGTGGATTTTAACAGCTTAATTTATTATAGAAATGTGTATAAAAAAATAAAATGTCCTAATTTGATGATATGATTTATAATCACATATCTTTATGAGTTTTCAAAACGTACTCTAGTAACAACCCTAAAATACGCACTCATGAGATTACTGATTATTTTTAGGTTTTAAGATTTCATTTTAGATCCTATCAGGATTCATGCTTTGTCCGGAGAGTGACGGTGGGTAAAGATTACAAAGCCAAGTTTTGGTGCTTTTCGCTTTTGTTTAGATTTCAAGGTTCATATTTACAAGAAGGGAATACAATCATGATGTGTTATATGTTGCGGTAAAAATTCACATATGCAAAATCAGATGTTTAAAAAAAAACTAAAAACTAATAATATAACATGTGCTAGGTGGAGACTGAAGCACTTTACTGTAGTGACACAACACCCGGCAAGTCTATGATGGTGACCAATCAACCCTACGCCCTAGCCACCTATCTCGCGGGCCGCAAAAGAGACAGCGGTGGCTGTCACGGGCCGCCAGGAAGTCGAAATACAGCCCTATAAATTGAGGGCGTCGGGCCTTCAGTCAAATCGTTCATTTCCTTTTTCTCTCTCGAATTTCTTAATAGTAGAAGCTATTCTCTGGTATAATACCCCCCTAATTAACGAAGTTCTACCCCGATGTAAGTATTATAACCCCGGTTACGTATTAGATACGCTGCCCGATTGATCCAGGGTTCCGTAACGGCTGTCGAGGTTCTGCCCGACGTAGTCATTGGAATGCCGTCTCGGGGAGGGTATTACTAATGTAAATAATGGGTTATTTTACTAACATATGTGCATTTGTGTAAATTATAGATAATCACCAGGAAACCCTTACAGAAAATCTAAGACAGCAATGTGAGTAATCTCCTTTTTGTAAATTGTTTTTACAAAACCTTAAATGTTTTACAATGCGATTAAGTAGTGATTGAGTCTTTGTAGTTCTTCAATTACTGCCGGTATGTTGGGGTTTTGTATACAAAATGTGGAACACGTTACCATTGGACAAAGAGTTAGCCAATGTGTAATATGACCCACCAGTCAGGATTGACAATACTGAATGAGTAATTGTGTAGAAATAAACAATGTGATAGCTCTCAATACTGTTAAAGGATAAAACTCTTCTTGATTAAACTGGGATTCACTCACCAGTATTTTCCACTGACAAAATATTTTTTAAACGCGTTTACAAAATGTAAGAGCCAACTAGAAGCCAGCTGGACAGCACTGAAGGCTTGGAAAAATGGCTATAAAAGTTACCTAAATAAAAGAATATGTTTTATTCAATAAAATGGGGATTTTCCCTATGAAAATGTTTGTAATGAAAACTTGGGTTTTATCCCAATCTGTTTAATATTATAAAAGTGTGGTACTTACTCTGATAAACATTTCCTAACTACGGTCCTGATAAAATTTCTGCTGCCAAAATAATAAACAAACCGATACCACCAAAACTGGTGCGACACTTGTGTCACTGTGACCATCAAAAAAATACCAAACCAATGAAATATTGTATTTCATACTTGGGATTTGCATAAATATGTGTATCTTTTTGCACGTATCAATTCTTGTTCGATTTAAGCTTTAAATCGCTTTCTAGAAGGTTATACGCGCACCGATGCGTAAATATAACCAGTTTAATGCAAAAAACACTCCGGAACAGTGACAAAGGCTTAACATACCTTAAATAACCTTTACATAACTTAGAAATAAGTTTTGAAGGCTTTGGTATGGCAAAATCAAGTTAATTCACTTATAGGGACTAAATTTGACAAACTGCGAAAGTATGCCAATTTGAACTGTAACAGACATTCCGGAACATGAACATAAGTTAAACATACCTTAAATACCCTTTACATAGCTTAGAAATAGGCTTTGAGGGGTTCTGTGTGCTAAAATAAACTTTTGGGTCATTCAGGGACTAAAAGCATCAAAAAGTGCATAAGTTTGCACTTTCGCGTATATCTTACGTTCTGAATACATCCGGACATCCAAAAATTTATGTAAGCACTAAAATATTTTATTTTAGTGTTTGGCATAAGAAAAATCCATTCGTCGCGCAATTTGGATCGTTTTTCGCGCTTATGCACATTCCGTCGTAATTAAGCGAACATCGCGATCGTACGACCAAACGAACCAACATCCGGCATATTTTTGAGCATGTTTCATGTCCATAATGTTTAGGCATCTTGTAGAGCCTTGAAAATGATTTAACGAGCCTTAAACATGTCGGAAACGGCCTTAATACACAACGGGGACTGAAATGGAAACTTTGGAAACTGTTTGCTGATCAGAAGGACCTAGGCGTGACACCTAGCCCCCTAGGCGTCAAGCGAGGCCCTTTCAGATCAGAAAAAGTTGTTTAATCAATTGTTAACAGCTGCTAAGCACTCCAAAGGCCAATGCCACATGTTAATCCCTGATGTTGGGGGGCCAATATGATGCACATGGGGTTACCAACAAGTGTAGGGACAAGATCAAAGCACGGTATTCGAGGAACGATCCTAACGGTGGTCCATTTCCTATAAATACCCATCAAGTTCACTTGCAAAACCCACTTGAAATCTGAGAATTCTCTAAGTTGGGGTGTTTTATCACTTCATACCTGAGAATACTTGGAAGTTCAATCTAGCGGGGACCCTTGGTAAATGTTCTTTCATTCTTTTCATCCCTTTTAGCGTTAAAGTCAAACTTTGTTTGACTTTCTGCGTTGACCAGTTTATGGTCAATGCGAAGTTCGTTTGAATTTCATAACGTGAGCGTAATCACGATGGTTCTAGTCCCTAGTGACTATACCTACTGATTACCACGTTATCTAGGCTGAGTGACGAGTCGTAGTTTCGGCCAAAATGCGTGTTATTGCGTATTTTGTAACCAAACTACTTATAGGTATCAAAACCGTTTGTTTTGATACCAAACCTGTTTTCTAAAACTTAGTTAAGCATATTTTAACTTGCTTAGCTCGTCACTTTTAGTTTTGTGCTTGTTTAGGGTCGTAAAGGTAAGTGATCTGATAAATCGCTTATACTTTCGAACCCGGCCCGTTTGGTCGATCATTAGGATCCGACCAAACACATTAGGTGACCATAGTTGTATAGCCTTCCGAGGTTATACCTTATGGTCACGACGTTTGGTTAGTTGTATGATAGGTAGTTTATATGCCTTAGGTAAATTACCAAAATACCCTTTTTGCACCAAAATTCATTTTAAGCATATGTAACATAACTTTCAACATCTAAACTGATTCGGCAACAATATTAGACATGTTAAGGCATATTTTACTTGTCATAGGACTAGTTAGGCGTTCCGAACGCGTTTCACGCGAACGACGCGTTAAAGTAGCATAAGCTACCTAAACGGGTCGTAATGGGTCATCAGCACTTAGGTTAGGTTTCATTTTAGTATGTAGGATTTGTTAAACCATATTACACGAGTCTCCATACTCGTTTGGTTTACAAACCCTCATTCTACCCAATCCTCCGATTTAGGTCCGGTATATTAACATAGTTACCTATATTAGGTGCCGTTTGATATCCGTGATCTCTAGCATTGTTTGGTTGTTACTCAAGGACTACAAAGCAATCTCAAGTGAGTACATAGACCCCTCTTTTACTGTTTTTCAAACTGTTTTGGGGTGAAACACATGTGCCTACTTGTTACTTTCATGCTTTCCAAGTTTTCACATCATATACTTGCTATGTTCATTAGTACATTTATAGTACATGATTTCATTGTGTTTTTGCTATGTATGTCCTTTGTTGCATACTTAGTACATCGTTTTACATTACATTTTATGCTATGTATGTCCATTGTGTGCATACTTAGTACATTGTTTTTACATTACATTTTATGCTATGTATGTCCATTGTGCGCATACATAGTACATTGTTTTTACGTTACATTTTATGCTATGTATGTTCATTGTGCGCATACTTAGTACATTGTTTTACATTACATCACATCACATGCTATGTACGTTCATTTGTTGCATACTTAGTACATTTGTTATTCATCACATGCTTACATTTTGGTATGACATTTGGGTTGTTTAAATGGGACAATGTACATTCATTAACATTAGCTACGCCGCTCGTTAGTAGGTAATGGTACCATAGGACTTGACAACTCCCGTTCCTGAACCCTAGGTTTGTTTGGGTGGAAGGAATGACCGAATTCAATAAACATAACACAGATAGACCTTTAAATTCGTTTAGGGGTTTATCGCCACAGTCACAAGGCTTGGATGTATGTATTTTCACAATACCGCATAGATGTTTGTATCAGTATAGCATGCATTTGTTCCACAAAACATAACTTTGATTTAAACCATGTTTTACTTCAATACCTTGTTTTGTGCATTTTTTTACATATGGTTTAGTTGATATATTTCACTTACCATACATAACATTTTGACATTGATATACACAATTCATAATTTACATTAGACATAAACATTTTGACATTGATATACATAAAACATTTTGACATTTGATTATACATAAACATTTTACTTTGGTGGTTTGGTTTGAGTAAGTGATTTAAGTAACAAGGCGTGTGTAATATGATACAAGCATGGTGGATACGCCACTGGTACTTCCTATATATAAGTGCTTGTATGGTATTACATATCGTAGCGTTATTTGAATCATTTCAATTTAGACATATAACATTTTATACAAATAACATACTTTTCACAATACATTGTTTTACAAACAACTAATCTAATACAAACTCATTTTGCTTTGTTATTCACTTAACCATGTATTATTCTTTTATACATATATATCATTTGGTTTATTTATCACTTTTCAAATGATTTACAAGACAAAGAAAATTACAAGGTTCATGACTAAAAATTTCTTAAACATAAGTCATGAATTCTATTTTCACAAAACCTATGTATCTCACAGGAATTTTTATGCTGACGTACCTATTTTCACATGTGTTTCAGGATACGATGCATAGGATTTATCAAGTTACACTTAGGCGGACTTGGGCCTTAGTGACAATAAAAGATGCAAGACTAGTTATTTATGTTATATTTCTTTGATTGTCAAGACATTGTAACTCTTTTAATCAATAAAACAATATTTCAATTTCCATGTGTTATGAAACAATGATTCTGTTACAACACTCCCCGACGTTTCCGCCACGTTTTGTTGTTTTACGTGGTCGGGGTGTGACAGAAAAGTTGGTATCAGAGCTCATGGTTATAGGGAATTAGGTTATTAGTAATGCTTTGACCTAGTCTATAACCTTCCTAGGACCCTAACGTGAGTTTACTTGCGTTTAGTCATAAAACAATACCGTCACCTATCCTTAGGCGACGACCACAACAAGAACACAAACTTCAAAACCGCTTTTGAAAACCAATCATCTGTTCTAGGATGATTGATTACAAGGTTTTTAACCCCTTTGAATTTTCAAAACCTCGTCAAAGTTTGGGTCTTATAGTGTGAACACGTGCAATCTGGAAGAGTGGATGCCTATACTCTGAGTTTTCTGTCTAAGGCTAGAGTGTTCGTACAAATCCACATAATCGGACCAGTCACTCTTACCTGGGAACTCTTGGGGTGAGTGTCCACTTATAGGCTAAAGCATGTCTTCGCGATACATTAATATGACTCGCTTACTTTGATTAGTCACCGTCTCATTTGTTTGCCTTAGGTAACAAACAAATGATCGCAATTTCTATGCGTTTTTATTTACCGATAACACTCCATTTGCTTCCTCCTATATCTTTCTTTTCCTCCAGAATGTCTCTTCATCGCAACGATGCGCAGATATCCGAGCAGACTGCCAAATTTGCCCAGCGAATAGGTGAAGTAGTCCTAAAGACTGTCGAATTAGCTACTGCCATGTATCGTCTCCAGGATGAGGCCACTCAAGAGTCACCGAAGGAAGCAGAAGTCAAGCCTGCACCAAAAACAAGGAAGCGTAAGGCTTCAAGGAAACCCGCAGCAGTTACACCTACTCAAGCGGGACCTAGCCAACTGACAGCACTACCAGCCAGGAAGCCATACAACGGAACTGTACCCTTGTGCAACCAATGTAGCATTCATCATCACGCTAGTGTGAAGTGCCGCAAATGCCAAATTTGTGGACTTAAAGGTCATACAGCAAGGGTTTGCTCAACTGCAGCTGTACCAGATCAAGCAGAACCCATCCGGGTGGCAACACCACCTGTTAAGAAGCAATACAAGGGAACAACACCAATATGTGACAAATGTAATGGGCATCACCAAGCCCACTTACAGTGTCGTCGGTGTGTATCATGTGGGCGAGTTGGTCACCTGGCAAGTGCTTGTCGATGTAACCCAAACCGAGGTGGTCCAAATCAACCACAAGCTAATCCTGCTCAAGCTCGCTTCCCACCTGGTTCGTGTTACAACTGTGGCGAGATGGTCCATTTCCTAAGGGATTGCCCAAAGCTTGCTAATGCAAATCCAACCCACGGATGAGCAGCTGGCTGACTAGAAGATGTTGCTGTCTTATGCTTTTATTCTTCTGTTTTCTTGTAATGTGAAACAATCTGTTTTGTTTATAAATAAATCGTTGTTCACAATTCTGATGTACAAGTGTAGTATATGTGTGTATGAATTTTCCCTATGATACCTACATCAAGGAACTATGTTCCTTGCAAACTACTCTTGCAAATTTTCCCATTCTTGCGTTTGCTCATGATCCCATTGGAAAAATTCTAAGTACTCGTTTCACTCTAAGAAACAAAGTACAGAAAATAAAGTGACATTATGAGTAATCGTGCTTTTGCACAACTGTGCCTTTGAATCCTTGGTTAGATAACCAAGGATATTTTCAAATCTCATACCCATTACGTTCTGATTTTTTTCAACATGCATAACATAAGTTTTCAAAACAACCTACATGATTTCAAAACATTCTATATATAGTTCGAAAACATTTTTTAATATAGTGTATTTACTTAACATAACAAATGCACAAAGCCTTGTCTGTATTTTCAAAAACAACCTTCATGATTTCAAAATGCCTCATTTAGCCTGAAAACAATATTAATACAATATATTTTCTTATCAAGTGCATGATTGCAAAAGCATCATTTATGTTTTCCAAAAACCTTATACATAATTTCAAAATTCATCTCGCATGATTTCAAAACATTTTTTTTATAAATATACTTACCTAGTACACCTACTTTATGATTTCAAAAGTATTATGCATAAGGTTTCAAAAACATCGAACACATTTTTTCTTAAGAACCCCATGCATAGTTTTCAAAAATATTTTTACAACATTGACTTAACCTTCAAATTCTGCTTCATATGTCGCCTTGACATATCTAGCATCTCAACTTCATAAGCATTTTTACTTCATGTTTTGACTTAAGCACATCCAGTGCAAGGTTTTAAAACAGGTTTCAAAACATCTTCAACTTCTAAAATCCATATGGGATCTTTTTATATTCACAATTAGATCCATGTGGATAATTGTCTTTCAAATCAGAATCCTTAATTGGATTCCTTGTGTACCTAAATTCGAACATTTCGGTTCCTTATAATCGAAATCGAAATTTTCTTTTAAAGATCTTTCTACCTTCATAATTAGATTCTTGCTAATGTTTAAAGTACCAAATGAAATCCACAGAATGGATTCGTAGTGTACTTTAAATGCACGTACGCAATTAACAAAACAAATTAGCAAATTAAAGATCTAAAATAACAATTTTGTGGTTGTTTGACTATGTGTTTATGCATTTTGCGTTTTCTTTTATGCATTTTTGTGTTTTTGTATACTCTGGATATTCGTTATCCAAATCCTCGCAGAATCTTTCATATCTTCATATGTGGGATTCGTAGTAGGATATTCAGAAGGTACTACCTTAAAATCCTCATTGGGCTTCTACATGATAGTTAAAACCCTGGGAATTTATAGTACCATTCTATCTTTCATAAGAGACCCTTTGAGTGGTCTAGTCAAAAAGATTGATTCAGAATCTGGTTAAGAACGACATTTAGTGATGTAGCTGAACAGACTCCTTGATAGTCTATTTAGATCATTTATTGATTTAATTAAAAGGACTCTATGGAGGTCTAGTCGCACTCATCACGGGTATGTCCATTTGGTTTTCCCCTACACATTATAGACTGTGTGAACTATGCAAGGAATTGTGTAATTATGGACACATACATAATTATGAAATTCAGTGCACAGGAACCCAGTAAGAATTATCATGTGTAAGAACCTATAGTGGCAACAATAACGAAACGTGAACAATGTAATGAAGGTACGGTGGACGCACCAATAACACTTTATATACTTGTATATAAGTGTCCCTCATACATTGCAAGCATAATGTTATTAAAGTTACTGGAAGTTCAGAACCTTAACCAGTGTTGTTTTGTCTTTTCAAAATTCATGTTTCAAGCTCTCACAAGTTTCCTCTAAATAAATTTCGGGACGAAATTTCCTAAAGTAGGGGAGACTGTGACACCTGTGTCACTATGACCATCAAACAAATACCAAACCAATAAAATATTGTATTTCATACTTGGGATTTGCAAAAATATGTGTATCGTTTTGCACATATAAATTCTTGTTCGATTTAAGCTTTAAATCGCTTTCTAGAAGGTTATACGCGCACCGATGCGTAAATATAACCAGTTTAATGCAGCAAACACTCCGGAACAGTGACATAGGCTTAAGATACCTTAAATAACCTTTACATAACTTAGAAATAAGTTTTGAAGGCTTTGGTATGGCAAAATCAAGTTAATTCGCTTACTAGGACTAAATTTGACAAACTGCGAAAGTATGCCAATTTGAACTGTAACAGACATTTCGGAACATGACCATAAGTTAAACATACCTTAAATACCCTTTACATAGCTTAGAAATAGGCTTTGAGGGGTTCGGAGAGCTAAAATAAACTTTTGGGTCATTCAGGGACTAAAAGCGTCAAAAAGTGCATAAGTTTGCACTTTCGCACATATCTTACGTTCTGAATACATCCGGACATCCAAAAATTTGTGTGAGCACTAAAAATTTTATTTTAGTGTTTGGCATAAGAAAAATCCATTCGTCGCGCAATTTGGATCGTTTTTCGCGCTTATGCACATTCCGTCGTAATTAAGCGAACATCGCGATCGTACGACCAAACGAACCAACATCCGGCATATTTTTGAGCATGTTTCATGTCCACAATGTTTAGGCATCCTTGTGGAGCCTTGAAAATGATTTAACGAGCCTTAAACATGTCGGAAATGGCCTTAATACACAACGGGGACTGAAATGGAAACTTTGGAAACTGTTTGCTGATCAGAAGGACCTAGGCGTGACACCTAGCCCCCTAGGCGTCATGCGAGGCCCTTTCAGATCAGCAAAAGTTGTTTAATCAATTGTTAACAGCTGCTAAACACTCCAAAGGCCAATGCCACATGTTAATCCCTGATGTTGGGGGGCCAATATGATGCACATGGGGTTACCAACAAGTGTAGGGACAAGATCAAAGCACGGTATTCGAGGAACGATCCTAACGGTGGTCCATTTCCTATAAATACCCATCAAGTTCACTTGCAAAACCCACTTGAAATCTGAGAATTCTCTAAGTTAGGGTGTTTTATCACTTCATACCTGAGAATACTTGGAAGTTCAATCTAGCGGGGACCCTTGGTAAGTGTTCTTTCATTCTTTTCATCCCTTTTAGCGTTAAAGTCAAACTTTGTTTGACTTTCTGCATTGACCAGTTTATGGTCAATGCGAAGTTCGTTTGAATTTCATAACGTGAGCGTAATCACGATGGTTCTAGTCCCTAGTGACTATACCTACTGATTACCACGTTATCTAGGCTGAGTGACGAGTCGTAGTTTCGGCCAAAATGCGTGTTATTGCGTATTTTGTAACCAAACTACTTATAGGTATCAAAACCGTTTGTTTTGATACCAAACCTGTTTTCTAAAACTTAGTTAAGCATGTTTTAACATGCTTAGCTCGTCACTTTTAGTTTTGTGCTTGTCTAGGGTCGTAAAGGTAAGCGATCTGATAAATCGCTTATACTTTCGAACCCGACCCGTTTGGTCGATCATTAGGATCCGACCAAACACATTAGGTGACCATAGTTGTATAACCTTCCGAGGTTATACCTTATGGTCACGACGTTCAGTTAGTTGTATGATAGGTAGTTTATATGCCTTAGGTAAATTACCAAAATACCCTTTTTGCGCCAAAATTCATTTTAAGCATATGTAACATAACTTTCAACATCTAAACTGATTCGGCAACAATATTAGACATGTTAAGGCATATTTTACTTGTCATAGGACTAGTTAGGCGTTCCGAACGCGTTTCACGCGAACGACGCGTTAAAGTATCATAAGCTACCTAAACGGGTCGTAATGGGTCGTAAGCACTTAGGTTAGGTTTCATTTTATTATGTGGGCTTTGTTAAACCATATTACACGAGTCTCCATACTCGTTTGGTTTACGAACCCTCATTCTACCCAATCCTCCAATTTAGGTCTGGTATATTAACATAGTTACCTATATTAGGTGCCGTTTGATATCCGTGATCTCTAGCATTGTTTGGTTGTTACTCAAGGACTACTAAGCAATCTCAAGTGAGTACATAGACCCCTCTTTTACTGTTTTTCAAACTGTTTTGGGGTGAAACACATGTGCCTACTTGTTACTTTCATGGTTTCCATGTTTTCACATCATATACTTGCTATGTTCATTAGTACATTTATAGTACATGATTTCATTGTGTTTTTGCTATGTATGTCCTTTGTTGCATAGTACATCGTTTTACATTACATTTTATGCTATGTATGTCCATTGTGCGCATACTTAGTACATTGTTTTTACATTACATTTTATGCTATGTATGTCCATTGTGTGCATACTTAGTACATTGTTTTTACATTACATTTTATGCTATGTATGTCCATTGTGCGCATACTTAGTACATTGTTTTTACGTTACATTTTATGCTATGTATGTCCATTGTGCGCATACTTAGTACATTGTTTTACATTACATCACATCACATGTTATGTATGTTCATTTGTTGCATACTTAGTACATTTTTTTTATTCATCACATGCTTACATTTTGGTATGACATTTGGGTTGTTTAAATGGGACAATGTACATTCATTAACATTAGCTATGCCGCTTGTTAGTAGGTAATGGTACCATAGGACTTGACAACTCCCGTTCCTGAACCCTAGGTTTGTTTGGGTGGAAGGAATGACCGAATTCGATAAACATAACACAGATAGACCTTTAAATTCGTTTAGGGGTTTATCGCCACAGTCACAAGGCTTGGATGTATGTATTTTCACAATACCGCATAGATGTTTGTATCAGTATAGCATGCATTTGTTCCACAAAACATAACTTTGATTTAAACCATGTTTTACTTCAATACCTTGTTTTGTGCATTTTTTTACATATGGTTTAGTTGATATATTTCACTTACCATACATAACATTTTGACATTGATATACACAATTCATAATTTACATTAGACATAAACATTTTGACATTGATATACATAAAACATTTTGACATTTGATTATACATAAACATTTTACTTTGGTGGTTTGGTTTGAGTAAGTGATTTAAGTAACAAGGCGTGTGTAATATGATACAAGCATGGTGGATACGCCGCTGGTACTTCCTATATATAAGTGCTTGTATGGTATTACATATCGTAGCGTTATTTGAATCATTTCAATTTAGACATATAACATTTTATACAAATAACATACTTTTCACAATACATTGTTTTACAAACAACTTATCTAATACAAACTCATTTTGCTTAGTTATTCACTTAACCATGTATTATTCTTTTATACATATATATCATTTGGTTTATTTATCACTTTTCAAATGATTTACAAGACAAAGCAAATTACAAGGTTCATGACTAAATATTTTCTTAAACATAAGTCATGAATTCTATTTTCACAAAACCTATGTATCTCACAGGCATTTTTATGCTGACGTACCTATTTTCACACATGTGTTTCAGGATACGATGCATAGGATTTATCAAGATACACTTAGGCGGACTTGGGCCTTAGTGACAATAAAAGATGCAAGACTAGTTATTTATGTTATATTTCTTTGATTGTCAAGACATTGTAACTCTTTTAATCAATAAAACAATATTTCAATTTCCATGTGTTATGAAACAATGATTCTGTTACAACACTCCCCGACGTTTCCGCCACGTTTTGTTGTTTTACGTGGTCGGGGTGTGACAACTGGTCTCGCGACCGCCCGTTCCCGGGACAGATAGGGGGTGGGGGTTGCGACATTTAGTTTGGTGCGATTTCTTATATTGTACATTAGAAGTTGAACACCAAATTAATAAGTGGTGCAATTTACATGACAAGTTTATACCCGCTATTGTCTATAGGTTTTTATTGGCCCCAATTATTTTTGGGTAAATTACGCTTTTCATCCTTTATGTTTGTATTGGATTGCAATGGATAGCCTTTAACTTCAATAATTACACTCACAATCATTTATTTGGAAAACACATTACACCCTATGTCACACCCCAACCGATGGCGGAAACATCAGAGTGAGATGAAGTAGATTGCTCATTACTCATAACAATAAATTGTGACAAGTATTTAATAATAAATTTCATTTCATTGCTAAAAGAATCAATTATAATGTTTGAAATTGAATACAACAAGTTGAAAAAAAATGAATTACATTACAACAAGTATTTAAAGTTTAAAATGTGTTTCTAGGCATCCTACTAAGTTCCGTGCATCATCATCTTAATCTTGCAACATGTTTTTAAGTATAGTTCAATACAAAAGTATTGGCGAGTATACAAGTTTTGAGTACTAGCATAATATATAAAGTTTGTCTCAAATCCAACGTGACAATTTATATAAAAAGTTGTAGCTATCATGCATAACTATAGGCCAAACCCGAGTGTCCACGAAAATAATGTGCATCCCTCGTCACCGAAGTGAATGAGACCGTATAGTATAATGACTTAACAATACCCCGACGGGCGACGTGCTACTCCTATAGCTCTACAGTTTTTAAGGTGGGCTAGCTAAATTAATGACAAATAGGGTGCATGAAAGTATTCTAGCATAAACAACCTAAGCATAACAAATAGCATGTTTGGCTGATTAAGTGATTGAATATGTTTGATTATGTGTATTTTGAATTTTGATAGTTGAAACACGTTACACCCAAAAGTGCATTAAAGCATAAAAAGGGTCAAGTATACTCACAATATTGCAAAAGCTTTCCGATTATCTGTGAGTGACGAGTTGTTTATGAATAAGGAGTTGAGGGTAAGGGTTCTATGACATTTAAGAAGTAACTAGATTCAGGGTTTAGAATTTAGAATACAAAAAGTATGTACTCATAAAAGTGTTATCTAGTCTAAGTACTCGTAGTGACACTAAGTTGTATGTGATTTTGTGAGTCCTAGTTTGCTCATTAGAATCGACAACGAGTGACTTAGAATCCTAGATAAGTTAGCCCTAGTTTATGATGAATAACCATAAACCGATTATTATCACCAACTTGGCCAAGTTCATATATATAAGTATATTTGTATAGTTATATTAATAATCTAAGCTATGTCCATCATAGATTGTCACATATTATCATGTAAGTCAAGCATGGAGGATTTAACCTCTTTGTATGATTCACCACTACACAAATCATCACAAGGATGATTCGAAGGGTCATGAATAACAATATGTGACAACCCTCACAATTACAGGTATCCGTACAATTAATTAATTTTGATTATGTGCTTAATGACTGTGCTTGATTACAACTGACAACCTAGACTGCTTTATGATTTTTGTATCATACATACATATGCATCATATTTCATATAGTCACTCCATTTATTACACACAAACTCTAGTGACATGCTTGATGCACAAAGCACAGTTAGCACACTGAACGGACAATTTAGAAACATGCTGACAATGCCAGCACATAGAGAGACAAGGTTATTGAGGCCAGTATGGGCCAAGGACAGGGTACTACACTAGTATGGAGTGTAGGGAAGTGAGGACCATAAAACTGCGTCACTAGGTGATAGTTATAGTGCCGGGAAGTGCCTAAAACATACTTTAAGTGCAGAATTCTGCATTCATTAATAAAAATTCAGCATTGTAACATACTAGTAGAGTGCAAAAATATGGCAGAATGGTCCTGTATGCTTTCCTAAGTGCCGGGAATAAAAAGTGTTACAAAAATATATATAAAAGACCCTTTTCGGACTAATTAAACACTTTAACGGAACGGTATCTAACCGGACAACCGGACATTACCCGGAACACTAAATTTTTGCCAAACACATTGTTTTATTATTTTTGGCTAGTCATGATCCCCGTTTACTATAACACCCACTAAAAATCAAACAACCAACATATATCATCAAGTTACTTGGAATCTAACTAGTCTTTACCTATTAGTTGCAAAATTTACCCTTAACCCCCCCCCCCCTAAACCGAATTCGGTCCCCATGTGGACCCACCAAATCACCAACTTATTTTCACACCATGCTTTCTTCATTTGTTATATTTTATAAGGGATTGGTTACTTGTAGAGCTAAACAAAATATGTGAAGAGATCTTATATAAGCATGGCCTCATGATCTAACATCATTTAAAGATCTTACACTCTCTCACTTACTCTCTTCTCTCCCTCTCTTCTCTCCCTCTCTCGGCTCCCTTAACCGCCCCCATCACCACCACTTTAACATCACCATCTTCATCAAATTCAAGTCTCATTCAAGCTTACAAGGTGATTCAAGGAGGTTGCAACTTGTGGAGCTTCAAAAGGGCTTTGTTCTTGCTTTTTCCATCATCTTTTCTCATCATCTTCTTCACTAGATTCTACCCTAGCCTTGTGCTAGTAGTAAGTGCTTGTCAAACCCTTGTTCATCTTATTTTTATGGCTAAAAATTGTAGTATGATGCTTATGTTTAACACTAAAGAGCAAGAACACTAAAAAGAGTTTGAACAAGAAATCTAAACATGAGGCTTACATAAAGTTTACATATGAATGAAACATGAAGATGACACATTGTAGTAGGATGTTGTGGTGTATTATGTTGTTAATTTGTGATGATTCTTGGTTATATGGTGTTAATAACCATATGAATCTTGTTAAATAATGTCTAGTAACATGATTTAACAAGATTAGAAAGTGGTTATATGTTACATAAATAACCACCTTCTAGTTTACTCATGAACTTGAATGAAAATAGTTTTTCTTGAAATATTAGTAACCAAAATAACTTGATGATCATGTAGATCTAAGTTTTACAAGAAGTTTTCTAAATAAACCAAGTTCAAGAAGCGATTTATAAAAGGTTATGACCTTTACATACTCTTACACTATTTTTAGAACTAAAACAAGTATAGAAACATTTTATTTACAAGAAGAGTTCAAGAGTTTTATTTTTGTAAAATTTGTTTACAAGTTGTAAACACCGAACTTTTGTAAGAGAATGGTTTTTAAAGAAATAACTACACTTCGGAAGGTAACTAAGTCCACTAAAAGCTTCACTAATTTACTACGCGTTTTCGGGATATATCAAGTTCATGATTAGTGTGTAGCACATATATTTTCGCTCTCGGTGATGTAAAGATTGGTTGTTGATTGATTTCGAAAAGAAAATGATATGCTTATTAGCATGGACACCCCCGTTTTTAGGGAAAACTCTGGCGCAATTTTCTAAAAATCCCAAGACTTAGAAAATTATTTTCTAACAAGTGTTTACAAATGAGTTTAACCATGTTTCTCGGAAGTAAACTTCGCCGTGAGTATTGTTACAAAATTTCAAAGTATCGGAGGTGGGTTTTCGAAAATAAAAGCGGATAAATATATATTTAGAAAATATACTTCATACTAAAACGCTTGTGTGATTATTTGTTATTTTTGGGAAAAATATATTATCTTTGAAAAAGGTGTTAAATATATTTTCTAAGTGGGACTTAAAAATATATTATTCGAACTACCAAAATACATGTATAAATACCCCCATCCTTGGGAAGAAATATGCACATAAATATACTTGAGAAGTATATATATGAAATAGTTGCCTACCTATTATTCCAAACCTCTATAATAGAACGTAAGTTAAAATAATTATTATTATTATTATTTTAACAATAAGTTATAACTTGGAATAATATCCAAGTATCGTAACTCAAACGTAAATACAAAGGCAAGGCAAGGCACGGCCCAATCGTCTAATAGACATTAGTACGTTGTAGGTTGTCGGGTAGCTGATCAAGTTTGAGTTGACGTTCGATACAGGAGACGCAGTACTGTGAGTTCATGTCCCCCTTTTCTCTTAACTGTTTTCAGTTTTATAACTTCGGGGGTGAAATACATGTTACAATTATTAAGGACATTTTTATACATGGTATGGTTAGCTTAAGGAGGGTTACTACTTAGATCATGTGAGTGGTGGGTACAACACTTAAAGCCATTAATCATGGTCGTAGGACCGAGGGACATGAGTGATAGATCTATTTGGGTGTAGCGAGCCCACACCCGTGAGGTCAGGGTGACCGATAGAGGTGACTGTGTCTTACAGCCGATTTGCTAGGTTTGAGTTTTCCTGCATCACTTCACACATACCAGTGGCTTTGCAACCCATTGGTGATCTCTTTTTCCTTAATTGCTACATACCAGGGACATTTATACATTGGTACGTACTTTAACGGTTTATACATGTTGGTGCACTTGTGTCTGTACTTTGTCTGTATTTTATCATGATACCAAACGATGTCTTTGTTAGTCTTGTAAGTTTGACCAAGTCAACCATCCTCCTGGTTTGACTTGGCCAAACAGTTAGACAATGGTTGTAATATATCTGTGTCGAAGGATGTGTCATCGAAGGATTGTTTAGATCCTTCGATGAGCTCGAAAGATAAGCCTTCGATGGATGATTGATGGACCTTGAAGGATTTCATCCTTCGAGGTGTATATGTGATCCTTCGATAGGTTTCAGGTCGATAGATGATCTTTCGATCAGTCTATCTGATCCTTCGACCAGACGAGCTGTGACGGGTATATATACCCATGTAATGTGTTCATTTCATTCGGCAGATAAGAGTGAGACAGGGACAAGAGAGAACACACACGAGAGAGAGAGTTTACAGAATACATTTGTAAACCTTGTGCTGTAACCGACTTTCATAGTATTAATACAGAGGTGTTAATCGTTGAGTCTTGTGTGTCTACCTTTCTCTTTGTGGCTTGTGTTCTCACATAAACTCCGGTTTGCATGCTAGCTTGGATTCCGCACTTGCTAGTGTGTTAGATATAACAAGGATAAGGTTTGACCTCATCCTCCGAGGGACCTACAAGTGGTATCAGAGCCGTGGCTCTTTTCCTTGTTAAAAACCGAGTTTATACAAGACTTTGGAGTGTTTTGGACAAAAACTCACATGGTTTAGCACCCGTTTTTAGTGTTTTTCTTGCTTTTCCAGTCGTAAAAACGTGTTCTAAACTTACCGGGTGTGTTAAAAGACGGGTTGGGTAACTTAAAAACTTGTTTTTAAGAAGTTTGGTCTTCTCCGGCCAAATTCCGGCTTACTCCGGTGACCGGTTTCTGGGTTGATCCTTCGATTTTTAGTATATTTTATTGTTTCAAAATCTCGGTTTGCTAAAAGTATGGTCTGACCATACCTTTCTGCCGAAAGTTTTCTACCAACCCATCACCTTTTCACCAACCTGTCACTTCTTTTGTCAACTGTGTCAGTGCAGATCGAAGGATATCCTTCGAAGTCGAAAGATCATCTTTCGATCAAAGGAGGTTCGATAGATAATCATCCTTCGAACATCCTTCGAAGTCTGTGACTTATCCTTCGATCCAAGGAATCTTTTCGAAGCATACATCTTCCGGTCTACAGTTCTTTTTCGAAAGATAAGGATCCTTCGTTTGGAGAATCTTTCGAAATCATTGTTCGAAATTCAACAGTGATCTTTCGAACACTGTTGATCCTTCGAACAAGTCTTGATCCTTCGACCTTAGTCTGTTTATGTTTAACAAGTTTGTGATTTTCAGGTATTATTATTCTTGATCAAAAATGAATCCAAGATGGGGTACTCCGGTAAATACAGAGATGTATTTTGGTACTCCGTCTCCGGATAGTGGAAAGTATAGAAACTCGAGTTTGTCTCCTTCGTGGGCCGAATCTCCCGCACCGGTATCTTCTCAAGCTAATGCAATTTCTACCGGTCAATGGGCATTCGTATCAAATCAAACTCCAAGTATTCAAAGCATTCTCTTAAGCGAGAGCGAAACCGGAAGTTTGAATCGGCCTCCAAAGTTGATGCGCTTATACGAATATCCAGGATGGATTGACAGATTTCATACATACGTCCTTGGACAAAATACAGAATTGTGGTTGCGGTTCATCACAGATTTCGATCAAACAATAGAGGTTGCCGCATCATCTGCTGCTACGTTTGCAGATCTTACGGAAGATCAGAAGAAGGTCTATGATTTGGAAAAGAAGGCTATGCCATTCTTACTCAGGCGTTAAGTAAAGATATTTATCATCAATTTGTCAGCTACAAGACAACGAAGAGGTTGTGGGACGCATTGAAGACAAGGGGCGTAGGAAATGAAGCAACACGTCAATTGAGACGTGACTTGCTAAAGAAAGAGTTTGATGGTTTTACTTGTATGGAGAATGAATCTTTAGGAGATTTGACAAGTCGATTTAATCATTTGCTGACTGAATTGGCAAATTTTGAGGTTGTTACAACTTCAGCAGAGATTGTGAAAAAGTTTGCAGATGCGTTGCCACCTCAATGGAATACTTTCTTGGAAATCATGAAGTACAATGGCACTTTAGCTACAACAAACTTCAATGACTTTGTTCAACTCCTGGAAAACAAGAATCAGGAAGAAACTCTCAAGGCAAAAAGAGTTCCCGTGCCACAAAATCCTGAAATGTATTATGGAACTTCTAGCACTTCTACAAAACCTTCTTCACACGCTCCAATTCAAACAGCATTTGTGTCTAGCACTGACATGTATGGCAATACTATCCATGTTCCGGTCAAGCCTCCTCCAACAGACATGTATGGAAATCCGCTTGAACCAGTTCCTCAACCAGTACCACAACAGCAAAGCCAACGACCTATCAGAGCAACTGATATGTTCGGAAATCCATTACCTGTTCGATCTACCGGACCAACAGACATGTATGGGAATCCACTTCCTCCTTAACAGCAAGCGTGTTATGGAAGCACATCATCTGCTGGTCAACAATCAAAGCCAAATACAGTACGGCTCGACACCTCAAGCTTTTCTAAAGTCAGTGTGGAAGTAGCAAAGGAACACATGGAGCTGCTAAACACTTTGGTGAGCGCATACTGTGGATTAGTGGAAGGTCAGATTGGTAACATTAATCTGACACAAGAAGACTATCAACAGATCGATAAAGAGGAGATGGAGATGATGGACATCAAGTGGGCCTTTGCCAGTGCTGTTAGGCGAGCAAAGGATTTCATGGAAAGAACTGGCAGAACCAGCTTGGAAAGCAAGAAAGACACCAAGTATGGGTTTGATAAGCAGGCTGTTAGGTGTTTCAATTGTGGTGAACGTGGTCATTTCAAACGTGAATGTACGAGGCCATCTCAACATGGAAACCAAAATCCTTTCAGAGGTCAAGGCAACAGGGCAAATCAGAACCAAGTAAGGAACAATGAGCGCACATTGGTGCCTGTCAACAACCAGAGTCAAGCAGGACCATCTAATGCCAACCAGGCACTTGTGGTTCAAGTAGATGAAGGTTGTGATTGGTCAATTCTGTTGGGAAATGATGCTCCAGATGGAACAGCTTGTTTTGCTGAAGTTGTCAAGGATCTTAAACACGCCAGTGGTGGAGAATCTTCCACCAATGGTGATGAATCTTCTGAAGATGAAGACAGCTCCGGTTATAGTGGAAGCTCAGATGAAGAATCCTCCACTTCAGGTAATGATCATGTGGATGAGACATCAAGTGCGTCAGTTGATGCAGATATTGATGAGCTTTTGGAAGAAGCTACAGCAGGAATTCAAAGAAGATCTATTTTGGTGGATCAAGCTGCTTATTCTTCGTCTTCTCTCCATTCAGCCTTTATGGCTAATGTCGACAGTTCATCAAGTCAGGTATGTGTCGATGAACCCACTTCTGTTAGTTGTGATAATTGTGACATGTTGAGTATTAAATGTGCTGATTTAGAGACAAACATGTCTGAGTTGCAAGGCAAACATGATGCTTTACAAGCTAGTTTGTTTGACTTGCAAGACAAACATGTTTCATTGAATGATAAGTGGTGTGAATTGCAAAGCAAACACGAGGCTTTGCAAGAGAAATATGATGTGACATTCATTCACAATCAGAAATTGACCGTTGATCTTTCGAAGTGCAATGAAGCCAACATGTTTTATGAAAACCATGAAAAGGAGTTTAAGTCAGTAATTGAAAAGTTAAAGAAAGATAAAACCGAGTTAACTAAAATGGTTTCCAGAAAACAAACTGACATTAATTTGTATATAACTCGTCTTGAAGTAATGCAAAAGGAAATGGCTTGTGTGAAAACTGAAAGTGAGGCGATCCAACTTAAGCTAGACAGTTATTTGAGCTCTAGCTATGTGTTGGATCACATCATTGACGTACAGAAAGAGAAACGGGATGTCACATGCATTGGATACAAGAAATGTCCACCACCTGTGAGACACAATTATGATGCCATGCCTGACGAGGAGGATAGAACTTTCTTTGAACCATCTGTTCCTCTAGATGTTAATGAATTTGCAGCAGGACTCGGATACAAGAAAGAGGTATCATCAGATTCAGATGTGTCAGCAGATACATGTGTGTCTTCTGCCGAACCGAATCAGGCTCCTCCAGTTGTGATTGAGGATACTGATTCTTCTGATGATGAATCCGATGATACTGACTCAGCAAAGTCTGATGCGGTAATCAAAGAAGAGGACATACCTCTTGAGAATCATATTCTGTGTGATCCTCCTGCAAAACCCGCTAAGACTGTTGCAATCGAGTCCTTGTCTGCACAAGAGTCGGAGAGTGTGGATTTGCTGTACACTCTTGTTGGTGATAATAAAATTTATTCAGACAAAGATTTTCCTATTAAGAATGTTAATCAATCATTAATCAGTAAAGTCTTTGAAAATTCAACAAGTAAGTTTTTGGGAAAGACAGGATCACGTGTTACAGTAACACAGTGTCCTCCTATTCCAAAGGCTGAAGTTCGAAAACAATATGGAAATCAGAAATTACCAACAGTGCAAACACAACAAAATCATACCAAACCAAAAGGAAAAGCAACGACTCAAAGTCAAAGGAAGCCGAATCAAAAGAAAAACAAGAATGTGAACTTTGTGAAATCAAAGGGAACGGACAAAATCGAAACTTTTGAAAACAAATCTAACTTGGATTTTGTTAAACAAGCAACAGTGTTGAAAAGAAATGAACCAAGTTGTTCGAAACCTAGTACCTCGAGATCACAAAGTTCATCATCATCATCGGCAAGACGATCACACGATACTTCGGGGTTTGTTGAACGAAGATCATGTTTTGAATGTGGGACAATTGGTCATATAATTCGAAATTGTCCGTATCTTCATAAGTTGAAAGCAAAGGATGATGACCCCCGTGAACGAAATCACCAAAAGCGATCTGTTTCTGTAAAACAAGATCCCCGCCTTGTAAAAGAAAGGGAAAAGAAACAGAAACGCCAACAAGTCAAGGTGATTGAAAAGGCACTTAAAACTGATGTGGTTCAAAAACAATCTGTTTCAGTTAAGCCAGAAAACTCAAAACTTTCAAAAACTTCAAACAATCACGAAGTTAAATTGTTAAACAATCAAACTGGTAAAACTCAACAGACATGGAAACCTAAATTGACCACAAATTCAGGGGGACCATCACAATTTTCAAATCATCAAAGAATAGAAGTTATTGTTGTTGATGGAAATGGAAGACCCAAGACCACAATGGCTTGGGTCCCCATCTCCAACTAATTATGTGAGTTCATGTGCAGGGTGTTCCAGGAGGAACTATCAGTAGTCATTGGATTGTTGATAGTGGGGCATCCAGGCACATGACAGGCGACATGAAGCTTCTCTACGACGTCAAATCTATTAGAGGAGGTTATGTTGCTTTTGCTGGAGATATAGGCGGATATATTACGGGTGAAGGAATGATTTCCAACGGGGTTGTGAGCTTTGATAAGATCAACTTTGTACAACAACTTGATCACAATCTTCTTAGTGTTTCTCAAATTTGTGATAAGCAGTTCTCAGTACACTTTGATGCAAATGGATGTTATGTGCTGAAACCCGGCTTCAAAATTCCAAAAGAATGGATTCTCTTGTCGGCTCCAAGGATAAATGATCTGTATGTCCTCGAGATGAGCCAAGCTATCACAACGTCTGCACAAGGAACTTGTTTCGGTTCCAAAGCCACAGAAAAAGACTCGATCTCTTGGCACAGACGAATGGGTCACATTCACTTACGCAAAATGAATCATTTGGTGTCAAATGAATTGGTGAATGGTGTTCCTCTTAAAAACTTCCATCTTCAAGACATCTGTGTCTCGTGCCAAAAAGGAAAACAAACGAAGAAGCGACACCCTACAAAGAAAATCAACACGGTGGTTGTTCCTCTTGAACGTTTGCACATGGATTTGTTCGGTCCTGTCAAGCACAAAAGTATTAGGAATGATCAATACTGCCTCGTGATAACTGATGATTATTCAAGATTTTCTTGGGTGGCGTTCATGGCACATAAGAGTGAAACCTTCGGTATTATCAAAAACTTGATCATTCAGATTGAGAATCTATATAAGTTGAAGGTTAGGCGGATACGTAGCGACAATGGTACTGAATTCAAAAATCGTGCCATGGCGGAGTTTTGCACTTCAAAAGGTATTCTTCATGAATTTAGTGCAGCTTATACTCCTCAACAGAATGGCGTCGCTGGACGTAAGAACCGCACATTGATCGAGACTGCTAGGACTATGTTGGTAGAGTCACAATTGCCGATTCCATTCTGGACTGAAGCTGTGGCCTCTGCATGTTATACGTTGAACCGAGTCCTTACAGTCAAAAGGCACAACAAGACCAGCTTTGAGCTTATTAACAAACGGAAACCAGATTTGTCATATCTTGAACCGTTTGGAGCTCCGTGCACAATAATCGATCCTAATGGAAAGTTTGGGGCTAAAGCAATTGAAGGATACTTTCTTGGGTATGCCACCCCGAACTTAAGAGTCTGGAATTTAGAGACTAAAAGGGTCGAGGAATGGTCTGAAGTCAGAGTACAAAGGCACACTTTGCCAGTCAAATGTCCTGGTCAGCCTTGGATGTTTGAGTACGATGACTTTTTCAATTCGATCAATGTTGAAGCAGTTGAAGAAAATGCTGCAGCAAGGATGTTTTTCGAGAGTGACAATGCAACAGATTCACCGTTGGTTCGTCCAATTATTTTCAATCAAGAACCATCTTCAGTGAACAATAATGCTCTCGACAATGAGGATTTTCACGATGCTACCGAATTGAACGAATCTTCAGAGGATGATGAATTTCTAGATGCAGATCAAGAGGCTCCAACAACAGCAATTCATGGTACTTCAGAGGGTACTCCTCCAGTGGACGTCCCTAGAACAGCTGAAGCTACTGCATCATCCTCTTCGCCAATTCCGGGCATTGAATTGGTTGTTGATCTCAATCTCAACAATCTGGGTACAAATATTCCAGTTCAAGATAATCCAGAAACAAGGATTCACAATACCCATCCTCAACAAAACATCATCGGAAATGTACAAAGTGGCGTTCAAACAAGAAACATGTTGCGAAACAACAACAATGCAGGCTTGTATGCGGCGATTAGAGAATCTGGTCAACAAAACGATTGGTCTTTCGCGTGTTATGTCTCACAGGAAGAGCCAAGAACTTGGAAAGAAGCTTTGAAAGATAACTCTTGGGTTGAAGCAATGCAGGAAGAACTGCAACAATTCCAGAAGCTTGGTGTCTAGAAACTCGTAGAGAAACCTGCTGGTTACAAGAAGATTGGTACCCGTTGGGTGTTTAAATGCAAAAAGGATGACCGTGGAGTCGTTATTCGAAACAAAGCAAGGCTAGTCGTTCAAGGTTTTCGTCAGATAGAAGGGATCGACTACAACGAAGTATATGCACCTGTTGCACGTCTAGAAGCAATTCGGATCTTTCTGGCTTATGCCTCATTCAAAGGTTTCAAGGTATACCAGATGGACGTGAAAAGTGCATTCTTACATGGTGTGGTGGAAGAAGAAGTGTACGTCGAACAGCCTCCAGGTTTTGAAGATCCTATCCATCCCGATCGGGTTTGGTTGCTCAACAAAGCTCTCTATGGTCTACATCAAGCACCGCGAGCTTGGTACGCAACCTTATCTAATTATCTGCTGGAGAATGGATTTCGCAGAGGTCTTATCGATTGTACTCTTTTCATCAAAGAACAAGATGGAGATCTTCTATTGGTACAGGTATACGTTGATGATATTATATTTGGTTCTACTAATGATGTTTTGTGTAGGAATTTCGAGCGCATCATGCAGGATAAATTCGAGATGAGTGCTATGGGGGAAATGACTTTCTTTTTGGGCCTACAAGTACAACAAACCGAGTCTGGGATATTCATCCATCAGACAAAATATGTTGGTGACATCTTGAGCCGGTTCCAGATGTCTGATGCAACGCCCATCGGTACCCCATTGCCGCAAAATCACGGAATTACTCCAGACTTGAAGGGTGAAGCTGTTAGCCCCTCATACTATCGCGCGATGATCGGATCTCTTATGTACCTCACAGCATCACGACCAGATATAATGTACCCAACGTGCCTGCTTGCCAGATATCAAGTCAACCCGAAGGCCTCACATCTTGCAGCTGTAAAAAGGATTTTTCGTAATTTGAAGGGTTACCCTGACACCGGTCTATGGTACCCTAGGGATAATAACTTTGACTTGATCGCATTCAGCGATTCTGATTTTGGCGGATGCAAAATCGACGGCAAATCCACAACGGCTGGATGTCAGTTTTTGGGAAATCGCCTAGTCACATGGCAGTGCAAGAAGCAGACCCGTGTAGCTACATCAACATGCGATGCTGAATACATTGCTGCCTCAAGTTGTTGCTCCCAAGTCCTATGGATCCAACAACAATTGCGAGACTACGGTTTTGAATTCCTAACTACTCCTATTTACGTTGATAATTCTGCTGCCTTACAGATCACTAGAAATCCTGTGCAGCATTCAAAGACTAAGCACATCGAAATCAAGTATCACTTCATACGTGATTGCTTTGAGAAAAGGCTAATCGATGTTGCTTACGTCCACACCGATGACCAACGTGCCGACCTTTTTACCAAAGCATTTGACAAATCAAGATTTGACTATTTATTATTGGTAAATGGCATTAAGGTCAAGCAAGAGTAAAACCAACATCGGAAAATCATTTTTGTAAATACCTTTGTGTTTTTAAGTTTTATCTTAGTTTGTTGATTTTAGGGGGAGTAAATCCAAAATTTGAAAAATCCTAAAACATCGAAAAATTTCAAAAACACAAAAACAATAGAAAAACAAAAATGAGTTTCCTGGCGAGCAAAAGAGAAAATGATAGTACATCAGTGGTCTGTCTAAACCTCTTTAAACCTAAAATGAAAAACAATAAGCAGCTCTATATAAGATGTATCGGTAGGCTCACAATCATTTTAAAGTGTGCAGGGTGATATAAACTTAAATCGACTGAAGACCAAGTGGGAACCATTCATTGGCATATGGTCTTAGTACCGAAATTTCGTTTGAGAGATTGCCGAGGTTCTGAGATATTCGGTCTTTATGCTGCTTATCATCTGGGTATCATGGTTGAATCTTTTACCGAAAAATAACGGGGACGCAAGTCTAGATCTTCCATGATACCATACATACGTGTACATACTGCATACGACCTCAATAAGTGATCAACAATCACATGTCCAAACAAAATAAGTGATAATATATCACATTTATCCGGGAGTCAAGTTCGTCTCTCTGCTGTACGAAAGTACTGACCTGTTCACGGACTTGCTCCTGTGCCTTCATGCATCGAAAATCAAGTTCCTCATCAATAAGTGATTTTATCACATAGGGCTTGTTTTCATATCAAAATAAGTGAGAATCTCACATCATATACGGTCAAATAGATGATAATCGGTATACTCACCGGTAAGATGAACCCTCGTGCATACCTTGATACGGGAATGTGTCGTGATGTGGATGAACACCGGTCGGTAAGTATAAATCATACCTTAACGTATCCCCTCGCCATGATTACATCTGATAAGTTGAGCTTATGTGGACAACAATACCGATAATTGTTATAGGATGCTTATCTTAATGTTAACTAATTGAACAACAAGAGCGTTTTGGCATGACCGTACACTGATATGATTCTCTTACCCTCGAAACTCGCAAAAAGATTGTCTGTAAATATTTATTTAATGCTTTCAGTTTCTGCATCTTTGTATATATTTATTTACTGCTTTCAGTCTTTACATTTGAAACATTCAAAATTCCAAAAAGATTTTAGGTGTGTTTTAATATAAACTTTCTAAAAGCCAAAAAGATTTTATTTCTATCTTATTTTCGATCGTACGATGTTGGATCTCGAGTCTTCGTTACCTGAAACCTGAACGAAAACCGAATTGACTAAATCTTCATAAACGGTCGAAATTTGCAAAGTGTTGAAAGATAAAACTAAAATTGACAAATTTTATTAAACTTTCAAACTGTCGGACGGTGTTTGATTGAACAATGGTCACATGTGTGTCGTTTACTTATGATATTCCAGGCAGTTGTTCTCATTACGCGTTTAGATTTCTTGCATGTGCAGATTCTAAAGGCAAGGAGAACATGGTCGATGACAAGCTTCGGAATGAAGACACGACGTGAAGGCACTCAAGTGATGAAGATGATCGAGTTTCCGCTGACCATCATCAACACCACAAGGATCTCAAGTTGTAAAGATCAAGACATTCACGAGCATAACTCAAGGGGGAGCTTATGTTAAGGGGGAGTTTGTCAACACACTTCCTACATGAAACGGGGAGTTTGTTGGTACACTTTCTGCTTTCAAGACGTGAAGACTTTAAAGATCCTCCGACATTGAAGACTTGAAAGGACGTCAAAGACTTGAAGACACGAAGATCGAGACAAAGCTACAGCCAAGGGGGAGTTTGTTGGTGCACTTGTGTCTGTACTTTGTCTGTATTTTGTCATGATACCAAACGATGTCTTTGTTAGTCTTGTAAGTTTGACCAAGTCAACCATCCTCCTGGTTTGACTTGGCCAAACAGTTAGACAATGGTTGTAATATATCTGTGTCGAAGGATGTGTCATCGAAGGATTGTTTAGATCCTTCGATGAGCTCGAAAGATAAGCCTTCGATGGATGATTGATGGACCTCGAAGGATTTCATCCTTCGAGGTGTATATGTGATCCTTCGATAGGTTTCAGGTCGATAGATGATCTTTCGATCAGTCTATCTGATCCTTCGACCAGACGAGCTGTGACGGGTATATATACCCATGTAATGTGTTCATTTCATTCGGCAGACAAGAGTGAGACAGGGACAAGAGAGAACACACACGAGAGAGAGAGTTACAGAATACATTTGTAAACTTTGTGCTGTAACCGACTTTCATAGTATTAATACAGAGGTGTTAATCGTTGAGTCTTGTGTGTCTACCTTTCTCTTTGTGGCTTGTGTTCCCACATAAACTCCGGTTTGCATGCTAGCTTGGATTCCGCACTTGCTAGTGTGTTAGATATAACAAGGATAAGGTTTGACCTCATCCTCCGAGGGACCTACAATACACACAGACATACACATGAACTCGCTCAACTTTTTGTTGACTTTTCAAACTACATGTATTTCAGGGAATTGATAGGATCTGGCGGGCGATGCACGTTAAGCTGTGTATTTAAATAAAAGATGTCATCCAGGGGTGTAGGGTTTGGGAGGTGTAACCCTTGCCTGGACGGGTCACATGTCTCCAAACCTCGTTTTACTTAAGGTCTTTTGTTGAGTCCGTTGGGAACTCATTATTTTTTTAACAAGTCATGGTGGTAACTTAATTTGGGTAGTTGTTTCAAGACAATTATGTTGTGGTATTACAAAACTTATTGAATGGATGAACATCGTGTGTTTTAAATTCATATAGCATTGTTATGATTGTTGCTATGATATTAAGAAGTCACACCAAATAAACCCACGCTTCCACAAAAGCCAGGGTGTGACACAATAAACAAATAACTAACTAATACATTAACAAACAAATCATCAAGTGTCACACCCCAACCGATGGCGGAAACATCGGAGTGAGACGAAAACTAGATTACAAGAGGCTTCATAACACTATTTGTGTCAAGTATATAATAAATTAAATTTTTACATTGCTTGAACTAGAATATAACGAATTCGAATTTACTTGGAGTATAAAAAGAAATAAAATTTCATTTCATTAATGATGGTTTAATACAAAGTTGGAAACAAAATACAACATGTTTGAAAGCAAGGTACGATACAACAAGTATTAAAGTTTAAGTGCATTTCTAGGCAATCCTACCAGATTCCTTTCATCATCAATCCTGCAACATGTATTAAAAGCATAGATCAATACAAAAGTATTGGCGAGCATACAAATTTGAATAAAAGTATAAGTACGAAAGTTTGTTTCAATTCAACATGGCAACATGTATTCACCTCCTAACTAGCATACATAGACAATCTAAACATAACGAATAGCATGAATACACAAATTAAAAATTGACATGCATAAACAATCTAAACACAACAAATGGCATGGAAATACAAGTTGAAGCTTTCATGCATAAATCTCCTAAGTATAACGAGTAACGTGTTCGTTGGAATGCACAATTGCGTATGTTTGATTGTACAAAGTGGATTTGTTAATTAATACATGTTACGCCCAAAAGTGCATAAAGTGTAAAAAGGGTCGAGTATGCTCACATTGATTGCGTATAAGAATTCCTCGAGATAACGCACGAGTAAGAATGGAGAATAATCCAAGAGAACGAAATGGTTATCCTAAAAAATTAAAATGATACATATCGAACTCGTTAATAGTTGTAGACTAAATATAATCCCTAATGCTTATAATTTACCATTAAATTAATTAGATATTAACAAAGGTTATAAAAGAATTATCACAATTTATTACGATTAATGAGATTATTAGTTTTTAAAAGAAAATGAAAATTAAAAAAAAACATTTAGAAACTGCTTGAGGGAAAAAGAAGATTTAATTTTATAAAGAATTGTTTTAGTGATTAAAAGGAAGAATTAAATAACTAAATCTAATACAAGAAATTAAAATGTGTGTTATATGGAATTTTAACAAAAGAAAATGGAATTTAAACAAAAAGACCATAAAAATTGGCCTCAAACTGCACTAGACAGGGATCGAACTCGCGCCATAAAAATCGGCCTTAAACTGCACTAGACAAGGATCGAACTCGCGCCTATACGTTCACGTGCACGTAGCCCGACCAATGGGGCTACGTGACAAACCCATTCTCATTCCGCGTTTTAATTGTTTTATAATCTAACTGTTGTGAACCATATACTGGTTTTATAAAAAGAATAACAAAAAATATAAGGCGATTTTGTAGGAGGTACGGGTCGAACACGCGACCTCTTGGTTGTTTCGCTCGTACACCAACCACTGGACTATAACACTAGATCTAATGTAATTTGATTTTTACTTCATTTATAATCTTGTATAGTTGAAACATCCTCTTCAATATAACAACAGCAACAGCGACGTACATACAGGTATATATTTATATATATTTTTTTTCTCTCTTTCTGTTCCTTTTCTTTGTTCTTGATAAAAATCTAACAGTTTATCATTTCTAACTAAAAACACATAAATAATAAGTTGTTTTCCCTTAGTGAACTATCATGGAAAATATATGAACAATACACTGCTTTAGATTAATCATCTTCTTCGTGAGAGTACCCAAACCCATTAACCATTTATAGTTCATGTTCTTGTTGATGTCTTTTGTATAAGAAGAACTAAAGCGAAAAAAATAACTGAAAGTATACCGAAAAAGGATGAACTCCGCAGCGGCGGATCTAGAAAATCCGCCAAGCCGTAACGTTTTATAAATAAGCCGTAACGAAATCGAAAAAACCTCAAATTTTTCCAAAATTTACACTAATTTTTCCGCGCCAAGCCGTAGCGGGCGTTTCCCCCAGCATAAGGTAGCTCTGCCACTAGAACTCGGGATGTTGTTCCAGCGAGTTCGGTTTACTCCGGCGTCTCCGATATGCGTCCCTAGTCTCCGGCAAGGCTATGGCTCTCTCCGATGACTTCGGTTCTCCGGCGAATGTGCAGTGATGTTCGAAAGGTGATGTGGTGGGGAGGGCGTCGAAACAGATTTGTGGGGTTGTGAGGGGTGTTGTGGTGTGGCGGTTCGCCGGAGAGGGAGGGGTTGTGCATGGTCGGAGGTCGGCGTCGGAAACTGGCCGGAGATGCGGCTCCGGTTGCCGAGCTAGAGGGGAGGCAGAGAGTGTGCGGCATGTGTCTGAGTGTTTGAGTGTGTGTGAGTGTGTTTTATAAAGATTAGGGTTTAGGTAGGCGTGTGTGTTGGGCCCAAGGCCTGTTTAACTAGTATTTTAGGGTTTTTAAGCGGCCTGGTCGTGTCTACGAGATCCAGTCTCGGACCCGAGAGTCGTAAAATGTGGTAATAATTTATTTAAAGTCGAAAATACGTGAATTGTATGTCGGAAATCGAATTTGGTTGCATGTTCGTCGTTTGTCGTTTGTCGTTTGTCGTTTTTAATCTGTTTTTCGTTCAGATTTCATATGTGGGCATTAAAATAGCGAAACGAACTCGTATTTTCTAAGAACATGAAAATACGAAAATACGAAGCGTTACAGTCTCCCTTACTTTAGGAAATTTCCCGAAATTTATTCAAGAGAAAACCTTGGAAAGGATGCCATTCTCGAGGTGCGTTAGGGTATCAAACTGGAAATGGATTGTGAGTGATCAAAGTTTGTATTCGATAAGGTCTAAGGAAACACCGAATTTCTCATGTCACATTTTTACAAAAGTTTGGTAATATGGTAGGAACACTTATAAATAGGAAGTACCAACGGCGTATCCACCATGTTCATATCATGTTACGTCCGTTTCGCGACTCAGTGTCATGTTACGTTCCGTGTTATGATACACAATAGAACCTACTATGGTTTTCATGCATCTACCAATATAATCTCGTATGCATCCGTGATTATTTTGGTATGTGCATAATCCGCATAGTTTGTACTAGTAGTGTACGGGTCAGGGTACATTAACGTATTACTAGTGATAATGATAGCGTATAGAATTTTAAGTATGCATGCATGATTGTATTTAAGTACGGGAGTATAGAGTTTAAGTATGGGTATGAGTAAATCTTTGAATAAACTACATGACATACTTAGTTAACAAGATTAACGCATTGCTGACATGTGAATAAACAGGTCAAACCATTGCTCCCGCTAGTATGAATGAATGACTTAACATGACCACAAATCCATGTGGCGGTGCGCTACTCCTATAGTGCTACGCAAGCACTATACATGTTAAGGTGTGGCTTCTTACGAAGTTAATGATAAGTTGTCAACCCATCGCTCCCGCTAGTATGAATGAATGACTTAACATTAACACAAATCCATGTGGCGGTGCGTTACTCCTATAGTGCTACACAAGCACTATATGTGTTAAGGTGTGGACCCATCGCTCCCGCTAGTATGAATGAATGACTTAATATTACCACAAATCCATGTGGCGGTGCGTTACTCCTGTAGTGCTACACAAGCACTATATATGTTAAGGTGTGGCTTCTTACGAAGTTAATGACCAGTTTATCACTTAAGAATATTCTAGCAATCCCGAACCAAGTATAACGTATTAGTACGCATGTATCGAATTATCGTGAAATATATTTTGAATTTTGGAACTTCTAAGTGTGTTGTGCATAAAATCGATTCTAGTATAACCTTGATTTTTTTTAACGTGGTAATCAGTATTAAATTGTATAGAAATTAGGATAACGTAAAAGAGAGACTTGGTAAGTATTGGAGCGTTTCGGGTTGAGAAACTTCGACTATTCCAAAGTGAATCGTAAGTCCTTTCGAATTAGGGAGACATGCTTTGGCCTAATAGGTATAATACTCTCGTCGCCAGGCGATTAACGGTATTTTACCCTTCCAGTTAATAGACGTTACTGATTTGATGGAAGATGCGAAACTTTGGCGACATGGAAAATCGAAGAGTGGGACCAGTCATTAAGGCGTGGATATTAATCCTAGCTTGACAATTTCGTCCCTAAAATGTGGTTTATTGAACGAACAAGATAAAATCTTGAGTCGTCAATAAGGATCCACTAGAATATGAAATGGAAATTTTCCATCAAGATATGGATATCACTCCTGACTTGATGGTGAAATTTCGTGCAAAATAACATGTAAGGAGGATTGAAATTCATCACCAAAGGCGGGAATCACCCCTATTTTGGTGAGTTATTTCAAGTGTGGAATATGAGTGTCTTCAAGCTATTTATTGCGTAAAATGTATTAGAAAAGGCACATTGTATATTTAGACAAAACGAAGTGGTAGAAGCAAATAGGGAGAATTTCATATTAAGCAAGAATCAGGAATGGTCAAGTTTTGGTACTTAGACTATAGACTAGGTCGAACATGGCAATTCTACCTAATTCCCTATAGTTATAGCTCTGATACTAATCTGTCACACCCCAACCTATGGCGGAAACATCGGAGTGAGACGAAAACTAGATTACAAGAGACTTCATAACGTTATTTGTGTCAAGTATTTAATAAATTAACTTTTTACATTTCTTAAACTAGAATATAACGAATTCGAATTTACGTCGAGTATAAAAACAAATAAAATTTCATTTCATTAATTACAGTTTAGTACAAAGTTTAGAAATAAAATACAACATGTTTGAAAGCAAGGTACGATACAGCAAGTATTAAAGTTTAAGTGCGTTTCTAGGCAATCCTACCAGATTCCTTTCATCATCAATCCTGCAACATGTATTAAAAGCATAGATCAATACAAAAGTATTGGCGAGCATACAAGTTTGAATAAAAGTACAAGTATGAAAGTTTGTTTCAATCCAACATGGCAACTTGTATTCATGTCTTAACTAGCATACCTAGACAATCTAAACATAACGAATACCATGGATACACAAATTAAAAATTGACATGCATAAACAATCTAAACACAACAAATGGCATGGAAATACAAGTTGAAGCTTTCATGCATAAATATCTTAAGTATAACGAGTAACGTGTTTGTTGGAATGCACAATTGCGTATGTTTGATTGTACAAAGTGTATTTGTTAATTAATACATGTTACGCCCAAAAGTGCATAAAGCGTAAAAATGGGTCGAGTATGCTCACATTGATTGCGTATAAGAATTCCTCGAAATAACGCACGAGTAATGTTCATTTATACTTCGGTTCTCCGGCGAATGTGCAGTGATGTTCGAAAGGTGATGTGGTGGTGTGGGTGTCGAAACAGATTTGTGGGGTTGTGAGGGGTGTTGTGGTGTGGCGGTTCACCGGAGAGGGAGGGGTTGTGCGTGGTCGGAGGTCGGCGTCGTAAACTGGCCGGAGATGCGGCTCCGGTCGCCGGAGCTAGAGGGGAGGCAGAGAGTGTGCGGCATGTGTGTGAGTGTTTGAGTGTGTGTGAGTGTGTTTTATAAAGATTAGGGTTTAGGTAGGCTTGTGTGTTGGGCCCAAGGCCCGTTTAACTAGTATTTTCGGGTTTTTGAGCGGCCCGGTCGTGTATACGAGATCCCGTCTCGGAGCCGAGCGTCGTAAAATGTGGTAATAATTTATTTAAAGTTGAAAATGCGTGAATTGTATGTCGGAAATCGAATTTGGTTGCATGTTCATCGTTTGTCGTTTTTAATCTGTTTTTCGTTCAGACTTCGACTGTGGGCATTAAAATAGCGAAACGAACTCGTATTTTCGAAGAACATGGAAATATGGAAATACGAGGCATTACATCAAGTGAGGTATGGAACCAAGTTAGGATTGCCAAAGCATCCCATGTTCACACTTGTATCAGACATAAGTCTCTCCATATGAACTTTGGTAAACTTATGTGACTTCAACACTTGTGAGTTGTATTGATACCTATTAAAACATAAAGTTTAGAGGTTGTTTTTACCTCTAAACTTGTACGAATCAACTCTAACAAGTTCCACAACCATTGATGGGTTTAGGAGGTTGCTAGATACAAGATTCAAGCATAAAAAAGTTAAGTTTTGAAAAAGTCAGAAAGTTTTGACCTCAAAATGGTGTTGTTCTACCTTGGTTTACCATGGTAGACCTGTGGAAACATTCCTAAAGGTGTTCATAGCTTTGTAAGAGAAGAAATGATGAAGAAAAGTTGAATAAAAGTGAGTTTGCATAAGTTTATATAAATCAGAAAGGAAAACTGACTTTGGAGCCCTATGTAAGTGATGTATCACCTGATTTCACCTTGGTGAATCTTGGTTAAAATCCTTGAAGGTCATCCTAGTAGATTGGTAGAATAAAAAATCATGAGAAAAAGTAGAAGAAAAGTGCTCAAAACTCATTGTTTTGAGCAAAGGTATAATCTGCCGAAAACTTGAAAGTTTGGATGAATTGAGAGGATTTGAGAGTGATTTGAGGGAGTGTAAAAGTATTAAGGTAGTGTGGAAGACTTGTATTTATAGTGTGGAGGTTAGGGTTAGGCATTAAAGTGGGTTACTTGGGTGTTTAAGGCAATTAGGTGGGAGTTAGATGTGAGAAATGAGCCAATAATCACGCTGATCAAAGCTGTATGCGGATTGAGTCCGCGGGCGCGTCGGGGACGGGTGTTGGGTCATTGCCACGACTCACGGCCGGGGTTCTCTGTGTTATCTTTCATTTTTGACAATAAAGGTCCATGTGGTTTGTTTATTTGATGTTTTATGGTATGTTAGGGTATGATTTATATTAACAACATATAATTAAGTATTAAATATAGGTAAAAGTATAGTTTATGTATTGTAAACATAAAATCAAGTATTTGTATGTTTAAAGTGCATAAAAATCGTATTTACCATAGTTTGTTTGTAAGATAGATATGTTTTCACCAGAATTACGAGTATGTGTAATTATAATACATTTAAGTGCTAAACTAGTGTTAGGGGAGGATTTTTACATCCTAAAGATCACGGATCCTCAAATGCTACTAGGATCATGGATCCTCAATTCTGTTTGAATTAAGGATCCTCAGTAGGTGTTGCAGGATCAGGATTTAGGATCCTTATTGTTATCCTTATACTAACAATTGTCTACCTTGTATGTAAACTTGTTTTGTAGGAACAAAGGCATGGACCAAGTTTCACCGAAATTCCTGGAGCATATTCCCTTAATATTCCGCACGTGTTTGACCATTATGGACGTTATGGAGATCGTGGGGAACTTGCACGAATTGCGGATAGTTAGTTAGACTGGTTATTTCTAATTTAAAATGGGGATAACAAGCTTGAGTAGAACACTTAGTTAATTTTGGCAAAAAACACACACTCTCGCAACAGCTCTCGAACACTACTTGGTGATTTCATACATTTTATTGCACATTGCACACTAGTGATCCTTGTAACAAGCTTGTTATCATCCCGAGTTGTAAAATTCTTTTGATTAATCTTAGTTGGTGATCGGTAGTTTCCTCGGGTGATGGAAAGATTTATACGAGGAAAAATCCCTTGATCAATGAATGATCTCCAGCATAAAAAACCTCGGGTGATGGAAACTACCGATCACCAACTCAGATTAAACAAGAAATGTGTTACAACTTCGGATGATAGCGAGCTAATTACAAGGATCACTATAGTGTAATGTCTAAAAAATGTGTAATCGCCAAGTGAATTTTCAAGAGCTGGTGAGAGCAGTTGCGAGTGTGTGTTAAGCCAAAAAATAGCCAAGTGTTTCTATTTAGCTCGCTATCCCCTTTAAAAATAGAAAATATCTAAGCTAACAAACATTCCGCATTTTGTGCAAGTCCTCCACGAACTCCATAACATCCACTTTAGTTGAGCACGTGCGGAATAAGTATGGAATATGCTCCAGGAATATCGCCAAGACCAAGTCCAAGCTAGTACTCCTGCAAAAAAACATCATATTCAAAGCAGACAATCGTTAGTATGAGGATCACTAGTTCAGACAGAATTGAGGATCTCTAAGCCCAACATTAAATGAGGATCACTGATCAATGAAAAATCCTCCCCTAACAATTGCCCCCAAAATATAAGGAGTAATTTGTAAATAAGCGAGTTATATTTTGTCATTCTTATCCGTAATCAACTAACGGCTATATAGCCGTTGAATCCTGACTAGCCGTTGCTAACATGACGTCATTGAGGTGACTATCCTGCAAAATCATCATTATAAATTGAATTTAGAGATAAGGGCTAGAGAGCATTTAAATCCGTGCGTTTCATCCTTTAAATCTTCATTCGAAGACTTGATCAGGTAATACTCTCTCCTTTCTCTCTTCATCATCTTCACCACCATCATAATCGAGATGATGCTAAGATCCTCACCGGCTAAGGATCACAAGAAGGACAACCCCTTGAAAAGCCAAGGGATCATCAAAGATTCAGCGAAAGAAAGATGCTGCTTTACCGATCCACAGATAGACAGGATCCAACATTGCTTTCCGGCAAACACTGATTTCAAGCCATTTGATCCCACCGTTCTAAGTGACTATATTTCTGAAACCTGGGTGGCTTTCCTGGTCACTCCATTCACAATAGGATACTCGTATCCTTTCCCTGAATTCACCCAGTCTTTCTTCTCTCTCACCGGCGTCTCCTACATTCAAGCGATGCCAATGATCTGGAGGGTCTTATATACCCTTGAAAGGATCATTGAGCAAGAAGGCATTGATCTGGGAATGTCGGAGCTTGCAGAGATGTATGACCTCGTTAGCCATGGATCTCACCGGTATCTACTCAAACATAAACCTGGTGAAGAGCACCCCATCTTCAAAGCCACTAAGAATGATACCAACTGGAAACGGCGATTCCTCTTTGTCAGAAGGGATTCTATCCCTGATGGAAAGGTTCTGCCAAGGAAGTGGAGCACCCATGGTAGGATAGAGGATCCTTAGAAGGATCACCGAATAAGCTTGTTTCTGTTTAAGGATCACTAACGTCCTTTTGTTTCTATTTTGCAGCTATTACTGTCGCACACCTCATCACATCACCTGCAACACAGGAAAGGCTTGCCGCTTTCCGAAGACTTGATCCTGCAGGAAGATCATTTAAAACAAATACCCAGGATTCTCAAGAAGTATCCTCAGGTTCTGTCACTATGTCGAGTAAGTATCCTGTTTTTTGCATAATTAAATGTTTAGATAAATAGTTAAATAGAAATAAGATAAGGATACTTATCTATTTTGGGTGTGTAGGCGCTGGAAAGTCATCAAAGTCTGCCTCCAAATTCAGTGTCACTGACCTTGACACCGTTCGATCCTCAAAGAAGAAGCTTGCTGCCAGCCCAGCTGTGACGATCCCCAAGGCAACCACTTCAAAGGGAAGAGGTGGAAAGAAAAGGAAGACCTCTGAAACTGACAACCTAGAAGGCTTACCTCTGATCCGCCATCAGTTCCTCGAGTACTTTGCTGAGGTAAGGATCACTGACTTAGCTTAATTATCCTGCCCACTTAGGGATCACGTGATCCTGACCTTTGCATTGTCTTCTTTGCAGAAATTTGCTGAAATCGAGGACTATGTTGGGAACGTCGAAGGGATTGAGGAGAAATACTCTGACCACCAAAAAGTGGCGGTGCTCAAGGATCACAAGATTGCCTCCCTCGAAAAGGACCTCAATGATGCCAAAACTCAGGCGGTTGCAGCTCAGATCAATGCTGACTATGAGAAGCACGAGATCACGGAGGATGCCAAAGTCTCTGCGGCCATTGCCATGTACAAAACCAAGTTGCAGATGGCCCAAGAAGCTCAGGATCCTAATTTTGACAGGAGCAATTGGGACATGGAGGGCTGGAAGGCTAGGCTAGCTGAGTTGGAGGATGAAGAAGAGGCTGATGAGGTTCTGGCGATCGAGGCTGGTGGCAGTGGCAAGGATCAGGGTGGAGAAGTAGGTGGAGCTGGTAAAGGTGATGCAGCGAAGGTGTAAGCTGCATGAATGGGCGATGATGGACACTTCTAGACATAGCCGTAGCCCATTTTTTTTAAGTTTGGTTGTTTGGTTATGATGTTTTTGTTGAACAATGATGGGTTGTAATAACTTTAGACAATAGTTTCTAGGGTGAAGGATCATGGATCCTTGAACAATAGGGAGGATAATGGGTGGTGGATGGATCCTCTGTTTGGGGGATGAAGCCACTCGTTATCCTGCTGTCTTTTAATTCCTGCACTGCAAAGACTCGTAAACAGTAGACTCCCTTTGCCAACCCATGTGCACGGGCCACGTTTTGCTGGTAGAAACGTGGGTTGGCAATTTTGACAACCTTAAAGGGTTTAATCTTTTGTGAATAAAATAACCTTAACTTTTTGGCTATCTCCTGTGTTGCTATCCTTGTTAGTACTTTACTTTTCAATTGTTGTGACATTCATTTCGTCTAAACTTATCAAGTAAAGAAAAATTTAATAAATATCCTCAAAAAGTTTAGGATATGATCAAGGATCACATATCCTACAATTGACAAGTTCTGAAAAATAGTGTAGTTTAAGGATCATAAGTTCAGTTGTCAAAGGATAAGGGTCACTTAAATGAATAATAAATAAAATCAAAATAGTTAATGATCATACCTGAGAACCCAAGTTAGGATCCTAACCTTTAACGCTTATAATCAGGATAACCAAAAGACAAACCTTAGTAAAAGGTAAGGATCAAGGATCCTTGGTCGTTTATCTCCAAAAACCTGAAATATGATACAACTTGGGACTAAGCCAATATAAGATGAAAGTTAGTAACTGGGGACAAGCCCAACAATTCTGGGGACAAGCCCAATATACTGGGGACAAGCCCAAAGGATAACTGGGGATAAGCCCAAAGGATAACTGGGGACAAGCCCAAAGGATAACTGGGGAAAAGCCCAAGGATCGTGTGTAAACTGGAGTATGGCCCTTACTGGCGACTATCCAAACTTAGTGACATGAAAATGCCAAAACCTTAGCTAACGTGAAAACGTTAGAAACCTTAGGAACGGATGTATGGTACGTCTACCATTATACATAGGATCCTGAATATAGCCAGTACAATGAAATTGTCAGCCCCTAAAGCGAGTACTGGTCCCATTGCCATGAACTATACCAGGATCATCGTGCGCTACTGGCGAAACTAGGGACAGGCCCAAACTGGGGTCAAGCCCAAATAACTGGATACTTCTCTGGATACTCAATCCTTAGTTAAGGATACCTGAACCTTCAAAACTCAGAATCAAGTGAAAGGAAGATAAAGGATACAGGATCCTTATCCTTATATAGGATAATTAAAAAATGAAATAGTTAGAGATCAGAATATTACCAGAATGAGGATCATTTGACCTGTATGGATCCTTCAAAGATACTTGTCATGTTAGGATCATGGATCCTTATCACATGAAGTATTTCTTCAAATGGACAGCATTCCAAGCTCTTGGCAGCAAATCACCTTCCATTGTTAGCAATCGATATGCCCCATTTCCTGGCTCAGCTTCAATCAAGTAAGGGCCTTCCCACTTTGGTGCTAGCTTTCCATCAGCAGGATTGGTGGTATTTTGAAATGCTTTCCTTAATACCATATCACCAACTTGGAATTTCCTGATCCTGACGTTTTTGTTGTAAGCTCCAGCCATCCTTTGTTGATAACTAGCCATCCTTATCCTTGCCAAATCCCTGAGTTCTTCTATAGTATCCAGATCTTGAACCAGGTTTTCACAATTTTCTTTAGGATCATGAATGCTTGTTCTTGCAATAGGAACCACCATCTCTGTAGGGATCACTGATTCTGCCCTAAATACCAAGGAAAATGGAGTTTGGCCAGTGGCATTCTTGGGAGTGGTCCTATCAGCCCATAGTACATAAGGTAGTTCTTCTGCCCACTTTCCTTTCTTGGATCCAAGCTTTTTCTTCAAATTGTTGAGGATGATCTTGTTGGATGATTCTGCCTGACCATTAGCTTGTGGGTGGACTAGTGTTGATGTTTTCATCTTAATCCCCCAGCTGTCACAAAAGTTAGTAGTTCTACTCCCAATAAATTGGGATCCATTATCACAAACAATTTCAGAAGGGATACCAAATCTAGTAATAATATTTCTCTTGATAAATGATATAACTTCCTTTTCCCTGACTTGAGCAAAGGCTTCAGCCTCTATCCACTTAGAGAAGTAATCAGTCATAGCAAGCATGAATACTATTCCACCAGGTGCCTTAGGAAGCTTACCAACTATATCCATTCCCTACCTCATAAATGGCCAAGAAGAGGATATAGGATGCAAAAGTTCTGCTGGTTGGTGAAGGATATTACTGTGTCTCTGACAAGGATCACACTTCTTGGCATACTCCACAACATCCTTCTTCATGGTAGGCCAATAGTATCCTGTCCTCAGGATCCTTTAGGACTTCTTGGATTCAGGATCCTCAATGCATCTTAGATATGGACCTGCAAGAGATCGTTTATACAACATGTTATTCAATATTGTAAATTGAGATACCTTAGTTTTGAAAGCCCTTGGGTTTTCTCCTGTAGGAATCTCTCCATGTTGGATGTATCTCATAATTGGAAGGATCCATGATCGTGCATGAGATTGAGTATCCTCACTAGGGACGATTGCAGAATCCTCTCATATCTCCATAGCTACATGATCCTCGATAGCAGGGGTCAGGATATGGATAACAGGGATCTTGATATCCTCCGGGATCTTCAGGGATGATCCTAAATTGGTTAATACATTAGCCTCTGCATTCTCTTCCCTTGGTACCTGTGCCAAACTAAAGGAAACAAAAGAGAGGGCCAATTCTTTGACTATCTCTAAATATTTGATTAGCTTTTCACCTTTAACAGCTAAGGATCCATTAAAGTGATTAGTGATTAATAATGAATCTACATGTACCTCAAGATACCTGATCCTCATATGCTTAGCAATTCGCAAACCAGCTATCAAGGCTTCATACTCAGCCTCATTGTTGGTAGTTTGAAATTCACAAGCTATGGAGTGGGGTATTATGTCCCCCTGTGGCAATTTTAGTAGTATTCCAAGCCCTGTTCCTTTGACATTAGAAGCACCATCAGTGAAGAGTATCCAAGGATCCTTAGTTTCTTCTAGCTGTTGGACCTCTAACTCAGCTTCCTTTTGCAAGTCACTACTAAAATCTGCCACAAAGTCAGCTAAGGCTTGGGATTTGATGGCAGTCCTTGGTTCATATCTTATATCATATGCACTTAGCTTCACTGCCCACTTAGCCATCCTTCCTGACATTTCAGGTTTCCTGAGAACATTCTTAATTGGAAAATTAGTCTTAACAACAATGGCATGAGTTTCCAAATAATGTCTTAACTTAGTAGATGCCATAATTAATGCAAGGATAAGTTTCTCTAAGTGTGAATACCTGGATTCAGCACCAAGTAAATTCTTACTTACATAATAAACAGGGTGTTGTGTACCTTGGTGATCATTAACAATGACCGCACTTACTGCTTTTGAGGATACTGCTAGGTATAAGGATAGTATATCCCCCTTTTCTGGTTTCATCAAGGCAGGGGCTAAGGATAGGTAATCCTTAAGAGCTTTGAGGGCACTTTCATGCTTTTCAGTCCATTCAAATGTCTTGTTCTTCCTCAGGATGTCATAGAATTCCTTGCACTTTTCTGAGGATTTGGATATGAATCTATTCAAGGCTGCGATCCTGCCTGTCAATCTTTGCACATCCTTAGCATTGGCAGGAGATTTGATATTCACAATAGCCTTAATTTGCTCTGGACTTGCTTCAATGCCCCTCTTTGTCACCATATAGCCTAAGAATTTACCTGCTTTGACACCAAAATGACACTTGGAAGGATTTAGTTTCATATTAAATTTATCAAGGATATTGAATGCTTCCTCCAAGTCTTTAAGGCGATCCTCAGCTTTCTTGGACTTAACCACCATGTCATCTATATAGACTTCCATAGTGTGTCCAATTTGTTCCTTTAACATCATATTGACTAGCCTTTGATAAGTAGCACCTGCATTCCTTAGTCCAAATGGCATAGCAATATAACAATATATACCATTTGGGGTCATAAAGGCTGTATCCTCTTGATCAGATGGTTCCATCTGAATTTGTTGATATCCAGATGAAGCATCCATAAAAGTCAACAACTCATGACCCGCGGTAGCATCCACCATGGAGTCAATGTGGGGTAATGGGAAAGGATCCTTGGGACATGCCTTGTTTAAATCAGTAAAATCGACACATACCCTCCACTTTCCATTTTTCTTTTGAACAACTACCACATAGGCTAACCATCTTGGATACTTAACCTCTCTAATCATACCTACCTGAAGTAGTTTGTCTACCTCTTCCTGGATAATAGCATTCCTTTCAGGTGCAAACTTCCTCCTCTTTTGATGAATTGGCTTGAATGACCTGTCAATACCAAGTTTATGAGTAATTATATCTTTAGATATACCTGTCATATCCTCATGCTTCCAGGAAAAGGTAGTTTTCCTTCTTTTAAGGAAGGATACTAGCTCCTGTTCAATGTCGCTAAGGATCCCTGCTCCTATGAAGATCTTGGATTCAGGATCATCAGGATCCATGAGGATTTCTTTCAAATCCTATTCTCTTGCCTCCAAGACATCTCTTGAAGGATACTTTAATTGCTATTGCTCCCTTGGTCTTGAGGCTGGCTTCATTGATGAGGTATAGCAATTCTTAGCTTCTTGTTGATCACTTTCAATTTTCACCACTCCCCATGGACTTGGAAGCTTTACACACTGATGATAGGTGGATGGAACCACCTTCATATCATGTATCCATGGCCTACCAAGGATAACATTGCAACAAGATAAGCAATCTATAACACAAATTTTTTTATTAGAATGCAATCCTTCAATATAGATTGGGAGTTTGATGTCCCCCAATGTGTTCTTGGTTTCCCCACTGAATCCCACAAGTACTGAGGATCTTGGGACAATATCAGACTCCGGTATATTCATCTTCTTGAGGACATCAAGTTGAATGATGTTCACAGAGCTTCCTCCATCTATAAGGATCCTGCGAACAAAGTGGTTAGAAATAAACAATGTAATAACAAGACCATCATGATGAGGATCCTGGACATCAACACGATCATCCTCATCAAAGGTTATGACTTTATCATGGGTAACAACGGAGGTCCGGACGGGTCTATCTCCATTATCCATCTTGGTTTCCTTAGAATGTCTTTTTGCTGCTGAAAAGGAGGTACCACAAATGTCTGATCCACCGGATATGAAGTTTATAACTTGTGCATCTGCTGGAGGAGCAGGAGCCCTTTCCGGGATCCTTTCAGGATCCTGGATCCTTGACTTTTTTCGCCCCAAAAGTTCCTTCAAATGCCCCTTGCTCAACAAGTAACCAATTTCCTTTCTTAGTGCAATACACTCTTCAGTGAGATGCCCGAAATCCTCATGATATGCACACCACTTGGACTTATCCTTTGTAGCAGCTGGTTTATCACTTTTTTCTCGGCCACCTAGCTTTCTCACCTAGATTCTGTATGGCAAGGATTAGTTCATTGTTATCAACAGAAAAACAGTATTCAGAAATAGGAGCATAATCCTCATCATCCTCTTCTTGTTCTACTGCATGCACGTTCTGGTTATCAGATCTGTTATAGGATTTTGATTTAGTGTTCCTGAAGTAGGATCCTTGCTTTTCCTGTTTTGAGGATCCTGTCAATCTGTGACACCCCAGGAAAAACCAGTAATTTTCGCAAACCTGCTCGGGGAGCCGCGATACGAAACAGGTAAACAACGTCACACAATTAGCTTCCTCAGTAACCACATACTAAATTTCGGGATGAAATTTCTTTCAAGTTGGGGATAATGTGACAACCCGAGTTCCCAAGATTCCTTATTCGCATTAACTGCATGTTAACTGTTTAGTTGATTACTTGTTTGACTCGTTTGCTTTGTAACTGTACACTATAATTCAGATGATTGTTTGATATGCTATGTGATTTATATAAAGTGTTTTGGGTTGTGAATTTGTAAACTGGTAAACCGTTTAAGACTTGAGCAACTCGACGAAAAACAAATGTGTTTCGCCATAATTCATACGATGAAACAGAGGTGTTTCGCCATCAAACACACCCGATGAAACGATGTGTTTCACCGGCCCAGTGATTTGCCGAAGCCCATTAAGGGCCCAACTCGTTACACGGGGTATTTATCCAGTATTTTGCTTCATTCGTGACACTTTGGCAAAAGTTAGAACCCTAGAACTCTCTGTGTGATGGTAGCAACTATATTCACCATCACTTTTCTGTCTCGAATCATTACTTGTCATCTCGAATCGGTTAGTTTATAGTTCACGGTTATTTGTTCTGAATTGATTATAAATGCATGATCTATGAGTAAATGTTGTTGTAGGATCATAGGAATGGTTGTAACTTGTGAAAACCCTAGACATAATGATTGTGAATAATTATTTTCCTCTGAAGTTGCACATGATGTTATAAGTGCACATGAGTTCACAGATTATACATATTCCACGATTTGCATGTGATTCAACCTAACAATAGTCAAAGCCCACCCAAAATAATTGGTCCAATAATCTCTTGAGGTGGTTAAAGTTGTCGGCCATGATAGAATAAATAATTAGATTCTTTGTGTATTGTTGTTATGTTGGGATTTTCTTGATGGTTATGTAATCATATATCACCTGGGTAAAGTCGCTATGATTCTGTATGATAGAACAATGATCCACGAACTGATGTCATGTATTGATTTAATGATTGATGTAAACTGTTGAATCGATGATTAGGGTTTCTGTAACTCTGTAACTGTCACGACGTAACTGATGTATTCCAACGAAACGGAGATCACAGCGAAACAGAATTGTGTTTCGCCAAAGGATAATCGACGAAACAGGATTGTGTTTCGCCAAAGGTATGAACGACGAAACAGGTTGTGTTTCGTCGGGGGAGATAATGACGAAATGGAAGTGTTTCGTCGAAGGGGCTTATGGCGAAACAAGGGTGTTTCGCCGATGGGGTAATTCACACAGTAACTTAACTTAATTCTGTTAAGAATTAACCCAGTTATTTAACTGCCGTTAATTGTTGAACGTAACTTGAATGAACTTGAATGTGTGGTATGTGCTACTTGGTGATCTCTGATGCGATGCCTACTTTGAATATGCTTATATGTGAACTACTAGAATATAAACTGATTATGTACACGTGCGTACTATAGGACGAGATTGATTAGCTGTGAGTACATAACTTAGCATACCGAGCAAACCAAGGTGAGTTCACACTCTCACCAAGGCATGGGATTCCCGGGGTTGGGAATGGGATTGAATGATTTCATGTACTTACTTCGCTACTAGAATACGCACCACTGTCCTCGGGTTGGGAAGGACACCTATAGATATAGCTAGACTAGTAATACATTGGAAGCCCCCATTACTCTTCGCACACATGCCTGGGATGGCCGCGATACAAATACTAATCTTCGCACACATGCCTGGGTTGGCCGCGATACAATTACTAAACTTCGCAAACATGCCTGGAGGGCCGCGATACAAATATAACTAGTCTAGAAAACATGGGAAACCCCCACTAAACTTCGCAAACATGCCTAGAGGGCCGCGATACCATTACATACGATACATGATTACTAAACGAACTTATGATTTACGATACGAACACTATAATTGAACAACCAACTGTGAACTCGCTCAACTAGTTGTTGACTCTCTTTTACATGCCTTGCAGGACCATAGGTACTCTTGGAGCTTGCACGGGAGGCGCGGTCGTTGTGGGCACGGATTTTGGATGTTATGATACACTCTTTTGTGACACTTCAACTTAATACTTATGTTGGGTTTTTACATTATTGCTTCTGCTACACACTTGTTTATGTTTGGTTTTGAAAACACCTATCGTATTGATGAATGACTTTTACTATTTACTTATATGTTCAATATGATTGGTGGCTTGATCCTGGTCAGTCACGCCTCCAAGCGGTGGTACTCCGCGTGTGGATTTTGGGGGTGTGACAGATTGGTATCAGAGCCATTGGTTATAGTGAACTAGGTTTTATTAAGGGGAAAACGTTTTTATTAAAACCAGACTATAACCAGAACAGTGCTCAACGATCCACAACGACGTTTCGCTCCACGTGCAAGACTCAACACTATAGGTAATATTGTTCATGCTTACATTACCTACATGCTAGATTACATAGAACTTTGATCATGGTATGCTTAGATAAACATAACGACTGATGATTGAAACACATGTGTGCTTACTCCCTTCTGTCTTCGCACTATTCGCGAACCTCTCTCACTCATGTTCTCCTTGATATCAAGATCATGAATGGACGCGTTAACCTAACTCAAGCCCAGTTGGCGGCTTCGATCACTGAACAAGTTACCGCAGCACTCGCAGCTGCCCAGGCATGAGGTGTAACCTGCCAACACCACTTACTCTAGGATCTTTAGATCCTACTCTCGTAAACCAACACTCGTGCTTCAGTATGTTTACTCTTACGCACACGACAGGTCAACACGCTCAGCCACCTGTTTGCACCTTCAAAACTTTCATGGACTGTCGTCCTACTACTTTCAGTGGCACAGAAGGAGCAGTTGGACTCCTCCATTGGTTTGAAAAGCTTGAGTCCGTTTTTGAGATGTGTGAATGCCCTGAGGCTCGCAGGGTGAAGTACGCCACTGGTACTCTAGAAGGCATTGCGCTGACTTGGTGGAAGGCGCAAGTTCAGATGTTAGGGTTGGCAGTTGCTAATGCCACACCCTGGAACGATTTCAAAGAACCAACCAAGCAAGAATACTGTACACGTGATGACATCCACAAGTTAGAAGTGGAGTTCTTTAACCTGAAGATGACGGGGTCAGAAATAGAAGCGTACACGAAACGATCCAACGAACTGGCAGTGTTATGTCCAACTATGGTGGATCATCCCATCAAGCGCTTTGAGTTGTACCTCAAAGGCTTAGTACCAGAGATTCCAAAGTCATGTGACATCTACTAACCTTGCTACTATTCAAGCTGTTACTCGTCTTGCTCATCGTCTCACAGACCAGGCAGTGGAACAGAACAAGCTGCCTAAATGTATTGGTGCTACTACTACTTCTGCTATTCCTAGTGACAACAAGCGAAAATGGGATGGAACCTACAGCAAGGGTTCAACTTCGGTTCAATCCCAGGCACAGCAGCGAAAGACAGATAATTACCAGAGCCCCAGTCAGCAGTTTTCTGGTAGTCAAAGGCAGGGTGGATATCGAGGAAACCACACAAAGTGCAACAGATGCAACAGGCACCACAGTGGTCACATAGTCAAGGATTGTAAGCTCGTCTTAGCTGGTCAGACTTTCTCGATCGATCTCATTCCCATAGCTCTGGGTAGTTTTGACATCGTCATTGGTATGGATTGGTTATCTCAACAACAAGTAGAGATCCTATGCAAGGAGAAGGTCATTCGTATTCCCCGTACTGGCAAAGAACCTCTCGAAGTTCAACGCGACAAGAGTGGTGTCGTGAGTGGCATCATCTCCTTCTTGAAGGCACAGAAGTGTTTGCGAAAGGGCCACACAGCTATTTTAGCACTCGTTACAGATACATCGAAGAAAGAGAAAAAGATTGAGGATATTCCTGTAGTACGCGAAATTCCTCAAGTGTTTCCTAAAGAATTACCTGGGTTACCGCCGCATCGCTAGGTCGAATTTCAGATCGAGCTAGCTCCAGGAGCAGCACCTATAGCTCGAGCACCTTATCGCTTAGCTCCAAATGAACTGGAAGAACTGTCTAAGCAATTGCAAGAACTCTTGGAAAAGGGTTTCATACGTCCTAGCTCTTCGCCCTGGGGAGCTCCAGTATTATTTGTGAAGAAGAAAGACGGCACTTTCCGCATGTGCATAGATTACCGCGAACTGAACAAGGTGACCGTGAAGAATCGCTATCCTCTTCCACGCATCGACGACTTATTCGACCAGTTGCAAGGGTCGAGCTATTACTCGAAAATTGATCTGAGGTCAGGCTATCACCAACTGAGAGTCCGGGATGAGGACGTCTCCAAAACAGCGTTCAGAACACGCTACGGTCACTACGAATTTCTGGTCATGCCATTCGGGTTAACGAACGCGCCTGCGGTTTTCATGGATCTTATGAACAGGGTGTGCAAACCTTATCTTGACAAGTTCGTCATTGTATTTATCGACGACATTTTGATTTACTCCAAGAGTCAGGTGGAACACGAGCATCATTTACGACTTATTTTGGAACTTCTTCGAACGGAACAACTGTACGCCAAGTTTTCAAAATGCGACTTCTGGCTTCGTGAAGTCCACTTCCTAGGCCACGTGGTAAACAAGGATGGGATTCATGTCGATCCATCCAAGGTAGATTCGATCAAGAACTGGCCTGCACCTCGCACACCGACAGAAATACGCCAATTCTTGGGTTTGGCGGGTTATTACAGACGGTTCATCAAAGACTTCTCAAAGATTGCACAGCCGCTCACATTACTGACCCAGAAAGGTGTTGTTTATCGTTGGGGTAATACACAGGAAACAGCATTTCAGCACTTAAAGGATAGACTTTGTAGCGCACCTATCCTCTCATTGCCTGAAGGCACGGACGATTTTGTAGTTTACTGTGACGCATCCATCCAAGGTCTTGGATGTGTGTTGATGCAACGGGATAAAGTTATTGCTTATGTTTCGCGCCAACTTAAGATTCACGAACGGAATTACACTACACATGATCTAGAGCTGGGAGCTGTTGTTTTTGCGCTCAAGATATGGCGACATTACCTGTATGGCACTAAGTGCACCATCTACACCGATCACAGGAGTCTTGAGCATATATTCAAGCAGAAAGAATTGAACATGCGACAACATAGATGGGTTGAACTACTGAACGATTACAAATGTGCTATAAAGTACCATCCGGGCAAAGCCAATGTGGTGGCCGACGCCCTCAGTCGAAAGGATACTACACCAAGGCGTGTACGAGCATTGCAACTCACTATTTAGTCTAGTCTTCCTTCACAGATACGAGATGCTCAGGTAGAAGAATTGAAACCAGAAAACGTCAGGGCTGAAGCCCTACGCGGCTCAAGGCAAAGGTTAGAACAAAAGGCAGACGGAGCCTACTATGTAACAGGACGCATCTGGGTCCCACTCTATGGCAACTTACGCGAGCTTGTGATGGATGAAGCTCATAAGTCTCGCTACTCAGTACATCCTGGTTTGGATAAGATGTACCACGACTTGAAAGCTACATATTGGTGGCCTAGCATGAAAGCTCACATAGCCACTTACGTTAGCAAGTGTTTGACTTGTGCGAGAGTCAAAGCGGAATATCAGAAACCATCAGGCCCACTCCAACAGCCTGAGATACCACAATGGAAATGGGAACAAATTTCCATGGATTTTGTTACTGACCTACCTAGATCTCAGTGCGGAAATGATACTATTTGGGTGATCGTGGATCGAATCACAAAGTCTGCTCACTTCTTGGCTATCAAGGAAACGGATAAGTTCTCCACTCTAGCAGACGTATACCTTAAGGAAGTTGTCTCGAGACACGGGGTGCCCACCTTTATTATCTCCGATCGTGATGCACGTTTTACTTCAGAACTGTGGCAAGCAATGCATAAATCTTTTGGCTCTCGATTAGACATGAGAACAGCTTATCACCCTCAGACAGATGGGCAGTCTGAGCGCACTATTCAAACTCTAGAAGACATGCTTCGGGCGTGCGTAATTGACTTTGGCAATGGCTGGGAAAGACATCTGCCACTTGTGGAATTTTCGTACAATAACAGCTACCACACCAGCATTAAAGCTGCTCCATTTGAGGCATTGTACGGGCGTAAATGCCGATCACCTCTTTGTTGGGCAGATGTGGGTGACAGTCAGATCACAGGTCTAGAAATGGTAGTTGATACTACTGAAAAGATTGCTCAAATACGACAACACATGGCGGCAGCTCGTGACCGTCAGAAAGCATACGCAGATAAAGACAGGAAACTACTCGAGCTCCAGGTTGGGGATCGAGTGCTACTCAAAGTTTCACCCTGGAAGGTTGTTGTTCGTTTTGGCAAGCGAGGCAAGCTCAATCCGCGATACGTCGGACCGTTCGAAGTCATAGAGAAAATAGGCAAAGTGGCCTACAGACTGAACTTACCAGCTGAACTCAGTGCAGTTCACAACGTCTTTCACGTGTCGAATCTGAAGAAGTGTCTGTCAGATGAGACCCTCATAGTTCCTTTGAAGGAACTCACTATCGACGAACAGTTACACTTTGTCGAGGAACCTGTTGAAATCACGGACCGGGATGTTAAGGTCCTCAGGAACACGAGAATCCCTCTTGTACGAGTTCGTTGGAACTCCCGTCGCGGCCCAGAGTTCACCTGGGAGCGTGAAGATCAAATGAAACTCAAGTATCCCTAGTTATTCGGAACCAATGCAACCACTACTGAGGCCGAAGCTACTACAGAATTTCGGGACGAAATTCCAAATCAACGGGGGGATGATGTGACACCCTAGGAAAAACTAGTAATTTTCGCAAACCTGCTCTAGGAGCCGCGATACGAAACAGGTAAACAACGTCACACAATTAGCTTCCTCAGTAACCACATACTAAATTTCGGGACGAAATTTCTTTCAAGTTGGGGATAATGTGACAACCCGAGTTCCCAAGATTCCTTATTCGCATTAACTGCATGTTAACTGTTTAGTTGATTACTTGTTTGACTCGTTTGCTTTGTAACTGTACACTATAATTCAGATGATTTTTTGATATGCTATGTGATTTATATAAAGTGTTTTGGGTTGTGATTTTGTAAACTGGTAAACCGTTTAAGACTTGAGCAACTCGACGAAACACAAATGTGTTTCTCCATAATTCATACGACGAAACAGAGGTGTTTCGCCATCAAACACACCCGATGAAACGATGTGTTTCACCGGCCCAGTGATTCGCCGAAGCCCATTAAGGGCCCAACTCGTTACACGGGGTATTTATCCAGTATTTTGCTTCATTCGTGACACTTTGGCAAAAGTTAAAACCCTAGAACTCTCTGTGTGATGGCAGCAACTATATTCACCATCACTTTTCTGTCTCGAATCATTACTTGTCATCTCGAATCGGTTAGTTTATAGTTCACGGTTATTTGTTCTGAATTGATTATAAATGCATGATCTATGAGTAAATGTTGGTGTAGGATCATAGGAATGGTTGTAACTTGTGAAAACCCTAGACATAATGATTGTGAATAATTATTTTCCTCTGAAGTTGCACATGATGTTATAAGTGCACATGAGTTCACAGATTATACATATTCCACGATTTGCATGTGATTCAACCTAACAATAGTCAAAGCCCACCCAAAATAATTGGTCCAATAATCTCTTGAGGTGGTTAAAGTTGTCGGCCATGATAGAATAAATAATTAGATTCTTTGTGTATTGTTGTTATGTTGGGATTTTCTTGATGGTTATGTAATCATATATCACCTGGGTAAAGTCGCTATGATTCTGTATGAAAGAACAATGATCCACGAACTGATGTCATGTATTGATTTAATGATTGCTGTAAACTGTTGAATCGGCGATTAGGGTTTCTGTAACTCTGTACCTGTCACGACGTAACTGATGTATTCCAACGAAACGGAGATCACAGCGAAACAGAATTGTGTTTCGCCAAAGGATAATCGACGAAACAGGATTGTGTTTCGCCAAAGGTATGAACGACGAAACAGGTTGTGTTTCGTCGGGGGAGATAATGACGAAATGGAAGTGTTTCGTCGAAGGGGCTTATGGCGAAACAAGGGTGTTTCGCCGATGGGGTAATTCACACAGTAACTTAACTTAATTCTGTTAAGAATTAACCCAGTTATTTAACTTCCGTTAAATGTTGAACGTAACTTGAATGAACTTGAATGCGTGGTATGTGCTACTTGGTGATCTCTGATGCGATGCCTACTTTGAATATGCTTATATGTGAACTACTAGAATATAAACTGATTATGTACACGTGCGTACTATAGGACGAGATTGATTAGCTGTGACTACATAACTTAGCATACCGAGCAAACCAAGGTGAGTTCACACTCTTACCAAGGCATGGGATTCCCGGGGTTGGGAATGGGATTGAGTGATTTCATGTACTTACTTCGCTACTAGAATACGCACCACTGTCCTCGGGTTGGGAAGGTCACCTATAGATATAGCTAGACTAGTAATACATGGGAAGCCCCCACTACTCTTCGCACACATGCCTGGGATGGCCGCGATACAAATACTAATCTTCGCACACATGCCTGGGTTGGCCGCGATACAATTACTAAACTTCGCAAACATGCCTAGAGGGCCGCGATACAAATATAACTAGTCTAGAAAACATGGGAAACCCCCACTAAACTTCGCAAACATGCCTAGAGGGCCGCGATACCATTACATACGATACATGATTACTAAACGAACTTATGATTTACGATACGAACACTTTAATTGAACAACCAACTGTGAACTCGCTCAACTAGTTGTTGACTCTCTGTTACATGCCTTGCAGGACCATAGGTACTCTTGGAGCTTGCACGGGAGGCGCGGTCGTTGTGGGCATGGATTTTGGATGTTATGATACACTCTTTTGTGACACTTCAACTTAATACTTATGTTGGGTTTTTACATTATTGCTTCTGCTACACACTTGTTTATGTTTGGTTTTGAAAACACCTATCGTATTGATGAATGACTTTTACTATTTACTTATATGTTCAATATGATTGGTGGCTTGATCCTGGTCAGTCACGCCTCCAAGCGGTGGTACTCCGCGTGTGGATTTTGGGGGTGTGACAGATTGGTATCAGAGCCATTGGTTATAGTGAACTAGGTTTTAATAAGGGGAAAACGTTTTTATTAAAACCAGACTATAACCAGAACAGTGCTCAACGATCCACAACGACGTTTCGCTCCACGTGCAAGACTCAACACTATAGGTAATATTGTTCATGCTTACATTACCTACATGCTAGATTACATAGAACTTTGCTCATGGTATGCTTAGATAAACGTAACGACTGATGATTGAAACACATGTGTGCTTACTCCCTTCTGTCTTCGCACTATTCGCGAACCTCTCTCACTCATGTTCTCCTTGATATCAAGATCATGAGTGGACTCGTTAACCTAACTCAAGCCCAGTTGGCGGCTTCGATCACTGAACAAGTTACCGCAGCACTCGCAGCTGCCCAGGCATGAGGTGTAACCTGCCATCACCACTTACTCTAGGATCTTTAGATCCTACTCTCGTAAACCAACACTCGTGCTTCAGTATGTTTACTCTTACGCACACGACAGGTCAACACGCTCAGCCACCTGTTTGCACCTTCAAAACTTTCATGGACTGTCGTCCTACTACTTTCAGTGGCACGGAAGGAGCAGTTGGACTCCTCCATTTGTTTGAAAAGCTTGAGTCCGTTTTTGAGATGTGTGAATGCCCTGAGGCTCGCAGGGTGAAGTACGCCACTGGTACTCTAGAAGGCATTGCGCTGACTTGGTGGAAGGCAAGTTCAGATGTTAGGGTTGGCAGTTGCTAACGCCACACCCTGGAACGATTTCAAGGAACCAACCAAGCAAGAATACTGTACACGTGATGACATCCACAAGTTAGAAGTGGAGTTCTTTAACCTGAAGATGACGGGGTCAGAAATAGAAGCGTACAGGAAACGATCCAACGAACTGGCAGTGTTATGTCCAACTATGGTGGATCATCCCATCAAGCGCTTTGAGCTGTACCTCAAAGGCTTAGTACCAGAGATTCCAAAGTCATGTGACTTATACTAACCTTGCTACTATTCAAGCTGTTACTCGTCTTGCTCATCGTCTCACAGACCAGGCAGTGGAACAGAACAAGCTGCCTAAACGTATTGGTGCTACTACTACTTCTGCTATTCCTAGTGACAACAAGCGAAAATGGGATGGAACCTACAGCAAGGGTTCAACTTCGGTTCAATCCCAGGCACAGCAGCGAAAGACAGATAATTACCAGAGCCCCAGTCAGCAGTTTTCTGGTAGTCAAAGGCAGGGTGGATATCGAGGAAACCACCCAAAGTGCAACAGATGCAACAGGCACCACAGTGGTCACATAGTCAAGGGTTGTAAGCTCGTCTTAGCTGGTCAGACTTTCTCTATCGATCTCATTCCCATAGCTCTGGGTAGTTTTGACATCGTCATTAGTATGGATTGGTTATCTCAACAACAAGCAGAGATCCTATGCAAGGAGAAGGTCATTCATATTCCCCGTACTGGCAAAGAACCTCTCGAAGTTCAACGCGACAAGAGTGGTGTCGTGAGTGGCATCATCTCCTTCTTGAAGGCACAGAAGTGTTTGCGAAAGGGCCACACAGCTATTTTAGCACTCGTTACAGATACATCGAAGAAAGAGAAAAAGATTGAGGATATTCCTGTAGTACGCAAAATTCCTCAAGTGTTTCCTAAAGAATTACCTGGGTTACCGCCGCATCGCTAGGTCGAATTTCAGATCGAGCTAGCTCCAGGAGCAGCACCTATAGCTCGAGCACCTTATCGCTTAGCTCCAAATGAACTGGAAGAACTGTCTAAGCAATTGCAAGAACTCTTGGAAAAGGGTTTCATACGTCCTAGCTCTTCGCCCTGGGGAGCTCCAGTATTATTTGTGAAGAAAAAAGACGGCACTTTCCGCATGTGCATAGATTACCGCGAACTGAACAAGGTGACCGTGAAGAATCGCTATCCTCTTCCACGCATCGACGACTTATTCGACTAGTTGCAAGGGTCGAGCTATTACTCGAAAATTGATCTGAGGTCAGGCTATCACCAACTGAGAGTCCGGGATGAGGACGTCTCCAAAACAGCGTTCAGAACACGCTACGGTCACTACGAATTTCTGGTCATGCCATTCGGGTTAACGAACGCGCCTGCGGTTTTCATGGATCTTATGAACAGGGTGTGAAAACCTTATCTTGACAAGTTCTTCATTGTATTTATCGACGACATTTTGATTTACTCCAAGAGTCAGGTGGAACACGAGCATCATTTACGACTTATTTTGGAACTTCTTCGAACGGAACAACTGTACGCCAAGTTTTCAAAATGCGACTTCTGGCTTCGTGAAGTCCACTTCCTAGGCCACGTGGTAAACAAGGATGGGATTCATGTCGATCCATCCAAGGTAGATTCGATCAAGAACTGGCCTGCACCTCGCACACCGACACAAACGGAGATCACAGCGAAACAGAATTGTGTTTCGCCAAAGGATAATCGACGAAACAGGATTGTGTTTCGCCAAAGGTATGAACGACGAAACAGGTTGTGTTTCGTCGGGGGAGATAATGACGAAATGGAAGTGTTTCGTCGAAGGGGCTTATGGCGAAACAAGGGTGTTTCACCGATGGGGTAATTCACACAGTAACTTAACTTAATTCTGTTAAGAATTAACCCAGTTATTTAACTGCCGTTAAATGTTGAACGTAACTTGAATGAACTTGAATGCGTGGTATGTGCTACTTGGTGATCTCTGATGCGATGCCTACTTTGAATATGCTTATATGTGAACTACTAGAATATAAACTGATTATGTACACGTGCGTACTATAGGACGAGATTGATTAGCTGTGAGTACATAACTTAGCATACCGAGCAAACCAAGGTGAGTTCACACTCTTACCAAAGCATGGGATTCCCGGGGTTGGGAATGGGATTGAGTGATTTCATGTACTTACTTCGCTACTAGAATACGCACCACTATCCTCGGGTTGGGAAGGACACCTATAGATATATCTAGACTAGTAATACATGGGAAGCCCCCATTACTCTTCGCACACATGCCTGGGATAGCCGCGATACAAATACTAATCTTCGCACACATGCCTGGGTTGGCCGCAATACAATTACTAAACTTCGCAAACATGCCTGGAGGACCGCGATACAAATATAACTTGTCTAGAAAACATGGGAAACCCCCACTAAACTTCGCAAACATGCCTAGAGGGCCGCGATACCATTACATACGATACATGATTACTAAACGAACTTATGATTTACGATACGAACACTATAATTGAACAACCAACTGTGAACTCGCTCAACTAGTTGTTGACTCTCTGTTACATGCCTTGCAGGACCATAGGTACTCTTGGAGCTTGCACGGGAGGCGCGGTCGTTGTGGGCACGGATTTTGGATGTTATGATACACTCTTTTGTGACACTTCAACTTAATACTTATGTTGGGTTTTTACATTATTGCTTCCGCTACACACTTGTTTATGTTTGGTTTTGAAAACACCTATCGTATTGATGAATGACTTTTACTATTTACTTATATGTTCAATATGATTGGTGGCTTGATCATGGTCAGTCACGCCTCCAAGCGGTGGTACTCCGCGTGTGGATTTTGGGGGTGTGACACAATCTCTCCTGGATCCTTTTGTCATCCTCTAGGCGGATGAACCTAAGGGCCCTGGTTCTTACTTCATCAAGATTCCTGCAAGGGGTCAGAACAAGATCATCATAGAATAGTGAATCCCTAAGCAATCCCATTTTAAAGGCTTCTACAGGCGTAGCAATATCCAAGTTAGGAATATCTAAGGATTCTTTACTAAACTTAGTGATGTAATCTCTAAGTGATTCATTTTGACCTTGTGTTACCCTATATAGATCACTAGTTAATCGTTCAAACTTTCTACTACAAGAGAATTGACTATTAAACAAATTAACTAGATTAGAAAATGAAGTAATAGAGTAAGGGGGAAGACTTAGCAGCCATTTAAGAGCAGATCCTATGAGTGTGGATCCAAATCCCTTGCATAGACATGCTTCTTTTAACCTCTCAGGAATTGGATTGATCTCCATCCTCTCCCTGTATTGAGCTACATGCTCCTCTGGATCCGTCGAACCATCATAGAGCTTCATGGATGGAATCTGGAATCTTTTGGGTATCTCAGCATCACATAAGGGTGGTGCAAAACGAGATATCCTATGGCTACCATCTGCAATTTCAGGAATGGGTTTAACCACTCCCGGTACACTGGATATCATATCCTTAAGCTTCTGTAGTTCCCAAGCCATAGCTTGATTGATTCCTGTATCATGCATGGAGCCGTGGTTAGTGTTATAAGAATTATTGAAAGTATTACCTCCCAGAGGATTCATGTTTGGAATTCCAGATGTGAATCCATATTGTCGGGATTCCGGTATGATCGAAGGACCAGACGAAGCAATGGTCTGCATTGGTATGAAGTCTCCTTGATGAACATCCGAACTTGGAGGCTGCACACTCCTTAAGGATCCTCGATCCTGAAAGATGTTGGATACTTTAACCTGAAAGGATCCTGGAACCAGAGAGGATCCTTGGACCTGGGAGGATCCTAGGATCTGGAAAAATCCTTAATGAACCTCCTGTAGTAACCTACCAAACCCAAGAATTGGCGAATTTCCGTTGGTGTACGAGGTGCAGGCCAGTTCTTAATCGAGTCTACCTTGGATGGATCAACGTGAATCCCGTCCTTGTTTACCACATGGCCTAGGAAATGGACTTCACGAAGCCAGAAGTCGCATTTCGAGAACTTTGCGTAAAGTTGTTCCGTTCGAAGGAGTCCCAAAATAAGTCGTAGATGCTGCTCGTGTTCCTCCTGACTCTTAGAATAGATCAGGATGTCGTCGATGAAGACTATAACGAACTTGTCCAGGTAAGGCTTGCACACTCGATTCATCAAGTCCATGAAAACCGCAGGTGCGTTTGTCAGCCCAAAAGGCATGACCAAAAACTCATAGTGTCCATAGCGAGTTCTAAGGCTGTTTTGGAGACATCCTCTTCTCGGACTCTCAGTTGGTGATATCCCGATTTCAAATCAATCTTTGAATAGTAGCTCGACCCTTGTAGCTGGTCGAACAAGTCGTCGATACGTGGAAGAGGATAACGATTCTTCACCGTCACCTTGTTGAGTTCATGGTAGTCGATGCACATTCTGAAGGTACCGTCTTTCTTCTTCACAAACAAGACTGGAGCTCCCCAAGGCGAAGAGCTAGGACGATAAGGTGCGTAGAGAGTTCTTCCAACTCAGAGGTAGCTAAACGATAAGGTGCACGAGCTATAGGCGCAGCTCCGGGAGCTAGTTCAATCTGAAACTCGACTTGGCGATGAGGCGGAAGACCAGGTAGTTCCTCAGGAAATACCTCAGGATAGTCGCGTACAATTGGAAAATCTTCTATCTTCTTCTCTTTCTTCGAGGTATCTGTAACGAGAGCCAAAATGGCGGTGTGGCCCTTCCTCAGACACTTCTGGGCCTTAAGGAAAGAGATGATGTTCTCAACAGCACCCCTCTTGTCGCCACGAATCATGAGAGGTTCATCACCGGAACCAGGAATACGAACAATCTTCTCGTTGCAAAGAATCTCTGCTCGGTGTTGGGATAACCAATCCATCCCAATGACAACGTCGAAACTACCCAAGACGATAGGAATAAGGTCGATAGAGAAGGTCTGGTTAGCAAGAATAAGTTTACAACCCCTGACTACGTGTGCGGCCTCTAAACTCTTACCATTTGCTAGCTCTACAGTGTGCTTGTTGTTCAAAGGTGTTGGAATACGCTTAAGCATTTGACTAACTTCTAGTGACACGTAGCTAGTATCGGCACCCGAATCAAATAAAACTGTAATATAAAAGTCGTCGAGAAGGAACTTACCCGTCACAACATTGGGGTCATTCCTTGCTTCACCTTGGCCAATCACGAACACCCGCCCCCTGGCACCATTGTTGTTGTTGTTCCCATTGTTACCATTCCCCTGATTATTGTTATTGTTGTTGTTGTTGTTGTTGTTCTGGTTCCTGTTCAGTTGGGGGCAATCTCTCTTGAAATGGCCTTCAGCTCCACACTGAAAGCACCCTTTGTTGATACCTTGTTGCTGTTGCTGTCGCTGGTTCTGAGGGGCTTGTTGTTGACGATTCTGGTTTGCGGGGTATAAGCTCCTGCAATCCCTTGCAGCGTGACCTGGCTTGTTGCACCTATGACAGTTACCCCTGTTGCATGGCCCGCTGTGGTGTAGGTTGCAGCGATTGCATTTGGGGTGATTCCCCTTGTACCCACCATGACTTTGACCACCAGATGATTGCTGACCGGGGCTCTTGTAGTCATCAGTCTTTCTCTGCTGAGACTGAGACTGAACAGAAGTCGAACCCTTACTTGAAGCGCCATCCCATTTCCGTTTGTTGTCACTAGGGACGTCTGAAGTAGTTGCAGCACCTATGCGCTTGGGTAACCTGTTCTGCTCCACCGCCTGATCCGTGAGACGGTGAGCCAATTGCACAACTTGCTGGATGGTGGCGAGGTTTGCTGAAGTCACATGACTTTGGATTTCTGGCACTAAGCCCTTGAGAAATAGTTCGATGCATTTGATGGGAGGGTCCACCATGGTAGGACACAAAATTGCCAGTTCATTCGATCTTTTCACATAAGCTTCAATTTCTGACCCCATCATCTTGAGGTTGAAAAACTCTACTTCCAGTTTGTGAATCTCATCACGATTGCAATACTCCTCTTTGATCATTTCCTTAAAGTTGTTCCACGGGGTGGCGTTAGCAGCAACCAACCCCAACATTTGAACCTGAGCGTTCCACCACGTGAGCGCTAACCCCTCCAGAGTACCGGTAGCATACTTCACCCTGCGAGCCTCAGGGCATTCACATATTTCGAAGACAGATTCGAGCTTTTCAAACCAGTGGAGGAGACCTACGGCTCCTTCAGTGCTGCTAAAAGTAGTGGGTCGGCAGTCCATAAAAGTTTTGAAGGAGCACACAGGTGGCTGAGCAATTTGACCTCCTGCATGTGCAGCTGCAAGTGCCGCAGCAACTCGTTCGTTAATCAGAGCCGTCAACTGGGCTTGAGTCATGTTAACGCGTCCACTCATGATCTTCATACAAGAGGGAAACATGAGTGAGAGAGGTTCATGAAAGTGCGATGATGGGAGAGAGTAAGCACACATGCACTCTCATACTTATAGTTGCTACGTCTATCTAAGCATAACGTGAGCATAGTTCTATGAAATCTAGCAAGTAGGTAACAGAACATAAACCATATCACCTAGATTGTCGAGCCTTGCATGTGGAGTGAAGCGTCGTTGTGGGTCGTAGAGCACTGTACAGGTTATAGTCTGATTTTAATAAAACTTCTTCCTTTATTAAAACCAAGTTCACTATAACCAATGGCTCTGATACCAATCTATCACACCCCCAAAATCCACCTGCGGAATACCACCGCTTGGAGGTGTGACTACCCAGGATCCAGCCACCAATCATATTGAACAAGCATGTAAGTGATTATAAAAATCCAACCAATACAATTGGTGTCCAAACAAAACATAGTTTAAGTTGCAAGCGGAAGAATAACGTTTAAAACCAAAACATAAGTTTAATTATTTCAAAGTTTAACATGGCACACAGCTGTCCATGTCCCACAACGACTCCTAGCCATGCAAGCTCCAGCTAAGTACCTATTGACCTGCAAAGCATGTAGTAACGAGTCAACAAGAATGTTGAGCGAGTTCACAGTTGGGTGTTCGTTTTAGGTTGTTTCGAAGACAGTTTCCTTTATCTGGCATCCTGCCGTGGGGGTTACCCCATAGTTGAAAACGTGATTTGTTTAACCCAATTACCCTGGCAATCCAGCCGTGGGGGCTACCCCATGTTTAGTTATCTGGCTTTTCGGCCGTGGGGGCTACCCCATGCATATGCTACTAGACTCGTTACCATATCGACCGCTGACTGTAGTCATGTTTAAGTGCCCTGAACTGTCAATGTCTATCATCATTGACATGCCCAGATCCATTAGTTCACGCCCGTCCTCTGCGGCACGGTGTGAGGTTTGTCAAACCTAAATAGCGCTATCAAACTAATGACCCGCTCGCCATTGGCCCGGCGATTAAGTCGATATAAAAAGAGGAGGGACTTCGTAATAGAGTTTTGGTCTAGTAAAAGTTATATGTCCGTAAGGACGAGGAATTTCATTCCTGAACAAACACTGTCCTACCCCAGAGAGGACGAGGAATCCACATTCCTTAACCCCATTCCCAACCCCTGGGAATCCCATGCTTTGTAGAGTGTGAACTCACCTTGGTTTGCTCGGCAGATACACAGAAAAGTCAAGCCTAGGTGCTAGTGGTCAACCACGTCCTAACATGGTTATCATACATGTCAGGTTCAAACCAAAAAATGCACGTATGTTTTCTACACGTACTAGCACGTTGTATACAAGTATTATTCATGGCAGTCCAATCAACAGTGCACAACATACACGTTCAACGGTAACATATAAAGTCCACGTATTCGGCCCAAATACTTAGGCCTGTACTCGTGCAAGTCCAATCAGAATATATAATCGGGTGGTCTCGAGTCAAGACCAGAGATCTCGAGTCGAGACGGTGCTGTCCTGGTTTAGCCTTCATCTCTCGAGACCTGGTGGTCTCGAGTCAGGTCTTGAGTCGCAACAAAACCCGTAACCTGGTCTCGAGTCATGTTGTTTGTGTGCTGGTAATGTGTGGTCTCGAGTCGAGACTAGGGGTTCTCGACTCGTAACCTGTGTCGCAACCGCGGTCTCGAGCTGTCACATATATGGTCTCGAGTCGAGACAGAGGGTCTCGACTTGTATTCCTGGTAACAGAATTCCTTCTAGAACCTTTGGTGTACTATCCAATAGTGTTGCATTTTCATGAGATTGTGTACTATCCAGTAGAATTCCATAAACATGTTTTCTTGTCTAAAACCTTAATCAATTGGATCAAACATAGCAAGTTTCAAATATTCATATCACATTCAACAACTTCTTCATCTAGGGTTTTCATCATTTTGCAATCATGATTTATACAATCTCTCCTAGCATGAACTCAAGTCAATATCATCATCGGCCCCTAAATCTAGCATATACAATCAATACTAGCATGCTTGCACAAGATTCATCATTAACATTCATCCATTTTCATGCTATTTATTACACATCCTACTATCAACTAGTGTCACAATTATCAAATCACTTCAACCTTCCTAATCATATAGAGATATGCCTATCAAACATGGACATGAGTACCACTTGACCAAACAAACGCCTTTATTAGACTCGAATGACATTCATAACACATTCATCATGGATAACAATAATCTCAATATCGACTATTCAAGAAAGATATATTCAATATGCATAAAACTCAACAAGCAAACACATATTATCATACAACCTCATCATACATCATCAACCGAAATAAAAGCACATAGCATGAATCACTAATCGGTCAGATTCCAAGGTATGAGGGTATGAAGGGTCGATGAATGGGCTCCCAAATGAGATTACAAGCAATCCGAGAACTCCCTTGCGATTGCCGGTATGATCCGAGAGAATGAGGGAAGAAGGATGTTGAGGCTTAGGGTTTTAGTGAGAGAGAGAGGGAGAGTGTGGAAGGGAGTGTGTGGGAGTGAGTGTAGGCTTGGGGTTTTTATACTTGGTTTTGGGTTTCGAGAGGTGTATGGCCCAACCGGCCCACCATTTTACTGTTCACTCGAGACCAAGCGGTCTCGAGTCGGGTCCTTGTGTGTTGGTTCCGGTTCACTACATACATACTACTATAAAACTATACTTTATACGTACACATTAATAACACATAACACATCAAGATAATCACGAACTTTTATTTACTAATATATAAACACATGACGTTCAAGCATGTTACATCAAGATACAATGAAGGGTTCTAAATTCCGAGTTGTCACATTATCCCCATGTTGAAAGAAATTTCGTCCCGAAAATTAGTAAGTACTCACTGAGGAAGCTAGTTAAGTTGAATGGTTTTCCTGGGGTGTCACATCCTCCCCCCGTTGATCTGGAATTTCATCCTGAAATTACGTAGCTTCAGCCTCTGTAGTGGTTGTACTGTTTGCGAATAGTTGGGGATACTTTTGTTTCATATGATCTTCGCGTTCCCAGGTGAACTCTGGGCCGCGACGTGAGTTCCAACGAACTTGAACGAGAGGTATTCTAGTGTTCTTGAGGACCTTAACATCCCGGTCCGTGATTTCAACTGGTTCCTCGACGAATCGTAACTGCTCGTCAATGGTGAGCTCTTTCAAAGGAACTATGAGGGTCTCATCTGACAGGCACTTCTTCAGATTCGACAGATGGAAAACGTTGTGAACTGCACTGAGTTCTGCTGGTAAGTTCAGTTTGTAGGCCACCTTGCCTATTCTCTCGATGATTTCAAAAGGTCCGACGTATCGTGGGTTAAGTTTGCCTCGTTTACCAAAACGAACCACACCCTTCCAGGGTGAAACTTTGAGTAGTACCCGCTCCCCAACCTGGAGCTCTAGTGGTTTTCTGCCCTTATCGGCGTAGACTTTCTGACGGTCACGAGCTGCCGCCATGCGTTGTCGTATTTGAGCAATTCGTTCGGTTGTGTCTACCACATGTTCTGGACCAGTGATCTGACTATCCCCCACCTCTTCCCAACAAAGAGGTGACCGGCATTTGCGCCCGTACAATGCCTCAAACGGAGCAACTTTAATGCTGGTGTGGTAGCTGTTATTATACGAGAATTCCACAAGTGGCAGATGCTTTTCCCAGCTGTTGCCAAAGTCGATTACACATGCACGAAGCATGTCTTCTAAGGTTTGAATAGTGCGCTCAGACTGCCCGTCTGTCTGAGGGTGATACGCTGTGCTCATGTCTAATCGTGAACCAAAGGATTTGTGCATCGCTTGCCACAGCTCTGAAGTAAAACATGCATCACGATCCGAGATAATGGAGGTGGGCACCCCGTGCCTCGAGACAACTTCCTTGAGATATACTTCTGCTAGAGTGGAGAACTTATCCGTTTCCTTGATAGCCAAGAAGTGTGCAGACTTTGTGAGTCGATCCACGATTACCCAAATAGTATCATTACCACGTTGAGATCTAGGCAGGCCAGTAACAAAGTCCATGGAAATTTTCTCCCATTTCCATTGTGGTATCTCTGGTTGTTGGAGTAGGCCTGAAGGTTTCTGATATTCTGACCTGACTCTCGCAAAAGTCAAGCACTTGCTAACGTAAGTTGCTATGTGGGCCTTCATGCTAGGCCACCAATACGTAGTTTTGATATCGTGGTACATTTTATCCGAACCAGGATGTACCGAGTAGCGAGACTTGTGTGCTTCATCCATCACAAGCTCTCGTAGGTGGCCATAGAGTGGGACCCAAATGCATCCCGTTACGTAGTAAGCACCGTCTTCCTTCTGTTCTAAGCGTTTCCTTGAGCCGCGTAGGGCTTCAGCCCTGACGTTTTCTGGTTTCAATGCTTCTACCTGAGCGTCTCGTATTTGGGAAGGAAGACTAGAATGTATGGTGAGTTGCAAAGCTCGTACGCGCTTAGGCGCAGTGTCCTTTTGACTGAGGGCATCAGCCACAACATTGGCTTTGCCTGGGTGATACCTGATCGAGCATTCGTAGTCATTCAGCAGCTCAACCCATCGTCGTTGTCGCATATTAAGTTCCTTCTGTTTGAAGATATGCTCGAGGCTCCTGTGGTCGGTGTAGATGGCACACTTGGTACCGTACAGGTAATGTCGCCATATCTTAAGTGCGAAAACAACAGCTCCCAACTCCAAATCGTGTGTAGTGTAGTTCCTTTCATGAACTTTAAGTTGGCGTGAGGCGTACGCAATAACTTTATCCCGCTGCATCAACACACATCCAAGACCCTGAATTGATGTGTCGCAGTAAACCACAAAATCGTCTGTGCCCTCTGGCAATGAAAGGATAGGTGCGCTGCAAAGTCTATCCTTTAAATGCTGAAATGCTAATTCCTGTGCATTTCCCCATCGGTAAACGACCCCTTTCTCCGTTAGTGAGGTGAGAGGCTGTGCAATCTTGGAAAAATCCTTAATGAACCTCCTGTAGTAACCTGCCAAACCCAAGAATTGGCGAATTTCCGTTGGTGTACGAGGTGCAGGCCAGTTCTTAATCGAGTCTACCTTGGATGGATCAACGTGAATCCCGTCCTTGTTTACCACATGGCCTAGGAAATGGACTTCACGAAGCCAGAAGTCGCATTTCGAGAACTTTGCGTAAAGTTGTTCCGTTCGAAGGAGTCCCAAAATAAGTCGTAGATGCTGCTCGTGTTCCTCCTGACTCTTAGAATAGATCAGGATGTCGTCGATGAAGACTATAACAAACTTTTCCAGGTAAGGCTTGCACACTCGATTCATCAAGTCCATGAAAACCGCAGGTGCGTTTGTCAGCCCAAAAGGCATGACCAAAAACTCATAGTGTCCATAGCGAGTTCTAAAGGCTGTTTTGGAGACATCCTCTTCTCGGACTCTCAGTTGGTGATATCCCGATCTCAAATCAATCTTTGAATAGTAGCTCGACCCTTGCAGCTGGTCGAACAAGTCGTCGATACGTGGAAGAGGATAACGATTCTTCACCGTCACCTTGTTGAGTTCACGGTAGTCGATGCACATTCTGAAGGTACCGTCTTTCTTCTTCACAAACAAGACTGGAGCTCCCCAAGGCGAAGAGCTAGGACGAATAAAACCCATATCCAAGAGTTCTCGTAGCTGCGTAGAGAGTTCTTCCAACTCTGAGGGAGCTAAACGATAAGGTGCACGAGCTATAGGCGCAGCTCCGGGAGCTAGTTCAATCTGAAACTCGACTTGGCGATGAGGCGGAAGACCAGGTAATTCCTCAGGAAATACCTCAGGATAGTCGCGTACAATTGGAAAATCTTCTATCTTCTTCTCTTTCTTCGAGGTATCTGTAACGAGAGCCAAAATGGCGGTGTGGCCCTTCCTCAGACACTTCTGGGCCTTAAGGAAAGAGATGATGTTCTAAACAACACCCCTCTTGTCGCCACGAATCATGAGAGGTTCATCACCGGAACCAGGAATACTAACAATCTTCTCGTTGCAAAGAATCTTTGCTCGGTGTTGGGATAACCAATCCATCCCAATGACAACGTCGAAACTACCCAAGACGATAGGAATAAGGTCGATAGAGAAGGTCTGGTTAGCAAGAATAAGTTTACAACCCCTGACTACGTGTGCGGCCTCTAAACTCTTACCATTTGCTAGCTCTACAGTGTGCTTGTTGATCAAAGGTGTTGGAATATGCTTAAGCATTTGACTAACTTCTAGTGACACGTAGCTAGTATCGGCACCCGAATCAAATAAAACTGTAACATAAAAGTCGTCGAGAAGGAACTTACCCGTCACAGCATTGGGGTCATTCCTTGCTTCACCTTGGCCAATCACGAACACCCGCCCCCAAGCACCATTGTTGTTGCTGTTCCCATTGTTACCATTCCCCCGATTATTGTTATTGTTGTTGTTGTTGTTCTGGTTCCTGTTCAGTTGGGGGCAATCTCTCTTGAAATGGCCTTCAGCTCCACACTGAAAGCACCCTTAGTTGATACCTTGCTGCTGCTGCTGTCGCTGGTTCTGAGGGGCTTGTTGTTGACGATTCTGGTTTGCGGGGTATAAGCTCCTGCAATCCCTTGCAGCGTGACCTGGCTTGTTGCACCTATGACAGTTACCCTTGTTGCATGGCCCGCTGTGGTGTAGGTTGCAGCGATTGCATTTGGGGTGATTCCCCTTGTACCCACCATGACTTTGACCACCAGATGATTGCTGACCGGGGCTCTTGTAGTCATCAGTCTTTCTCTGCTGAGACTGAGACTGAACAGAAGTCGAACCCTTACTTGAAGCGCCATCCCATTTCCGTTTGTTGTCACTAGGGACGTCTGAAGTAGTTGCAGCACCTATGCGCTTGGGTAACCTGTTCTGCTCCACCGCCTGATCCGTGAGACGGTGAGCCAATTGCACAACTTGCTGGATGGTGGCGAGGTTTGCTGAAGTCACATGACTTTGGATTTCTGGCACTAAGCCCTTGAGAAATAGTTCGATGCGTTTGATGGGAGGGTCCACCATGGTAGGACACAAAATTGCCAGTTCATTCGATCTTTTCACATAAGCTTCAATTTCTGACCCCGTCATCTTGAGGTTGAAAAACTCTACTTCCAGTTTGTGAATCTCATCATGATTGCAATACTCCTCTTTGATCATTTCCTTAAAGTTGTTCCACGGGGTGGCGTTAGCAGCAACCAACCCCAACATTTGAACCTGAGCGTTCCACCACGTGAGCGCTAACCCCTCCAGAGTACCGGTAGCATACTTCACCCTGCGAGCCTCAGGGCATTCACATATTTCGAAGACAGATTCGAGCTTTTCAAACCAGTGGAGGAGACCTACGGCTCCTTCAGTGCTGCTAAAAGTAGTGGGTCGGCAGTCCATAAAAGTTTTGAAGGAGCACACAGGTGGCTGAGCAATTTGACCTCCTGCGTGTGCAGCTGCAAGTGCCGCAGCAACTCGTTCGTTAATCAGAGCCGTCAACTGGGCTTGAGTCATGTTAACGCGTCCACTCATGATCTTCATACAAGAGGGAAACATGAGTGAGAGTGGTTTGTGAAAGTGCGATGATGGGAGAGAGTAAGCACACATGCATTCTCATACTTATAGTTGCTACGTCTATCTAAGCATAACGTGAGCATAGTTCTATGAAATCTAGCAAGTAGGTAACAGAACATAAACCATATCACCTAGATTGTCGAGCCTCGCATGTGGAGTGAAGCGTCGTTGTGGGTCGTAGAGCACTGTACAGGTTATAGTCTGATTTTAATAAAACTTCTTCCTTTATTAAAACCAAGTTCACTATAACCAATGGCTCTGATACCAATCTGTCACACCCCCAAAATCCACCTACAGAATACCACCGCTTGGAGGCGTGACTAACCAGGATCCAGCCACCAATCATATTGAACAAGCATGTAAGTGATTATAAAAATCCAACCAATACAATTGGTGTTCAAACAAAACATAGTTTAAGTTGCAAGCGGAAGCATAACGTTTAAAACCAAAACATAAGTTTAATTATTTCAAAGTTTAACATGGCACACAGCTGTCCATGTCCCACAACGACTCCTAGCCATGCAAGCTCCAGCTAAGTACCTATTGACCTGCAAAGCATGTAGTAACGAGTCAACAAGAATGTTGAGCGAGTTCACAGTTGGGTGTTCGTTTTAGGTTGTTTCGAAAAAAGTTTCCTTTATCTGGCATCCTGCCGTGGGGGTTACCCCATAGTTGAAAACGTGATTTGTTTAACCCAATTACCCTGGCAATCCAGCCGTGGGGGCTATCCCATGTTTAGTTATCTGGCTTTTCGGCCGTGGGGGCTACCCCATGCATATGCTACTAGACTCGTTACCATATCGACCGCTGACTGTAGTCATGTTTAAGTGCCCTGAACTGTCAATGTCTATCATCATTGACGTGCCCAGATCCATTAGTTCACGCCCGTCCTCTGCGGCACGGTGTGAGGTTTGTCAAACCTAAATAGCGCTATCTAACTAATGACCCACTCGCCATTGGCCCGGCGATTAAGTCGATATAAAAAGAGGAGGGACTTCGTGATAGAGTTTTGTTCTAGTAAAAGTTATCTGTCCGTAAGGACGAGGAATTTCATTCCTGAACAAACACTGTCCTACCCCAGAGAGGACGAGGAATCCACATTCCTTAACCCCATTCCCAACCCCTGGGAATCCCATGCTTTGTAGAGTGTGAACTCACCTTGGTTTGCTCGGCAGATACACAGAAAAGTCAAGCCTAGGTGCTAGTGGTCAACCACGTCCTAACATGGTTATCATACATGTCAGGTTCAAACCAAAAAATGCACGTATGTTTTCTACACGTACTAGCACGTTGTATACAAGTATTATTCATGGCAGTCCAATCAACAGTGCACGACATACACGTTCAACGGTAACATATAAAGTCCACGTATTCGGCCCAAATACTTAGGCCTGTACTCGTGCATGTCCAATCAGAATATATAATCGGGTGGTCTCGAGTCGAGACCAGAGATCTCGAGTCGAGACGGTGCTGTCCTGTTTTAGCCTTCATCTCTCGAGACCTGGTGGTCTCGAGTCGCAACAAAACCCGAAACCTGGTCTCGAGTCATGTTGTTTGTGTGCTGGTAATGTGTGGTCTCGAGTCGAGACTAGGGGTTCTCGACTCGTAACCTGTGTCGCAACCGCGGTCTCGAGCTGTCACATATATGGTCTCGAGTCGAGACAGAGGGTCTCGACTTGTATTCCTGGTAACAGAATTCCTTCTAGAACCTTTGGTGTACTATCCAATGGTGTTGCATTTTCATGAGATTGTGTACTATCTAGTAGAATTCCATAAACATGTTTTCTTGTCTAAAACCATAATCAATTGGATCAAACATAGCAATTTTCAAATATTCATATCACATTCAACAAGTTCTTCATCTAGGGTTTTCATCATTTTGCAATCATGATTTATCAAACCATCTCTCCTAGCATGAACTCAAGTCAATATCTTCATCGGCCCCTAAATCTAGCATATACAATCAATACTAGCATGCTTGCACAAGATTCATCATTAACATTCATCCATTTTCATGCTATTTATTACACATCCTACTATCAACTAGTGTCACAATTATCAAATCACTTCAACCTTCCTAATCATATAGAGATATGCCTATCAAACATGGACATGAGTACCACTTGACCAAACAAACGCCTTTATTAGACTCGAATGACATTCATAACACATTCATCATGGATAACAACAATCTCAATATCAACTATTCAAGAAAGATATATTCAATATGCATAAAACTCAACAAGCAAACACATATTATCATACAACCTCATCATACATCATCAACCGAAATAAAAGCACATAGCATGAATCACTAACCGGTAAGATTCCAAGGTATGAGGGTATGAAGGGTCGATGAATGGGCTCCCAAATGAGATTACAAGCAATCCGAGAACTCCCTTGCGATTGCCGGTTTGATCCGAGAGAATGAGGGAAGAAGGATGTTGAGGCTTAGGGTTTTAGTGAGAGAGACAGGGAGAGTGTGGAGGGGAGTGTGTGGGAGTGAGTGTGGGCTTGGGGTTTTTATACTTGGTTTTGGGTTTCGAGAGGTGTATGGCCCAACCGGCCCACCATTTTACTGTTCACTCGAGACCAAGCAGTCTCGAGTCGGGTCCTTGTGTTTTGGTTCAGGTTCACTACATACATACTACTATAAAACTATACTTTATACATACACATTAATAACACATAGCACATCAAGATAATCACGAACTTTTATTTACTAATATATAAACACATGACATTCAAGCATGTTACATCAAGATACAATGAAGGGTTCTAAATTCTGAGTTGTCACACGAAATTCAGTGACCTGGGCATCAATGGGGAATGATCCTCCACCGATTTCTTCTGTTTCTTGATATCACCTATCTCCCTGAGGATCATTTTGTTGGTTTCATCATGCTCTTGCATACGATCCCTCATCTGCAAAATCGGATTAAAAAGATCATTAGTAGTAGGATTAGTGGAAACAGAAGAAGTTGGTGGTTTTTGGAAAATGGGGGTTTGTCTCTTCGCAGCATTATCAGCATTCTTCTGGAATCCAGAAGGTGGTGGAGGCAAAGGAGGAACGCCTTGTGAAGAACTGAATGATGGCATTAAACTTGAAGTATTCTTCGCTGAGGAAGCCATCTGCTTGGTTGTATCGAACCGAAATGACCACGAAAATACGAATCTTCTTAGGAATGAAGCACCAATTGCCCCACGGTGGGCGCCAAACAGTTTTGGTCAAAAATCAAGCAATAATAATGCAACCAAACTTTCTGTTGTGAGGTATGATGCTTGAATCAATGAACAATACTAAGGATCACTCTGAAATGTAATGAACAAGTGACACAAAGATTTATACGAGGAAAAAGCCTTTGATTAATGAATGATCTCCGGCATAAAAAACCTCGGGTGATGGAAACTACCGATCACCAACTCAGATTAAACAAGAAATGTGTTACAACTTCGGATGATAGCGAGCTAATTACAAGGATCACTATAGTGTAATGTGTAAAAAATGTGTAATCGCCAAGTGAATTGTCAAGAGCTGGTGAGAGCAATTGCGAGTGTGTGTTAAGCCAAAAAATAGCCAAGTGTTTCTATTTAGCTCGCTATCCCCTTTAAAAATAGAAAATATCTAAGCTAACAAACATTCCGCATTTTGTGCAAGTCCTCCACGAACTCCATAACGTCCACTTTAGTTGAGCACGTGCGGAATAAGTATGGAATATGCTCCAGGAATATCGCCAAGACCAAGTCCAAGCTAGTACTCCTGCAAAACAACATCATATTCAAAGCAGACAATCGTTAGTATAAGGATCCTTACAATGATCCATGATCCTGATCCTGTAATACTTTCTGAGGATCACTAGTTCAGACAGAATTGAGGATCATTAAGCCCAACAGTAAATGAGGATCACTGATCAATGAAAAATCCTCCCCTAACACCAATTTTTCAAAAACCACCAACTTCTTCTGTTGTCACTAATCCTACTAATAGTGATCTTTTTACTTTGATTTTGCAGATGAAGGATCGCATACTAGAGCAGGACAAAACCAATGAAAGGATCCTCCGGGAGATTGGTGATATCAAGAAACAGAAGAAATCAATCGAGGATCACTCTCCTCTGATACCAAGGTCATTGGATTTCGATACTCTAGCTACAACCGCCTTGCAAACTGCAGCTCCGGACATCCAGTATCAGAGTGGACCATTGGGAAGGCGTTACGGAACAGCAACTATGAGTCAGGCTTTTGGGTCTCACTTCCATCCTCAAGGATCCTGTTTTCAGCCTTCAGGATCCTCTTTTCAGCATCAGGGATCCTTCGTCAGCTCAGGAGGATATTTGGGAATGCACACAGTCCAAGGATCCTCCATGGTTCCAGGATCCTCTCAGGATCAAGGATTCTCAAGAAGTATGCAGCCTCCAAGTTCGGATGTTCATCAAGGAGACTTCATACCAATGCAGACCATTGCTTCCTCTGGTCCTTTAATCATACCAGAATCCCGTCAATATGGATTCACATCTGCAATTCCAAACTTGAATCCCATGGGAGGTAACACTTTTAATAATTCTTATAACACTAACCATGGCTCTATGCAGGATACAGGTATCAATCAGGCTATGGCTAGGGAGTTACAGAAGCTTAAGGATATGATATCCAGCGTACCAGGAGTGGTTAAGCCCATTCCTGAAATTGCATATGGTAGCCATAGGATATCTCGTTTTGCACCACCTATTTGTGATGCTGAGATACCCAAAAGGTTCCAGATACCAACTATGAAGCTATATGATGGTTCAACGGATCCAAAGGAGCATGTAGCTCAATACAGGGAGAGGATGGAGATCAATCCAATTCCTGAGAGGTTAAAGGAACCATGTCTATGCAAGGGTTTTGGATCCACACTCACAAGATCAACTCTTAAATGGCTGCTAAGTCTTCCCCCTTACTCTATTACTTCATTTGCTAATCTAGTTAATCTGTTTAATAGTCAATTCTCTTGTAGTAGAAAATTTGAACGATTAACTAGTGAACTATATAGGGTAACACAAGGTCCAAATGAATCACTTAGAGATTACATCACTAAGTTTAGTAAAGAATCCTTAGATATCCCTAACCTAGATATAGCTACGGCTATAGAAGCCTTTAAAATGGGTTTGCTCAGGGATTCATTGTCCTATGATGATCTTGTCATGACCCCATGCAGGAACCTTGATGAAGTAAGAACCAGGGCCCTTAGGTTCATCCGTTTAGAGGAGGACAAAAGGATCCAGGAAAGACTGGCAAGATCCTCAAAACAGGAAAAGCAAGGATCCTACTTCAAGAATAACAAGTTCAAGTCCTACAACAAGTCTGATAACCAGAACGTGCATGCAGTAGAACAAGAAGAGGATGATGAGGATTATCCTCCAATTTCTGAATACTGTTTTTCTGTTGATAACAATGAACTAATTCTTGCAATGCAGAATCTAGGTGATAAAGCTAGGTGGCCAAGAAAAAGTGATAAACCAACCGCTACAAAAGACAAATCCAAATGGTGTGCATATCATGAGGATTTTGGACATCTCACTGAAGAGTGTGTTGCACTTAGAAAAGAAATAGGTTACTTATTAAGCAAGGGGCACTTGAAGGAGCTTTTGGGATGGAAGAAGTCAAGGATCCAGGATCCTGAAAGGATCCCAGAAAAGGCTCCTGCTCCTCCAGCAGATGCACAAGTTATAAACTTTATATCCGGTGGATCAGACATTTGTGGTACTTCCTTCTCAGCAGCCAAAAGACATGCCAAGGAGACCAAGATGGATAATGGAGACAGACCGATCCGGACCTCCACTGTTACCAAGGATAAAATTATAACTTTTGATGAGGATGATCGTGTTGTTGTTCAGGATCCTCATCATGATGGTCTTGTTATTACTCTGTTTATTTCTAACCATTTTGTTCGCAGGATCCTGATAGATGGAGGAAGCTCAGTAAACATCATTCAGCTTGATGTCCTCAAGAAGATAAACATCCCTGAATCAGACATTGTCCCAAGATCCTCAGTACTTGTGGGATTCAGCAGAGAGACCAAAAATACATTGGGGGACATCAAACTCCCCATCTATATTGAAGGACTTCATTCTTATCAAAAAAATTGTGTTATAGATTGCTTATCTTGTTGTAATGTTATCCTTGGCAGGCCATGGATACACGACATGAAGGAAGTCTCATCTACCTATCATCAATGTGTAAAGCTTCCTAGTAAATAGGGAGTGGTGAAAATTGAGAGTGATCAACAAGAAGCTAAGAATTGTTACACGTCATCAATGAAGCCAGCCTCAAGACCAAGGGAGCAATAGCAATTAAAGCATCCTTCAAGAGATGTCTTGGAGGCACGAGAACAGGATGTGAAAGAAATCCTTATGGATCCTCATGATCCTGAATCCATAGTCTTCATAGGATCAGGGATCCTCGGCAACATTGAACAGGATCTAGTATCCTTCCTTAAGAGGAGGAAAACTACCTTTTTCCTGGAAGCATGAGGACATGACAGGTATATCTAAAGATATAATTACTCATAAGCTTGGCATTGACAGGTCATTCAAGCCTATACATCAGAAAAAGAGGAAGTTTGCTCCTCAAAGGAATGTTATTATCCAGGAAGAGGTAGATAAATTACTCCGGGCATGTATGATAAGAGAGGTCAAGTATCCAAGGTGGTTAGCCAATGTGGTAGTTATTCAAAAGAAAAATGGAAAGTGGAGGGTATGTGTCGATTTTACTGATTTAAACAAGGCATGTCCCAAGGATCCTTTCCCTTTACCCCACATTGACTCCGTGGTGGATGCTACCGCGGGTCATGAGTTGTTGACTTTTATGGATGCTTCATCTGGATTTCAACAAATTCAGATGGAACCATCTGATCAAGTGGATACATCCTTTATGAACCCAACTGTATATATTGTTATATTGTTATGCCATTTGGACTAAGGAATGCAGGTGCTACTTATCAAAGGCTAGTCAATATGATGTTCAAGGAACAAATTGGACACACTATGGAAGTTTATATAGATGACATGGTGGTTAAGTCCAAGAAAGCTGAGGATCACCTTAGAGACTTGGAGGAAGCATTCAATATCCTTGATAAATTTAATATGAAACTAAATCCTTCCAAGTGTCACTTTGGTGTTAAAGCGGGTAAATTCCTAGGCTATATGGTGACAAAAAGAGGCATTGAAGCAAGTCCAGAGCAAATTAAGGCTATTGTGAATATCAAATCTCCTGCCAATGCCAAGGATGTGCAAAGATTGACAGGCAGGATAGCAGCCTTAAATAGGTTTATATCCAAATCCTCAGAAAAATGCAAGGAATTCTATGACATTTTGTGGAAGAACAAGAAATTTGAGTGGACTGAAAAGCATGAAAATGCTCTCAAAGCTCTTAAGGATTACCTATCCTCAGCCCCTGCCTTGATGAAACCAGAAAAAGGGGATATATTATCCTTGTATTTGGCGGTATCCTCTAAAGCAGTAAGTGCGGTCCTTTTTAAGGATCACGAAGGTACACAACATCCTGTCTATTATGTAAGTAAGAGTTTGCTTGATGCTGAATCCAGGTATTCACATTTTAGAAAAACTTATCCTTGCACTAATTATGGCATCTACTAAATTAAGACATTATTTTGAAACTCATGCTATTATTGTTAAGACTAATTTTCCAATTAAGAATGTTCTCAGGAAACCTGAAATGTCAGGAAGGATGGCTAAGTGGGCAGTGAAGCTTAGTGCTTATGATATAAGATATGAACCAAGGACTGCCATTAAATCCCAAGCCTTAGCTGACTTTGTGGCAGATTTCAGTAGTGACTTGCAAAGGGAAGCTGAATTAGAAGTTCAACAGCTTGAAGAAACTAAGGATCCTTGGATACTCTTCACTAATGGAGCTTCTAATGTCAAAGGAACAGGACTTGGAATACTACTAAAATCACCACAGGGGGACATAATACCCCACTCCATAGCTTGTGAGTTCCAAACTACTAATAATGAGGCTGAATATGAAGCCTTAATAGCTGGTTTGCAAATTGTCAAGCATATGAGGATCAGGTATCTTGAGGTACATGTAGATTCATTGTTAATTACTAATCACTTTAACGGATCATATGCTGTTAAAGGGAAAGACTAATCAAATATTTAGAGATAGTCAAAGAATTGGCACTCTCTTTTGTTTCCTTTAGTTTGACACAGGTACCCAGAGAAGAGAATGCAGAAGCTGATGCATTGGCCAATCTAGGATCATCCTTGAAGATTCCAGAGGATATCAGGATCCCTATTATCCACATCCTAACCCCCGCTATTGAGGATCATGAAGCCATGGAGATAGGAGAGGATTCTGCAATCATCCCTAATGATGATACACAGTCTCATTCAGGATCATGGATCCTTCCAATCATAAGATACATACAACATGGAGAGATCCCTACAGGAGAAAACCCCAGGGCTTTCAAAATCAAGGTATCTTAATTCACAATATTGAATAACATGTTATATAAACGATCCCTTGCAGGTCCATACCTAAGGTGCATTGAGGATCCTGAAATCCAAGAAGTCATAAAGGATTTCCATGAAGGATTGTGGAAACCATACTGGGGGCAGGGCATTATTCTCAAGGATCCTGAGGACAGGATACTATTGGCCTACTATGAAGAAGGATGCTGTGGAATATGCCAAAAAGTGTAATCCTTGTCAGAGACATAGTAATATCCTTCACCAACCAGCAGAGCTTTTGCATCCTATATCCTCTTCTTGGCCATTTATGAGATGGGGAATGGATATAGTTGGTAAGCTTCCTAAGGCACCTGGTGGAAAAGTATTCATGCTTGCTATGACTGATTACTTCTCCAAGTGGATAGAGGTTGAAGCCTTTGCTCAAGTCAGAGAAAATGAAGTGATATCCTTTATTAAAAGAAATATTATTACTAGATTTGGTATTCCTTCTGAAATTGTTTGTGATAATGGATCCCAATTTATTGGGAATAGAACTACTAACTTTTGTGACAGCTGGGGGATTAAGATGATAACATCAACACCAGTCCACCCACAAGCTAATTGCCAGGCAGAATCATCCAACAAGATCATCATCAACAACTTGAAAAAGAAGCTTGGATCCAAGAAAGGAAAATGGGCAGAAGAACTACCTTATGTACTTTGGGCTGATAGGACAACTCCCAAGAATGCTACTTGCCAAACTCCATTCTCTTTGGTATTTGGAGCAGAATCAGTGATCCCTACAGAGATGGTGGTTCCTACTACAAGAACAAGCATACGTGATCCTGAACAAAATGCTGAAAACTTGGTTCAAGACTTGGATACTATAGAAGAACTCAGGGATTTGGCAAGGATAAGGATGGCCAGTTATCAACAAAGGATGGCTGGAGCCTAGAAAAAAATGTCAGGATCAGGAAATTCGAAGTTGGTGACATGGTATTAAGGAAAGCATTTCAGAATACCACCAATCCTGCTGATGGAAAGTTAGCACCGAAGTGGGAAGGCCCCTATTTGACTGAAGCTGAAGAAGGAAAGGGGGCATATCGATTGCTAACAATGGAAGGTGATTTGCTACCAAGAGCTTGGAATGCTATCCACTTGAAGAAATACTTCATGTAATAAGGATCCAAGATCCTTAGCTAACAAGTATCCCCGAAGGATCCTTACAGGACAGAGGATCCTCATTTTGGTAATGATCTAATCTCAAACTATTTCATTCTTTAATTAACCTGTATACAAGGATAAGGATCCTGGATCTTTTATCCTCCTTTCACTTGATTGTGAGTTTTGCAGAAGGTTTAGGTATCCTTAACAAAGGATTGAGTATCCACAGAAGTATCCAGTTATTTGGGCTTGACCCCAGTTGTTTGTGCTCGTCCCCAGTTTTTGGGCCTGTCCCCAGTATCGCCAGTAGCGCACGATGATCCTGGTACAATTCATGGCAATGGGACCAGTACTCGCTTTAGGGGCTGAAAATTTCATTGTACTGGCTGTATCCGGGATCCTACGTATAATGGTAGACGTACCATACATCCGTTCCTAAGGTTTCTAACGTTTTCACGTTAGCTAAGGTTTTGGCATTTTCATGTCACTAAGTTTGGATAGTCGCCAGTGAGGGCCATACTCCAGTTTACACAAGATCCTTTGGGCTTGTCCCCAGTTATCCTTTGGGCTTGTCCCCAGTTATTGTCACACCCCGATATTTCCACGTTTTACTGGTGGGCCCGGTGGGGAGTATCGTGACGTAGTTGATATCATCATAGTCAAACAACACAATATAGAAATGCACAGCGGAAGCAAAAGATAAATATTTTACAATCCGATATAAAGCACTATCAAAGTATTACAACGGAAAGTAAAGGATCCACAGGCGGATCAAAATAAAATGAACATTGTTCAACAGATTTCGACATCTAGAGCTTGCGAGACTTGATTATTGATGCCTGGAGTGGCCAGCCTATTACGTGTAGTACCTTCACTTAGCCTTTTTGGAAAATACGTCAGTTTACACTGGTAAATACAATTAACTGACTCATTTTGAAAAAGTTTAATAAAAATTGATTTGAATGCTCGTGGCACAAATATCTTTTATAACTTGGGATAATTATTTGAATATAATACTTGTAAAAGATTAACATGTCTGTTATGCGTTCAGTAGCCCGGATCGTGTCGGGTTAAAGATCAATAGACACACCACATAGTATAGTCCCGCGGCGGGAAACCAGCGGTTATACCTTAATTAATTGTAAATGCACTGACGGGTGTACGCCTACACCTGTGTGCTAAGGTCGTGGCCATTCTTTGAATGATGCCAAGGATATCCGGGACATGGTCATTAACCCCCCAAAGGCTTTAAGCAAACGAAACAATTTAAACGGTTATCTCGATAATACTTAACCACCAAACGATTAAGGTCAAATGCCCGACCAAGCGGTATTTTATATACCGTACCCCAAGCCCGTATAGGGAAAATAAGTTAAAAGTATTTACCTGAGCTAAATTTAAATTCAATCCCAGCCGTATCATATCAGCAAGTACAGATAGCTTTTACTGGGCTCCTAAATCTGGAACGAAGGTTTTTAATAACCTATTAGAATCCTAACGGGTCTTTAATTAAGCCTTGACTTAGACCGGTTAGTCTTCACAAGGAAGACACGGTTCAACGCATGATAAAGCGAAGACCGGTTTAGAATGTGGTTTTGGCCCGACAAGCTTGTATGCTTGTTTAATATGGGTTACTTAAACACATTCTTGTTTTGAGGTGAAAACGATATGGTTTGACCCGTTTCGGCTAATATATGCAAACTAGTTACAAAAGCCCGTCCGAACGCGAAAGTGCGTAACGGGTAACCAAAAGAGTCACATACGGGTTTCCTAAGTTAATATGCCTTAAATACATTGTGATATCAGTAGGATATCTTCCATTATGCCCAAAACGAGTTTAATCTCAATTTAAGCTCCGTATGGGTATTTTGGTCATTTAAAGATTATAAAAGAGATGAATTTTAAATTCTAAGACTCGGGTCTGAAATAATCAGTAAAACAACTTAATTTAATAGGTTATATCAGTTGGTGATAAGTCTTATATGCCAAAATGGTTTTAAACTCATACTAGGTGTTTAATACGCGTAAAAAGCCGTTTTAAGCGATTTCCGGGTTATACAGGAAATCTGAGTTTTCTGATCAGGTTATAAAGTTTAAAATACTTCATTTATTATATAAAATCAGTAGCAATTGGATTGGTGTCAAAATACTATGTAGAACTCATTTTATAAACAAAAAGGGTATAATCGGTATTACCGAATCAAGGCCATAACCTTAGGTTATGAGCAGGTTAAAAATAATTAAAAATCTTCAAAAATCACAAAATATTATATTACATCAGTGGGTAAAAGGTTTGGTGTCTAAAATTCGGTTTAGATAGGCTTTACGCTAATTATGTCTTTTAATTAACAAAAAGCTTTCAAATTACGCTATTGAGCATAACTCCTAATCTAGACCTCCAACTTATGTGAAATTTTAGGAACATGTTTATAAATCAGAAATAAAGATTATTGTCCTTTCACATTTCCAAAATTCTCATTTTATGGTCAAAAGGGCATATTGGTCAACATTAGGCATTTAACGGAAACATTGGACAATCAACAAGTCAAGTAGCATAAACGTAGAGGGTTATACTATCATGTAACCCGGTCCTAATGGAACTTTAAGGCATGTCTAAACCCATCTAAATCGGGTCAGAACTGAAGTCAAAGCAAAAGTCAAAGTTTTGCGACTTTCGGTTCCGAATCGAGCCTAAATAGAAAATTGTCGGATCAAACAAGCTTAGACCAGTTCTTATACTTATTACCAAGTTATATGAGTGATAAAATGGGTTACACGCCTTCTATATTGTTAATCATGCGTTAAATCAAAATTTATACTTCTGTTGACTTTTTATAAACAACTTTGACCCGACAAATGTCTTAGTTAGATCGGGAATCAGAGGGTGCCCTTTTAAGGGTTTATTGCCCACATAATTACCAACTTATAACTACCTTAAGTTTGACTAATCACTGGACCATTAGTGATTAATCGAAAAAGTCAAAGCTTAGTTACGACGGTTTGACTTTTAAGCTAATAACTAAGCAAAACTCAATTAAGGGTGGTCAAGGATACTTACCAAGGTCTAATGCACGATTAGAGATGCTTGGGGAAAGGCCTTGAGCTCCAGAAATCAGCAGAAGTTGAGTTGGGAATGGATGATCAAAATGTGCAAACATTGGGGCTTTATATAGTGTTCTTGATGGATCAAGATCATGACAAACAAGGCTATACTTGATCCCTGATTATTAACAAGTGTCCCTAAGGCCTAAGAATTAGTTTAGGCAGCTCTTGGTTGTGATTAAGGGCCATATAAGTCGTTTACATGAGCTGAACAGATAACAGATGAGTTGCTGCATCTGGGACCTGCTTACGGACCGTAAGGTCCAGAGTGTTACGGTCCGTAAGGACCTGGTCAGCATGATACATCTTTCAAAAGTTGACAGTTTGGCCCCTGAACTTCCAAACTTGATTTTTAACATGGTTTCTTGCACTGGTAACCCCCAAACTTGACCTTTAAGGATCCCAATTCATAAACCAACTTTGTTAAGTCCCCGGTTATTCATACGATCACCGAAAAGTCTTAAATTTCGACGTTGATGCTTTTAACCCCTCGTATACGAATTTTATCATAACTTTCTTATACAATAACGAAACTTGGTGAAAATTTTATCACGCATTCTAGTGAGCATAATTAATTGTTACAAAGCTTCGAGTTTGCTAAAAGGTCACTCAGATGTATATTTTAAACATGTTGACACATTTAACCCCTGTAGTTTGAAATCTCTCACTTTCTTTCACAATTAGCTTCGTATGATCCATGAATCATTCGTTTAAGGGTATAAACATCATGTATGGTTATTGTATAGTATATTTATCCATTGTTGACATTTTGAACCCTTATATTCACATACTTTTCTTGTTTGTCAACTCTAGTCCTTCTAAGGTAATCCTTTACACGTTCAAAGTTTATGACACGTGTCAATACATTATTGGACATGAATTTTCGAGGTGTTACATCCTCACCCCTTAAAAGAAATCTCGACCTCGAGATTTGCTAAAATGTTGGAAGTACTTTTTGTCGCTTAATGGACTTAACTTCTATAACATATCTGGAGTCTCTCCAAGCTCCCAAAGTGACCCTTATATTAGGTACATGTATCCTTTTGGAGCTTCTTAACCTGTCGATCCTCAATTGATACAGGATGCTCATCACATCATAAATCTGCATACCATTATGTGATAGTGCTTCTTGACTTATTGGCGAAACACATCCTTTAATCACTAGTGTGCAATGTATTGCGAGCTCCGCCAAACTTCTTAAATAGGTTTTAGCTTATAAGCTACTTGATCTTGATACATTCGATTTCCTTTGGATGATTCTATATACTCAGAGCTTAACTAGCCTGATAATTTAACAAATTTGGCACACATTTCCTGGGTGATATCTTTTGTTGAACCTTATTCTTTAACAAGAACTTAGGAGGGTTGTTACTTTCATTAATTCTTGATTTTCTGCCGAATACTGGCAACTTACAGATGATTAGAGATTTTTACGATCTTATTCGTTGTTTCCAATGCAACTTTCAGATCCTGATAAGTGGACTTCCCAAAGTCTCGTCCATCCAACGGATGTTTTGATATTTCATCTATACAAGGTCTCCAAAAGGAGCCACCTTCATACTTATATAACAACCATTATAGAAAAGCTTATCTTAAGGTGAGATGGTTATTCCAACCATTGCTCAAAACTAATCTTAAGGAGTAGCTAATCCTTATAGTTAGTCGAACAAATCGACGATCCTGGGCAGCTGATGACGATTCTTAATCGTTGCCTTATTAGGGTTGCGGTAAATAATGTATAAGCAAAATGAACCGCCTTTCATAATTAACTATACCGAATTCTCAGGATATTTGAGTTAGGCTATTTGAATCCTCTATTTTAAAACTTACTTAATCAGGGTTCGATTCCTCCAATGTTGGTACCGGCCGTCTTGGAGGTTCATAATAATACAGCCCTAAATGGGATATAAATCTTAACTCTACCGGCCTCTCAGAAGGTAAGCAGAGTAATCTTTAGGAGAAGATAATCAAGATATACGGAGGTTACAGAGATTTTTACAAATCTCAGGCTCCAATTCATCCATCATTGCTTGTGTCAAATAAGTGACACATTTATGTTACAAGTTCACGAATTCCTTAATCGGGGACACTTACTTGACAATTTCATTCTGGATATCTCCTTTGAATACCATTAGTTGACTTTAGCACCATATGACCTATCGGAGTATCTTGGTGGTCCCATGCATTAAACCTCCATACTGATCAGGCATGGAAGCAATCTATGGAACTTATTAAGATACACCAATCCTCATATGACGCTTTTATCATACCATCGGGTACTCGGAATCGACAGAGATCAAAGAGATATCAACTACGTATGTTGACGCACTCCTTTTTAGAGAGAGGATACTTCAAAAATTCTATGACTGAAGGTTTCTGACATGAACAGAAGAAATGGTTCTTATGATTTGCCTGTGAGTTTTATCTTACACTTAATATCTGGGGTTCGTACGGGAAAATTTCTAAAAGTTTGCTAAGCTTAAGATCTTATTAGAGACTTAGCAGCACCTGAACCCAGACGTATCTCCTAGCAATCAAATCACAATAAGGGGTTTATCTGGTGTCATTATTAACGTGAATTGCCTCTAATCATTCATCAGGATGGTTTAACGCCTCCATTCTTAATCCTTTTAAACTTAGCTGCAAAATCTATGACAAATTTAGGGCAGTCTCAGCTTTGACTTGTCGTTTCTTAATCTATATAACGTGAGTAGCTGAGGTAGATCCATAATGGATTTATAATAAGCAGGCTTTGAATCCTTAATGTGCCCTTTTATTGTCGTTACTAACCACCAGTACTTATTTGCTTTAAGCTTAGATTTTGGGTAAACTGAATAGAGCACTATCCTAGCCAATGAATTAAAATTTGCGACATACAGTCGACAGTCTAGAACTTTTTATGGCGAGAGTCAGAAAATTCTTATTCCATCTTTTTCCATTTTGTGATGTGGATAATAGGCTTTTCTAATAAGGTCCTTAAAACTTGGACCATCCCAAAATGTATAAGGGGATCTTTCTTGTGGACTTTATTAATGTCCTTACTAATTAAGAGTATTGTCATCGAATGGCTGGGATGCATACTTCACCATGTCCTTTCCAGCACAACCGCTGATACACCTAATGGTTTCTACTTCATCTAACAATTTCTTGCAATCGATGGCCCTTTTTTTTATTATTGAAGTCTCTTGACTTCCAAGAGACGAAGTACTTTTAAGTACTTCCTAAAAAGAATGGGCTCCTTGCCATATATGATTTTGTTTGGTTTATCCTTCGCAATTGAAGTTTGAATATAGCTCTTCTCATGAGCAGTGACATGTGTTTTAAAGCGATAGCATCTGGCTTCTTGAACCTCTTCATGACTTTTATCATAGCCTTTTTGACAACCACGTTAATTTCCATTTTCGGAGATTAACTCCCTTAACATTGAGGTTCACATCTGATGCACCATTTTTATTCGTCGCCTCTGTAGCATTGCGACTGTTGTTTGTCTTTTCTGAGTTTTTCATACTCGAAGCTTTGGTGTTAAATACCAAATTCAGCAAGTGCTTAGGCAATCCGTATCATGTGTCTCCTTGAATTGTTAAAGGCTCATCATAAGGAGTCTTGATAATTACTTGCTTCTTATCACCCACAATATGAGCTTGGTTACCAGACGACCAATTCATTCCTATTACCATATCGAGTCCCTCTCATTTTAATGGGAACAAGGATAGCGGAAAAGAGTGATTCCTAATGGATATGAAGCATCCATCTAATGTTGCTGAAGCAGTCTCTTAGGTACTATCGGCCAATTTACTTTATACTTAACGCTTAGAATTTTAACAGGCAGATTTAATGATTTACAAAATCTATTGTCTACGAAAGACTTATCTGAACCTGAATCAAATAATACTCTAGCATGAGCGTTATTGATAAAGAAAGTACCTGTTGTGATATTGTCATCCTGAATAGCCTCTTGAGCGTCCATTTGAGAGCTTCCAGCTTTGGTCTTCTTGGTCTTATTAGGGCAATTAGTTTTGATGTGCCCTATTTCATTGCAACCATAGCAGGTTGCGTCTCCCAATCTCTTGCAATCCAAAGTCTTATGCTCCTTGGCCTTGCAGATTCCACAGGGTAGAGGCTGGGATTCAAATCTGCATTTCCCGAGGTGGTATTTCCTACAGGTTTTGCATCTGGTCTTTTTACCTGACTGTTGGTTGTTCTTCAAGTCCTTGCATTCATGGGTCTTGTGATCCATCTCTTTACAGATGACACATCCTCTGGTCTGATCATAGAAACATTTTCCGAAGTGTTTCTTCCCGCAAGTTTTACATTCGGGTTTTGCCTCCTTTGGTTTGGACTGGTTATAGTTTGAACCGGTCTTACCCTTTTTGTAACCCTTATTTGGGGTATTATCGCACTTTCGCTTATGATCCTTTAACACACGGTCCACAACGTTGTTTACGGCTGTATCTATCATAGCTTGTAACTCGGTGCTTGATATGTTCAGCCTTGCATCATCATTCTGATCAACTCGACGATTGTGAGCTTCAGAGGAGTCAGCCATGGTGAAGCTTTGAAGGCTACAAACCAAGTAGTAATAATTGGTTTAACTATATGGTGAATTGTCGAATTTGATGATTAAATAGCCATGGTACAAATAAGCCATATAGGCGAATAGATAGTATTAAATTTATTTGAATATGTTTTGCCTAGGTTTTTAAATAAACCATCCTTGGCATTTTAACGGAATATAATCTTTCATATCTATAGACAGGGGACATAAGTCACGACTGTCAATGTCGTACCGACATTTTATATAGTACAAGCTTGTTCCAAAGGACTCTTGATGGCACAGATGCCTTGTCACTAGGGAAATTTTAAAACATAATCGATGATTCCTTTGGATCGGAAGATTTCATAATTCATTGTCTTGACAAGAAGTTATGAAATAAAACTATCTTTTTATGTACATATACTTGCCCGTAGGCATTCATTCCAAATGAAGGTTATGATGTATGCACCATGTTTGACGTTCATTAGCCATGATTCCTATTGATCATTTATGCTAATTAAGGGGTTTGGAAAAAAAATTCCTAATATAAGGATGACAAGTGTGATTTTATCGCATCACTGTTGTCAGGAGTGTTATCATGTTTTAAGATGTTAACAAGGATCTGAATCTCTTTTAAACAGGTTTTACTATCGTATCCAGGTCTTTAATGACATTCAAGCTAGGTTATACCTTTTAAGGTTCTTTTTAATATATATACTGGCAGGAAAGGAATGATAGTTATTTTATTCAAGGTTTTCATTATAATCAACCTCAATTTAATTAAAATATAATTATGGCACAAAAAGCCAAGTCACAAGGACAAAATTATAAGCCAAGATTTTATAGAATCAAGGCATTAAGGCTTGATCAAAGTTCATTACCTTTTCTTGACAGGGAGTTGTAGGCTACGACTGTCTTTAGTCTCAGAGGACGTTAATTATAGCCCGTAGGCATCATATCCCTAATGGATGTCTAAATCACAAAATAAGAAAGGATTTCGGGAGAATCCAGTATAAGGATGATTTATGCGATTTTTATCGAACCACGTTTGCCAGGAATGTTTAACATGTTACAGAGGTTAACAAGAATTTGAATTGGTTCTACCATCTTGGCCTTGTCATATAGGCTAGGTTTACCTTTAAGATTCTTTTAATATTAAGCGCAGATCAATCCTAAATTAAGATGTTTAATATGGACCTGAATCTAATTGAGGAACTACCATCTTGGCCCTGTCTCAACATAATACGTGGCTAGGTCTTGTCCTTTTTAGATTTTGCCATTTTATTATAATGGTAGATCTTATAAAAGGAATGTTATTTTTCCATTTATTTCATTTTTCCATGTCTAGAATGAAAATCTAAATTTAATCATTCCACTATATAAAATAAAAGTACAGACGTGCCCTAGACGGGACTTGAAAGCAATAATGTTGTCCTTAAAGGGATTGAAAGATAAATATGTCCTTATAAGGACTATTAAGGAAACGATCTTCAGCAAAAGGAGTTTCTTCTTCATTTTAATTCTAAATGTTTCCTCCTCAGTTGCACATTTATCCTAATCGCAGTACAAGGCTCTGCATTCCTCGGCTTCGGATGGGGAGGATTTCCCTTACGGCTCCTTTGCTTGGTGATATATTAAAAGTACATAAAATTTGAAAGCAATGGTTCTCCGAATAGAAATGAGAGCATTCCTACGTTAAGTCTAGACTCAGAAGGTCAAGGAATGTGCTACTGTGTCATTGAGATTAAACACAAAAGACTAGTGTTTAATTCACTCAATGTTGGCTCTGATACCAACCTGTCACACCCCGATATTTCCACGTTTTACCGGTGGGCCTGGTGGGGAGTATCGTGACGTAGTTGATATCATCATAGTCAAACAACACAATATATAAATGCACAGCGGAAGCAAAAGATAAATATTTTACAATCCGATATAAAGCACTATCAAAGTATTACAACGGAAAGTAAAGGATCCACAGGTGGATCAAAATAAAAGGAACATTGTTCAACAGACTTCGACATCTAGAGCTTGCGAGACTTGATTATTGATGCCTGGAGTGGCCAGCCTATTACGTATAGTACCTGCACTTAGCCTTTTTGGAAAATACGTCAGTTTACACTGGTAAATACAATTAACTGACTCATTTTGAAAAGGTTTAATAAAAATTGATATGAATGCTCGTGGCACAAATATCTTTTATAACTTGGGATAATTATTTGAATATAATACTTGTAAAAGATTTACATGTCTGTTATGCGTTCAGTAGCCCGGATCGTGCCGGGTTAAAGATCAATAGACACACCACATAGTATAGTCCCGCGGCGAGAAACCAGCGGTTATACCTTAATTAATTGTAAATGCACTGACGGGTGTACGCCTACACCTTTGTGCTAAGGTCGTGGCCATTCTTTGAATGATGCCAAGGATATGCGGGACATGGTCATTAACCCCCCAAAGGCTTTAAGCAAACGAAACAATTTAAACGGTCATCTCGATAATACTTAACCGCCAAACGATTAAGGTCGAATGCCCGACCAAGCGGTATTTTATATACCGTACCCCAAGCCCGTATAGGGAAAATAAGTTAAAAGTATTTACCTGAGCTAAATATAAATTCAATCCCAGCCGTATCAAATCAGCAAGTACAGATAGCTTTTACTGGGCTCCTAAATCTGGAACGAAGGTTTTTAATAACCTATTAGAATCCTAACGGGTCTTTAATTAAGCCTTGACTTAGACCGGTTAGTCTTCACAAGGAAGACACGGTTCAACGCATGATAAAGCGAAGACCGGTTTAGAATGTGGTTTTGGCCCAACAAGCTTGTATGCTTGTTTAATATGGGTTACTTAAACACATTCTTGATTTTGAGGTGAAAACGATATGGTTTGACCCGTTTCGGCTAATATCTGCAAACTAGTTACATAAGCCCATCCGAACGCGAACGTGTGTAACGGTTAACCAAAAGAGTCACATACAGGTTTCCTAAGTTAATATGCCATAAATAAGTTGTGATATCAGTAGGATATCTTCCATTATACCCAAAACGAGTTTAATCTCAATTTAAGCCCCGTAGGGGTATTTTGGTCATTGAAAGATTATAAAAGAGATGAATTTTAAATTCTGAGACTCGGGTCTGAAATAATCAGTAAAACAACTTAATTTAACAGGTTATATCAGTTGGTGATATGTCTTATATGCCAAAATGGTTTTAAACTCATACTAGTTGTTTAATACGCGTAAAAAGCCGTTTTAAGCGATTTCCGGGTTATACAGGAAATCTGAGTTTTCTGATCAGGTTATAAAGTTTAAAATACTTCAGTTATTATATAAAATCAGTAGCAATTGGATTGGTGTCAAAATACTATGTAGAACTCATTTTATAAACAAAAAGGGTATAATCGGTATTACCGAATCAAGGCCATAACCTTAGGTTATGAGCAAGTTAAAAATAATTAAAAATCTTCAAAAATCCCAAAATATTATATTACATCAGTGGGTAAAAGGTTTGGTGTCAAAAATTGGGTTTAGATAGGCTTTACGCTAATTATGTCTTTTAATTAACAAAAAGCTTTCAAATTACGCTATTGAGCATAACTCCTAATCTAGACCTCCAAATGATGTGAAATTTTAGGGATATGTTTATCAATCAGAAATAAAGATTCTTGTCCTTTTACATTTCCAAAATTCTCGTTTTATGGTCAAAAGGGCATATTGGTCAACATTAGGCATTTAACGGAAACATTGGACAATCAACGAGTCAAGTAGCATAAACGCAGAGGGTTATACTATCATATAACCCAGTCCTAATGGAACTTTAAGGCATGTCTAAACCCATCTAAATCGGGTCAGAACTGAAGTCAAAGCAAAAGTCAAAGTTTTGCGACTTTCGGTTCCGAATCGTGCCTAAACAGAAAATTGTCGGATCAAACAAGCTTAGACCAGTTCTTATACTTATTACCAAGTTATATGAGTGATAAAATGGGTTACACGCCTTCTATATTGTTAATCATGCGTTAAATCAAAATTTATGCTTCTGTTGACTTTTTATAAACAACTTTGACCCGACAAATGTCTTAGTTAGATCGGGAATCAGAGGGTGCCCTTTTAAGGGTTTATTGCCCACATAATTACCAACTTATAACTACCTTAAGTTTGACTAATCACTGGACCATTAGTGATTAATCGATAAGTCAAAGCTTAATTACGACGGTTTGACTTTTAAGCTAATAACTAAGCAAACCTCAATTAAGGGAGGTCAAGGATACTTACCAAGGTCTAATGCACGATTAGACATACTTGGGGAAAGGCCTTGAGCTCCAGAAATCAGCAGAAGTTGAGTTGGGAATGGTTGATCAAAATGTGCAAACATTGGGGCTTTATATAGTGTTCTTGATGGATCAAGATCATGACAAACAAGGCTATACTTGATCCCTGATGATTAACAAGTGTCCCTAAGGCCTAAGAATTAGTTTAGGCAGCTCTTGGTTGTGATTAAGGGCCATATAAGTCGTTTACATGGGCTGAACACACAACAGACGAGTTGCTGCATCTGGGACCTGCTTATGGATCGTAAGGTCCAGAGTGTTACGGTCCGTAAGGACCTGGTCAGCATGATACATCTTTCAAAAGTTGACAGTTTGGCCCCTGAACTTCCAAACTTGATTTTTAACATGGTTTCTTGCACTGGTAACCCCCAAACTTGACTTTTAAGGATCCCAATTCATAAACCAACTTTTTTAAGTCCCTGGTTATTCATACGATCACCGAAAAGTCTTAAATTTCGACGTTGACGCTTTTAACCCCTCGTATACGAATTTTATCATAACTTTCTCATACGATAACGAAACTTGGTGAAATTTTTATCACGTATTCTAGTGAGCATAATTAATTGTTACAAAGCTTCGGGTTTGCTAAAAGGTCACTCAGAAGTATATTTTAAACATGTTGACACATTTAACCCCTGTAGTTTGAAATCTCTCACTTTCTTTCACAATTAGCTTCCTATGATCCATGAATCATTCGTTTAAGGGTATAAACATCATGTATGGTTATTGTAAAGTATATTTATCCATTTTTGACATTTTGAACCCTTATATTCACATACTTTTCTTGTTTGTCAACTCTAGTCCTTCTAAGGTAATCCTTTACACGTTCAAAGTTTATGACACGTGTCAATACATTATTGGACATAAATTTTCGAGGTGTTACAGTTATCCTTTGGGCTTGTTCCCAGTTATCCTTTGGGCTTGACCCCAGTTATATTGGGCTTGTCCCCAGAATTATTGGGCTTGTCCCCAGTTACTAACTTTTCTCTTATATTGGCTTAGTCCCAAGTTATGCTCTGTTTCAGGTTTTTGAAGTTAAACAGCTAAGGATCCTTGATCCTTACCTTCTTCTAAGGTTTGTCTTTTGGTTATCCTGATTATAAATGTTAAAAGGTTAGGATCCTAACTTGGATTCTCAGGTATGATCCTTGATCACTTTGATTTTATTCATTATTTATATAAGTAACCCTTATCCTTTGACAACAGAACTTATGATCCTTCAGTTGTATAAATTTTCTGAATTTACCGACTATAGGATATTTGATCCTTGATCATATCCTAAAACTTTTAAACATGATTTACTAAACCTTTATCTTTTACTTACAAATTCAGGGAAAGTGAATAACTACAATAGAAAGACAAAGGATTTACAAGGATAACAACACAAGAAATAGCCAAAAAGTTAAAGTTTTCTTTATTCACAAAACTTAAACCCTTTTAAGGTTGTCAAAATTGCCAACCCAAATTTCTACCAGCAATACGTGGCCCGTCCACTTGGGTTGGCAAAGGGTGTCCATTGTTAACGGGTCTTAAGAATGCAGGAAATAAAAGATGGCAGGATAACAAGTGGGTTCATCCCCCAAACAGAGGATCCCTTCACCACCTATTATCCTACCTATTGTCTAAGGATCCTTGATCCATAATCCTAAAAACTATTGTTCAAAGTACAACCCAACATTGTTTCAAAACATCACAACCAAAAAACTTTCAAATCCTAAAAAATGGGCTCCTGCCGCGTCTAGAAGTGTCCATCATCGCCCATTTCTGCAGCTCACACCTTGGCTGCATCACCACCAGCCTGATCCTTCCCACTGCCACTTGCCTCAATCGCCAAGACCTCGGTAGCCTCTTCCTCATCCTCTAGCTCAGCCAGCTTTGCCTTCCAGCCCTCTTTGTCCCAGGTGGTCCTGTCGAAGTCAGGATCCTCAGCCTCCTGGGCCATTTGCAGCTTGATCTTGTACATGGTGATGGCAGCTGAGACTTTAGCATCCTCCCGCAGGTCGTGCTTCTCATGATTTGCATTTATCTGGGCCATGACCACCTGCTGCTTTGCCAAGTTCAGATCCTTCTCAAGGCGAGAGATAGTTTGATCCTTGGCCAGGAAGAACTTTTGGAACTCTTGATGCTTTTTCTCCGCCTCTTCAGCATAAGCATCCAGCAGTATCTCGATCTCGGCGAATTTCTGCATAAAGGCAAGGTAAAGTTCAAGATCAGTGATCCTCAGGTGGGCAGGATAATCAAGCAGGATCAGTGATCCTTACCTCAGCAAAGTATTCTTGAAACTGGTGGCGGATAAGAGGCAAGCCTTCAAGATTATCAGCCTCAAAGGCTTTCCTTTTCTTTCCCTTGGAGGTGACAGGCTTTAGGACCACGGCACTCGGGCTAGCAGCAGTCTTCTTCTTCCCAAACCTGGGAGCAACAGCAGTAAGATCGGTAACACTGAAGCGGGTGGTAGACCTTGAGGATTTTCCAGCACCTATCCATCCAAAACAATAGATAAGTATTCTCGTTTTATCTACATTTTTAAATTTAATCAAATACAAACTCGGATACTTACTTGACATTGTAACTGAGCCTGAGGATACTTCTTGAGAATCCTTGGTATTTGCTTGAAATGATCTTATAGCAGGATTAAGACTCTGGAAAGCAGCAAGCCTTTCCTTGGTTGCAGGTGATGTGATGATATGTGAAACAGAAATAGCTGCAAAATAGAAACAAAGGGGTTAGTGATCCTCAACAAAAACAGGAGTATCCTATGATCCTTCTATAAAGATCCTCTATCCTACCATGAGTGGCCCATTTCTTGGGAGATCCTTCCCATCTGGGATAGAATCCCTCCTGACGAAGAAAAAACGTTTCTTCCACTTAGTATCATTTTTGGTGGTCTTGAGGATTGGCTGTTCTTCACCAGGCTTGTGTTTGAATAGAAAGCGGTGTGAACCATGGCTTACAAGGTTGTATAGTTCAGACAACTCCGACATTCCGAACTCAATATCCTCCTGCTCAATGATCCTCTCAAGGGTAAATAGAACCCTCCACATCATTGGCATGGCCTGGATATAGGATATGCCGGTAAGGGAGAAGAAAGATTGGGTAAAAGCAGGAAAAGGATAGGAGTATCCTATAGAGAATGGGGTGACTGGAAATGCAACCCAGGTTTCAGAGATAAAATCACTCAGGACGGTAGGGTCAAAGGGTTTGAAAACAGTGTTCGCCGAAAAGCAATGGCGAATCCTGTCGATCTCGGGATCGGTGAAGCAGCAGCGTTCCTTCGGAGAATCTTCGATGATCCCTTGGCTTTTTAAAGGACTGTCTTTTTGATGATCCTTAGCAGGGGATGATCTTAGCTTCATTGTGATTCGAAGATTTTGAGAAAGAAGAAGAACAGAGTAAGAAAGAGAAAGGGGAGAGAAGTACCTGCCTGATCTTCGAATGAGGATTGAAAGGATGTAACGCACGAACTTAAATGCTTCCTAACCCTTATCTCTAACTTGAATTTATATTCATGATTTTGCAGGGATGTTGTTTCAAGTGACGTAGGATCTGCAATGGATAGTTCAATCTTAACGGCTATATATCCGTTAGTTTGTTGCGGATAAGATCAAGAAAATATAACTCGCTAATTTACACTTTACTCCTTATATTTTGGGGGCAATTGTTAGGGGAGGATTTTTACATCCTAAGGATCACGGATCCTCAAATGCTACTAGGATCATGGATCCTCAAATGCTACTAGGATCATGGATCCTCAATTCTGTTTGAATTAAGGATCCTCAGTAGGTGTTGCAGGATCAGGATTCAGGATCCTTATTGTTATCCTTATACTAACAATTGTCTACCTTGTACGTAAACTTGTTTTGCAGGAACAAAGGCATGGACCAAGTTTCACCGAAATTCCTGGAGCATATTCCCTTAATATTCCGCACGTGTTTGACCATTATGGACGTTATGGAGATCGTGGGGAACTTGCACGAATTGCGGATAGTTAGTTAGACTGGTTATTTCTAATTTAAAATGGGGATAACAAGCTTGAGTAGAACACTTAGTTAATTTTGGCAAAAAACACACACTCTCGCAACAGCTCTCAAACAGCTCTCGAACACTATTTGGCGATTTCATACATTTAATTGCACATTGCACACTAGTGATCCTTGTAACAAGCTTGTTATCATCCCGAGTTGTAAACTTCTTTTGATTAATCTTAGTTGGTGATCGGTAGTTTCCATCACCCGAGGTTTTTTATGCCAGAGATCAACTCTTGATCAAGGGATTTTTCCTCGTATAAATCCTTGTGTCAATTGTTCTTTACATTTCTGAGTGATCCTTAATACTGTTCATTGATTCAAGCATCATACCTCACAACAAAAGATTTGGTTGTATTATCTTGGCTTGATTTTTGACCAAAACAACTAGTATAGAAGTATGGATTGAGTATTGAAATTGTATAACTAAGTATTTGCATATGTCAAATGTATAAACTCTCGTATTTATGATAGTTGGTATTTAAAACAAGTATGTTTTTATCCAAAAATAGAAATACAAGGCGAGCTTTCTAATTAAAGGAAGTTATAAAAAGCGAGGCGTTACACCCTAGGTCCTTTAGCACTCACCCGGTTAACATTTTCAAATAAGTTTAGTCATGTGACCTGCACATGAGTGTAGATAGGTAATTTTACTTATTTTTTTATAAATTAAATATATATATATATATACACACACACACAACAAAACCCATCTCTCTTTCTCTCAACTATCCCCCCACCCTCCCAAAAACCTCCACCACCGCTAAATCCCGTCGCCGCCACCGTATCTAGCAACCACCACCACCAATTCGAGCCCTACCACCACCTGATCCAGCCTCCACAAACACACATCTCTAAGTAACCCTAAACCCTAGATCCATCGAATTGAACATGATTCGATCAAAGTTCGTAAGAATCACCATAGGGCTTTTGATCATGGAATGTAAACGAGTAAAAGCACAATAGAAATTACCCTGTAAGGCATTACAACAGAGCAGGAAGAACTTGGCCGGAGTTCTAAGACTCCGGCGAACTTTGGTTGGAATGTTTGATAATGGGCTCTTCTCTCATGTTATGCGAAAACACAAGTCTACCCTTCTTGGAACTACCAATCCTTTGAATAACAGATTTAATTCCTTCAACAATTGGTTTTGCAACACCATAAATAGGAAAACTAGTTTCTCTAAAATTAGGTGCACCTTCTACTCTCTCGGGTAAATTCAATTGTTGACAGCCCGGACAATGATCACTTTTAAGAACGGTTTGACTTCCAATAACATCCCCGGTTCATTTGTAGTGGGTGGTTACGGTGGTTTGACTTTTGATAATGAAGAAGAAGATAACGAGTATTTGAATGTGGTGAGTGTGTGTTAATAATGGGGAAGAAGACAGTGTAAAAAGACTTTAATGCCCTCACATGTTGTGCACATGACCAATCTTAACGTTTAAAATAATCTTGGTTAGTGCGAAAGGACCTATGGTGTAATGTGTTTTTCAAATAAAGGATTGCGAATGTAATTATTGAAGTTAAAGGCTATCCACTGCAATCCAATACAAACATAAATGACGAAAAGAGTAACTTACCTATTATTTTTTTTATCACATTCGTTTACACCATCAAATAAGTACATCCTTCTAAATTACAAGTTTAGACAATTAGAAAGCAAAATTAAACTGTACGTTTTTTATCACATTGGTTTACACCACCGAACTAATACCAACAGAATTCCTTTCGTGTCTTCACTGTTAATTTGGATTTAAAATCGAACTTGTGTTTAATCAACAACCCGCTGCAACGCGCGTGTTAGTGTTAACTTGTTAAATACCAAAATGAAATAAAGTAAAATGAAACATTCTTATTGGTTGGAATTTCTTATTTTTTATTATTACAAAAAAAAATTCCTCTTATTTGAACTTTCCACTATATATATATATATAGGATTAGGTTCATTTGTGAACAACACTCTTGATAGTGAACTGTGTGAACTCATCCTAGCCTTTGATTATCAATACACAAGTATAAATCAATGGCCATGATTTGAAATTTCTTCTTTATTATTCTTACTAAAAAATTCCTCTCATTTGAACTATCCGCTATATATATATATAGGCCAGATATTGTACAATATCCCTTATCCTACAAATTGTACGCGATGACCACAGCCGTTAGATCTTCTGTCTATCAAACCCGGACATGTTCATAAATTCGCTTGGGACTCACAAACTCTGACTCCCAAAAATGATTATTCGCATGTCATGTCCAAAATCGCATGGCTTCACAAACCCTGACATTTTCATAAATCGCATGGACTCACAAACTCTGACTCACAAAAAAGGTTGTTCGCATGTTATATCTAAAATCGCATGGCTTCACAAACCCTGACATTTTTCATAAATTGCATGGACTCACAAACTCTGACTCTCAAAAAAGGTTGTTCGCATGTTATGTCCAAAATCGCATGGCTTCACAAACCCTGACATTTACATAAATCGCATGGACTCACAAACTCTGACTCACAAAAAAGGTTGTTCGCATGTTATGTCGAAACTCTGACTCACAAACCCTGACTCACAAACCCTGACATTTTCAAAAACCGCATGGACTCACAAACTCTGATTCACAAAAATGGTTGTTCGCATGTTATGTCCAAATTCGCATGGCTTCACAAACCCGGACTCAGAAACTCGGATAATAATCATGTACGCATAGGAAAAATGAATTAGGGACACCTGTAGGGCTATTATCGTCGCGTACGTAATATATGATTAGGGAATTTGTATTCTACACTTTCTATATATATATATAGGGTCAGGATTTAGAGAAAACGGCAGAAAGTGTCAGAACGGTGAGAATGCTTATGGATCGTCCGATCAAAACAATCTATGGACTAGATTGGCGCGGTGGCGTTTTCGTAAATAACACGAATTCTATTAAGTGGACGCACTTCATTAAGGGTAAAAATGTCTTTACACTTCTATACCAAAACGCCAAACTAACGAATAAAACGTCATTACGAACCAAAACACATCCCTATATAAAAAAACATCCCAGACCTAAAATCAAACCCCCCCAGAAACTCTGAAACACCATATTTTCTACTATATACCATTCATCCTACAAACGCCAAAATCCCCAAAACATCAAACACACCTACTCAAAAAACACCATAATTTACTATATACCAATCATCTTAGAAAACGCCAAAACACTCAAACATCAAAGATTCCAAAAAAATCGACGTTTCTTTCAGATACACTATTTACTCAGTAAAACGCCAAAAATGGCAAATATCTTTTCTTGTATATTCAATATTGTTCTACACCAAAGTTTCGGAGGATGCATTCTTCCCTGAGGTGTTGTGACTCAAATAACATTTTGCTGAATGAGATGGACAAATCAAAAACAAAAAGATGCTGGTGTCAGACTTATGTCATATTTTTTGTGTTTTGTTATTGATGAATATTATAATGGCATGAACAGACGAATGACACTGATGAGTGGTTTGAAGATACATATTCAAACAAAAAACTCATGTCATTTTGTCTTTCCAAATGGCCACAAAAACACAAGCATGACAAAGCCAAAACGCTAGTGAACATGTTTCAAAGAAGAAAGAGACTGATGACAGTGAAGATTTGGAAGATGAATTGTTTCTATTTTTATTTTTTTTAATTTTCTTTTTCTGTTGTTTGTTATGTATCTTTCAACTTAGAATAAAAAAATACATTATATTAATAAAACACCAAACAATCATAATGCTTGTGAAAATGCCATAATGCAGTAAAACGCCAAAAACTTCCAGAATATAATAAAAGTAATTTGCAGAAGTATTATTAAAATTTGAAAATGAAAAAAACGCCAAAAACTACTTAAAGCCATTAAAAAACACCAAGCTTGGGAGATGGAAAGTCTAGGACCCTAAAAACTCATAAAAAGCTGAATAAAAACAGTAAAAATACACAGTAACTGAAAAGACGGCTACTTAATTAATATCATTTATTATAAATAAAATCCTGCCTAAACTACCCGCCAAAAAACATCCTATAAGAGAGACGTCTCTGCACAATTAGCTGATCACAAACCAAAAACAACGCCATATTTCCTAAAAACCATTCACTTTAAAAATGAAAAAAAAAATAATAGTTAAAAAAGCCACAGATGCGGAACCTCGTTTCTTCTATATTGAGTATTGTTCTGAATGAAGTTTCACTGAATGGATTCTTCTCTGAGGTGGATATCTCTATAAGTTTTTGCTGAATGAGATGGACAAATATTCAAGAAAAAGAGACTGATGACATTGATATGTCATCATGTCACTTTGTTCTTGATGAATATATTGATGGCATGAAGGGATCAATACATTAGAGGAGGTGTTGGTCTTCAACATGTCATCAAACAGGTATATATCAACCCACAAAAAAGGATGCCACAAAAAATAAGCATCTTCTAAAGACGGGTGGTATGTAGGAAAATAAGGATCTGCATAAGGTATTCAAAAACAGTTTCAAAACGTCAAAAAGGTTATAGTAGAAGAGGCTGATGACAGTGAAGATTTGGATGAGAAATTAGATTATAATTTTTAATTTTTTTTTCATTTTCTATTTTTTGTTATCTAATTCTCTGTTGTTTATTATCTAATTCTCTACTAATAAAGAAATTGAGTATAAAACGACAAAAACTACAAACACCAAAACGTCTGATAGTGTGAAAACTGAGAACGGATGCTAGCAAAGCACGATGTTGCTATATAAAATGCCAAAAAGCACCAAACAAAGTATTATTGGAAAATTCAACAGTAATTCACAGATGAAATTGAACGAAACAATAATTGCTAAACAGTAAAATGAAGAGACGGTAACATTAATGACAAACATTTATTATATTAAAAGCCACTACATGGAAAATTGAATTTATTTATCTTTTCAAAATGCCATAATTTCCTGTCACATTATAAGCATGTATCCTACATGGCACAAAACTTGATAGAAAAAAAATAAATAAACATCAAGAAAAAATTACTGATGTTTTACATTACAGGCCTGCATCCTGATCTAAAAACAATAAAAACGCCAAACATACTTAAAACACCAAAATATTTACTATGATCATGATATAAAAACAATAAAAACGTCGTGTATTTATTAAACGCCAAAAAATGGAAAGGTGATGAGACACGCGTTTAAAAAAAGAAATATGAAAGGACAAAAAAGCCCATCCGCCCTTCTCTATGTCGGGTGACACGTGTTGGGCCAGAATGTGTTCTCACACTTTGAGCGTTTTCTCCTGATCCCGTTTCTATATATATAAGATTGGGTTCATTTGTGAACAACCCTCTTGATACTGAACTGTGTGAACTAATCCTAGCTCTTGATTATCAATACACAATTGTAAATCACTGGCCATGATTTGATTAAGATTTGATGATGTAAATCAATGGTCATAATTTGTTCACTCAATTTACAAATACACTAGTGTTCACTCTAGAACTCCGCCATATATATATATATATATATATATATATATATATATATATATATATATATATAGGAATAAGTTAAAATGAGAACCACCTCGAGTTGTAAGAACCAGCGAGAACCACCCCCGCGGGGGGCCGTTGACCACGATTTTTTTTTTACAACTAGATGTGTATATTTTAACACCCTACGTAAAGTTTGGGTTTAAACGGCGCGCCCGAGGGGGTAGTTTTTTACGCCCAAAGTTTGGTTAAAAAAAAATAAAAATTAAAAAAAAATAAAAAAACCCAAACTTTGGGCGTAAAAAACTACCCCCTCGGGCGCGCCGTTTAAACCCAAACTTTACGTAGGGTGTTAAAATATACACATCTAGTTGTAAAAAAAAAATCGTGGTCAACGGCCCCCCGCGGGGGTGGTTCTCGCTGGTTCTTACAACTCGAGGTGGTTCTCATTTTAACCTTCCCCTATATATATATATATATATATATATATATATATATATATATAGGGCTAGGCTAACAAGAAAACGCACTTGAGTTGGAAAAACCCATTAAAGTTTATGTTACAAAACTTGAGAAAGAAATAAGACGTGCAATATATATAATTTCAAACATTTCAAGCCAATAAAATGTAAAAACGTAGAGTAACATTAAATAGTAGAAATAAAAACCATTAAACCAAAAATCTGTACGAAACATATCATATTTTATTATATTATACTATATTATATTAGATTGTATTGTAATGCATCATATTTGTTATTTATTATGTTATGTTCTAGTATATCATATTCTATCCTTTTGATATGGTTTCAAATAATATTAAATGCTATGATAGGATTGGATATATCCGATATAATATGATATCTAGTATTATATCATATCACATAACATTATATCATGCTATCAGTCTTTCCAAACAAGTATTATAGACCGGAAGTTCGACCGTCAAGAAACCCAAAAATGATTTTTTTTTTTTTTTTTTTTTTTTTTGTTAGATAACCTTACCGTTGATCCATAAAATAAAATAAAAATCAAAAATTTTTAATTTTTGTTGATTTTTTACAAACATATTATCCGTATAAAAATATTATGTTTTCATATTGCATTAGTATTCAACTATAATGAATCACAAATCCAAGAAAGAAAAAAGAAACATAATTTTGATAAGTTTTGTCCAAATGGTTTTTAAATCTGCTTCACATGAGTTAAGTTATATTTGGTTTTTTCTTTTCAAAAAGTTTTTTTATACCATACGATACACGTTTTTGAGGGGTGAAATTAACAAGTTTTAAATTCATATTTTAAGAAAGGGGGTACAAAAGTAAAGAAGGGGTGCATTTAGCCCTCCACTTAATTATTTATTGAAGTTTTTTTTTTCAAGAATCAAAACTATGGACTTTAAAAATCAACTCTATACCAAGTCAATCCCTTAGAATTCGAGTCGAGCTTGGGGTGGTTATGGCTTGACTCACCTACATGTTTATTAAATTGTTCTTAGTCAACTCCATACCAAGTCAAGAAGTTAGTCGAAAAATGAATTTGGTTTAGAGTTCTAGTCGAGTTTGAGCTGGTTATGCCTAGACTCACCTACATGTTTATCAAATTGTTCTTAGTATATATGTAACAGAATATATTATCAGTCTAAACTTCTTTCTACATCATCGCTTGTAAAATAATTACAACCATTCAAAAGCCGAAGCAAATGTTAAACCCTTGAATAAGTATTTAAATGTTACATCTATTATAGGAATCAATTACAAGATACACTTAAAATTATAAAATGGTGTATATTTCTGGAAAACGTCAAATCTTAATCAATCATCACAACCAACTATCTAAATTGTCATTAAAACTAATCTTCAAATCTTAATCAATCATCACAAAGTTCAGAAAGTTTGAATCCATTCCCATATAGCTTCTCTCCTTTCTGTGCCAAACTAAATATTTACGATTCTTGAAGAACACCATCCTTGGGAGTCCAGAAACCACGTCAACAAACCGCATTGTTGGGTCCAGAACCACCCGTAGTTTCATACTGTTGTTATTATTTCTGTCGAGCCACACATCGGTTTCACCTTGAGACTTGTGAAGGTGCATCTTTAGATGAATAGTCTCGAAACAGTTGGCCATACCACAATTGCAAGTTTTGGATCATCATGTTGTGGCAGCTTTAAGGTGTTTTGAACCAACCGAAAAACAGCACCACCTCCACATAGCTCCTGGAGAAAAACAGTGTTAAATATTATGAAAATAAAATGTTTATTGTGCTCAGAATACACATTTACAAAAGGAATGATTTAGATAAAAAAAAAAAAAACTGTGGCCCATATGACTTAATTCCTTTTAAGCTATTGTACCTTATTCTCAACAAGGCGCTCACGAAATAACATCTGTCACCCCACCTCAACAAAGATGAGTAGTTACACGGACATGGTGATAGATTCCTATGAACAATCACCATGCTATCAAGATTTAACACGCATTCTTCAGTTCCCTGCATCAGGAATCAGTCAGTATAATTAACAGCAGAAAACAATATAAACCAAGAACTGAAGATAACTAACCATTGAGTCCGTACGCTACTTTCGTCAACTGGAGGCAGAAGATGCGTCTGAAGCGGCAGTGGTGAACTAGGGTTTACCAACAGTGGCAGTCAGAAGCGGCGCTGAATAAAATAGAGAATTAGGGTTTGATTTATAATGGTGCGCTCACGTGAGATTTTCCAATTTAACCCCTCGTTTTTGCACTATTTATCTATTAATTACCCTTCTGGCCCTTTTATTTAGTGTGTTTGCAAAGACTAAAAAATTATGTAGTTGTGTATATGTGCTTATGATATACTTCAAACTACTTGACTCAATCAACAATACTTAACCATAACCTAGCCAACTACTTTACCATCGATTAAACACATAAACATGTGACTAAATACACTAACCCCTGACCTGTTTCAGACCCGTATCCATGACCCGAACTGAACCCGTCAAGATTATCCAACATTCACCCCCATAATCTTGACGTTGGTTTCTTCTCCTTAACTGAAACACACAGGTTCATAGCTCGCTTGCTTGATCGGTCCACATAGATCCGACTCTATTTTTACTCTTGATTCTTGCTCAATCACTTGCTAACTTGATCTTCGCTGTTTTTTTACTCACCTATTTTGGCAGGCCTATACCTCTTTCACTCCGTACGGTTTGTTACCAATTCCACACCTAAACAACATCTCGTTCAACTCTTGAATCCCACCGGTAAGCCGCTTCCCGATCACCTCACAACGCTCTCTTTCTCTTGACTACAACTAGAGGTGCTTGCTACTTGCTTCCATTTTTTTTTGGCCCTTATTTTCCTTTTGTGACTTGAATCGTGACTTCAAAATTCAGATTTGAAATTGAATTATAACTCAATATTAATCCACCGAACCATTATGAAACCACCATTATCAATATTAAAATGTAGTTCATAATATTATTCCAAACAAAGAAATCCGACTTTAGCTTGTCTCTTGTTCCTTAATCTGATGGTAACCACAACTTCTTCACCTCCATGCCTTTTCAAAAATATTGCATGACAATCTCTATCGACATCAACGAATCACACAGATTTGTTTCCACTTTTTGTTCACACATAACACATTCACGTTCACGTAGAACACCTTTTTTCTTTGGTTTCCTCTTCTTAACCAAATCACACATAATCCTTCTTCAACGAATCACGCAGATTCTTTTTGTGGCTCTCACCAAACCTTTTCACCACTCTTGTAGGTCCGTTTTTCTCGGAGGATCCGATACGTAACCTATCCTTGTTTATCACAACACTATCACGAGTGCGGAATCCCACGTAATGGTGCAAACCAAACAAACGTAAAGTAAAGCGAGTAATACAAACAGATAATCAAAGATTCACTTTAGATTAAAAGGACAAGAACATTCACAAACATATACACACAATGTTTGTCGATAAACTCTCTGGTTTCAATATGCTCTCGTAGAGCTAACTGTGAAATATGCAAAGCTATTTATACTAAACCTTGAACGAAAACACTATGGACGAAATCACTAGTGATTTCGCCATACATGTCTCACGAAATCACTAGTATTTCGTTACTTTGATGTTGGGCTTGGTCTTCGTCCAAATCATGTACAGCCCACATATTAAAAGCCCAATACAAGTCAAAGGCTCAACATAAAAAGAAACGGCCCAAGACATGCATTCTGTTATAATCTTGGCACAATTTCAACATAGGACAAAGTTGTGACATCACCATGACATCACAATGATGATGTCATGGTGAAGTGTAAACGGGAATTGCTTGCGGCGTTCCGTGCTTCGCATGTCGAACTCTTGGGCGCACGACGGAGGAATGTCGTGACGTCGGGCTTGAGTCGGACCTAACCGTGTCGAAACCAAGTCGAACTGAGCCGAGTCGAACCGAGCCGAGTCGCGTCCACATAAAGTGTACCAACAAACTCCCCCTTGGACGCTACTCATGAGGTTCGTCTTCTTTGTCTTTTGTGTCGGAGGATCTTCAAAGTCTTCACGCGTCGTAAGTAGAAAATGTGTCAACAAACTCCTTTTTCATTTAGGTAGTGTGTTAACAAACTCCCCCTTAAAATGAACTCTCCATTGAGTTATGCTCGTGAATCTTTTGACTTGTCAATTCTTCAGATCCTTGTGGTGTTGATGAGTGATCAACTGCAATCCGATCATCTTGATCTTCTAATTGCATCAACGTCGTGTCTTCACTTTACGGCTTGTCATCTGACACGTTCTCTTCGCCTTTAGCGGATTCTGATGTCTTATCTGCACATACAAGAAAGCTAAACAACGTAATGAGAACAACCGTTTGGAATTTAGACAATTTAAACAAAAGACACATATGAGATCAAATCTCAATCAATCACCGACCGACAATGGTTTGAAAGTTTAGAAAATGATCAGTTTTAATCCTTTAACTTTCAAAACTTGTTAACTTCGACTATTTATGAAGGTTTAATTGTTTTCCGGCTTAGAATCAGGATTTTGGGTATGGTAGACTCGAGTTCCAACATCGGCTAATCAAAACATGTTTTACGAATTACACTACAACATAAATTAAAAAGCGGTTAACTACGAAAGACAATAAGATAAAGAAATTTGTACAAGAAAGAACTTTTTGCGAGTTTCAAGGTAAGAGAATCATTACCAGCTTACGGTCTTTGTCAAAACGGTTTCTGATTTCTGTTTAAAGCTTTAGATAAGTATTCTACCACAATTATCGGTATTGTTGTCCACCTAAGCTCAACTTATCAGATGTAATCATAATTAGGAGATATGATTTACGGTAAGAGTTATACTTACTTGTCGGTGTTCATCCACTCACGACACATTCCCGTATCAAGGTATGCACGAGAGTTCATCTTACCGGTGAGTATACTACTTATCATCCGTTTGACCATATAAAAGATGTGAGAAACTCACTTATTTTGATTGAAAACAAGCCCTATGTGATAGAATCACTTATTGATGAGGAACTTGATTTTCGATGCATGAGGGCACAAGAGCAAGTCCGTGAACAGGTCAGTACTTTCGTACAGCAGAGAGACGAACTTGACTCCCGGATAAATGTGATATATTATCACTTGTTTTGTGGACATGTGATTATTGATCACTTATTGAGGTCGAATGCAATATGTACACGTATGTATAGTATCATGGAAGATCTTAGACTTCGTCTCCGTTATTTTTACGGTTTGATACAACCATGATACCCAGATGATAAGACAGCATAAAGACCGAATATTTCAGAACCTCGGCAATCAATCAAACGAAATTTCGGTACTAAGACCATATGCCAATGAATGGTTCCCACCTGACTTGAAGTCTGTTAGGTTTATATCATCCTGCACATTTTAGTCTGATTGTGAGCCTACCGATACATCGTTAATAAAGCTACTTATCATTTTTCAATTTTTCTTTTGACCATATTGACAGACCACACTAGTGTATATCATCACTTTCCCTTCTTTTCTCCAAGAAACTCATTTTTGGTTTTCTATTGTTTTTGAATTTTTGATTTTTCAAACTTAAAGACAGAAAGTAAACGACATATTTTTGGATTTTTGAATTTTCCACATGTTTTTGTATTTTCTGAAATTTCTCCCCCTAAAATGCGAAAAGATAAATAAACTGAAAATCTTTTTGGAATTTTTGAAGCTAAAGAAAATATTTACAAAAAAACGATCAGCCGAACGAAGTTTACTCTTGTTTCAACTTAATACCATTGACCAACAAAAGATAGTCAAAACGAGATTTGTCAAAAGCTTTTATAAACAGGTCAGCACGCTGTTCATCAGTGTGGATTTTAACAACATCGATTAATCTTTTGTCAAAACAATCACGTATGAAGTGATACTTAATATCGATGTGCTTGGTCTTGGAGTGTTGGACAGGATTTCTAGTGATAGATAAAGCAGCATTATTATTAACAAAAATAGAGGTAGATAGGAATTCAAAACCGTAGTCGCGCATTTGTTGCTGAATCCACAAAACTTGAGAACAACAACTTGAGGCAGCAATGTATTCAGCTTCACAAGTTGATGTAGCGACACAAGTTTGCTTCTTGCACTGCCATGTGACTAAGCGACTTCCTAAGAATTGACATCCAGCCGTTGTGGATTTCCCGTCTATTTTGCATCCGCCAAAATCTGAATCACTAAAAGCAACCAAGTCAAAACCATCATCCCTAGGGTACCAAAGACCGGTGTCCGGGCAACCCTTCAGATAGCGAAAAATCCTTTTGACAGCTCCAAGATGAGATGCTTTTTGGTTGGCTTTATATCTTGCAAGCAGGCACATTGGATACATGATATCAGGCATCGATGCTGTGAGATACATGAGAGATCCGATCATAGCGCGATAATAGGAAGAGTTGACACTTTCTCCCTTCAAGTCCGGAGTAATCCCGTGATTAGTCGGAAGTGGGGTACCAATGGGCGTTGCATCAGACATCTGGAATCGGCTCAAGATGTCTCCAACATATTTAGTCTGATGGATGAATATCCCAGACTCAGTTTGTTGAACTTGTAGGCCCAAAAAGAAATTCATCTCTCCCATTGCGCTCATTTCGAACTTTTCCTGCATAACACGTTCAAATTGCCTGCACAAAGCATCGTTAGTAGAACCAAAAATGATATCATCAACGTATACCTGTACCAACAAAAGATCTCCATCCTGTTCCTTGATGAAAAGAGTACAGTCGATAAGACCCCGGCGAAAACCGTTCTCCAGCAGATAAGTAGATAAGGTTGCATACCAAGCCCTTGGTGCTTCATGTAATCCGTAGAGAGCTTTGTTGAGCAACCAAACCCGATCGGGATGGATAGGATCTTCGAAACCTGGAGGTTTTTCGACATACACCTCTTCTTCAACAATACCATGTAAGAATGCGCTTTTGACGTCCATCTGATAGACTTTGAATCCTTTAAAAGAAGCATAAGCTAGAAAGATCCGAATAGCCTCCAGACGTGCAACTGGTGCATAAACCTCGTTGTAATCAATGCCTTCAATTTGACGAAATCCCTGAACAACCAATCTCGCCTTGTTGCGAATGACCACTTCACGATCATCCTTTTTGCACTTGTAAACCCAACGGGTGCCAATTTTCTTATAGTTGTCGGGTTTTTCAACAAGTCTCCAAACACCCAGCTTTTGAAATTGCTGCAGTTTGTCCTGCATGGCTTCAACCCAAGAATTATCTTTTAAGGCTTCTTTCCAAGATTTCGGTTCTTCTTGAGAAACATAACAAGCGAAGGACCAATCATTTTGAAGACCAGATTCTCTAATGGCTGAATACAAACCAGCACTTTGGTTGTTTCTCAGCTGATTACGCGTCTGCACTCCTTGTTGGACATCTCCTATGATATTCTGCTGTGGATGGGTATCGTGTATCCTCATTTCAGGATTTTCAGGAACACGAGCATTAACACCCAAATTGTGAATATTAAGATCAACAACCAACTCCACACCTGGAATATGCGTAGAAGTGGATGCATTCCCTTCAGCAGTATCATCAACCTGCACATGAGGAGTTTCAACAGAAGTGCCCTGAACAGGAGTAACTGGAGCTGAAGTGCCTTCAGTCGCATCCTGATTTTCATCATCTTCTGATGACTCATTGTACTCAGTAGCATCTTCAACTTCCTTATTTTGAACTGTGTTGTTAAACGAATTAGAACCTTGTAGGTTAACAACAACAGGTCTAACCAAAGGCGAGTCAGCAGCATTGTCACTATCAAATAACATTCTAGCAGCTGCAGAATCTTCGTCAAAGGTTGGCAGATCAAAGGAGTTGAATAGCCCATCGTAGTCGAACATCCAAGGATCACCCGGAGCCCTAACAGGACTTGTATACCTCTGAACCCTTACTTCACCCCATAGCTCAATCTTTCTGGTAGCCAGATTCCAAACTCGAAAATTCGGAGTAGCATATCCAAGGAAGAAACCCTCGATAGCTTTTGCACCAAACTTTCCATCCGGCTCAATCATAGTGCATGGACCGCCAAAAGGTTCTAGTAATGAAAGATCCGGTTTCCTTTTCTGTAGAAGTTCGAAACAAGTCTTGCCATGTCTCTTAACCGTAAGAACTCGGTTTAATGTGTAGCAAGCAGTCGACACAGCCTCTGCCCAGAACTGAACAGGAAGCTCCGACTCTACCAACATTGTTCTTGCAGTTTCGATTATCGTCCGATTCTTCCTCTCCGCGACACCGTTTTGTTGTGGAGTGTAGCGAGAACTGTATTCATGAAGAATGCCCTTAGAAGTACAGAACTCATCCATCACACGGTTTTTGAACTCAGTTCCATTGTCGCTTCTGATCCTCTTAACTTTCAACGTGTAGAGATTTTCCAACATTGTAAGAAGATCTTTGAGGATGCCAGGAGTATCACTCTTGTGTGCCATGAAGGCAACCCAAGAAAATCTAGAATAATCATCAGTAACTACTAAACAATAAGCATCCCCGAATGTTGTCTTGTGTCTCATAGGTCCAAAAAGGTCCATATGAAGACGTTCGAGAGGCATGCTAACAGTGTTGATTTTCTTCAGAGGGTGAGACTTCTTCGTTTGTTTCCCTTTCTGGCACGAAACACAGATATCTTGTAGATGAAAGCTTCTCACAGGCACACCATTCACAAGATTGTTTTTCACCAAATGGTTCATTTTTCTTAAGTGAATGTGCCCCATTCTTCTGTGCCAAGATATAGACTCCTTCTCCGTGGCTTTCGAGACGAAACACGTGACTTGTTCAGAAGTCGTAATCGCTTGGCTCATATCAAGAATATAAAGATCATTAACTCTTGGAGCCGATAAGAGAATCCATTCTTCTGGAATCTTGAACCCAGGTTTCAGCACATAACAACCGGCATCATCAAAATGCACGGTGAACTTTTTATCGCAGATTTGCGACACACTGAGAAGATTATGATCAAGTTGACGAACATAATTAATCTTTTCGAAGCATACCACACCATTTGAGATCATTCCTTCTCCGGTGATATATCCGCCTTTGTCTCCTGCGAACGCGACATAGCCTCCTCTAATATTTCTCACATCGTACAGAAGCTGTAAGTCGCCCGTCATGTGCCTGGATGCCCCACTATCAATAATCCAATGACTACTGATAGTTCCTCCTGGAACACCCTGCACAAATTATCCAATGATTAGTTGAGGATGGGGACCCAAGCCATAGTGGTCTTGGGTCGTCCCTGAGAATCAAGAATAGTGATCTCAATCTGTTGATGATTTTCCAAACTAACAGCTCCCCCTGAACTTTCACCTTTCTTAGGTTTCCAAGTTTGTTTTTGTTTACCAGATTCAGTTTTGTAAACATATTTTGAAACTTCTGGTTTTAAAGGTGAACTTGGTTCCCTTGGAACAGATTTAACCTCAGATTTTAAGGCCTTTTCTATTTTCTTCACATTTTGATGTCGTTGTTTCGTTTCCTGTTCTTTAACAGTTCTTTTATCATGTTTTGGCGAAACGGAATGACATTTAGGGTGAATCTTTTCAGGTGGTGCTTTCTCAACAAATTTCTCTTTTGGAGTGTTTGCACAATCTTTGATGATGTGCCCAAACTCCCTACATTTAAAGCACGTTCTCCTCTCAACAAACTTAGGAGAAACGGATCTTCGCACATATGTCAAACCTGTAGAACCTGAGGTACTTGCCTTTTCATCACACCCGTTTGTTTGTTGGGTGTAATTGTTTTGACTATTACGCTTTAAAATCTTGACTTTTTGTACAAAATCGGTGTTTAATTTGTTTGCAAAAGTCTCAATTTTATCAGTACCCTCAGATGCCACAAATCTGACATCATTGCTTTTCTTTTGATAACGAGCTCCATTTGTTTCAAATTTTGATTTAGAAACATTTGGCCTTTGAGCTCGTTGAAATGGTTGTTTACCCTTAGGAGCAAAAGGTTGTTGCTTTGTTGGGGATTTTTTATTTCCAAATTGCTTTTTGATTTCAACCTTAGGAATTGGATCACATTGAGTTACAGTAACTCCCGGAATCGACTTTCCCAAAAACTTACTTGTGTTATTTTCAAAAACGTTATCAATCGATGATGGATTGACATTTTTAATTGGAAAATCATTATCTGAATAGATTTTAGAATCACCAACCAAAGTATACAACACATTGTCACTCTTAACAGTAGACACAGGTTTCTTGTCGTTTTTGACAGAATCAATCACATTTTTGGCAACTTGTTGCACAACAGGAATAGGAGGATCACAAAGAATATGATTCTCAATTGGAATTTCTATTCCCTTTTTCTTATCAAGTGATTCATCCTGGTCATTAGCATCTGTTTCATCATCAGATGAATCATAATCCTCAACAATTGGAGGACTTTGACTCACTGTTGTTGAAGTTTTTGTTTCAACAGATGAGGTTCCCAAGGAATTGTCCGGTTTGAACCCTAATCCAGTAGTAAATTCCTCATAATTAAGAGGCACACTGGGTTCAAAACGACGCATATCCTCTTCATCAGGTGGTAGAGCATAATTGTGTCTCAAAGGGGGCGGACATTTCTTATACCCAACACCACTCTTGTTTTTCTTCAATTGTTGAACGTCAATGATGTGATCGAGCACAAATCGGGAGTTAGAATAACTCTCCAACTTTTGCTTGATTGCATCATGCTCGCACTTGGCAATGGCTAATTCCTTTTTGGTTTCCTCAACGATGTTAATGTACTTGTTAATACTAATTTGTTTATGATAAACAACTTTGGTAGTTTCAGAAACACTTTTCTTTAAATTTTCAATTAAAGATTTAAAGTCCTTTTCATTTCTTGTTAAAGCCATGTTTGCCTCTTTGCACTTTGACATATCAACAACCAAATGTTGATTGTGACTATGAATTGTGTCACATTCAAGTTTCACTCTTTCACATTCCTGTTTCATATAAGCACAGTCATTACAAATTCTAGGAGTTTCAGATGTTACCTGACTCGACGAGGCTGAAACATTTGCCATAAAGGCAGTTTGAAAAGAAAAAGATCCGTCTTCAGAGAAGAACTTCTCCATTTCTTTAGATGCTTTCCCAGCCTTCTTGATAAGAACAGATTTCTGAGACTTCAACTCCTCTGCTTCACTCAACAAATCATCAATAGAACTCGCTTCTTCTTTCACATCACCCGAAATAGAACTTTCTTCATCAGAACTCCCGGTATAACCCGAACTGTCGTCACTTTCAGAAAATTCTTCCCTACGAACGTGCTTGATGTGATTGATGATCTTTGCGTAGCACGCGGTTCCTCCTCCTTCATTATCACCTTCCCCCAATTGTAAAGACCAATTACACCCTTCATCTGTTTGAACAACCAATGCACGAGTGTTGTTTGATGGCCCAGACTGGTTCTGGTTGGTGGTGTTGTTCACAGCTACTATCCCTCTTCCACGATTGTCTTGATTGCCTTGATTGGCATTTGAAGTACCTGTCTGATTTCTGAAAGGGTTCTGATTGCCTTGCTTGGGTGGTCGAGTGCATTCACGTTTAAAGTGACCCTTCTCGCCACAATTGAAGCATGTAACGGTTTCTTTATCAAACCCGTACTTCGTATCCTGCTTACTTTCCAAGGAACTTCTTCCCGTTCGAGCCATGAAGTCCTTTGCCCTTCTAACTGCACTCGCAAACGCCCACTTTATATCCATCAACTCCATTTCATCACGGTCGATTTGTTGATAATCTTCGTTGGTCATACTGATGTTCCCAATTTGACCTGCAACCAAACCGCATTAAGCACTGACCATCGTATTAATGAGTTCCGAATGCTCCTTTGCAACTTCAATGCTAACTTTTGAGAGGTTCGAAGTATCAACTTTGATAGTATTCGCGTCTTGGGGTGGAGGATTGTTGGTATAATGTACTTGTTGTGGTGGCGGTTGTGCTTTAGATTTGGATAACGATTGTGAAAGATAAGCACCTAAATCAAACTCTGGTTGAGTAGGTTGAGGGAACGTTGGAAACGGAGATGAGTTTGTGTTGGAAACAAACGCCGTTTGAAGCTTAGGTTGCTGAACAGAACTAGAACTTGCAGAAGGAGCAAAACTAGGCAAATAAATTTCTGTGTTTTGAGGAGCTCCAATCCTTTTAGCTTTCCGATTTTCGTCTTCGTTCTTGTGCTCCAACTTCTGAACGAATCCATAGATAGTGACATTTTCCCCATCCAGAGCACCAGTATGCTTTAGAAGTTCAATGAATGGACTCCAAATAGGAGGTAGAGCATCGGCTAAACGTGCAATCATTTCCACATGAGATAAAGCAACCTTATAAGAACTCATTTCACTTATCAAATGATAGAAACGAGAAGTCAAATCATTTAGGGTTTCATTTTCCAAAGATTGAAATGATTCAAATTCTTTCTTCAAAAGATCATGGCGTATTTTTCTAGAAGCTGCATTTCCTTCTCCTCTTGTTTCCAATGCATCCCATAAAGCTTTTGTGCTCTTACTATAAGAAAATTGATGATAGATGTCTTTATGAAGAGCTTGTGTTAGAAAAGCAAACGCCTTCTTCTCTAATTCATAGGCTTTCTTGTCTTGTTCAAGCATATTAGAAATACCAGCGGCAGTTGATGCTGCTACTTCGAGTTCCGGGCTGCATTCAGTAGTGAAACACGTCCAAAGTTCAACGTTTTGTCCTTGAATGTATGTGTGAAAACGACCCTTCCAAGATGGATAGTCGTTCATGTGATTTAGCTTTGGCGGGCGATTGTTGCTTCCCGTCTCACTCTCACTGAGCAATAGATTTTGAATGTTTTGATTTTGATTAGAAACCATTGCCCATTGACTTGTATTTACTGATTGTTGTTTTTGAGGCAATTGGTTCATTAAGTCGGCAAGCGAAGGCTGATTTTCACTTGGTCTTGAGTCCGAACTCCAATCCCACAGACCTTTGTTACTCATATTTGGTATATGTATGATAACACCTGGTCAAACAATTTAAAACACAAAGTTAGAACAGCTTTAAGAGCTCTCTGTATAAAATTTACAACAGTTCAGGATGTTTGACGAAATCAGAATGTGTTTTCGTTGAGCTGATGTTGGTGAAAACCAATAGGTGATTTCGGTCAGGGAGGAGATTTCGACCAGATGTCAAAGCTTGTTGGTGTTTTCGTCCAAGAGAAAACAAGGGTGACAGGCCCAGACAAAGAATTGGCCCAGACTTGATTTCGGCCCAGACAAAAGAATAGGCCCAGGTGTTTGATTAAATGGGTGATTTCGGCTGGAGTGAAGGTGATGAGAGGTGATTTCGGCTGAAGTGAACCAGCTTGATATTTTTGACTAAATTGATTTGGTTGACTGGAGAGTGATTTCGTTGGATGAGAGGTGAGAAGTGATTTCGCTGATGTTGGTGTGAGGAGTGATTTCGGCCAAGTTGAAGATGAGAGGGATTTCGTCCAAGTTAAGAATTAACCAGGTGATTTCGTCCACTTTTCTTCCAGCTTGATACTTTTGACCAAAGAGATTTCGTTGACTTCACAAGTTATAGGTGATTTCGTTGAAAATTGCAACCAGACAAGAAGATGAAATCGGATTTCGGCTACAAGTGACAAGGTGTTTTCGGCTGGAGAGGTGTTTGTGGTTACCAGCTAAGCTATTAGATATTTTGTAAACTTATCCTCTGACAATATCACAAGTTGGTGACAACAAATTCAACAAAGCATGGTTATATGTTTTCGATACTGCTTTTTCTCACCAACTAATGATCACACTACACAATTTTCAAACACACTTTAATATTATATTGATAAACACCTTGATTTAAGTAACAGGCAGATCAAATGTACAAGGATGACAAGAACAGTTTGAATATTGAAGAACACACTCAAGAACAGTTTGAAGATATGAAAATTCTGGACAATGATTTTGCTTAAACTTTTAACAAAAACACAAACGACAACATGTATAGATGCAATATAACAGGTTTTCAATAAAACTATGGCAAACAAACAATATCCAGGCAGATTTCTAAGCACTTTTTCAAGAACAACAACCACAAATACTAGAATTTTGCATAAACTTTCTATGAAAACCAAACTCTAAACATGCATACATGTAATTTTAACAAGGTTTTCAATAAAACTTTAGCAATGAAGCAAATGACCACGGATTGTTAAGAATACTTTTCCAGAAATATATGAATGACAAGAACAGTTTTCGGAAAATCAAACAACAACACTCGATATAAACCTAACTATGTTTGGTTTAAACAAGGATACGAGCCAAAGCTCTGATACCACTTGTAGGTCCGTTTTTCTCGGAGGATCCGATACGTAACCTATCCTTGTTTATCACAACACTATCACGGGTGCGGAATCCCACGTAACGGTGCAAACCAAACAAACGTAAAGTAAAGCGAGTAATACAAACAGATAATCAAAGATTCACTTAGATTAAAAGGACAAGAACATTCACAAACATATACACACAATGTTTGTCGATAAACTCTCTGGTTTCAATATGCTCTCGTAGAGCTAACTGTGAAATATGCAAAGCTATTTATACTAAACCTTGAACGAAAACACTATGGACGAAATCACTAGTGATTTCGCCATACATGTCTCACGAAATCACTAGTGATTTCGTTACTTTGATGTTGGGCTTGGTCTTCGTCCAAATCATGTACAGCCCACATATTAAAAGCCCAATACAAGTCAAAGGCTCAACATAAAAAGAAACGGCCCAAGACATGCATTCTGTTATAATCTTGGCACAATTTCAACATAGGACAAAGTTGTGACATCACCATGACATCACAATGATGATGTCATGGTGAAGTGTAAACGGGAATTGCTTGCGGCGTTCCGTGCTTCGCATGTCGAACTCTTGGGCGCACGACGGAGGAATGTCGTGACGTCGGGCTTGAGTCGGACCTAACCGTGTCGAAACCAAGTCGAACTGAGCCGAGTCGAACCGAGCCGAGTCGCGTCCACATAAAGTGTACCAACAACTCTCATAAAACTCTTTGAGATCACACAGATCACCACTCTTCCCGGTTCACCCAGAACCCTTTTCTGGTATCGATTCCGTCTCCTCTCCGATCACACGGATCTCGGTACATCTTCGTTCATATAGACCAATCTTGATCACATAGATCTTCTTCTTCGTTTTATCTTCCCGGCACACTCAGAACCGTGTTTGATTCACTCAGAACCTGTACAACGGCTTAGTCAGAACCTGCTCCTTCTTCTTTTCTTTGAATTTCCACAACCACTCATGGACTTAACCTTCTTGCTTGCTAACACGACTATTCTCTACTTCTCAGCCCCACGGTCTACGGGACCGCTCCCCCCTTCTCTGAAAGTCGATTCTCAAACCTGCTCACGTTTCTGAACTTCACGATGCACGAATCCCATGATACGAGCCTATAGCTCTGATACCAAGTGTTGGGTTTCAAGCTTCAATCACACACAAGAAAAACTCATGAAAGAAGATTTGTTTTACTGCTTAAACCCCAGTTTTATTAATCACTACACATCACATATAAATACATACTCATGCTACGTAAATAAAGGAAAATACCAACCAACTACTTAATTCAATCAACAAATTAACTTAAGCCATGACCTTGCTCACGACTTTACCATCAATTAAACACATAAAACATGTGACTAAATACACTAACCCCTGACCGGTTTCAGACCCGTATCCATGACCCGAACCGAGCCCGTCAAGATTATCCAACATGGGATAGCCACTCTCATCACACGATTTTGCATGTGCTTCAAAATCACATTGCAATATGTGATTTGTTGGGCAGTTATATGACATGTGTGCTAAGTAGAGTTAGTGAAACTTTATTCTAGCAACTATAATAAATACGTGTGAATTCTCAGATGCTTCATAAATATTAATAATTCAACTTTATGATACCCAAGATTCTTGCTTTCATCTTAGGGAGAAGGATTGGGGGCTATGATTGCATAGCCAAGTTTGGAGCTTTTCCCTTACAAAAAAATTGATCTTAATTTATATAAAAATGTGTAATAAAAATAAAATGTCCTAATTTGATGATATGAGTTATGATCACATATCTTTAATAGTTTTGAAAACATTCGAGCAATTACTTAGATTCTTCATAGATTTTAAGATTTTATTTTAGATCTCGTCTCATCTTTAGAGTCACAACGGGTAAAGATTACAAAGCCAAGTTTGGTGCTTTCACTTTTGTTTAGATAACGAAATTCATATTTAAAAGGAGGAAATACAATCATGATGTGTTATACGTTGCGAAAGAAACACATGTGTAAAATCAATATGTTCTTAAAAAGAAACTAATAACACTTCATTTGAAGTTCTTGTGAAAAACGAGTGTCACTATATTGTACACATGAAGTTTTTAAAGGGTTTGAGAAGTAGTAGCTAAGTATATGCATTAAACCTATTCTCATTTTTCATATCACATAGTCATCTACCTCTATGTCACTTTTAAACAACTTCACTAAAACACACATCCACGTATATAAGGGAGCACATTGTTGTGACAACTGCTTCTTCAACACACAATTTTTTCCAACTCACTTAGAAATATGTATCTTGTTGAGTAATGATATAACACAAGCTAGATGGAGACTGAGGTACTTTACTATACTCACAACCATGAAATTAAGAAGCGCACAAGCTATTTCTTAAATTCTTCATAGATTTTGTAGTACATTTTAATAGGAGAGTAATAAGTTCATGATGTGCTTTGACATTGTGATAATATAAATATGGATTTTCTTGCAAAAATATGACAACAAACGTGTGGATTTTAACAACTTAATTTATTATAGAAATGTGTATAAAAAAATAAAATGTCCTAATTTGATGATATGATTTATAATCACATATCTTTAAGAGTTTTCAAAACGTACTCTAGTAACAACCCTAAAATACGCACTCATGAGATTACTGATTATTTTTAGGTTTTAAGATTTCATTTTAGATCCTATCAGGATTCATGCTTTGTCCGGAGAGTGACGGTGGGTAAAGATTACAAAGCCAAGTTTTGGTGCTTTTCGCTTTTGTTTAGATTTCAAGGTTCATATTTACAAGAAGGGAATACAATCATGATGTGTTATATATTGCGGTAAAAATTCACATATGCAAAATCAGATGTTTTAAAAAAAACTAAAAACTAATAATATAACATGTGCTAGGTGGAGACTGAAGCACTTTACTGTAGTGACACAACACCCAGCAGGTCTATGATGGTGACCAATCAACCCTACGCCCTAGCCACCTATCTCGCGGGCCGCGAAAGAGACAACGGTGGCTGTCGCAGGCCGCCAGGAAGTCGAATTACAGCCCTATAAATTAAGGGCGTCGGGTCTTCAGTCAAATCGTTCATTTCCTTTTTCTCTCTCGAATTTCTTAATAGTAGAAGCTATTCTCTGGTATAATACCCCCCTAATTAACGAAGTTCTACCCCGATGTAAGTATTATAACCCCGGTTACGAATTAGATACGCTGCCCGATTGATCCAGGGTTCCGTAACGGCTGTCGAGGTTCTGCCCGACGTAGTCATTGGAATGCCGTCTCGGGGAGGGTATTACTAATGTAAATAATGGGTTATTTTACTAACATATGTGCATTTGTGTAAATTATAGATAATCACCAGGAAACCCTTACAGAAAATCTAAGACAGCAATGTGAGTAATCTCCTTTTTGTAAATTGTTTTTACAAAACCTTAAATGTTTTACAATGCGATTAAGCAGTGATTGAGTCTTTGTAGTTCTTCAATTACTACCGGTATGTTGGGGTTTTGTATACAAAATGTGGAACACGTTACCATTGGACAAAGAGTTAGCCAATGTGTAATATGACCCACCAGTCAGGATTGACAATACTGAATGAGTAATTGTGAAGAAATAAACAATGTGATAGCTCTCAATACTGTTAAAGGATAAAACTCTTCTTGATTAAACTGGGATTCACTCACCAGTATTTTCCACTGACAATATATTTTTTAAACGCGTTTCAGGTAACAAAATGTAAGAGCCAACTAGAAGCCAGCTGGACAGCACTGAAGGCTTGGAAAAATGGCTATAAAAGTTACCTAAATAAAAGAAGATGTTTTATTCAATAAAATGGGGATTTTCCCTATGAAAATGTTTGTAATGAAAACTTGGGTTTTATCCCAATCTGTTTAATATTATAAAAGTGTGGTATTTACTCTGATAAACATTTCCTAACTACGGTCCTGATAAAATTTCTGCTGCCAAAATGATAAACAAACCGATACCACCAAAACTGGTCTCGCGACCGCCCGTTCCCGGGACAGATAGGGGGTGGGGGTTGCGACATTTAGTTTGGTGGAATTTCTTATATTGTACATTAGAAGTTGAACACCAAATTAATAAGTGGTGCAATTTACATGACAAGTTTATACCCACTAATGTCTATAGGTTTTTATTGGCCCCAATTATTTTTGGGTAAATTACGCTTTTCATCCTTTATGTTTGTATTGGATTGCAATGGATAGCCTTTAACTTCAATAATTACACTCACAATCATTTATTTGGAAAACACATTACACCCTATGTCACACCCCAACCGATGGCGGAAACATCAGAGTAAGATGAAATAGATTGCTCATTACTCATAACACTAAATTGTGACAAGTATTTAATAATAAATTTCATTTCATTGCTAAAAGAATCAATTATATTGTTTGAAATTGAATACAACAAGTTGAAACAAAATGAATTACATTACAACAAGTATTTAAAGTTTAAAATGTGTTTCTAGGCATCCTACTAAGTTCCGTGCATCATCATCTTAATCTTGCAACATGTTTTTAAGTATAGTTCAATACAAAAGTATTGGCGAGTATACAAGTTTTGAGTACTAGCATAATATATAAAGTTTGTCTAAAATCCAACGTGACAATTTATATAAAATATCTGCTGCCAAAATGATAAACAAACCGATACCACCAAAACTGGTCTCGCGACCGCCCGTTCCCGGGACAGTTAGGGGGTGGGGGTTGCGACATTTAGTTTGGTGGAATTTCTTATATTGTACATTAGAAGTTGAACACCAAATTAATAAGTGGTGCAATTTACATGACAAGTTTATACCCACTAATGTCTATAGGTTTTTATTGGCCCCAATTATTTTTGGGTAAATTACGCTTTTCATCCTTTATGTTTGTATTGGATTGCAATGGATAGCCTTTAACTTCAATAATTACACTCACAATCATTTATTTGGAAAACACATTACACCCTATGTCACACCCCAACCGATGGCGGAAACATCAGAGTAAGATGAAATAGATTGCTCATTACTCATAACACTAAATTGTGACAAGTATTTAATAATAAATTTCATTTCATTGCTAAAAGAATCAATTATATTGTTTGAAATTGAATACAACAAGTTGAAACAAAATGAATTACATTACAACAAGTATTTAAAGTTTAAAATGTGTTTCTAGGCATCCTACTAAGTTCCGTGCATCATCATCTTAATCTTGCAACATGTTTTTAAGTATAGTTCAATACAAAAGTATTGGCGAGTATACAAGTTTTGAGTACTAGCATAATATATAAAGTTTGTCTAAAATCCAACGTGACAATTTATATAAAAAGTTGTAGCTATCATGCATAACTATAGGCCAAACCCGAGTGTCCACGAAAATAATGTGCATCCCTCGTCACCGAAGTGAACGAGACCGTATAGTATAATGACTTAACAATACCCCGACGGGCGGCGTGCTACTCCTATAGCTCTACAGTTTTTAAGGTGGGCTAGCTAAATTAATGACAAATAGGGTGCATGAAAGTATTCTAGCATAAACAACCTAAGCATAACAAATAGCATGTTTGGCTGATTGAGTGATTGAATATGTTTGATTATGTGTATTTTGAATTTTGATAGTTGAAACATGTTACACCCAAAAGTGCATTAAAGCGTAAAAAGGGTCAAGTATACTCACAATATTGCAAAAGCTTTCCGATTATCTGTGAGTGACGAGTTGTTTATGAATAAGGAGTTGAGGGTAAGGTTCTATGACATTTAAGAAGTAACTAGATTCAGGGTTTAGAATTTAGAATACAAAAAGTATGTACTTATAAAAGTGTTATCTAGTCTAAGTACTCGTAGTGACACTAAGTTGTATGTGATTTTATGAGTCCTAGTTTGCTCATTAGAATCGACAACGAGTGACTTAGAATCGTAGTTAAGTTAGCCCTAGTTTATGATGAATAACCATAAATAAACCGATTATTATCACCAACTTGGCCAAGTTCATATATATAAGTATATTTGTATAGTTATATTAATAATCTAAGCTATGTCCATCATAGATTGTCACGTATTATCATGTAAGTCAAGCATGGAAGATTTAACCTCTTTGTATGATTCACCACTACACAAATCATCACAAGGATAATTCGAAGGGTCATGAATAACAATATGTGACAACCCTCACAATTACAGGTATCCGTACAATTAATTAATTTTGATTATGTGCTTAATGATTGTGCTTGATTACAACTGACAACCTAAACTGCTTTATGATTTTTGTATCATACATACATATGCATCATATTTCATACAGTCACTCCATTTATTACATACAAACTCTAGTGACATGCTTGATGCACAAAGCACAGTTAGCACACTGAACGGACAATTCAGAAACATGCTGACAATGGCAGAACATAGACAGACAAGGTTATTGAGGCCAGTATGGGCCAGGGACAGGGTACTACACTAGTATGGAGTGTAGGGAAGTGAGGACCATAAAACTGCGTCACTAGGTGATAGTTATAGTGTCGGGAAGTGCCTAAAACATACTTTAAGTGCAGAATTCTGCATTCATTAATAAAAATTCAGCATTGTAACATACTAGTAGAGTGCAAAAATATGGCAGAATGGTCCTGTATGCTTTCCTAAGTGCCGGGAATAAAAAGTGTTGCAAAAATATATATAAAAGACCCTTTTCGGACTAATTAAACACTTTAACGGAACGGTATCTAACCGGACAACCGGACATTACCCGGAACACTACCCGAAACACTAAATTTTTGCCAAACACATTATTTTATTATTTTTGGCTAGTCATGATCCCCGTTTACTATAACACCCACTAAAAATCAAACAACCAACATATATCATCAAGTTACTCGGAATCTAACTAGTCTTTACCTATTAGTTGCAAAATTTACCCTTAACCCCCCCTAAACCGAATTCGGTCCCCATGTGGACCCACCAAATCACCAACTTATTTTCACACCATGCTTTCTTGATTTGTTATATTTTATAAGGGATTGGTTACTTGTAGAGCTAAACAAAATATGTGAAGTGATCTTATATAAGCATGGCCTCATGATCCAACATCATTTCAAGATCTTACACTCTCTCACTTACTCTCTTCTCTCCCTCTCTCGGCTCCCTTAATCGCCCCCATCACCACCACTTTAACATCACCATCTTCATCAAATTCAAGTCTCGTTCAAGCTTCCAAGGTGATTCAAGGAGGTTGCAACTTGTGGAGCTTCAAAAGGGCTTTGTTCTTGCTTTTTCCATCATTTTTTCCATCGTCTTCTTCACTAGATTCTACCCTAGCCTTATGCTAGTAGTAAGTGCTTGTCAAACCCTTGTTCATCTTATTTTTATGGCTAAAAATTGTAGTATGATGCTTATGTTTAACACTAAAGAGCAAGAACACTAAACAGAGTTTGAACAAGAAATCTAAACATGAGGCTTACATAAAGTTTACATATGAATGAAACATGAAGATGACACATTGTAGTAGGATGTTGTGGTGTATTTTGTTGTTAATTTGTGATGATTCTTGGTTATATGGTGTTAATCACCATATGAATCTTGTTAAATAATGTCTAGTAACATGATTTAACAAGATTAGAAAGTGGTTATATGTTACATAAGTAACCACCTTCTAGTTTACTCATGAACTTGAATGAAAATAGTTTTTCTTGAAATATTAGTAACCAAAATAACTTGATGATCATGTAGATCTAAGTTTTACAAGAAGTTTTCTAAATAAACCAAGTTCAAGAAACGATTTATAAAAGGTTATGACCTTTACATACTCTTACACTATTTTTAGAACTAAAACAAGTATAGAAACATATTATTTACAAGAAGAGTTCAAGAGTTTTATTTTTGTAAAATTTGTTTACAATTTGTAAACACCGAACTTTTGTAAGAGAATGGTTTTTAAAGAAATAACTACACTTCGGAAGGTAACTAAGTCCACTAAAAGCTTCACTAATTTACTACGCGTTTTCGGGATATATCAAGTTCATGATTAGTGTGTATCACATATATTTTCGCTCTCGGTGATGTAAAGATTGGTTGTTGATTGATTTCGAAAAGAAAATGATATGCTTATTAGCATGGACACCTCCGTTTTTAGGGGAAACTCTGGCGAAATTTTCTAAAAATCCCAAGACTTAGAAAATTATTTTCTAACAAGTGTTTACAAATGAGTTTAACCATGTATCTCGGAAGTAAACTTCGCCGTGAGTATTGTTACAAATTTTCAAAGTATCGGAGGTGGGTTTTCGAAAATAAAAGCGGATAAATATATATTTAGAAAATATACTTCATACTAAAACGCTTGTGTGATTATTTGTTATTTTTGGGAAAAATATATTATCTTTGACAAAGGTGTTAAATATATTTTCTAAGTGGGACTTAAAAATATATTATTCGAACTACCAAAATACATTTATAAATACCCCCATCCTTGGGAAGAAATATGCACATAAATATACTTGAGAAGTATAAATACGAAATAGTTGCCTAACTATTATTCCAAAACCCTATAATAGAACGTAAGTTAAAATAATTATTATTATTTTAACAATAAGTTATAACTTGGAATAATATCCAAGTATCGTAACTCAAACGTAGATACAAAGGCAAGGCACGGCCCAATCGTCTAATAGACATTAGTACGTTGTAGGTTGTCGGGTAGCTGATCAAGTTTGAGTTGACGTTCGATACAGGAGACGCAGTACTGTGAGTTCATCTCCCCCTTTTCTCTTAACTGTTTTCAGTTTTATAACTTCGGGGGTGAAATACATGTTACAATTATTAAGGACATTTTTATACATGGTATGGTTAGCTTAAGGAGGGTTACTACTTAGATCATGTGAGTGGTGGGTACAACACTTAAAGCCATTAATCCTGGTCGTAGGACCGAGGGACATGAGTGATAGATCTATTTGGGTGTAGCGAGCCCACACCCGTGAGGTCAGGGTGACCCATAGAGGTGACTGTGTCTTACAGCCGAGGCCCGGTACAAATTTGCTAGGTTTGAGTTTTCCTGCATCACTTCACACATACCAGTGGCTTTGCAACCCATTGGTGATCTCTTTTTCCTTAATTGCTACATACCAGGGACATTTATACATTGGGACGTACTTTAACGGTTTATACACACAGACATACACATGAACTCGCTCAACTTTTTGTTGACTTTTCAAACTACATGTATTTCAGGGAATTGATAGGATCTGGCGGGCGATGCACGTTAAGCTGCGTATTTAAATAAAAGATGTCATCCAGGGGTGTAGGGTTTGGGAGGTGTAACCCTTGCCTGGACGGGTCACATGTCTCTAAACCTCGTTTTACTTAAGGTCTTTTGTTGATTCCGTTGGGAACTCATTATTTTTTTAACAAGTCATGGTTGTAACTTAATTTGGGTAGTTGTTTCAAGACAATTATGTTGTGGTATTACAAAACTTATTGAATGGATGAACATCGTGTGTTTTATATTCATATAGCATTGTTATGATTGTTGCTATGATATTAAGAAGTCACACCAAATAAAACCACGCTTCCGCAAAAGCCAGGGTGTGACACAATAAACAAATAACTAACTAATACATTAACAAACAAATCATCAAGTGTCACACCCCAACCGATGGCGGAAACATCGGAGTGAGACGAAAACTAGATTGCAAGAGGCTTCATAACACTATTTGTGTCAAGTATTTAATAAATTAAATTTTTACATTGCTTGAACTAGAATATAACGAATTCGAATTTACTAGGAGTATAAAAAGAAATAAAATTTCATTTCATTAATGACGGTTTAATACAAAGTTTGGAAACAAAATACAACATGTTTGAAAGAAAGGTACGATACAGCAAGTATTAAAGTTTAAGTGCATTTCTAGGCAATCCTACCAGATTCCTTTCATCATCAATCCTGCAACATGTATTAAAAGCATAGATCAATACAAAAGTATTGGCGAGCATACAAATTTGAATAAAAGTATAAGTACGAAAGTTTGTTTCAATCCAACATGGCAACATGTATTCACGTCCTAACTAGCATACCTAGACAATCTAAACATAACGAATAGCATGAATACACAAATTAAAAATTGACATGCATAAACAATCTAAACACAACAAATGGCATGGAAATACAAGTTGAAGCTTTCATGCATAAATCTCCTGAGTATAACGAGTAACGTGTTCGTTGGAATGCACAATTGCGTATGTTTGATTGTACAAAGTGGATTTGTTAATTAATACATGTTACGCCCAAAAGTGCATAAAGTGTAAAAAGGGTCGAGTATGCTCACATTGATTGCGTATAAGAATTCCTCCAAATAACGCACGAGTAAGAATGGAGAATAATCCAAGAGAACGAAATGGTTATCCTAAATAATTAAAATGATACATATCGAACTCGTTAATAGTTGTAGACTAAATATAATCCCTAATGCTTATAATTTACCATTAAATTAATTAGATATTAACAAAGGTTATAAAAGAATTATCACAATTTATTAGGATTAATGAGATTATTAGTTTTTAAAAGAAAATGAAAATTGAAAAAAAAAACATTTAGAAACTGCTAGAGGGAAAAAGAAGATTTAATTTTATAAAGAATTGTTTTAGTGATTAAAAGGAAGAATTAAATAACTAAATCTAATACAAGAAATTAAAATATGTGTTATATGGAATTTTAACAAAAGAAAATGGAATTTAAACAAAAAGACCTTAAAAATTGGCCTCAAACTGCACTAGACAGGGATCGAACTCGCGCCATAAAAATCGGCCTTAAACTGCACTAGACAAGGATCGAACTCGCGCCTATACGTTCACGTGCACGTGGCCCGACCAATGGGGCTACGTGACAAACCCATTCTCATTCCGCGTTTTAATTGTTTTATAATCTAACTGTTGTGAACCATATACTGGTTTTATAAAAAAAATAACAAATAATATGCGGCGATTTTGTAGGAGGTCCGGGTCGAACACGTGACCTCTTGGTTGTTTGGCTCGTACACCAACCACTGGACTATAACACTAGATCTAATGTAATTTGATTTTTACTTCATTTATAATCTTGTATAGTTGAAACATCCTCTTCAATATAACAACAGCAACAGCGACGTACATACAGGTATCTATTTATATATATATTTTTTTCTCTCTTTCTGTTCCTTTTCTTTGTTCTTGATAAAAATCTAACCGTTTATCATTTCTAACTAAAAACACATAAACAATAAGTTGTTTTCCCTTAGTGAACTATCATGGAAAATATATGAACAATACACTGCTTTAGATTAATCATCTACTTCGTAAGAGTACCCAAACCCATTAACCATTTATAGTTCATGTTCTTGTTGATGTCTTTTGTATAAGAAGAACTAAAGCGAAAAAAATAACTGAAAGTATACCAAAAAAGGATGAACTCGGCAGCGGCGGATCTAGAAAATCCGCCAAGCCGTAACGTTTTATAAATAAGCCGTAACGAAATCGAAAAAACCTCACATTTTCCAAAATTTACACTAATTTTTCCGCGCCAAGCCGTAGCGGGCATTGCCCCCCGGCATAAGGTAGCTCCGCCACTAGAACTCGGGATGTTGTTCCAGCGAGTTCGGTTTACTCCGGCGTCTCCGATATGCGTCCCTGGTCTCCGGCAAGGGTATGGCTCTCTCCGGTGACTTCGGTTCTCCGATGAATGTGCAGTGATGTTCGAAAGGTGATGTGGTGGGGAGGGCGTTGAAACAGATTTGTGGGGTTGTGAGGGGTGTTGTGGTGTGGCGGTTCGCGGGAGAGGGAGGGGTTGTGCGTGGTCGGAGGTCGGCGTCGGAAACTGGCCGGAGATGCGGCTCCGGTTGCCGGAGCTAGAGGGGAGGCAGAGAGTGTGCGGCATGTGTCTGAGTGTTTGAGTGTGTGTGAGTGTGTTTTATAAAGATTAGGGTTTAGGTAGGCTTGTGTGTTGGGCCTAAGGCCCGTTTAACTAGTATTTTAGGGTTTTTGAGCGGCCTGGTCGTGTCTACGAGATCCAGTCTCGGACCCGAGAGTCGTAAAATGTGGTAATAATTTATTTAAAGTCGAAAATACGTGAATTGTATGTCAGAAATCGAATTTGGTTGCACGTTCGTCGTTTGTCGTTTGTCGTTTTTAATCTGTTTTTCGTTCAGATTTCGTATGTGGGCATTAAAATAGCGAAACGAACTCGTATTTTCTAAGAACATGGAAATACGAAAATACGAAGCGTTACAGTCTCCCTTACTTTTGGAAATTTCGTCCCGAAATTTATTCAAGAGGAAAACCTTGGAAAGGATGCCATTCTCGAGGTGCGTTAGGGTATCAAACTGGAAATAGATTGTGAGTGATCAATGAGTAATCATGCGATTAAGCAGTGATTGAGTCTTTGTAGTTCTTCAATTACTACCGGTATGTTGGGGTTTTGTATACAAAATGTGGAACACGTTACCATTGGACAAAGAGTTAGCCAATGTGTAATATGACCCACCAGTCAGGATTGACAATACTGAATGAGTAATTGTGAAGAAATAAACAATGTGATAGCTCTCAATACTGTTAAAGGATAAAACTCTTCTTGATTAAACTGGGATTCACTCACCAGTATTTTCCACTGACAATATATTTTTTAAACGCGTTTCAGGTAACAAAATGTAAGAGCCAACTAGAAGCCAGCTGGACAGCACTGAAGGCTTGGAAAAATGGCTATAAAAGTTACCTAAATAAAAGAAGATGTTTTATTCAATAAAATGGGGATTTTCCCTATGAAAATGTTTGTAATGAAAACTTGGGTTTTATCCCAATCTGTTTAATATTATAAAAGTGTGGTATTTACTCTGATAAACATTTCCTAACTACGGTCCTGATAAAATTTCTGCTGCCAAAATGATAAACAAACCGATACCACCAAAACTGGTCTCGCGACCGCCCGTTCCCGGGACAGATAGGGGGTGGGGGTTGCGACATTTAGTTTGGTGGAATTTCTTATATTGTACATTAGAAGTTGAACACCAAATTAATAAGTGGTGCAATTTACATGACAAGTTTATACCCACTAATGTCTATAGGTTTTTATTGGCCCCAATTATTTTTGGGTAAATTACGCTTTTCATCCTTTATGTTTGTATTGGATTGCAATGGATAGCCTTTAACTTCAATAATTACACTCACAATCATTTATTTGGAAAACACATTACACCCTATGTCACACCCCAACCGATGGCGGAAACATCAGAGTAAGATGAAATAGATTGCTCATTACTCATAACACTAAATTGTGACAAGTATTTAATAATAAATTTCATTTCATTGCTAAAAGAATCAATTATATTGTTTGAAATTGAATACAACAAGTTGAAACAAAATGAATTACATTACAACAAGTATTTAAAGTTTAAAATGTGTTTCTAGGCATCCTACTAAGTTCCGTGCATCATCATCTTAATCTTGCAACATGTTTTTAAGTATAGTTCAATACAAAAGTATTGGCGAGTATACAAGTTTTGAGTACTAGCATAATATATAAAGTTTGTCTAAAATCCAACGTGACAATTTATATAAAAAGTTGTAGCTATCATGCATAACTATAGGCCAAACCCGAGTGTCCACGAAAATAATGTGCATCCCTCGTCACCGAAGTGAACGAGACCGTATAGTATAATGACTTAACAATACCCCGACGGGCGGCGTGCTACTCCTATAGCTCTACAGTTTTTAAGGTGGGCTAGCTAAATTAATGACAAATAGGGTGCATGAAAGTATTCTAGCATAAACAACCTAAGCATAACAAATAGCATGTTTGGCTGATTGAGTGATTGAATATGTTTGATTATGTGTATTTTGAATTTTGATAGTTGAAACATGTTACACCCAAAAGTGCATTAAAGCGTAAAAAGGGTCAAGTATACTCACAATATTGCAAAAGCTTTCCGATTATCTGTGAGTGACGAGTTGTTTATGAATAAGGAGTTGAGGGTAAGGTTCTATGACATTTAAGAAGTAACTAGATTCAGGGTTTAGAATTTAGAATACAAAAAGTATGTACTTATAAAAGTGTTATCTAGTCTAAGTACTCGTAGTGACACTAAGTTGTATGTGATTTTATGAGTCCTAGTTTGCTCATTAGAATCGACAACGAGTGACTTAGAATCGTAGTTAAGTTAGCCCTAGTTTATGATGAATAACCATAAATAAACCGATTATTATCACCAACTTGGCCAAGTTCATATATATAAGTATATTTGTATAGTTATATTAATAATCTAAGCTATGTCCATCATAGATTGTCACGTATTATCATGTAAGTCAAGCATGGAAGATTTAACCTCTTTGTATGATTCACCACTACACAAATCATCACAAGGATAATTCGAAGGGTCATGAATAACAATATGTGACAACCCTCACAATTACAGGTATCCGTACAATTAATTAATTTTGATTATGTGCTTAATGATTGTGCTTGATTACAACTGACAACCTAAACTGCTTTATGATTTTTGTATCATACATACATATGCATCATATTTCATACAGTCACTCCATTTATTACATACAAACTCTAGTGACATGCTTGATGCACAAAGCACAGTTAGCACACTGAACGGACAATTCAGAAACATGCTGACAATGGCAGAACATAGACAGACAAGGTTATTGAGGCCAGTATGGGCCAGGGACAGGGTACTACACTAGTATGGAGTGTAGGGAAGTGAGGACCATAAAACTGCGTCACTAGGTGATAGTTATAGTGTCGGGAAGTGCCTAAAACATACTTTAAGTGCAGAATTCTGCATTCATTAATAAAAATTCAGCATTGTAACATACTAGTAGAGTGCAAAAATATGGCAGAATGGTCCTGTATGCTTTCCTAAGTGCCGGGAATAAAAAGTGTTGCAAAAATATATATAAAAGACCCTTTTCGGACTAATTAAACACTTTAACGGAACGGTATCTAACCGGACAACCGGACATTACCCGGAACACTACCCGAAACACTAAATTTTTGCCAAACACATTATTTTATTATTTTTGGCTAGTCATGATCCCCGTTTACTATAACACCCACTAAAAATCAAACAACCAACATATATCATCAAGTTACTCGGAATCTAACTAGTCTTTACCTATTAGTTGCAAAATTTACCCTTAACCCCCCCTAAACCGAATTCGGTCCCCATGTGGACCCACCAAATCACCAACTTATTTTCACACCATGCTTTCTTGATTTGTTATATTTTATAAGGGATTGGTTACTTGTAGAGCTAAACAAAATATGTGAAGTGATCTTATATAAGCATGGCCTCATGATCCAACATCATTTCAAGATCTTACACTCTCTCACTTACTCTCTTCTCTCCCTCTCTCGGCTCCCTTAATCGCCCCCATCACCACCACTTTAACATCACCATCTTCATCAAATTCAAGTCTCGTTCAAGCTTCCAAGGTGATTCAAGGAGGTTGCAACTTGTGGAGCTTCAAAAGGGCTTTGTTCTTGCTTTTTCCATCATTTTTTCCATCGTCTTCTTCACTAGATTCTACCCTAGCCTTATGCTAGTAGTAAGTGCTTGTCAAACCCTTGTTCATCTTATTTTTATGGCTAAAAATTGTAGTATGATGCTTATGTTTAACACTAAAGAGCAAGAACACTAAACAGAGTTTGAACAAGAAATCTAAACATGAGGCTTACATAAAGTTTACATATGAATGAAACATGAAGATGACACATTGTAGTAGGATGTTGTGGTGTATTTTGTTGTTAATTTGTGATGATTCTTGGTTATATGGTGTTAATCACCATATGAATCTTGTTAAATAATGTCTAGTAACATGATTTAACAAGATTAGAAAGTGGTTATATGTTACATAAGTAACCACCTTCTAGTTTACTCATGAACTTGAATGAAAATAGTTTTTCTTGAAATATTAGTAACCAAAATAACTTGATGATCATGTAGATCTAAGTTTTACAAGAAGTTTTCTAAATAAACCAAGTTCAAGAAACGATTTATAAAAGGTTATGACCTTTACATACTCTTACACTATTTTTAGAACTAAAACAAGTATAGAAACATATTATTTACAAGAAGAGTTCAAGAGTTTTATTTTTGTAAAATTTGTTTACAATTTGTAAACACCGAACTTTTGTAAGAGAATGGTTTTTAAAGAAATAACTACACTTCGGAAGGTAACTAAGTCCACTAAAAGCTTCACTAATTTACTACGCGTTTTCGGGATATATCAAGTTCATGATTAGTGTGTATCACATATATTTTCGCTCTCGGTGATGTAAAGATTGGTTGTTGATTGATTTCGAAAAGAAAATGATATGCTTATTAGCATGGACACCTCCGTTTTTAGGGGAAACTCTGGCGAAATTTTCTAAAAATCCCAAGACTTAGAAAATTATTTTCTAACAAGTGTTTACAAATGAGTTTAACCATGTATCTCGGAAGTAAACTTCGCCGTGAGTATTGTTACAAATTTTCAAAGTATCGGAGGTGGGTTTTCGAAAATAAAAGCGGATAAATATATATTTAGAAAATATACTTCATACTAAAACGCTTGTGTGATTATTTGTTATTTTTGGGAAAAATATATTATCTTTGACAAAGGTGTTAAATATATTTTCTAAGTGGGACTTAAAAATATATTATTCGAACTACCAAAATACATTTATAAATACCCCCATCCTTGGGAAGAAATATGCACATAAATATACTTGAGAAGTATAAATACGAAATAGTTGCCTAACTATTATTCCAAAACCCTATAATAGAACGTAAGTTAAAATAATTATTATTATTTTAACAATAAGTTATAACTTGGAATAATATCCAAGTATCGTAACTCAAACGTAGATACAAAGGCAAGGCACGGCCCAATCGTCTAATAGACATTAGTACGTTGTAGGTTGTCGGGTAGCTGATCAAGTTTGAGTTGACGTTCGATACAGGAGACGCAGTACTGTGAGTTCATCTCCCCATTTTCTCTTAACTGTTTTCAGTTTTATAACTTCGGGGGTGAAATACATGTTACAATTATTAAGGACATTTTTATACATGGTATGGTTAGCTTAAGGAGGGTTACTACTTAGATCATGTGAGTGGTGGGTACAACACTTAAAGCCATTAATCCTGGTCGTAGGACCGAGGGACATGAGTGATAGATCTATTTGGGTGTAGCGAGCCCACACCCGTGAGGTCAGGGTGACCCATAGAGGTGACTGTGTCTTACAGCCGAGGCCCGGTACAAATTTGCTAGGTTTGAGTTTTCCTGCATCACTTCACACATACCAGTGGCTTTGCAACCCATTGGTGATCTCTTTTTCCTTAATTGCTACATACCAGGGACATTTATACATTGGGACGTACTTTAACGGTTTATACACACAGACATACACATGAACTCGCTCAACTTTTTGTTGACTTTTCAAACTACATGTATTTCAGGGAATTGATAGGATCTGGCGGGCGATGCACGTTAAGCTGCGTATTTAAATAAAAGATGTCATCCAGGGGTGTAGGGTTTGGGAGGTGTAACCCTTGCCTGGACGGGTCACATGTCTCTAAACCTCGTTTTACTTAAGGTCTTTTGTTGATTCCGTTGGGAACTCATTATTTTTTTAACAAGTCATGGTTGTAACTTAATTTGGGTAGTTGTTTCAAGACAATTATGTTGTGGTATTACAAAACTTATTGAATGGATGAACATCGTGTGTTTTATATTCATATAGCATTGTTATGATTGTTGCTATGATATTAAGAAGTCACACCAAATAAAACCACGCTTCCGCAAAAGCCAGGGTGTGACACAATAAACAAATAACTAACTAATACATTAACAAACAAATCATCAAGTGTCACACCCCAACCGATGGCGGAAACATCGGAGTGAGACGAAAACTAGATTGCAAGAGGCTTCATAACACTATTTGTGTCAAGTATTTAATAAATTAAATTTTTACATTGCTTGAACTAGAATATAACGAATTCGAATTTACTAGGAGTATAAAAAGAAAAAAAATTTCATTTCATTAATGACGGTTTAATACAAAGTTTGGAAACAAAATACAACATGTTTGAAAGAAAGGTACGATACAGCAAGTATTAAAGTTTAAGTGCATTTCTAGGCAATCCTACCAGATTCCTTTCATCATCAATCCTGCAACATGTATTAAAAGCATAGATCAATACAAAAGTATTGGCGAGCATACAAATTTGAATAAAAGTATAAGTACGAAAGTTTGTTTCAATCCAACATGGCAACATGTATTCACGTCCTAACTAGCATACCTAGACAATCTAAACATAACGAATAGCATGAATACACAAATTAAAAATTGACATGCATAAACAATCTAAACACAACAAATGGCATGGAAATACAAGTTGAAGCTTTCATGCATAAATCTCCTGAGTATAACGAGTAACGTGTTCGTTGGAATGCACAATTGCGTATGTTTGATTGTACAAAGTGGATTTGTTAATTAATACATGTTACGCCCAAAAGTGCATAAAGTGTAAAAAGGGTCGAGTATGCTCACATTGATTGCGTATAAGAATTCCTCCAAATAACGCACGAGTAAGAATGGAGAATAATCCAAGAGAACGAAATGGTTATCCTAAATAATTAAAATGATACATATCGAACTCGTTAATAGTTGTAGACTAAATATAATCCCTAATGCTTATAATTTACCATTAAATTAATTAGATATTAACAAAGGTTATAAAAGAATTATCACAATTTATTAGGATTAATGAGATTATTAGTTTTTAAAAGAAAATGAAAATTGAAAAAAAAAAACATTTAGAAACTGCTAGAGGGAAAAAGAAGATTTAATTTTATAAAGAATTGTTTTAGTGATTAAAAGGAAGAATTAAATAACTAAATCTAATACAAGAAATTAAAATATGTGTTATATGGAATTTTAACAAAAGAAAATGGAATTTAAACAAAAAGACCTTAAAAATTGGCCTCAACCTGCACTAGACAGGGATCGAACTCGCGCCATAAAAATCGGCCTTAAACTGCACTAGACAAGGATCGAACTCGCGCCTATACGTTCACGTGCACGTGGCCCGACCAATGGGGCTACATGACAAACCCATTCTCATTCCGCGTTTTAATTGTTTTATAATCTAACTGTTGTGAACCATATACTGGTTTTATAAAAAAAATAACAAATAATATGCGGCGATTTTGTAGGAGGTCCGGGTCGAACACGTGACCTCTTGGTTGTTTCGCTCGTACACCAACCACTGGACTATAACACTAGATCTAATGTAATTTGATTTTTACTTCATTTATAATCTTGTATAGTTGAAACATCCTCTTCAATATAACAACAGCAACAGCGACGTACATACAGGTATCTATTTATATATATATTTTTTTCTCTCTTTCTGTTCCTTTTCTTTGTTCTTGATAAAAATCTAACAGTTTATCATTTCTAACTAAAAACACATAAACAATAAGTTGTTTTCCCTTAGTGAACTATCATGGAAAATATATGAACAATACACTGCTTTAGATTAATCATCTACTTCGTGAGAGTACCCAAACCCATTAACCATTTATAGTTCATGTTCTTGTTGATGTCTTTTGTATAAGAAGAACTAAAGCGAAAAAAATAACTGAAAGTATACCAAAAAAGGATGAACTCGGCAGCGGCGGATCTAGAAAATCCGCCAAGCCGTAACGTTTTATAAATAAGCCGTAACGAAATCGAAAAAACCTCACATTTTCCAAAATTTACACTAATTTTTCCGCGCCAAGCCGTAGCGGGCATTGCCCCCCGGCATAAGGTAGCTCCGCCACTAGAACTCGGGATGTTGTTCCAGCGAGTTCGGTTTACTCCGGCGTCTCCGATATGCGTCCCTGGTCTCCGGCAAGGGTATGGCTCTCTCCGGTGACTTCGGTTCTCCGATGAATGTGCAGTGATGTTCGAAAGGTGATGTGGTGGGGAGGGCGTTGAAACAGATTTGTGGGGTTGTGAGGGGTGTTGTGGTGTGGCGGTTCGCGGGAGAGGGAGGGGTTGTGCGTGGTCGGAGGTCGGCGTCGGAAACTGGCCGGAGATGCGGCTCCGGTTGCCGGAGCTAGAGGGGAGGCAGAGAGTGTGCGGCATGTGTCTGAGTGTTTGAGTGTGTGTGAGTGTGTTTTATAAAGATTAGGGTTTAGGTAGGCTTGTGTGTTGGGCCTAAGGCCCGTTTAACTAGTATTTTAGGGTTTTTGAGCGGCCTGGTCGTGTCTACGAGATCCAGTCTCGGACCCGAGAGTCGTAAAATGTGGTAATAATTTATTTAAAGTCGAAAATACGTGAATTGTATGTCAGAAATCGAATTTGGTTGCACGTTCGTCGTTTGTCGTTTGTCGTTTTTAATCTGTTTTTCGTTCAGATTTCGTATGTGGGCATTAAAATAGCGAAACGAACTCGTATTTTCTAAGAACATGGAAATACGAAAATACGAAGCGTTACAGTCTCCCTTACTTTTGGAAATTTCGTCCCGAAATTTATTCAAGAGGAAAACCTTGGAAAGGATGCCATTCTCGAGGTGCGTTAGGGTATCAAACTGGAAATAGATTGTGAGTGATCAATGTTTGTATTCGATAAGGTCTATGGAAACACCGAATTTCTCATGTCACATTTTTACAAAAGTTTGGTAATATGGTAGGAACACTTATATATAGGAAGTACCAACGGCGTATCCACCATGTTCATATCATGTTACGTCCGTTTCGCGACTCGGTGTCATGTTACGTTCCATGTTATGATACACAATAGAACCTACTATGGTTTTCATGCATCTACCAATATAATCTCGTATGCATCCGTGATTATTTTGGTATGTGCATAATCCGCATAGTTTGTACTAGTAGTGTACGGGTCAGGGTACACTAACGTATTACTAGTGATAATGATAGCGTTTAGAATTTTAAGTATGCATGCATGATTGTATTTAAGTACGGGAGTATAGAGTTTAAGTATGGGTATGAGTAAATCTTTGAATAAACTACATGACATACTTAGTTAACAAGATTAACGCATTGCTGGCATGTGAATAAACAGGTCAAACCATTGCTCCCGCTAGTATGAATGTATGACTTAACATGACCACAAATCCATGTGGCGGTGCGCTACTCCTATAGTGCTACGCAAGCACTATACATGTTAAGGTGTGGCTTCTTACGAAGTTAATGACAAGTTGTCAACCCATCGCTCCCGCTAGTATGAATGAATGACTTAACATTAACACAAATCCATGTGGCGGTGCGTTACTCCTATAGTGCTACACAAGCACTATATGTCTTAAGGTGTGGCTTCTTACGAAGTTAATGACAAGTTGTCAACCCATCGCCCCCGCTAGTATGAATGAATGACTTAACATTACCACAAATCCATGTGGTGGTGCGTTACTCCTATAGTGCTACACAAGCACTATATATGTTAAGGTGTGGCTTCTTATGAAGTTAATGACCAGTTTCTCACATAAGAATATTCTAGCAATCCCGAACCAAGTATAACGTATTAGTACGCATGTATCGAATTGTCGTGAAATAAATTTTGAATTTTGGAACTTCTAAGTGTGTTGTGCATAAAATCGATTCTAGTATAACGTTGATTTTTTTTAACGTGGTAATCAGTATTAAATTGTATAGAAATTAGGATAACGTAAAAGAGAGAGTTGGTAAGTATTGGAGCGTTTCGGGTTGAGAAACTTCGACTATTCCAAAGTGAATCGTAAGTCCTTTCGAATTAGGAAGACATGCTTTGGCCTAATAGGTATAATACTCTCGTCGCCAGGCGATTAACGGTATTTTACCCTTCCAGTTAATAGACGTCCCTGATTTGATGGAAGATACGAAACTTTGGCGAGATGGAAAATCGAAGAGTGGGACCAGTCATTAAGGCGTGGATATTAATCCTAGCTTGACAATTTCGTCCCTAAAATGTGGTTTATTGAACGAACAAGATAAAATCTCGAGTCGTCAATAAGGATCCACTAGAATATGAAATGGAAATTTTCCATCAAGATATGGATATCACTCCTGACTTGATGGTGAAATTTCGTGCAAAATAACATGTAAGGAGGATTGAAATTCATCACCAAAGGCGGGAATCACCCCTATTTTGGTGAGTTATTTCAAGTGTGGAATATGAGTGTCTTCAAGCTATTTATTGCGTAAAATGTATTAGAAAAGGCACATTGTATATTTAGACAAAACGAAGAGGTAGAAGCAAATAGGGAGAATTTCATATTAAGCAAGAATCAGGAATGGTCAAGTTTTGGTACTTAGACTATAGACTAGGTCGAACATGGCAATTCTACCTAATTCCCTATAGTTATGGCTCTGATACCAATCTGTCACACCCCAACCTATGGCGGAAACATCGGAGTGAGACGAAAACTAGATTACAAGAGGCTTCATAACGCTATTTGTGTCAAGTATTTAATAAATTAACTTTTTACATTGCTTGAACTAGAATATAACGAATTCGAATTTACGTCAAGTATAAAAACAAATAAAATTTCATTTCATTAAGGACAGTTTAGTACAAAGTTTAGAAACAAAATACAACATGTTTGAAAGCAAGGTACGATACAACAAGTATTAAAGTTTAAGTGCGTTTCTAGGCAATCCTACCAGATTCCTTTCATCATCAATCCTGCAACATGTATTAAAAGCGTAGATCAATACAAAAGTATTGGCGAGCATACAAGTTTGAATAAAAGTACAAGTATGAAAGTTTGTTTCAATCCAACATGGCAACTTGTATTCACGTCCTAACTAGCATACCTAGACAATCTAAACATAACGAATAGCATGGATACACAAATTAAAAATTGACATGCATAAACAATCTAAACACAACAAATGGCATGGAAATACAAGTTGAAGCTTTCATGCATAAATCTCTTAAGTATAACGAGTAACGTGTTTGTTGAAATGCACAATTGCGTATGTTTGATTATATAAAGTGGATTTGTTAATTAATACATGTTACGCCCAAAAGTGCATAAAGCGTAAAAAGGGGTCGAGTATGCTCACATTGATTGCGTATAAGAATTCCTCGAAATAACGCACGAGTAATGTTCATTTATACTTCGGTTCTCCGGCGAATGTGCAGTGATGTTCGAAAGGTGATGTGGTGGTGAGGGTGTCGAAACAGATTTGTGGGGTTGTGAGGGGTGTTGTGGTGTGGCGGTTCGCCGGCGAGTGAGGGGTTGTGCGTGGTCGGAGGTCGGTGTCGAAAACTGGCCGAAGATGCGGCTCCGGTCGCCGGAGCTAGAGGGGAGGCAGAGAGTGTGCGGCATGTGTGTGAGTGTTTGAGTGTGTGTGAGTGTGTTTTATAAAGATTAGGGTTTAGGTAGGCTTGTGTGTTGGGCCCAAGGCCCGTTTAACTAGTATTTTAGGGTTTTTGAGCGGCCCGGTCGTGTCTACGAGATCCCGTCTCGGAGCCGAGCGTCGTAAAATGTGGTAATAATTTATTTAAAGTCGAAAATGCGTGAATTGTATGTCGGAAATAGAATTTGGTTGCACGTTCGTCGTTTGTCGTTTTTAATCTGTTTTTCGTTCAGACTTCGACTGTGGGCATTAAAATAGCGAAACGAACTCGTATTTTCGAAGAACATGGAAATACGGAAATACGAGGCGTTACATCAAGTGAGGTATGGAACCAAGTTAGGATTGCCAAAGCATCCCATGTTCACACTTGTATCAGACATAAGTCTCTCCATATGAACTTTGGTAAACTTATGTGACTTCAACACTTGTGAGTTGTATTGATCTCTATTAAAACATAAAGTTTAGAGGTTGTTTGTACCTCTAAACTTGTACGAATCAACTCTAACAAGTTCCACAACCATTGATGGGTTTAGGAGGTTGCTAGGTACAAGATTCAAGCATAAAAAAGTTAAGTTTTGAAAAAGTCAGAAAGTTTTGACCTCAAAATGGTGTTGTTCTACCTTGGTTTACCATGGTAGACCTGTGTAAACATTCCTAAAGGTGTTCATAGCTTTGTAAGAGAAGAAATGATGAAGAAAAGTTGAATAAAAGTGAGTTTGCATAAGTTTATATAAATCAGAAAGGAAATCTGACTTCGGAGCCCTATGTAAGTGATGTATCACCTGATTTCACCTTGGTGAATCTTGGTTAAAATCCTTGAAGGTCATCCAAGTAGATTGGTAGAATAAAAAATCATGAGAAAAAGTAGAAGAAAAGTGCTCAAAACTCATTGTTTTGAGCAAAGGTATAATCTGCTGAAAACTTGAAAGTTTGGATGAATTGAGAGGATTTGAGAGTGATTTGAGGGAGTGTAAAAGTATTAAGGTAGTGTGGAAGACTTGTATTTATAGTGTGGAGGTTAGGGTTAGGCATTAAAGTGGGTTACTTGGGTGTTTAAGGCAATTAAGTGGGTGTTAGATGTGAGAAATGAGCCAATAATCACGCTGATCAAAGCTGTATGCGGATTGAGTCCGCGGGCGCGTCGGGGACAGGTGTTGGGTCATTGCCGGGGTTCTCTGTGTTAACTTTCATTTTTGACAATAAAGGTCCATGTGGTTTGTTTATTTGATGTTTTATGGTATGTTAGGGTACGATTTGTATTAACAACAAATAATTAAGTATTAAATACAGGTAAAAGTATAGTTTAAGTATTGTAAACATAAAACCAAGTATTTGTATGTTTAAAGTGCATAAAAATCGTATTTACCATAGTTTGTTTGTAAGATAGATACGTTTTCAGCAGAATTACAAGTATGTGTAATTATAATACATTTAAGTGCTAAACTAGTGTTAGGGGAGGATTTTTACATCCTAAGGATCACGGATCCTCAAATGCTACTAGGATCATGGATCCTCAATTCTGTTTGAATTAAGGATCCTCAGTAGGTGTTGCAGGATCAAGATTCAGGATCCTTATTGTTATCCTTATACTAACAATTCTCTACCTTGTATGCAAACTTGTTTTGCAGGAACAAAGGCATGGACCAAGTTTCACCGAAATTCCTGGAGCATATTCCCTTAATATTCCGCACGTGTTTGACCATTATGGACGTTATGGAGATCGTGGGGAACTTACACGAATTGCGGATAGTTAGTTAGACTAGTTATTTCTAATTTAAAATGGGGATAACAAGCATGAGTAGAACACTTAGTTAATTTTGGCAAAAAAACACACACTCTCGCAACAGCTCTCAAACAGCTCTCGAACACTACTTGGCGATTTCATACATTTTATTGCACATTGCACACTAGTGATCCTTGTAACAAGCTTGTTATCATCCCAAGTTGTAAAATTCTTTTGATTAATCTTAGTTGGTGATCGGTAGTTTCCATCACCTGAGATTTTTATGCCGGAAATCAACTTTTGATCAAGGGCTTTTTCCTCGTATAAATCCTTGTGTCAATTGTTCTTTACATTTCTGAGTGATCCTTAATACTGTTCATTGATTCAAGCATCATACCTCACAACAAAAGATTTGGTTGTATTATCTGTTAGGGGAGGATTTTTGAATGATCAGTGATCCTCAATTACTGTTGGGCATAGTGATCCTCACTTCTGTTTGAATTGGTGATCCTCAGAAGTATTGCAGGATCAGGATCATGGATCATCGTAAGGATCCTTATACTAACGATTGTCTGCTTTGAATATGAAGTTGTTTTGCAGGAGTACGAGCTTGGACTTGGCCTTGGCGATATTCCTGGAGCATATTCCATATTTATTCCGCACGTGCATGGCTGAAATGGACGTTATGGAGGTCGTGGAGGACTTGCACCAAATGCGGAATGTTTGTTAGCTTAGATATTTTCTATTTTTAAAGGGGATAGCGAGCTAAATAGAAAACACTTGGCTATTTTTGGCTTAACACACACACTCGCAACCGCTCTCACCAGCTCTTGACAATTCACTTGGCGATTACACACTTTTTTACACATTACACTATAGTGATCCTTGTAATTAGCTCGCTATCATCCGAAGTTGTAATATATTTCTTGTTTAATCTGAGTTGGTGATCGGTAGTTTCCATCACCCGAGGTTTTTTATGCCGGAGATCATTCATTGATCAAGGGCTTTTTCCTCGTATAAATCTTTGTGTCACTTATTCATTTCATTTCTGAGTGATCCTTAGTGTTGTTCATTGATTCAAGCATCATACCTCACAACAGAAAGTTTGGTTGCATTATCATTGCTTGTTTTTTGACCAAAACAGTTTGGCGCCCACCGTGGGGCAATTGGTGCTTCATTCCTAAGAAGATTCGTATTTTCGTGGTCCGGTTCGTTACAACCAAGCAGATGGCTTCCTCGGCGAAGAACACTTCAAGTTTAATGCCATCATTCAGTTCTTCACAAGGCGTTCCTCCTTTGCCTCCACCACCTTCTGGATCCCAGAAGAATGTTGATAATGCTGCGAAGAGACAAACCCCCATTTTCCAAAAACCACCAACTTCTTCTTTTTCCACTAATCCTACTACTAATGATCTTTTTAATCTGATTTTGCAGATGAGGGATCGTATGCAAGAGCAGGATAAAACCAACGAAATGATCCTCAGGGAGATAGGTGATAACAAGAAACAGAAGAAATCAGTGGAGGATCATTCCCCATTGATGCCCAGGTCGCTGAACTTTGACACTCCAGTCATAACTTCCCAGCACTCAGCAGCTCCGGATGTTTAATACTTGGGTGAATTACCAGGAAGACGTTATGGAAGAACAACAATGACTCAGGCTCCAGGATCTTACCTTCAACCTTCCGGAGCCTCTGTCCAGCATCAGGGATCCTTCGTCAGCTCAGGAGGATATTTGGGAATGCACTCGGTTCAAGGATCCTCCACTCAGCCTCAAGGATCCTCCCAGGTCCAAAGATCCTTCCCGGTCTAAGGATCCTCCTAGGTCCAAGGATCCTCCCAAGTCCAAGGATCCTCCCAGGTCCAAGGATCCTCCCAGGTCCAAGGATCCTCTCTGGTTCCAGGATCCTTTCAGGTTCAAGGATCCAACATCTTTCAGGATCGAGGATCCTTAAGGAGTATGCAGCCTCCAAGTTCGGATGTTCATCAAGGAGACTTCATACCAATGCAGACCATTGCTAAATCTGGTCCTTCGATCATACCGGAATCCCATCAATATGGATTCACATCTGGAATTCCAAACATGAATTCTCTGGGAGGTAATACTTTCAATAATTCTTATAACACTAATCATGGCTCCATGCAGGATACAGGAATCAATCAAGCTATGGCCAGGGAACTACAGAAGCTTAAGGATATGATATCTAGTGTACCAGGAGTGGTTAAACCCTTTCCTGAAATTGCAGATGGTAGCTATAGGATATCTCGTTTTGCACCACCTTTATGTGATGCTGAGATACCCAAAAGATTCCAGATACCATCCATGAAGCTCTATGATGGTTCAACGGATCCAGAGGAGCATGTAGCTCAATACAGGGAGAGGATGGAGATCAATCCAATTCCTGAGAGGTTAAAAGAAGCATGTCTATGCAAGGGATTTGGATCCACACTCACAGTATCTGCTCTTAAATGGCTGCTAAGTCTTCCCCCTTACTCTATTACTTCATTTGCTAATCTAGTTAATTTGTTTAATAGTCAATTCTCTTGTAGTAGAAAGTTTGAACGATTAACTAGTGATCTATATAGGGTAACACAAGGTCAAAATGAATCACTTAGAGATTACATCACTAAGTTTAGTAAAGAATCCTTAGATATTCCTAACTTGGATATTGCTACGGCTGTAGAAGCCTTTAAAATGGGATTGCTTAGGGATTCACTATTCTATGATGATCTTGTTATGACCCCTTGCAGGAATCTTGATGAAGTAAGAACCAGGGCCCTTAGGTTCATCCGCCTAGAGGATGACAAAAGGATCCAGGAGAGATTGACAGGATCCTCAAAACAGGAAAAGCAAGGATCCTACTTCAGGAACAATAAATCAAAATCCTATAGCAAATCTGATAACCAGAACGTGCATGCAGTGGAACAAGAAGAGGATGATGAGGATTATCCTCCTATTTCTGAATACTGTTTTTCTGTTGATAACAATGAACTAATCCTTGCAATGCAGAATCTAGGTGAGAAAGCTAGGTGGCCGAGAAAAAGTGATAAACCAGCTGCTACAAAGGATAAGTCCAAGTGGTGTGCATACCATGAGGATTTCGGGCATCTCACTGAAGAGTGTATTGCACTAAGAAAGGAAATTGGTTACTTGTTGAGCAAGGGGCATTTGAAGGAACTTTTGGGACGAAAAAAGTCAAGGATCCAGGATCCTGAAAGGATCCCGGAAAGGGCTCCTGCTCCTCCAGCAGATGCACAAGTTATAAACTTCATATCCGGTGGATCAGACATTTGTGGTACCTCTTTTTCAGCAGCAAAAAGACATGCTAAGGAAACCAAGATGGATAATGGAGACAGACCCGTCCGGACCTCCGTTGTTACCCAGGATAAAGTCATAACCTTTGATGAGGATGATCGTGTTGATGTCCAGGATCCTCATCATGATGGTCTTGTAATTACATTGTTTATTTCTAACCACTTTGTTCGCAGGATCCTAATCGATGGAGGAAGCTCTGTGAACATCATTCAGCTTGATGTCCTCAAGAAAATGAATATCCTGGAGTCTGATATTGTCCCAAGATCCTCAGTCCTTGTGGGATTTAGTGGGGAAACCAAAAACACATTGGGGGACATCAAACTCCCTATTTATATTGAAGGACTCCATTCTTATCAGAAATTTTGTGTTATAGATTGCTTATCTTGTTGTAATGTTATCCTTGGCAGGCCATGGATACATGATATGAAGGCAGTCCCATCCACCTATCATCAGTGTGTAAAGCTTCCAAGTCCATGGGGAGTGGTGAAAATTGAGAGTGATCAACAAGAGGCTAAGAATTGTTATACATCATCAATGAAGCCAGCCTCAAGACCAAGGGAGCAATAGTAATAAAAGTATCCTTCAAGAGATGTCTTGGAGGCAAGAGAACAGGATTTGAAAGAAATCCTCATGGATCCTGATGATCCTGAATCCAAGATCTTCATAGGAGCAGGGATCCTTAGCGACATTGAATAGGAGCTAGTATCCTTCCTTAAAAGAAGGAAAACTACCTTTGCCTGGAAACATGAGGATATGACAGGTATATCTAAAGATATAATTACTCATAAACTTGGCATTGACAGGTCATTCAAGCCAATTCATCAAAAGAGGAGGAAGTTTGCACCTGAAAGGAATGCTATTATCCAGGAAGAGGTGGACAAACTACTTCGGGCAGGTATGATTAGAGAGGTTAAGTATCCAAGATGGTTAGCCAATGTGGTTGTTGTTCATAAGAAAAATGGAAAGTGGAGGGTATGTGTCGATTTTACTGATTTAAACAAGGCATGTCCCAAGGATCCTTTCCCATTACCCCACATTGACTCCATGGTGGATGCTACCGCGGGTCATGAGTTGTTGACTTTTATGGATGCTTCTTCTGGATTTCAACAAATTCAGATGGAACCATCTGATCAAGAGGATACAGCCTTTATGACCCCAACTGGTATATATTGTTAGATTGCTATGCCATTTGGACTAAGGAATGCAGGTGCTACTTATCAAAGGTTAGTCAATATGATGTTCAAGGAACAAATTGGACACACTATGGAAGTCTATATAGATGACATGTTGGTTAAGTCCAAGAAAGCTGAGGATCACCTTAAAGACTTGGAGGAAGCATTCAATATCCTTGATAAATTTAATATGAAACTAAATCCTTCCAAGTGTCATTTTGGTGTCAAAGCAGGTAAATTCTTAGGCTATATGGTGACAAAGAGGGGCATTGAAGCAAATCCACAGCAGACTAAGGCTATTGTGAATATCAAATCTCCTGCCAATGCTAAGTATGTGCAAAGACTGACAGGCAGGATCGCAGCCTTGAACAGATTCATATCCAAATCCTCATAAAAGTGCAAGGAATTCTATGACATCCTAAGGAAGAACAAGAAATTTGAATGGACTGAAAAGCATGAACGTGCCCTCAAAGCTCTTAAGGATTACCTATCCTCAGCCCCTGCCTTGATGAAACCAGAAAAGGGGGATGTATTATCCTTATACCTGGCAGTATCCTCAAAAGCAGTAAGTGCGGTCCTTGTTAAGGATCACCAAGGTACACAACATCCTGTTTAATATGTAAGTAAGAGTTTACTTGATGCTGAATCCAGGTATTCACACTTAGAGAAACTTATCCTTGCATTAATAATGGCATCTACTAAATTAAGACATTATTTTGAGACTCATGCCATTATTGTTAAGACTAATTTTCCAATTAAGAATGGTCTCAGGAAACCTGAAATGTCAGGAAGGATGGCTAAGTGGGCAGTGAAGCTGAGTGCATATGATATGAAATATGAACCAAGGACTGCCATCAAATCCCAAGCCTTAGCTGACTTTGTGGCAGATTTTAGTAGTGATTTGCAAAAGGAGGCTGAGTTAGAAGTCCAACAGCTTGAAGAAACTAAGGATCCTTGGATACTCTTGACTGATGGTGCTTCTAATGTCAAAGGAACAGGGCTTGGAATACTACTAAAATCGCCACAGGGGGACATAATACCCCACTCCATAGCTTGTGAATTTCAAACTACCAACAATGAGGCTGAGTATGAAGCCTTGATAGCTGGTTTGCAAATGGCCAAGCATATGAGGATCAGGTATCTTGAGGTACATGTAGATTCTTTATTAATCACTAATCACTTTAATGGATCATATGCTGTTAAAGGTGAAAAGCTAATCAAATATTTAGAGACAGTCAAAGAATTGGCACTCTCTTTTGTTTCCTTTAGTTTTACACAGGTACCAAGGGAATAGAATGCAGAGGCCGATGCATTAGCTAATTTAGGATCATCCCTGAAGATCCCGGAGGATATCAAGATCCCTATTATCCATATCCTGACACCTGCTATCGAGGATCATGTAGCTATGGAGATAGGAGAGGATTCTGCAATCATCCCTAGTGAGGATACTTAATATCATGCAGGGTCATGGATCCTTCCAATTATGAGATACATCCAACCTGGAGAGATTCCTGCAGGAGAAAACCCCAGGGCTTTCAAAACTAAGGTATCTCAATTTACAATATTTAATAACATGTTGTATAAACGATCTCTTGCAGGTCCATATCTAAGATGCATTGAGGATCATGAAATCCAAGAAGTCCTAAAGGATTTCCATGAAGGAGATTGTGGAAACCATACTGGGGGCAGGGCATTATTCTCAAGGATCCTGAGGACAGGATACTATTGGCCTACTATGAAGAAGGATGTTGTGGAGTATGCCAAGAAGTGTGATCCTTGTCAGAGACACAGTAATATCCTTCACCAACCAGCAGAACTTTTGCATCCTATATCCTCTTCTTGGCCATTTATGAGGTGGGGAATGGATATAGTTGGTAAGCTTCCTAAGGCACCTGGTGGAAAAGTATTCATGCTTGCTATGACTGATTACTTCTCCAAGTGGATAGAGGCTGAAGCCTTTGCTCAAGTCAGGGAAAAGGAAGTTATATCCTTTATCAAGAGAAATATTATTACTAGATTTAGTATCCCTTCTGACATTGTTTGTGATAATGGATCCCAATTTATTGGGAGTAGAACTACTAAATTTTGTGACAGCTGGGGGATTAAGATGATAACATCAACACCAGTCCACCCACAAGCTGATGGTCAGGCAGAATCATCCAACAAGATCATCATCAACAATTTGAAGAAAAAGCTTGGATCCAAGAAAGGAAAGTGGGCAGAAGAACTACCTTATGTACTATGGGCTGATAGGACAACTCCCAAGAATTCCACTGGCCAAACTCCATTTTCCTTGGTATTTGGGGCAGAATCAGTGATCCCTACAGAGATGGTGGTTCGTACTGCAAGAACAGGCATTCGTGATCCTGAAGAAAATGCTAAAAACTTTGTTCAAGATCTGGATACTATAGAAGAACTCAGGGATTTGGCAAGGATAAGGATGGCCAGTTATCAACAAAGGATGGCTGGAGCTTACAACAAAAATGTCAGGATCAGGAAATTCCAAGTTGGTGATATAGTATTAAGGAAAGCATTTCAAAATACCACAAATCCTGCTGATGGAAAGCTAGCACCAAAGTGGGAAGGCCCTTACTTGATTGAAGCTGAGGCAGGAAAGGGGGCATATCGATTGCTAACAATGGAAGGTGATTTGCTACCAAGAGCTTGGAATGCTGTCCACTTAAAGAAATACTTCATGTAACAAGGATCCATGATCCTTACCTGACTAGTATCCTTGAAGGATCCTTACAGGACAGATGATCCTCATTCTTGTAATATTCTGACCTCTAACTATTTCATTTTTTAAGGATCCTTTATCCTCCTTTCACTTGATTCTAAGTTTTGAAGGTTCAGGTATCCTTAACTAAGGATTGAGTATCCACAGAAGTATCCAGTTATTTGGGCTTGACCCCAGTTATTTGGGCTTGACCCCAGTTATTTGGGCTTGACCCCAGTTTGGGCCTGTCCCCAGTTTCGCCAGTAGCACACGATGATCCTTGTATAGTTCATGGCAATGGGACCAGTACTCGCTTTAGGGGCTGACAATTTCATTGTACTGGCTATATTCAGTATCCTACGCAAAATGGTAGACGTACCATACATCCGTTCCTAAGGTTTCTAACGTTTTCACGTTAGCTAAGGTTTTGGCATTTTCATGTCACTAAGTTTTGATAGTCGCCAGTGAGGGCCATACTCCAGTTTACACACGATCCTTTGGGCTTGCCCCCAGTTATCCTTTGGGCTTGTCCCCAGTTATCCTTTGGGCTTGTCCCCAGTTATCCTTTGGGTTTGTCCCTAGTTATCCTTTGGGCTTGTCCCCAGTGTATTGGGCTTGTCCCCAGAATTGTTGGGCTTGTCCCCAGTTACTAACTCTTATCTTATATTGGCTTAGTCCCAAGTTGTATCCTATTTCAGGTTTTTGGAGACAAACGACCAAGGATCCTTGATCCTTACCTTCTACTAAGGTTTGTCTTTTGGGTTATCCTGATTATAAGTGTTAAAGGTTAGGATCCTAACTTGGATTCTCAGGTATGATCCTTAACTATTTTGATTTTATTCATTATTCATTTGAGTAACCCTTATCCTTTGTCAACTGAACTTATGATCCTTAAACTACACTACTTTTCAGAACTTGTCAACTGTAGGATATGTGATCCTTGATCATATCCTAAACTTTTTGAGGATATTTATTAAATTTTTCTTTACTTGATAAGTTTAGACTAAATGAATGTCACAACAACTGAAAAGTAAAATACTAACAAGGATAGCAACACGGGAGATAGCCAAAAAGTTAAAGTTATTTTATTCACAAAAGATTAAACCCTTTAAGGTAGTTTAAGGATCTTTGTAGTGCAGGAAATAAAAGACCCGTAACAAGGATAACCCACGTTTCTACCAGCAAAACATGGCCCGTCCACATGGGTTGGCAAAGGGTGTCCATTGTTTACGGGTCTTTGTAGTGCAGGAAATAAAAGACGGAAGGATAACGAGTGGCTTCATCCCCCAAACAGAGGATCCATCCACCACCCATTATCCTGCCTATTGTTCAAGGATCCATGATCCTTCACCCTAGAAACTATTGTCTAAAGTTATTACAACCCATCATTGTTCAACAAAAACATCATAACCAAATAACCAAACTAAAAAAAAAGGGGCTCCGGCTATGTCTAGAAGTGTCCATCATCGCCCATTCATGCAGCTTACACCTTCGCTGCACCACCTTCACCAGCTCCACCTGCTTCTCCGCCCTGATCCATGCCACTGCCACCAGCCTCGATCGCCAGAACCTCATCAGCCTCTTCTTCGTCCTCCAACTCAGCCAGCCTAGCCTTCCAGCCCTCCATGTCCCAGTTGCTCCTGTCAAAATTAGGATCCTGAGCTTCTTGGGCCATCTGCAACTTGGTTTTGTACATGGTAATGGCAGCGAAGACTTTGGCATCCTCCGTGATCTCGTGCTTCTCATAGTCAGCATTGATCTGAGCTGCAACCGCCTGAGTTTTGGCATCATTGAGATCCTTTTCGAGGGAGGCAATCTTGTGATCCTTGAGCACCGCCACTTTTTGGAGGTCAGAGTATTTCTCCTCAATCTCTTCGACGTTCCCAACATAGTCCTCGATTTCAGCAAATTTCTGCAAAGAAGACAATGCAAAGCTCAGGATCACGTGATCCACAAGTGGGCAGGATAATTAAACTAAGTCAGTGATCCTTACCTCAGCAAAGTACTCGAGGAACTGATGGCGGATCAGAGGCAAGCCTTCTAGATTGTCAGCTTCAGAGGTCTTCCTTTTCTTTCCACCTCTTCCCTTTGAAGTGGCTGCCTTGGGGATCGTCACAGCTGGGCTGGCAGCAAGCTTCTTCTTTGAGGATCGGACAGTGTCAAGGTCACTGACACTGAATTTGGAGGCAGACTTTGATGACTTTCCAGCGCCTACACACCCAAAACAGATAAGTATCCTTATCCTATTTCTATTTAACTATTTATTTAAACATTTAATTATGCAAAAAACAGGATACTTACTCGACATAGTGACAGAACCTGAGGATACTTCTTGAGAATCCTGGGTATTTGTTTTAAATGATCTTCTTACAGGATCAAGTCTCCAGAAAGCGGCAAGCCTTTCCTGTGTTGCAGGTGTTGTGATGAGGTGTGCGACAGTAATAGCTGCAAAATAGAAACAAAAGGACGTTAGTGATCCTTAAACAGAAACAAGCTTATTCGGTGATCCTTCTAAGGATCCTCTATCCTACCATGGGTGGACCACTTCCTTGGCAGATCCTTTCCATCAGGGATAGAATCCCTTCTGACAAAGAAGAATCGCCGTTTCCAGTTGGTGTCATTCTTAGTGGCTTTGAAGATGGGGTGCTCTTCACCAGGTTTATGTTTGAGTAGATACCGATGAGATCCATGGCTTACGAGGTCATACATCTCTGCCAACTCCGACATTCCCAGATCAATGCCTTCTTGCTCAGTGATCCTTTCAAGGGTATATAAGACCCTCCAGATCATTGGCATCGCTTGAATGTAGGAGATGCCGGTGAGAGAGAAGAAAGATCGGGTGAATTCAGGGAAAGGATACGAGTATCCTATTATGAATGGAGTGACCGGGAAAGCTACCCAGGTTTCGGAAATATAGTCACTTAGAACGGTGGGATCAAAGTGTTTGAAATCGGTGTTTGCCGGAAAGCAATGTCGGATCATGTCTATCTGTGGATCGGTAAAGCAGCATCTTTCTTTCGCCGAATCTTTGATGATCCCTTGGCTTTTCAAGGGGCTGTCCTTCTTGTGATCCTTAGCCGGTGAGGATCTTAGCATCATCACGATTATGACGGCGGTGAAGAAGAAGAAAAAGAGAAAGAAGATGAAGAGAGAAAGGAGAGAGTATTACCTGATCAAGTCTTCGAATGAAGATTTAAAGGATGAAACGCACGGATTTAAATGCTCTCTAACCCTTATCTCTAAATTCAATTTATAATGATGATCTTGTAGGGTAGTCACTTCAGTGACGTCAGGATGGCAACGGATAGTTCGATTACAACGACTATACATCCGTTAGTTGATTACGGATAAGAATAGGAAAATACAACTCGCTTATTTACAAATTACTCCTTATATTTTGGGGGCAATTGTTAGGGGAGGATTTTTGAATGATCAGTGATCCTCAATTACTGTTGGGCTTAGTGATCCTCACTTCTGTTTGAATTGGTGATCCTCAGAAGTATTGCAGAATCAGGATCATGGATCATCGTAAGGATCCTTATACTAACGATTGTCTGCTTTGAATATGATGTTGTTTTGCAGGAGTACGAGCTTGGACTTGGCCTTGGCGATATTCCTGGAGCATATTCCATATTTATTCCGCACGTGCATGGCTGAAATGGACGTTATGGAGGTCGTGGAGGACTTGCACCAAATGCGGAATGTTTGTTAGCTTAGATATTTTCTATTTTTAAAGGGGATAGCGAGCTAAATAGAAAACACTTGGCTATTTTTGGCTTAACACACACACTCGCAACTGCTCTCACCAGCTCTTGACAATTCACTTGGCGATTACACACTTTTTTACACATTACACTATAGTGATCCTTGTAATTAGCTCGCTATCATCCGAAGTTGTAATATATTTCTTGTTTAATCTGAGTTGGTGATCGGTAGTTTCCATCACCCGAGGTTTTTTATGCCGGAGATCATTCATTGATCAAGGGCTTTTTCCTCGTATAAATCTTTGTGTCACTTATTCATTTCATTTCTGAGTGATCCTTAGTGTTGTTCATTGATTCAAGCATCATACCTCACAACAGAAAGTTTGGTTGCATTATCATTGCTTGATTTTTGACCAAAACATTATCTTGGCTTGATTTTTTACCAAAACAGTTTGGCGCCCACCGTGAGGCGATTGGTGCTTCATTCCTAAGAAATTATTGTTCTTGTGATCATTTCGGTTCATTACAACCAAGCAGATGGCTTCTTCAGCATAGAACACATCAAACTCTATGCCGGCAATCAATTCTTCACAGGGCATTCCACCTTTGCCTCCACCACCTTCTGGATCCCAGAAGAAAGCAGAAAATGTTGTGAAGAAACAAAGCCCAATTTTTCCAAAACCACCAACTTCTTCTGTTTTCAATAATCCTACTAATAGTGATCTTTTTACTTTGATTTTGCAGATGAAGGATCGCATACTAGAGCAGGACAAAACCAATGAAAGGATCCTTCGGGAGATTGGTGATATCAAGAAACAGAAGAAATTAGTCGAGGATCACTCTCCTCTGATACCAAGGTCATTGGATTTCGATACTCCAGCTACAACCGCCTTGCAAACTACAGCTCCGGACATCCAGTATCAGAGTGGACCATTGGGAAGGTGTTACAGAACAGCAACTATGAGTCAGGCTTTTGGGTCTCACTTCCAGCCTCAAGGATCCTGTTTTCAGCCTTCAGGATCCTCTTTTCAGCACAGGGTTCCTTCGTCAGCCCAGGAGGATATTTGGGAATGCACACAGTCCAAGGATCCTCCATGGTTCCAGGATCCTCTTATGATCAAGGATTCTCAAGAAGTATGCAGCCTCCAAGTTCGGATGTTCATAAAGGAGACTTCATACCAATGCAGACCAATGCTTCCTCTGGTCCTTCAATCATACAAGAATCCCGTCAATATGGATTCACATCTGCAATTCCAAACTTGAATCCCATGGGAGGTAACACTTTTAATAATTCTTATAACACTAACCATGGCTCTATGCAGGATACATGTATCAATCAGGCTATGGCTAGGGAGTTACAGAAGCTTAAGGATATGATATCCAGCGTACCAGGAGTGGTTAAGCCCATTCTTGAAATTGCAGATGGTAGCCATAGGATATCTCGTTTTGCACCACCTATTTGTGATGCTGAGATACCCAAAAGGTTCCAGATACCAACTATGAAGATATATGATGGTTCAACGGATCCAGAGGAGCATGTAGCTCAATACAGGGAGAGGATGGGGATCAATCCAATTCCAGAGAGGTTAAAGGAACCATGTCTATGTAAGGGTTTTGGATCCACACTCACAAGATCAGCTCTTAAATGGCTGCTAAGTCTTCCCCCTTACTCTATTACTTTATTTGTTAATCTAGTTAATCTGTTTAATAGTCAATTCTCTTGTAGTAGAAAATTTGAACGATTAACTAGTGACCTATATAGGGTAACATAAGGTCAAAATGAATCACTTAGAGATTACATCACTAAGTTTAGTAAAGAATCCTTAGATATCCCTAACCTGGATATAGCTACGGCTGCAGAAGCCTTTAAAATGGGTTTGCTCAGGCATTCACTGTTCTATGATGATCTTGTCATGACCCCATGCAGGAACCTTGATGAAGTAAGAACCAGGGCCCTTAGGTTCATCCGTTTAGAGGATGACAAAAGGATCCAGGAAAGACTGGCAGGATCCTCGAAACAGGAAAAGCAAGGATCCTACTTCAAGAATAACAAGTTCAAGTCCTACAACAAGTCTGATAACCAGAACGTGCATGCAGTAGAAAAAGAAGAGGATGATGAGGATTATCCTCCAATTTCTGAATACTGTTTTTCTGTTGATAACAATGAACTAATTCTTGCAATGCATAATCTAGGTGAGAAAGCTAGGTGGCCAAGAAAAAGTGATAAACCAGCCGCTACAAAAGACAAATCCAAATGGTGTGCATATCATGAGGATTTCGGACATCTCACTGAAGAGTGTATTGCACTTAGAAAAGAAATTGGTTACTTGTTAAGCAAGGGGCACTTAAAGGAGCCTTTGGGATGGAAGAAGTCAAGGATCCAGGATTCTGAAAGGATCCCAGAAAAGGCTCCTGCTCCTCCAGCAGATGCACAAGTTATAAACTTTATATCCGGTGGATCAGACATTTGTGGTACTTCCTTTTCAGCAGCCAAAAGACATGCCAAGGAGACCAAGATGGATAATGGAGACAGACCCATCCGGACCTCCACTGTTACCAAGGATAAAATTATAACTTTTGATGAGGATGATCGTGTTGATGTTCAGGATCCTCATCATGATGGTCTTGTTATTACTCTGTTTATTTCTAACCATTTTGTTCGCAGGATCTTGATAGATGGAGGAAGCTCAGTAAACATCATTCAGCTTGATGTCCTCAAGAAGATGAACATCCCTGAATCAGACATTGTCCCAAGATCCTCAGTACTTGTGGGATTCAGCGGAGAGACCAAAAATACATTGGGGGACATCAAACTCCCCATCTATATTGAAGGACTTCATTCTTATCAAAAATTTTGTGTTATAGATTGCTTATCTTGTTGTAATGTTATCCTTGGCAGGCCATGGATACATGATATGAAGGCAGTCCCATCCACCTATCATCAGTGTGTAAAGCTTCCAAGTCCATGGGGAGTGGTGAAAATTGAGAGTGATCAACAAGAGGCTAAGAATTGTTATACATCATCAATGAAGCCAGCCTCAAGACCAAGGGAGCAATAGTAATAAAAGTATCCTTCAAGAGATGTCTTGGAGGCAAGAGAACAGGATTTGAAAGAAATCCTCATGGATCCTGATGATCCTGAATCCAAGATCTTCATAGGAGCAGGGATCCTTAGCGACATTGAATAGGAGCTAGTATCCTTCCTTAAAAGAAGGAAAACTACCTTTTCCTGGAAACATGAGGATATGACAGGTATATCTAAAGATATAATTACTCATAAACTTGGCATTGACAGGTCATTCAAGCCAATTCATCAAAAGAGGAGGAAGTTTGCACCTGAAAGGAATGCTATTATCCAGGAAGAGGTGGACAAACTACTTCGGGCAGGTATGATTAGAGAGGTTAAGTATCCAAGATGGTTAGCCAATGTGGTTGTTGTTCATAAGAAAAATGGAAAGTGGAGGGTATGTGTCGATTTTACTGATTTAAACAAGGCATGTCCCAAGGATCCTTTCCCATTACCCCACATTGACTCCATGGTGGATGCTACCGCGGGTCATGAGTTGTTGACTTTTATGGATGCTTCTTCTGGATTTCAACAAATTCAGATGGAACCATCTGATCAAGAGGATACAGCCTTTATGACCCCAACTGGTATATATTGTTAGATTGCTATGCCATTTGGACTAAGGAATGCAGGTGCTACTTATCAAAGGTTAGTCAATATGATGTTCAAGGAACAAATTGGACACACTATGGAAGTTTATATAGATGACATGGTGGTTAAGTCCAAGAAAGCTGAGGATCACCTTAGAGACTTGGAGGAAGCATTCAATATCCTTGATAAATTTAATATGAAACTAAATCCTTCCAAGTGTCACTTTTGTGTTAAAGCAGGTAAATTCCTAGGCTATATGGTGACAAAAAGAGGCATTGAAGCAAGTCCAGAGCAAATTAAGGCTATTGTGAATATCAAATCTCCTGCCAATGCCAAGGATGTGCAAAGATTGACAGGCAGGATAGCAGCCTTAAATAGGTTCATATCCAAATCCTCAGAAAAATGCAAGGAATTCTATGACATTTTGAGGAAGAACAAGAAATTTGAGTGGACTGAAAAGCATGAAAATGCTCTCAAAGCTCTTAAGGATTACCTATCCTCAGCCCCTGCCTTGATGAAACTAGAAAAAGGGGATATATTATCCTTGTATTTGGCTGTATCATCCAAAGCAGTAAGTGCGGTCCTTGTTAAGGATCACGAAGGTACACAACATCCTGTCTATTATGTAAGTAAGAGTTTGCTTGATGCTGAATCCAGGTATTCACATTTAGAAAAACTTATCCTTGCACTAATTATGGCATCTACTAAATTAAGACATTATTTTGAAACTCATGCTATTATTGTTAAGACTAATTTTCCAATTAAGAATGTTCTCAGGAAACCTGAAATGTCAGGAAGGATGGCTAAGTGGGCAGTGAAGCTTAGTGCTTATGATATAAGATATGAACCAAGGACTGCCATTAAATCCCAAGCCTTAGCTGACTTTGTGGCAGATTTCAGTAGTGACTTGCAAAGGGAAGCTGAATTAGAAGTTCAACACCTTAAAGAAACTAAGGATCCTTGGATACTCTTCACTGATGGAGCTTCTAATGTCAAAGGAACAGGACTTGGAATACTACTAAAATCACCACAGGGGGACATAATACCCCACTCCATAGCTTTTGAGTTTCAAACTACTAATAATGAGGCTGAATATGAAGCCTTAATAGCTGGTTTGCAAATTGCCAAGCATATGAGGATCAGGTATCTTGAGGTACATGTAGATTCACTGTTAATTACTAATCACTTTAACGGATCATATGTTGTTAAAGGGGAAAGACTAATCAAATATTTAGAGATAGTCAAAGAATTGGCACTCTCTTTTGTTTCCTTTAGTTTGACACAGGTACCCAGAGAAGAGAATGCAGAAGCTGATGCATTGGCCAATCTAGGATCATCCTTGAAGATTCCAGAGGATATCAGGATCCCTATTATCCACATCCTAACCCCCGCTATTGAGGATCATGAAGCCATGGAGATAGGAGAGGATTCTGCAATCATCCCTAATGATGATACACAGTCTCATTCAGGATCATGGATCCTTCCAATCATGAGATACATACAACATCGAGAGATCCCTAAAGGAGAAAACCCCAGGGCTTTCAAAATCAAGGTATCTCAATTCACAATATTGAATAACATGTTATATAAACGATCCCTTGCAGGTCCATACCTGAGGTGCATTGAGGATCCTGAAATCCAAGAAGTCCTAAAGGATTTCCATGAAGGAGATTGTGGAAACCATACTAGGGGCAGGGCATTATTCTCAAGGATCCTGAGGACAGGATACTGTTGGCCTACTATGAAGAAGGATGCTGTGGAATATGCCAAAAAGTGTGAACCTTGTCAAAGACATAGTAATATCCTTCACCAACCAGCAGAGCTTTTGCATCCTATATCCTCTTCTTGGCCATTTATGAGATGGGGAATGGATATTGTTTTGGTCAAAAATCAAGCAATGACAATGTAACCAAACTTTTTGTTGTGAGGTATGATGCTTGAATTGATGAACAACAATAAGGATCACTATGAAATGTAATGAACAAGTGACACGAAGATTTATACGTGGAAAAAGCCCTTGATCAATGAATGATCTCCGGCATAAAAAACCTCGGGTGATGGAAACTACCGATCACCAACTCAAATTAAACAAGAAATGTATTACAACTTCGGATGATAGCGAGCTAAGTACAAGGATCACTATAGTGTATCGTGTAGAAATGTATGAAAAATGCTAAGTGTTTTTTCGAGAGCTGATGAGAGCGATTGTATGAGTGTGTGTGTGTAGCCAAAAATAGCCAAGTCCCCTAAAAAAATAGCTCGCTACCCCCTTAAAATTAGAAAATATCTAGCCTAACTAACTGTCTGCAAATCGTGCAAGTTCTCCACGACTCCACAACGTCCATTTCTGACCAAGCACGTGCGGAATAGACTTAGAATATTCTCCAGGAATATCGCCAAGACCAAGTCCAAGTTGATACTCCCGCAAAACAATTACGAATTCAAAGTAGACAATCGATAGTACAGGGATCCTTATAGTGATCCATGATCCTGATCCTGCAACACTTCTGAGGATCACTACTTCAGACAGAATTGAGGATCACTAAACCCAACAGTAAATAAGGATCACTAATTATTTAGAAATCCACCCCTAACAATTGCCCCCAAAATATAAGGAGTAACTATGTAAGTAAATGAGTTATATTTTGTTCTTATCTGTAACGAATTAATCAGATAACTAGCCGTTGGAGTCGGACTAGCCGTTACGATCATGACGTCAGTGAGATGACTATCCTGCAAAATCATCATTATAAATAGGAGTTAGGGATAGGGATCATTTCACATTTAAGTTCAAGAGAACTCCCTTTATATTCTCATCCGACGATCTAGCAGGTAACTCTTTTCCTTTTCTTCTTTCTCTTACTCTGCTTTTCTTTCTTTACCATCATCTCGTCAAAAATGATGCTCCGAAACTCACCAGGCAAGGATCACAAGAAGAACAGCCCTCTTAAAAGCCAAGGGATCATCAAAGATTCACCGAAAGAAAGATGTTGTTTCAATGATACACAAATAGACAGAATTCGCCATTGTTTTCCAGCGAATACCGTTATCAAGCCATTTGACCCCACCGCTTTGAGTGACTATATCTCTGAAACTTGGATTGCCTTTCCTGTTACCCCATTCACCATAGGATACACCTATCCTTTTCCAGCCTTTACCCAATCCTTTTTCTCCCTTACCGGCATCTCCTACATCCAGGCTATGCCGATGATCTAGAGGGTCTTATATACCCTTGAAAGGATCATCGAGCAGGAAGGGATTGACCTAGGAATGTCGGAGTTGGCTGAGATGTATGATCTCACAACGTTTGGATCCCACCGATATTTGTTTAAACGAAAACCTGGTGAAGAACACCCTATTTTTAAAGCCACCAAGAACGATACAAACTGGAAACGACGCCTTTTCTTTGTCAAAAGAGACTCTATCCCGGATGGAAAGGATTTGCCAAGGAAATGGAGCACTCATGGTAGGATAGGAGGATCCTTAGAAGGATCACTAAGTAAGCTCATTTCTGATAATGATTACTAATATGCTTTTGTTTCTTTTGTACAGCTATCATATTCTCGCATATTATCCCTTCAGCTGCCACCAAGGGGAGACTTGCTGCTTTTAGAAAACTTGGTCCTGAAACAAGATCATTCAAGACAATCACCCAGGATTCTCAAGAGGTATCCTCAGGCTCTGTCACCATGTCAAGTAAGTATCCTGTTCTTTTTATATTCAAATGTTTAAATAAATAGTTATATATGAATAGAATAAGGACACTTATCTGTTTTGGGTGTGTAGGCGCTGGAAAGTCATCAAGATCTGCTTCCAAATTTAGTGTCACTGAGCTTGACACCGTACGATCCTCCAAGAAGAAGCTTCCTGCCAGCCCAACTGCTTCGATCCCCAAGGCACCCGTTAAAGGAAGGGGTGGCAAGAAAAGAAAAGCCTCTGAAGCTGAGGATCTGCAAGGTCTGCCCCTGATCCGCCACCAGTTCCTTGAATACTTCAATGATGTAAGGATCCTTGTCCCTGCTTTAGGTATCCAACTTATTTGAGGATCACCTGTTCTTGAACTGTTCTTTATCTTCTTTGCAGAAATTTGCTGAGATTGAAGACTACGTTGGGCATGACGAGGAGCAGGACAAGAAGATTGCTGACCTCCAACAAGTCGCATTGCTCAAGGATCTTAAGATTGCTGACCTCCAAAAGGATCTCAAAGATGCCAAAGCTCAGACAGCTACAATCCTGATTAATTTTGATTATGAGAAGAGCGAGATCACCCAGTATGCTAAAGTCTCTGCTGCCATAGCGATGTACAAGACCAAGCTACAAATGGCCTTGGAAGCTCAGGATCCTGACTTCGACAGGAGCAACTGGGATGTGGAAGGCTGGAAGGCAAGGCTAGCTGAATTGGAGGATGAGGATGAGGCTGATGAGGTTCTGGCAATTGAGGCTAGTGGTAGTGGCAATGATCATGATGGTGAAGCTAGTGGAGCTGGAGATGGTTATGCAGCGAAGGTGTAGGCTGCAACAATGGGCAATGATGGACACTTCTAGACATAGCCGGAGCCCATTTTTTTTTAGTTTGGTTATGGTTTTTTTTTTGTTTTGATGGTGTTTTGATAAACAAGGGTTGGTCTGTACTTGAACAATAGTAATTAGGGTTGAGGATCATGGATGATCCTTTGAACAATAGGTAGGATTACAAATGGTGGAGGGATCCTCTGTTTGGGGGATGAAGCCTTTGTGATCCTGCCGTCTTTAATTTCCTGCACTTGTTAGACCTATGAACAATGGACACCCTTTGCCAACCCATGTGGACGGGCCAAGTTTTGCTGGTAGAAACGTGGGTTGGCAATTTTGACAACTTTAAAAGGGTTTAAGCTTTTGTGAATAAAATGACTTTAACTTTTTGGCTATATCCTGTGTTGATATCCTTATTGTCATTTTATTTTTCAATCCATTGTGATGTTCATGTCGTTTAAACTTATCAAGTAAGGAAAAATTTTAAGAAATACCCCTTAAGAGTTAAGGATATGATCAAGGATCATATATAAAAAATAATTTAAGGATCATATGTTCAGTTGTCAAAGGATAAGCGTCACTTAAGTACGTAATGAATAAAATCAAAACAGTTAAGGATCATACCTAAGAATCCAAGTTAGGATCCTATCCTTTAACACTTAAAATTAGGATAACCCAAGATACAAACCTTATTTGAAAGTAAGGATCAAGAATCCTTGGTCATTTATCTTCACAAGCCTGAAATAAGATATTACTTGGGACTGAGCCAATATAAGATGAATGTTAGTAACTGGGGACAAGCCCAACAATTCTGGGGACAAGCCCAATATACTGGGGACAAGCCCAAAAGATAACTGGGGACAAGCCCAAAGGATAACAGGGGACAAGCCCAAAGGATCGTATGTAAACTGGGGTATGGCCCTCACTGGCAACTATCCAAACTTAGTGACATAAAAATGCCAAAACCTTAGTTAACGTGAAAACGTTAGAAACCTTAGGAACGGATGTATGGTACGTCTACCATTATACGTAGGATCCTGAATATAGCCAGTACAATGAAATTGTCAGCCCCTAAAGCGGGTACTGGTCCCATTGCCATGAACTATACCAGGATCATCGTGCGCTACTGGCGAAACTGGGGACAGGCCTAAACTGGGGACTAGCCCTAAGAACTGGGGTCAAGCCCAAATAACTGGATACTTCGGTAGATTTTCAATCCTTAGTTAAGGATACCTGAACCTTCAAAACTCAGAATCAAGTAAAAGGAGGATAAAGGACGCAGGATCCTTATCCTTGTAAGAGAATAAAAAGAATGAAATAGTTTGAGATTGGAATGTTACCAGAAAGAGGATCATCTGTCAGTGGGGATCCTTCAAGGATACTTGTCTGGTAAGGATCATGGATCATGATCACATGAAATATTTCTTCAAATGGACATCATTCCAAGCTCTAGGTAGCAAATCACCTTCCATTGTTAGCAATCGATATGCCCCCTTTCCTGCTTCAGCTTCAATCAAATAGGGACCTTCCCACTTTGGTGCTAGCTTTCCATCAGCAGGATTGGTGGTGTTTTGAAATGCTTTCCTTAATACCATATCCCCAACTTGGAATTTTCTGAGCCTGACATTTTTGTTGTACGCTCCAGCCATCCTTTGTTGATAACTGGCCATCCTTATCCTTGCTAAATCCCTGATTTCTTCAATAGTATCCAAGTCTTGAATCAAGTTTTCAGCATTTTCTTCAGGATCACGAATGCTTGTTCTTGCAGTTGGAACCACCATCTCTGTAGGGATCACTGATTCTGCCCCAAATACCAAAGAAAATGGAGTTTGGCCTGTAGCATTCTTGGGAGTTGTCCTATCAGCCCAAAGCACATAAGGCAGTTCTTCTGCCCATTTTCCTTTCTTGGATCCAAGCTTCTTCTTCAAATTGTTGATGATGATCTTGTTGGATGACTCTGCCTGACCATTAGCTTGTGGATGGACTGGTGTTGATGTTATCATCTTAATCCCCCAACTGTCACAAAAGTTAGTGGTTCTATTCCAAATAAATTGGGATCCATTATCACAAATAATCTCAGAAGGGATACCAAATCTAGTAATAATGTTTCTTTTAATAAAGGATATAACTTCCTTTTCTCTGACTTGAGCAAAGGCTTCAGCCTCTATCAACTTAGAGAAGTAATCAGTCTTAGCAAGCATGAATACTTTTCCACCAGGTGCCTTAGGAAGCTTTCCAACTATATCCATTCCCCATCTCATGAATGGCCAAGAAGAGGATATAGGATGCAAGAGCTCTGCTGGTTGGTGAAGGATATTACTATGCCTCTGACAAGGATCGCACCTCTTGGCATACTCCACAACATCCTTCTTCATAGTGGGCCAATAGTATCCTGTCCTCAGGATCCTTGAGAATAATGCCCTGCCCCCAGTGTGGTTTCCACAATCTCCTTCATGGAAATCCTTTAGGACTTCTTGAATTTCAGGATCCTCAATGCATCTTAAATATGGTCCTGCAAGAGATCGTTTATACAACATATTATTTAATATTGTAAATTGAGATACCTTAATTTTGAAAGCCCTTGGGTTTTCTCCTGTAGGAATTTCTCCATGTTGTATGTATCTCATGATTGGGAGTATCCATGATCCTCAATGAGATTGGGTATTATCACTAGGGATGATTGCAGAATCTTCTCCTATCTCCATAGCTACATGATCCTTGATAGTAGGGGTCAGGATATGGATAATAGGGATCTTGATATCCTCAGGAATTTTCAAAGATGATCCTAGATTGGCTAATGCATCAGCTTCTGCATTCTCTTCCCTTGGTACCTGTGTCAAACTAAAGGATACAAAAGAGAGTGCCAATTCTTTGACTATCTCCAAATATTTGATTAGCTTTTCACCGTTAACAGCATAGGATCCATTAAATTGATTAGTGATCAATAAAGAATCTACATGTACCTCAAGATACCTGATGCTCATGTGCTTTGCAATTTGCAAACCAGCTATCAAGGCTTCATATTCAGCCTCATTGTTGGTAGTTTGAAATTCACAAGCTATGGAGTGGGGTATTATGTCCCCCTGTGGCGATTTTAGTAGTATTCCAAGCCCTGTTCCATTTACATTGGAGGATCCATCAGTGAACAGTATCCAAGGATCCTTGGTTTCTTCAAGCTGTTGGACTTCTAGTTCAGCCTCCTTTTGCAAATCACTACTGAAATCTGCCACAAAGTCAGCTAAGGCTTGGGATTTGATGGCAGTCCTTGGTTCATATCTTATATCATATGCACTCAATTTCACTACCCACTTGGCCATCATTCCTGACATTTCAGGTTTCCTGAGAACATTCTTAATTGAGAAATTAGTTTTAACAATAATGGCATGGGTCTCAAAATAATGTCTTAATTTAGTGGATGCCATAATTAATGCAAGGATAAGTTTTTCTAAATGTGAATACCTGGATTCAGCATCAAGTAAGCTCTTACTTACATAATAAACAGGATGTTGTGTACCTTGGTGATCCTTAACAAGGACCGCACTTACTGCTTTTGATGATACCGCCAGGTATAAGGATAACACATCTCCCTTTTCTGGTTTCATCAAGGCTGGGGGTGAGGATAGGTAATCCTTAAGAGCTTTAAGGGCACTTTCATGCTTCTCAGTCCATTCAAATTTCTTGTTCTTCCTCAGGATGTCATAGAACTCCTTGCACTTTTCTGAGGATTTGGATATGAATCTGTTCAAGGCAGCGATCCTGCCAGTCAACCTTTGCACATCCTTAGCATTGGCAGGAGATTTGATATTCACAATTGCCTTAATCTGCTCTGGACTTGCTTCAATGCCCCTCTTTGTCACCATATATCCTAAGAATTTACCTGCCCTTACACCAAAATGACACTTAGAAGGATTAAGTTTCATATTATATTTATCAAGGATATTGAACGCTTCCTCCAAGTGTTTAAGATGATCCTCAGCTTTCTTGGACTTAACCACCATGTCATCAATATAGACTTCCATAGTGTGTCCAATTTGCTCCTTGAACATCATATTGACTAGCCTTTGATAAGTAGCACCTGCATTCCTTAATCCAAATGGCATAGCAATATAACAGTATATACCAGTTGGGGTCATAAAGGCTGTATCCTCTTGATCGGATGGTTCCATCTGAATTTGTTGAAATCCAGATGAAACATCCATAAAAGTTAACAGCTCATGACCCGCGGTAGCATCCACCATGGAGTCAATGTGGGGTAATGGGAAAGGATCCTTGGGACATGCCTTGTTTAAATCTGTAAAATCGACACATACCCTCCACTTTCCATTTTTCTTTTGAACAACAACCACATTGGCTAACCATCTTGGATACTTAACCTCTCTAATCATACCTGCTCGAAGTAGCTTATCTACCTCTTCCTGGATAATAGCATTTCTTTCAGGTGCAAACTTCCTCCTCTTTTGATGAATTGGCTTGAATGACCTGTCAATGCCAAGTTTGTGAGTAATTATATCTTTAGATATACCTGTCATGTCTTCATGTTTCCAGGAAAAGGTGGTTTTCCTTCTTTTGAGAAAGGATACTAGCTCCCGTTCAATATCGCTAAGGATCCCTGACCCTATGAAGATCTTGGATTCAGGATCATCAGGATCCATGAGGATTTCTTTCAAATCCTGTTCTCTTGCCTCCAAGACATCTCTTGAAGGATACTTTAATTGCTATTGCTCCCTTGGTCTTGAGGCTGGTTTCATTGATGAGGTATAGCAATTCTTAGCCTCCTGTTGATCACTCTCAATTTTCACCACTCCCCATGGACTTGGAAGCTTTACACACTGATGATAGGTGGATGGGACTACCTTCATATCATGTATCCATGGCCTGCCAAGGATAACATTACAACATGATAAGCAATCAATAACACAAAACTTTTTATAAGAATGCAATCCTTCAATATAGATTGGGAGTTTGATGTCCCCCAATGTATTCTTTGTTTCTCCACTGAATCCCAGAAGTACTGAGGATCTTGGGATAATATCAGACTCTGGGATATTCATTTTCTTGAGAACATCCAGCTGAATGATATTCACAGAGCTTCCTCCATCTATAAGGATCCTGCGAACAAAGTGGTTAGAAATAAACAATGTAATTACAAGACCGTCATGATGAGGATCCTGGATGTCAACACGATCATCCTCATCAAAAGTAATGACTTTATCCTAGGTGACAACGGAGGTCCAGACGGGTCTGTCTCCATTATCCATCTTGGTTTCCTTAGCGTGTCTTTTTGCTGCTGAGAAGGATGTACCACAGATGTCTGATCCACCGGATATGAAATTTATGACTTGTGCATCTGCTGGAGGAGCAGGAGCCCTTTCCGGGATTCTTTCAGGATCCTGGGTCCTTGACTTCTTTCGTCCCAAGAGTTCCTTTAAATGCCCCATGCTCAACAAGTAACCAATTTCCTTTCTAAGTGCAATACACTCTTCAGTGAGTTGCCCAAAATCCTCATGATATGCACACCACTTGGATTTATCCTTTGTAGCAGCTGGTTTATCACTTTTCCTTGGCCACCTAGCTTTCTCACCTAGATTCTGCATTGCAAGGATTAGTTCATTGTTATCAACAGAAAAACAATATTCAGAAATAGGAGGATAATCCTCATCATCCTCTTCTTGTTCCACTGCGTGCACATTCTGGTTATCAGATCTGTTGTAGGACTTGGATTTGTTGTTCCTGAAGTAGGATCCTTGTTTATCCTATTTTGAGGATCCTGTCAATCTGTCCTGGATCCTTTTGTCATCCTCTAGGCGGATGAACCTAAGGGCCCTAGTCCTTACTTCATCAAGATTCATGCAAGGTGTCATAACAAGATCATCATAGAATAATGAATCCCTAAGCAATCCCATTTTAAAGGCTTCTACAGCCGTAGCAATTTCCAAATTAGGAATATCTAAGGATTCTTTACTAAACTTAGTGATATAATCTCTAAGTGATTCATTTTGACCTTGTGTTACCCTATATAAATCACTAGTTAATCGTTCAAACTTTCTACTACAAGAGAATTGACTATTGAACAAGTTAACTAAATTAGCAAATGAAGTAATAGAGTAAGGGGGAAGACTTAGCAGCCATTTAAGAGCAGATCCTGTAAGTGTGGATCCAAATCCCTTGCATAGACATGCTTCTTTCAACCTTTCAGGAATTGGATTGATCTCCATCCTCTCCCTGTTCTGAGCTACATGCTCTTCTGGATCCGTTGAACCATCATATAGCTTCACTGATGGTATCTGGAATCTTTTAGGTGTCTCAGCATCACATAAAGGTGGTGTAAAACGAGATATCCTATGGCTACCATCCGCAATCTTAGGAATGGATTTAACCACTCCTGGCACACTGGATATCATATCCTTAAGCTTCTGAAGCTCCCTAGCCATGGCCTGATTGATACCTGTATCCTGCATAAAGCCATGGTTAGTGTTATATAAATTATTAAAAGTGTTACCTCCCACAGGATTCGAGTTTGGAATTGCGGATGTGAATCCATCTTGTCGAGACTCTGGCATGATTGAAGGACCAGAGGAGGTAATGGTCTGCATTGGTATGAAGTCTCCTTGATGAACGTCCGAGTTCTGAGGCTGCATACTTCTCAAGGATCCTTAATTTTGAAGGGGTTGGATCCTTGGAATTGAGATGATCCTTGAACCTGCTAGGATCCTGGGACCAGGGAGGATCCTTGAACAAGGGGGAATCCTGGGACCAAAAAGGATCCTGGGACCAAAGAGGATCCTGGGACCAAAGAGGATCCTGGGATCTGGGAGGATCCTTGGACCTGGGAGGATCCTTGGACCTGGGAGGATCCTTGGACCTGGGAGGATCCTTGTACTTGGGAGGATCCTTGGACCTGGGAGGATCCTTGTACTGCATGCATTCCCACAAATCCTCCTGACGTGAAGTATCCCTGATGCTGAGAGGGGATCCTGATGGCTGAGAAGAGGATTCCTGCGGCTGGAAGTAAGAGCCAAATGCCTGACTCATTGTTGTTGTTCCATAACGTCTTTCTGGTATTTCACCCAAGTATTGCACGTCCGGAACTGCTGAGTGTTGGGAAGTTATGACCGGAGTGTTGAAGTTCAGCGACCTTGGCATCAGAGGGGAGTGATCCTCCACTGATTTCTTCTGTTTCTTGATTTCATCGATCTCCCGGAGGATCCTTTCGTTGGTTTTATCCTGCTCTTGTGCATGATTGCTCATCTGCAAAATCAGGGAATAAAGATCATTAGTAGTAGGATTAGTTGAAACAGAAGAAGTAGGTGGTTTTTGGAAAATAGGAGTTGGTTTCTTCGCAGCATTCTCAGCATTCTTCTGGGATCCAGAAGGTGGTGGAGGCAAAGGAGGAACGCCTTGTGAAGAACTGAATGAGGGCATCAAACTTGAAGTATTCTTCACTGAGGAAGCCATCTGTTTGGTTGTAGCGAACCGAAATGACCACGAAAATACGAATCTTTCTAGGAATGAAGCACCAATTGCCCCACGGTGGGCGCCAAACTGTTTTGGTCAAAAATCAAGCAATGACAATGTAACCAAACTTTTTGTTGTGAGGTATGATGCTTGAATTGATGAACAACAATAAGGATCACTATGAAATGTAATGAACAAATGACACGAAGATTTATACGAGGAAAAAGCCCTTGATCAATGAATGATCTCCGGCATAAAAAACCTCGGGTGATGGAAACTATCGATCACCAACTCAAATTAAACACGAAATGTATTACAACTTCGGATGATAGCTAGCTAAGTACAAGGATCACTATAGTGTATCGTGTAGAAATGTATGAAAAATGCTAAGTGTTTTGTCGAGAGCTGATGAGAGCGATTGTATGAGTGTGTGTGTGTAGCCAAAAATAGCCAAGTCCCCTAAAAAAATAGCTCGCTACCCCCTTAAAATTAGAAAATATCTAGCCTAACTAACTGTCCGCAAATCGTGCAAGTTCTCCACGACTCCACAACGTCCATTTCTGACCAAGCACGTGCGGAATAGACTTAGAATATTCTCCAGGAATATCGCCAAGACCAAGTCCAAGTTGATACTCCTGCAAAACAATTACGAATTCAAAGTAGACAATCGTTAGTACAGGGATCCTTATAGTGATCCATGATCCTGATCCTGCAACACTTCTGAGGATCACTACTTCAGACAGAATTGAGGATCACTAAACCCAACAGTAAATAAGGATCACTAATTATTTAGAAATCCACCCCTAACAGATATACTTGGTAAGCTTCCTAAGGCACCTGGTGGAAAAGTATTCATGCTTGCTATGACTGATTACTTCTCCAAGTGGATAGAGGCTGAAGCCTTTGCTCAAGTTAGAGAAAAGGAAGTGATATCCTTTATTAAAAGAAATATTATTACTAGATTTGGTATTCCTTCTGAAATTGTTTGTGATAACGGATCCCAATTTTTTGGGAATAGAACTACTAACTTTTGTGACAGCTGGGGGATTAAGATGATAACATCAACACCAGTCCACCCACAAGCTAATTGCCAGGCAGAATCATCCAACAAGATCATCATCAACAACTTGAAAAAGAAGCTTGGATCCAAGAAAGGAAAATGGGCAGAAGAACTACCTTATGTACTTTGGGCTGATAGGACAACTCCCAAGAATGCTACTAGCCAAACTCCATTCTCTTTGGTATTTGGAGCAGAATCAGTGATCCCTACAGAGATGGTGGTTCCTAATGCAAGAACAAGCATACGTGATCCTGAACAAAATGCTGAAAACTTGGTTCAAGACTTGGATACTATAGAAGAACTCAGGGATTTGGCAAGGATAAGGATGGCCAGTTATCAACAAAGGATGGCTGGAGCCTACAACAAAAATGTCAGGATCAGGAAATTCCAAGTTGGTGACATGGTATTAAGGAAAGCATTTCAGAATACCACCAATCCTGCTGATGGAAAGTTAGCACCAAAGTGGGAAGGCCCCTATTTGATTGAAGCTAAAGCAGGAAAGGGGGCATATCGATTGCTAACAACGGAAGGTGATTTGCTACCAAGAGCTTGGAATGCTGTCCACTTGAAGAAATACTTCATGTAATAAGGATCCATGATCCTTAGCTAACAAGTATCCCCGAAGGATCCTTACAGGACAGAGGATCCTGATTTTGGTAATGATCTAATCTCAAACTATTTCATTCTTTAATTAACCTATATACAAGGATAAGGATCCTGGATCTTTTATCCTCCTTTCACTTGATTCTGAGTTTTGCAGAAGGTTTAGGTATCCTTAACAAAGGATTGAGTATCCACAGAAGTATCCAGTTATTTGGGCTTGACCCCAGTTATTTGGGCTTGACCCCAGTTGTTTGTGCTCGTCCCCAGTTTTTGGGCCTGTCCCCAGTATCGCCAGTAGCGCACGATGATCCTGGTACAATTCATGGCAATGGGACCAGTACTCGCTTTAGGGGCTGACAGTTTCATTATACTGGCTGTATCCGGGATCCTACGTATAATGGTAGACGTACCATACATCCGTTCCTAAGGTTTCTAACGTTTTCATGTTAGCTAAGGTTTTGGCATTTTCATGTCACTAAGTTTGGATAGTCGCCAGTGAGGGCCATACTCCAGTTTAAACAAGATCCTTTGGGCTTGTCCCCAGTTATCCTTTTGGCTTGTCCCCAGTTATCCTTTGGGCTTGTCCCCAGTTATCCTTTGGGCTTGACCCCAGTTATATTGGGCTTGTCCCCAGAATTGTTGGGCTTGTCCCCAGTTACTAACTTTTCTCTTATATTGGCTTAGTCCCAAGTTATGCTCTGTTTCAGGTTTTTGAAGTTAAACAGCTAAGGATCCTTGATCCTTACCTTCTACTAAGGTTTGTCTTTTGGTTATCCTGATTATAAATGTTAAAAGGTTAGGATCCTAACTTGGATTCTCAGGTATGATCCTTGATCACTTTGATTTTATTCATTATTTATATAAGTGACCCTTATCCTTTGACAACAGAACTTATGATCCTTAAGTTGTATAACTTTTCTGAATTTATCGACTATAGGATATTTGATCCTTGATCATATCCTAAAACTTTTAAACATGATTTACTAAACCTTTATCTTTTACTTACAAATTTAGGGAAAGTGAATAACTACAATAGAAAGATAAAGGATTTACAAGGATAACAACACAAGAAATAGCAAAAAAGTTAAAGTTTTATTTATTCACAAAAGTTAAACCCTTTTAAGGTTGTCAAAATTGCCAACCCAAATTTCTACCAGCAATACGTGGCCCGTCCACTTGGGTTGGCAAAGGGTGTCCATTGTTAACGAGTCTTAAGAATGCAGGAAATAAAAGATGGCAGGATAACAAGTGGTTTCATCCCCCAAACAGAGGATCCCTTCACCACCTATTATCCTACCTATTGTCTAAGGATCCTTGATCCATAATCCTAAAAACTATTATTCAAATTACAACCCAACATTGTTTCAAAACATCACAACCAAAAAACTTTCAAATCCTAAAAAATGGGCTCCGGCCGTGTCTAGAAATGTCCATCATCGCCCATTTCTGCAGCTCACACCTTGGCTGCATCACCACCAGCATCATCACCACCAGCCTGATCCTTCCCACTGCCACTTGCCTCAATCGCCAAGACCTCGGTAGCCTCCTCCTCATCCTCTAGCTCAGCCAGCTTTGCCTTCCAGCCCTCTTTGTCCCAGGTGGTCCTGTCGAAGTCGGATCCTCAGCCTCCTGGGCCATTTGCAGCTTGATCTTGTACATGGTGATGGCAGCTGAGACTTTAGCATCCTCCAGCAGGTCGTGCTTCTCATGATCAGCATTTACCTGGGCCATGACCACCTGCTGCTTTGCCAAGTTCAGATCCTTCTCAAGGCGAGAGATAGTTTGATCCTTGGCCAGGAAGAACTTTTGGAACTCTTGATGCTTTTGCTCCGCCTCTTCAGCATAAGCATCCAGCAGCATCTCGATCTCGGCGAATTTCTGCATAAAGACAAGGTAAAGTTCAAGATCAGTGATCCTCAGGTGGGCAGGATAAGCAAGCAGGATCGGTGATCCTTACCTCAGCAAAGTATTCTTGAAACTGGTGGTGGATAAGAGGCAAGCCTTCAAGATTGTCAGCCTCAGAGGATTTCCTTTTCTTTCCCTTGGAGGTGACAGGCTTTGGGACCACGGCACTCGGGCTAGCAGCAGTCTTCTTCTTCCCAGACCTGGGAGCAACAGCAGTAAGATCGGTAACACTGAAGCGGGTGGCAGACCTTGAGGATTTTCCAGCACCTATCCATCCAAAACAATAGATAAGTATTCTTGTTTTATCCACATTTTTACATTTAATCAAATACAAACTCGGATACTTACTTGACATTGTAACTGAGCCTGAGGATACTTCTTGAGAATCCTTGGTATTTGCTTGAAATGATCTTATAGCAGGATCAAGACTCCGGAAAGCAGCAAGCCTTTCCTTGGTTGCAGGTGATGTGATGATATGTGAAACAGAAATAGCTGCAAAATAGAAACAAAGGGGTTAGTGATCCTCAGCAAAAAAAGGAGTATCCTATGATCCTTCTATAAGGATCCTCTATCCTACCATGAGTGGCCCATTTTCTGGGGAGATCCTTCCCATGAGGGATAGAATCCCTCCTGATGAAGAAAAAACGTTTCTTCCACTTAGTATCATTTTTGGTGGTCTTGAGGATTGGTTGTTCTTCACCAGGCTTGTGTTTGAATAGAAAGCGGTGTGAACCATGGCTTACAAGGTTGTATAGTTCAGACAACTCCGACATTCCCAACTCAATATCCTCCTGCTCAATGATCCTCTCAAGGGTAAATAGAACCCTCCACATCATTGGCATGGCCTGGATATAAGATATGCCGGTAAGGGAGAAGAAAGATTGGGTAAAAGCAAGAAAAGGATAGGAGTATCCTATAGAGAATGGGGTGACTAGAAATGCAACCCAGGTTTCAGAGATAAAATCACTCAGGACGGTAGGGTCAAAGGGTTTGAAAACCGTGCTCGCCGAAAAGCAATGGCGAATCCTGTCGATCTCGGGATCGGTGAAGCAGCAGCGTTCCTTCAGAGAATCTTCGATGATCCCTTGGCTTTTTAAAGGACTGTCTTTTCGATGATCCTTAGCAGGGGATGATCTTAGCTTCATTGTGATTCGGAGATTTTGAGAAAGAAGAAGAACAGAGTAAGAAAGAGAAAGGGGAGAGAAGTACCTGCCTGATCTTCGAATGAGGATTTAAAGGATGTAACGCACGAATTTAAATGCTTCCTAACCCTTATCTCTAACTTGAATTTATAATCATGATTTTGCAGGGATGTCGCTTCAAGTGACGTAGGATCTGCAACGGATAGTTCAATCTTAACGGCTATATATCTGTTAGTTTGTTGCGGATAAGATCAAGAAAATATAACTCGCTAATTTACACTTTACTCCTTATATTTTGGGGGCAATTGTTAGGGGGGGATTTTTACATCCTAAGGATCACGGATCCTCAAATGCTACTAGGATCATGGATCCTCAATTCTGTTTTAATTAAGGATCCTCAGTAGGTGTTGCAGGATCAGGATTCAGGATCCTTATTGTTATCCTTATACTAACAATTGTCTACCTTGTACGTAAACTTGTTTTGCAGGAACAAAGGCATGGACCAAGTTTCACCGAAATTCCTGGAGCATATTCCCTTAATATTCCGCACGTGTTTGACCATTATGGACGTTATGGAGATCGTGGGGAACTTGCACGAATTGCGGATAGTTAGTTAGACTGGTTATTTCTAATTTAAAATGGGGATAACAAGCTTTAGTAGAACACTTAGTTAACTTTGGCAAAAAACACACACTCTCGCAATAGCTCTCAAACAGCTCTCGAACACTACTTGGCGATTTCATACATTTTATTGCACATTGAACACTAGTGATCCTTGTAACAAGCTTGTTATCATCCCAAGTTGTAAACTTCTTTTGATTAATCTTAGTTGGTGATCGGTAGTTTCCATCACCCGAGGTTTTTTACGCCGGAGATCAACTCTTGATCAAGGGCTTTTTCCTCGTATAAATCCTTGTGTCAATTGTTCTTTACATTTCTGAGTGATCCTTAATACTGTTCATTGATTCAAGCATCATACCTCACAACAAAAGATTTGGTTGTATTATCTTGGCTTGATTTTTGACCAAAACAACTAGTATAGAAGTATGGATTGAGTATTGAAATTGTATAACTAAGTATTTGCATATGTCAAATGTATAAACTCTCGTATTTATGATAGTTGGTATTTAAAACAAGTATGTTTTTATCCAAAAATAGAAATACAAGGTGAGCTTTCTAATTAAAGGAAGTTATAAAAAGCGAGGCGTTACACCCTAGGTCCTTTAGCACTCACCCGGTTAACATTTTCAAATAAGTGTAGTCATGTGACTTGCACATGAGTGTAGATAGGTAATTTTACTTATTTGTTTATAAATTAAATATATATATATATATATACACACACAACAAAACCCATCTCTCTTTCTCTCAACTATCCCCCCACCCTCCCAACAACCTCCACCACCGCTAAATCCCGCCGCCGCCACCGTGTCTAGCAACCACCACCACCAATTCGAGCCCTACCACCACCTGATCCAGCCTCCACAAACACACATCTCTAAGTAACCCTAAACCCTAGATCCATCGAATTGAACATGATTCAATCAAAGTTCGTAAGAATCACCATAGGGCTTTTGATCATGGAATGTAAACCAGTAAAAGCACAATAGAAATTACCCTGTAAGGCATTACAACAGAGCAGGAAGAACTTGGCCGGAGTTCTAAGACTCCGGCGAACTTTGATTGGAATGTTTGATAATGGGCTCTTCTCTCATGTTATGCGAAAACTCAAGTCTACCCTTCTTGGAACTACTAATCCTTTGAATAACAGATTTAATACCTTCAACAGTTGGTTTTGCAACACCATAAATAGGAAAACTAGTTTCTCTAAAATTAGGTGCACCTTCTACTCACTCGGGTAATTTCGATTGTTGACAGCCCGGACAATGATCACTTTTAAGTACGGTTTGACTTCCAATAACATCCCCGGTTCATTTGTAGTGGGTGGTTATGGTGGTTTGACTTTTGATAATGAAGAAGAAGATAACGAGTATTTGAACGTGGTGAGTGTGTGTTAATAATGGGGAAGAAGACAATGTAAAAAGACTTTAATGCCCTCACATGTTGTGCACATGACAAATCTTAACGTTTAAAATAATCTTGGTTAGTGCGAAAGGACCTATGGTGTAATGTGTTTTTCAAATAAAGGATTGCGAATGTAATTATTAAAGTTAAAGGCTATCCACTGCAATCCAATACAAACATAAATGACGAAAAGAGTAACTTACCCATTATTTTTTTATCACATTCGTTTACACCATCAAATAAGTACATCCTTCTAAATTACAAGTTTAGACAATTAGAAAGCAAAATTAAACGGTACGTTTTTTATCACATTGGTTAAACCACCGAACTAATACCAACGGAATTCCTTTCGTGTCTTCACTGTTAATTTGGATTTAAAATCGAACTTGTGTTTAATCAACAACCCGCTGCAACGCGCGTGTTAGTGTTAACTTGTTAAATACCAAAATGAAATAAAGTAAAATGAAACATTCTTATTGGTTGGAATTTCTTATTTTTTATTATTACAAAAAAAATTCCTCTTATTTGAACTTTCCACTATATATATATAGGATTAGGTTCATTTGTGAACAACACTGTTGATAGTGAACTGTGTGAACTCATCCTAGCCTTTGATTATCAATACACAAGTATAAATCAATGGCCATGATTTGAAATTTCTTCTTTATTATTCTTACTAAAAAATTCCTCTCATTTGAACTATCCACTATATATATATATATATATATATATATATATATAGAGAGAGAGAGAGAGAGGCCAGATATTGTACAATATACCTTATCCTACAAATTGTACGCGATGACCCCAGCCGTTAGATCTTCGGTCTATCAAACCCGGACATGTTCATAAATTCGCTTGGGACTCACAAACTCTGACTCCCAAAAATGATTATTCGCATGTCATATCCAAAATCGCATGGCTTCACAAACCCTGCCATTTTCATAAATCGCATGGACTCACAAACTCTGACTCACAAAAAAGGTTGTTCGCATGTTATATCTAAAATCGCATGGCTTCACAAACCCTGACATTTTTCATAAATTGCATGGACTCACAAACTCTGACTCACAAAAAAGGTTGTTCGCATGTTATGTCCAAAATCGCATGGCTTCACAAACCCGGACATTTACATAAATCGCATGGACTCACAAACTCTGACTCACAAAAAAGGTTGTTCGCATGTTATGTTGAAACTCTGACTCACAAACTCTGACTCACAAACCCTGACATTTTCAAAAATCGCATGGACTCACAAACTCTGATTCACAAAAATGGTTGTTCGCATGTTATGTCCAAATTCGCATGGCTTCACAAACCCGGACTCACAAACTCGGATAATAATCGCGTACGCATAGGAAAAATGAATCAGGGACACCTGTAGGGCTATTATCGTCGCGTGCGTAATGTATGATTAGGGAATTTGTATTCTACACTTTCTATATATATATATAGGGTCAGGATTTAGAGAAAACGGTAGAAAGTGTGAGAACGGTGAGAATGCTTATGGATCGTCCGATCAAAACAATCTATGGACTAGATTGGCGCGGTGGCGTTTTCGTAAATAACAGGAATTCTATTAAGTGGACGCACTTCATTAAGGGTAAAAAGGTCTTTACACTTCTATACCAAAATGCCAAACTAACGAATAAAACGTCATTACGAACCAAAACACATCCCTATATAAAAAAACATCCCAGACCTAAAATCAAACCCCCCCAGAACCTGAAACGCCATATTTTCTACTATATACCATTCATCCTACAAACGCCAAAATCCCCAAAACATCAAACACACCTACTCAAAAAACACCATAATTTACTATATACCAATCATCTTAGAAAGCGCCAAAACACTCAAACATCAAAGATTCCAAAAAAATCGACGTTTCTTTCAGATACACTATTTACTCAGTAAAACGCCAAAAATGGCAAATATCTTTTCTTGTATATTCAATATTGTTCTACACCAAAGTTTCGGAGGATGCATTCTTCCCTGAGGTGTTGTGACTCAAATAACATTTTGCTGAATGAGATGGACAAATCAAAAACAAAAAGATGCTGGTGTGAGACTTATGTCATATTTTTTGTGTTTTGTTATTGATGAATATTATAATGGCATGAACAGACGAATGACACTGATGAGTGGTTTGAAGATACATATTCAAACAAAAAACTCAGGTCATTTTGTCTTTGCAAACGGCCACAAAAACATAAGCATGACAAAGCCAAACCGCTAGTGAACATGTTTCAAAGAAGAAAGAGACTGATGACAGTGAAGATTTGGAAGATGAATTGTTTCTATTTTTATTTTTTTTAATTTTCTTTTTCTGTTGTTTGTTATGTATCTTTCAACTTAGAATAAAAAAAATACATTATATTAATAAAACGCCAAACAATCATAATGCTTGTGAAAATGCCATAATGCAGTAAAACGCCAAAAACTTCCAGAATATAATAAAAGTAATTTGCAGAAGTATTATTAAAATTTGAAAATGAAAAAAACGCCAAAAACTACTTAAAGCCATTAAAAAACACCAAGCTTGGGAGATAGAAAGTCTAGGACCCTAAAAACTCATAAAAAGCTGAATAAAAACAGTAAAAATACACAGTAACTGAAAAGACGGCTACTTAATTAATATCATTTATTATAAATAAAATCCTGCCTAAACTACCCGCCAAAAAACATCCTATAAGAGAGACGTCTCTGCACAATTAGCTGATCACAAACCAAAAACAACGCCATATTTCCTAAAAACCATTCACTTTAAAAACGAAAAAAAATAATAGTTAAAAAAGCCACAGATGCGGAACCTCATTTCTTCTATATTGAGTATTGTTCTGAATGAAGTTTCACTTAATGGATTCTTCTCTGAGGTGGATATCTCTATAATTTTTTGCTGAATGAGATGGACAAATATTCAAGAAAAAGAGACTGATGACATTGATATGTCATCATGTCACTTTGTTCTTGATGAATATATTGATGGCATGAAGGGATCAATACATTAGAGCAGGCGTTGGTCTTCAACATGTCATCAAACAGGTATATATCAACCCACAATAAAGGATGCCACAAAAAATAAGCATCTTCTAAAGACGGGCGGTATGTAGGAAAATAAGGATCTACATAAGGTATTCTAAAACAGGTTCAAAACGCCAAAAAGGTTAAAGTAGAAGAGGCTGATGACAGTGAAGATTTGTATGAGAAATTAGAGTATAATTTTTAATTTTTTTTTTCATTTTCTATTTTTTGTTATCTAATTCTCTATTGTTTATTATCTAATTCTCTGTTGTTTATTATCCAATTCTCTACTAATAAAGAAATTGAGTATAAAACGCAAAAAACTACAAACACCAAAATGCCTGATAGTATGAAAACTGAGAGAACGGATGCTAGCAAAGCACGATGTTGCTATATAAAATGCCAAAAAGCACCAAACAAAGTATTATTGGAAAAATCAACACTAATTCACAGATGAAATTGAACGAAACAATAATTGCTAAACAGTAAAATGAAGAGACGGTAACATTAATGACAAACATTTATTATATTAAAAGTCACTACATGGAAAATTGAATTTATTTATCTTTTCAAAACGCCATAATTGTCTGTCACATTATAAGCCTGTATCCTACATGGCACAAAACTTGATAGAAAAAAAATAAATAAACATCAAGAAAAAATTACTGATGTTTTACATTACAGGCCTGCATCCTGATCTAAAAACAATAAAAACGCCAAACATACTTAAAACGCCAAAACATTTACTATGATCCTGATATAAAAACAATAAAAACGTCGTGTATTTATTAAACAGCAAAAAATGGAAAGGTGATGAGACAAGCGTTTAAAAAAAGAAATATGAAAGGACAAAAAAAGCCCCTCCGCCCTTCTCTATGTCAGGTGACACGTGTTGGGCCAGAATGCGTTCTCACACTTTTGAGCGTTTTCTCCTGATCCCGTTTCTATATATATAAGATTAGGTTCATTTGTGAACAACCCTGATACTGAACTGTGTGAACTAATCCTAGCTCTTGATTATCAATACACAATTGTAAATCACTGGCCATGATTTGATTAAGATTTGATGATGTAAATCAATGGTCATAATTTGTTCACTCAATTTACAAATACACTAGTGTTCACTCTAGAACCCCGCCATATATATATATAGGGCTAGGCTAACTAGAAAACCCACTTGAGTTGGAAAAACCCATTAAAGTTTATGTTAGAAAACTTGAGAAAGAAATAAGACGTGCAATATATATAATTTCAAACATTTCAAGCCAATAAAATATAAAAGCGTAGAGTAACATTAAATAGTAGAAATAAAAACCATTAAACCAAAAATTTGTACGTAACATATCATATTTTATTATATTATACTATATTATATTAGATTGTATTGTAATGCATCATATTTGTTATTTATTATGTTATGTTCTAGTATATCATATTCTATCCTTTTGATATGGTTTCAAACAATATTAAATGCTATGATAGGATTGGATATATCCGATATAATATGATATCTAGTATTATTTCATATCACATAACATTATATCATGCTATCTGTTGGTGCACTTATGTCTGTACTTTGTCTGTATTCGGTCACGATGTAAAACGATGTCTTTGATGTCTTTGTCTTTGTTAGTCTTGTAAGTTTGACCAAGTCAACCATCCTCCTGGTTTGACTTGGCCAAACAGTTTGAAATTGGTTGTAAGATGTTGGGTCGAAGGATAAGTCATCGAAGGATTGTCTTATATCCTTCGATGATCAGCTCGAAACATGAACCTTCGATGGATGGACCACGAAAGATCACATCTTTCGAGGTACATCTGGATCCTTCGAGCTGTTTCTGGTCGATAGATGATCCTTCGATCATCCTATCTGATCCTTCGACCAGACCTGCTGTGTTGGGTATATATATACCCATGTGTTGTGTTCACTTTAGAGTTAGACATATAGAACACTCAGAGCAGAAAATAGAGAGAATACACACACTTAGAGAGTTTACAGAACTGATTTGTAAACCTTGAGCTTGTAACGGACCTTTCATACGCATTAATACAAGTGGTGTTAATCGTTGAGTCTTGTGTGTTTATCATTTGCGTGTTCTATCTCGGTTTGCTATCTCGGTTGGATTCCGCACAACCGGGTTGGTTTGTACACAAGGATTAGGCGACTAGATCCTCCCCTAGCCGGACCTACAAGTGGTATCAGAGACTTGGCTCTTCTCCTTGTTAAAACCGAGGTGTTCTTGCTGTTTTTCGGGTTTTCGGGTTTTGAAAAGTTAATATTTTCTGAAAAACTTGTTAAAATCGGGTGTAATCTTGTTGTTTTGCTGAAAGTTCTTATAAAAACCTTGTTATTTTTCATTATCACATGTTAAAAAAATTGGTTTTTAGTGAAGTTTCGAACAAAATCGGGTCTCGGAAAATCTTCGGTTCATCAGAATATTCATATATTTCTGGGCTGTTCTTCATTTCTTCATCATATATTCAAAGTGTTCATCTTTAAATTAACCATGTTTAATCTTTGAAATTTGAATATTGAGAAGTGTTTGTGTGTTGGAAGTTGTAAACTGATTAAAATATTAGAACCTTACCTGTTTTCGTGAAACCTGCATGGTCTGACCATATCTTCCGCAGAAAGTTTCTACCAACCCATCACCTTTTTCACCAACCTGTCATCCTTTGTCAACTGTGTCAGAACCGTTCGAAAGATATCCTTCGAACTCGAAAGACCATCTTTCGATCAGTGGAGGTTCGATAGATCAATCATCATTCGAACCAAGGAATCATTTCGAAAGACCATCTTTCGATCAGTGGAGGTTCGATAGATCATCATCCTTCGAACCAAGGAATCATTTCGAAGCATACATCTTTCGGTCTACAGTTCTTTTTCGAAAGACCAGGATCCTTCGATAGGGGAGTCTTTCGAAAACATTTGTTCGAAACTCAACAGTGATCTTTCGAACACTGTTGATCCTTCGAACAAGCTTTGATCTTTCGATCCTTAGTTTGTTTATGCTTAACAGTTTGTGATTTTCAGGTTATTACTTTTCTTGATCAAAAATGAATTCGATGTGGGGTGTTCCGGTAAATGCAGAGATGTATTTTGGTACTCCAGCTCCGGATTCGGGTTCGCAAGCTAATGCTACATCTACCAGTCAATGGGCATTCGTATCAAATCAAGCTCCAAGTGTTCAAAGCATTTTACTAAGCGAAAGTGAAACGGGAAGCTTGAATAGGCCTCCAAAGTTGATGCATTTAAGTGAATATCCGGGATGGTTTGACAGATTTCATACATATGTCCTTGGTCAAAATACAGAACTGTGGTTGCGCTTCATCACAGATTTTGATCAAACGATAGAGGTTGCCGCTTCATCTGCTGCTACGTTTGCTGATCTTACGGAAGATCAGAAGAAGGTCTATGACTTAGAAAAGAAAGCATATGCCATTCTTACTCAGGTGTTAAGCAAAGACATTTATCATCAATTTGTCAGTTTCAAGACAACGAAGAAGTTGTGGGACGCATTGAAGATAAGGGGCATAGGAAATGAAGCAACACGTCAATTAAGAAAAGATCTGCTAAAGAAAGAGTTTGATGGTTTTGTTTGTATGCAGAATGAATCTCTAGGAGATTTGACAAGTCGATTTACTCATTTGCTGACTGAATTGGCAAATACTGGGGTTGTAACAACTTCAGCAGAGATAGTGAAGAAGTTTGCAGATGCACTGCCACCTCAATGGAGTAATTTCTTAGAAATCATGAAGTACAATGGCACTTTGGATACAACAAGCTTCAATGATTTTGCTCAACTCCTGGAAAACAAGAATCAGGAAGAAACTCTCAAGGCAAAAAGAGTTGCAGTGCCACAAAATCCTGAAATTTTTTATGGAACTTCTAGCACTTCTACAAAACCTTCTTCACACGCTCCAATTCAAACAGCATTTGTGTCTAGCACGAGCTTGTATGGCACTCCTCCTCCAACAACAGATATGTTTGGAAATCCGCTTAATCCAGCTCCTCAACCAGCACCACAACAGCAACAGCAAATCAGAGCAACTGATATGTTCGGGAATCCACTTCCTCCTCAACAGCAAGCGTGTTATGGAAGCACATCATCTGCTGGTCAACAATCAAAGCCAAATACAGTACGGCTCGACACCTCAAGCTTTTCTAAAGTCAGTGTGGAAGTAGCAAAGGAACACATGGAGCTGCTAAACACTGTGGTGAGCGCATACTGTGGATTAGTGGAAGGTCAGATTGGGAACATTAATCTGACAAAAGAAGACTATCAGCAGATTGATAAGGATGAGATGGATTTGATGGACATCAAATGGGCTTTCGCCAGTGCTGTAAGGAGAGCAAAAGATTTCATGGAAAGAACTGGAAGAACCAGCTTGGAAAGCAAGAAAGACACCAAGTATGGGTTCGACAAGCAAGCTGTAAAGTGCTTTAACTGTGGTGAACGGGGTCATTTCAAAAGGGAATGCACAAGACCAGCTCAGCATGGAAACCAGAATCCTTTCAGAAACCAAGGCAACCAGCAGAACCAGAACAGGAACAATGTTCGTACGCTGGTACCTGTCAACAACCAAACCCAAGCAGGACCATCAAATGCCAACCAGGCACTTGTGGTTCAAGTAGATGAAGGTTGTGACTGGTCACTACAGTTGGGAAATGATGCTCCGGATGGAACGGCGTGTTTTGCTGAGATTGTCAAGGATCTTAATCACACCAGTGGTGGAGAATCTTCCGCCAATGGTGGTGACTCTTCTGAGGATGAAGACTCTTCTGGTTACAGCAGAAGTTCGGATGAAGAATCCTCGAGCTCAGGTGATGATCATGTGGATGAGACATCAAATGCGTTAATCGATGCAGATATTGATGAACTCTTGGAAGAAACTGCAGCAGGAATTCAAAGAAGATCTATTTTGGTGGATCAAGCTGCTTATTCTTTGTCTTCTCTCCATTCAGCCTTTATGGCGAATGTCGACAGTTCATCAAGTCAGGTATGTGTCGATGAACCCACTTCTGTTAGCTGTGATAACTGTGATAGTTTGCGTGTTAAATGTGCTGATTTAGAGGCAAACATGTCTGAGTTGCAAGGCAAACACGATGCTTTACAAGCTAGTTTGTTTGAATTGCAAGACAAACATGCTTTAGTGAATGATAAGTGGTGTGAATTGCAAAGCAAACATGAGGCTTTGCAGGAGAAATATGATGTGACATTTATTCACAATCAGAAATTGACCGTTGATCTTTCAAAATGCACTGAAGCCAACATGTTTTATGAAAACCATGAAAAGGAATTTAAGTCAATGATTGAAACATTAAAGAAAGATAAAACAGAGTTGACTAAAATGGTTTCCAGAAAACAAACTGACATTAATTTGTATATAACTCGTCTTGAGGTAATGCAAAAGGAAATGGCTTGTGTTAAAACAGAAAGTGAGGCGATCCGACTCAAGTTAGACAGTTATTTGAGTTCTAGCTATGTGTTGGATCACATCATTGATGTTCAGAAAGAGAAACGGGATGTCACATGCATAGGGTACAAAAAATGTCCACCACCCGTAAGAAACAATTTTGATGCACTGCCTGATGAGGAGTATAGAACTCATTTCGAACCATCTGTTCCTTTGGACGTTGAGGAATTTGCAACAGGGCTCGGATACAAGAAAGAAGTATCATCCGATTCAGATGTATCAGCGGATACATTTGTAACTGCTGAACAGAATCAGGATCCTCCAGTTGTGATTGAGGATGCTGATTCTTCTGATGATGAGTCTGATGATACCGATTCAGCAAAGTCTGATGCGGTGATAAACGAAGAGGACATACCTCTTGAGAATCATATTCTGTGTGATCCTCCTGCAAAACCCGCTAAGACTGTTGCAATCGAGTCCTCGTCTGCACAAGAGTCGGAGAGTGTGGATTTGCTGTACACTCTAGTTGGTGATGATAAAATCTATTCTGACAAAGATTTTCCTATTAAGAATGTTAATCAATCATTAATCAGTAAAGTCTTTGAAAATTCAACAACTAAGTTTTTGGGAAAGACAGGATCACGTGTTACAGTAACACAGTGCCCTCCTATCCCTAAGGCTGAAGTTAGAAAACAGTTTGGCAATCAGAAATTACCAACAGTGCAAAAACAGCAAAATCATGCCAAACCAAAAGGTAAAACACCGGCTCAAGGTCAAAAGAAGCCGAATCAGAAGAAGAAGAAGAATGTGAACTTTGTGAAATCTAAGGGAACGGACAAAATTGCAACTTTTGAAAATCAATCTAACTTAGATTTTGTCAAAAAGGCAACAGTGATGAAAAGGAATGAACCAAGTAGTTCAAAACCTAGTACCTCGGGATCACAAAGTTCATCATCGGCAAGACGATCACATGATACTTCAGGGTTTGTTGAACGAAGATCATGTTTTGAATGTGGTACAATTGGGCATATCATTCGAAATTGCCCGTATCTTCATAAGTTGAAAGCAATTGATGATGATCCTCGTGAACACAATCACCAAAGGCGATCTGTTTCTGTAAAACAAGATCCCCGACTCATAAGAGAAAGGGAAAAGAAACAGAAACGCCAACAAGTCAAGGTGGTTGAAAAGGCACTTAAGAATGAAGTGGTTCAAAAACAAACGGTTCCAGTTAAACCAGAAAGTTCAAAATTTTCAAAAACTTCAAACAATCACGAAGTTAAACTTTCAAACAATCAAACTGGTAAATTTCAACAGACATGGAAACCTAAAATAACCACAAATTCAGGGGGACCATCACAATTTTCGAATCATCAAAGAGTAGAGGTTATTGTCATTGATGAAAATGGAAGACCCAAGACCACAATGGCTTGGGTCCCCATCTCCAACTAATTATGTGAGTTCATGTGCAGGGTGTTCCAGGAGGAACTATCAGTAGTCATTGGATTGTTGATAGTGGAGCATCCAGGCACATGACAGGCGACATGAAGCTTCTCTACGACGTCAAATCTATTAGAGGAGGTTATGTTGCTTTTGCTGGAGATAAGGGCGGATACATTACGGGTGAAGGAATGATTTCCAACGGGGTTGTTAGCTTTGATAAGATCAACTTCGTGCAACAACTTGATCACAATCTTCTTAGTGTTTCTCAAATTTGTGACAAGCAGTTCTCAGTACACTTTGATGCAAATGGATGTTATGTGCTGAAACCCGGCTTCAAAATTCCAAAAGAATGGATTCTCTTGTCGGCTCCAAGGATAAATGATTTGTATGTCCTTGATATGAGCCAAGCTATCACAACGTCTGCACAAGCAACATGTTTCGTTTCCAAAGCCACAGAAAAAGACACAATCTCTTGGCACAGGCGAATGGGTCACATTCACTTACGCAAAATGAATCATTTGGTGTCAAATGAATTGGTGAATGGTGTTCCTCTTAAAAACTTTCATCTTCAAGACGTCTGTGTCTCGTGCCAAAAAGGAAAACAAACGAAGAAGCGACACCCTACAAAGAAAGTCAACACGGTGGCTGTTCCTCTTGAACGTTTGCACATGGATTTGTTCGGTCCTGTCAAGCACAAAAGCATTAGGAATGATCAATATTGCCTCGTGATTACTGATGATTATTCAAGATTTTCTTGGGTGGCGTTCATGGCACACAAGAGCGCAACCTTCGGTATTATCAAAAACTTGATCATTCAGATTGAGAATCTTTACAACTTGAAGGTTAGGCGGATACGTAGCGACAATGGTACTGAATTCAAAAATCATGCCATGGCGGAGTTTTGCACTTCAAAAGGTATTCTTCACGAATTTAGTGCAGCTTATACTCCTCAACAGAATGGCGTCGCTGAACGTAAGAACCACACATTGATCGAGACTGCTAGGACTATGTTGGTAGAGTCGCAGCTGCCCATTCCCTTCTGGACTGAAGCTGTGTCCTCTGCATGTTACACATTGAACCGAGTCCTTACAGTAAAAAGATACAACAAGACCTGCTTTGAGCTTATCAACAAACGGAAACCAGATTTGTCTTATCTTGAACCGTTTGGAGCTCCTTGCACAATTATCGATCCTAATGGAAAGTTTGGGGCAAGAGCAATTGAGGGATACTTTCTTGGGTATTCCACCCCGAACTTAAGAGTCTGGAATCTAGAGACTAAAAGGGTCGAGGAATGGTCTGAAGTCAGAGTACAAAGGCACACTTTACCAGTCAGAAATCCTGGTCAGCCTTGGATGTTTGAGTACGATGACTTTTTCAATTCGATCAATGTTGAAGCAGTTGAAGAAAATGCTGCGGCAAGGATGTTTTTTGAGAGCGACAATGCAACAGATTCACCGTTGGTTCGTCCCATTATAGTCAATCAAGAACCATCTTCGGTGAACAATAATGCTCTCGACAATGAGGATTTTCACGATGCTACCGAATTGAACGAATCTTCAGAGGATGACGAATTTCTAGATGCAGATCAAGGACCAACAGCAGCAGTTCATGGTATTTCAGAGGGTACACCTCCAGTGGATGTCCCTAGAACAGCTGAAACTTCTGCATCATCCTCTTCGTCAATTCCGGGTCTTGAATTGATTGTTGATCTCAATCTCAACAATCTGGGTACAAATATTCCAGTTCAAGATAATCCAGAAACAAGGATTCACAATACCCATCCTCAACAAAACATCATAGGAAATATACAAAGTGGCGTTCAAACAAGAAACATGTTGCGAAACAACAACAATGCAGGCTTGTATGCAGATATCCGAGAATCTGGTCAACAAAATGATTGGTCTTTCGCGTGTTATGTCTCACAGGAAGAGCCAAGAACTTGGAAAGAAGCTTTGAAAGACAATTCATGGGTTGAAGCGATGCAGGAAGAACTGCAACAATTCCAGAAGCTAGGTGTCTGGAAACTCGTAGAGAAACCTGCTGGTTATAAGAAGATTGGTACCCGTTGGGTGTTTAAATGCAAAAAGGACGACCGTGGAATCGTTATTCGAAACAAAGCAAGGCTAGTCGTTCAAGGTTTTCGTCAGATTGAAGGGATCGACTACAACGAAGTGTATGCACCTGTTGCACGTCTAGAAGCAATTCGAATTTTTCTGGCTTATGCCTCATTCAAAGGTTTCAAGGTATACCAGATGGACGTGAAAAGTGCATTCTTACATGGTGTGGTAGAAGAAGAGGTGTACGTCGAACAGCCTCCAGGTTTTGAAGATCCTATCCATCCCGATCGGGTTTGGTTGCTCAACAAAGCTCTCTATGGTCTTCATCAAGCACCGCGAGCTTGGTACGCAACCTTATCTAATTATTTGCTGGAGAATGGTTTTCGCAGAGGTCTTATCGACTGTACTCTTTTCATCAAAGAACAAGATGGAGATCTTCTACTGGTACAGGTATACGTTGATGATATTATATTTGGGTCTACTAATGATGTTTTGTGTAGGGATTTCGAGCGTGTAATGCAGGATAAATTCGAGATGAGTGCTATGGGGGAAATGACTTTCTTTTTGGGCCTACAAGTACAACAAACCGAGTCTGGGATTTTCATCCATCAGACTAAATATGTTGGTGACATCTTGAGCCGGTTCCAGATGTCTGATGCAACGCCCATCGGTACCCCATTGCCACAAAATCACGGAATTACTCCAGACTTGAAGGGTGAAGCTACGAGCCCCTCATACTACCGCGCGATGATCGGATCTCTTATGTACCTCACAGCATCAAGACCAGATATAATGTACCCAACGTGCCTGCTTGCCAGATATCAAGTAAACCCGAAGGCCTCACATCTTGCAGCTGTAAAAAGGATTTTTCGTTATTTGAAGGGTTACCCTGACACCGGTCTGTGGTACCCTAGGGATAATAACTTTGACTTGATCGCATTCAGTGATTCTGATTTTGGTGGATGCAAAATCGACGGCAAATCCACAACGGCTGGATGTCAGTTTCTAGGAAATCGCCTAGTCACATGGCAGTGCAAGAAGCAGACGTGCGTCGCTACATCAACATGCGAAGCTGAATACATTGCTGCCTCAAGTTGTTGCTCCCAAGTCCTATGGATCCAACAACAAATGCGTGATTACGGTTTTGAATTCCTAACTACTCCTATTTACGTTGATAATTCTGCTGCATTACAGATCACTAAAAATCCTGTGCAGCATTCAAAGACTAAGCACATCGACATTAAGTATCATTTCATACGTGATTGCTTTGAGAAAAGGCTAATCGATGTTGCTTACGTTCACACCGATGACCAACGTGCCGACCTTTTTACCAAAGCATTTGACAAATCAAGATTTGACTATTTATTATTGGTAAACGGCATTAAGGTCAAGCAAGAGTAATCCACATCGGAAAATCATTTTTGTAAATACCTTTGTGTTTTAAATATGTCTTAGTTTATTGATTTTAGGGGGAGTAAATCCAAAACTTGAAAATCCAAAAACATCGAAAAATTTCAAAAACACAAAAACAATAGAAAAACAAAAATGAGTTTCCTGGCGAGCAAAAGAGAAAATGATAGTACATCAGTGGTCTGTCCAAACCTCTTTAAACTGAAATGCAAAATGAAAAGCGATAAGCAGCTCTATATAAGATGTATCGGTAGGCTCACAATCATTTTAAAGTGTGCAGGGTGATATAAACTTAAATCGACTGAAGACCAGGTGGGAACCATTCATTGGCATATGGTCTTAGTACCGAAATTTCGTTTGAGAGACTGCCGAGGTTCTGAGATATTCGGTCTTTATGCTGCTTATCATCTGGGTATCATGGTTGTATCTTTTACCGAAAAATAACGGGGACGCAAGTCTAGATCTTCCATGATACTATACATACGTGTACATACTGCATATGACCTCAATAAGTGATAAACAATCACATGTCCAAACAAATAAGTGATAAAATATCACAAATTCTTTCCGGGAGTCAAGTTCGTCTCTCTGCTGTACGAAAGTACTGACCTGTTCACGGACTTGCTCCTGTGCCCTCATGCATATGAAAATCAAGTTCCTCATCAATAAGTGATTATATCACATAGGGCTTGTTTTCAAAATCAAAATAAGTGAGAATCTCACATCATATACGGTCAAACAGATGATAATCGGTATACTCACCGGTAAGATGAACCCTCGTGCATACCTTGATACGGGAATGTGTCGTGATGTGGATGAACACCGGTCGGTAAGTATAAATCATACCTTAACGTATCCCCTCGCCATGATTACATCTGATAAGTTGAGCTTATGTGGACAACAATACCGATAATTGTTATAGGATACTTATCTTAATGTTAACTAATTGAACAACAAGAGCGTTTTGACATGACCGTACACTGATTTGATTCTCTTACCCTCGAAACTCGCAAAAAGAATGCCTGTAAATATTTATTTAATGCTTTCATTTTTTTCGCATCTTTGTATATATTTATTTACTGCTTTCTGTCCTTTCTTTTGAAAAATTCAAAATACCAAAAAGATTTTATTTCTATTTTATTTTCGATCGTACGATGTTGGAGCTCAAGTCTTCGTTACCTGAAACCTGATTGAAAACCGAAAACGACTGAATCTTCATAAACGGTCGAAATTTTGCAAATGTTGAAAGTTAAAATTTGAAACTGATAAAATTTGTTAAAACTTTCAAACTGTCGGACGGTGTTTGTTTGAACAAATGGTCACATGTGTGTCGCTTACTTATGATATTCCATGCAGTTGTTCTCATTACGCGTTTAGGTTTCTTGCATGTGCAGATTCTAAAGGCAAGGAGAACATGGTCGATGACAAGCTTCGGAATGAAGACACGACGTGAAGGCACTCAAATGATGAAGATGATCGAGTTGCCGCTGACCATCATCAACACCACAAGGATCTCACTTCATAAAGAACAAGTATTTCACGAGCATAACTCAAGGGGGAGCTTATGTTAAGGGGGAGTTTGTCAACACACTCCCTACATGAAACGGGGAGTTTGTTGGTACACTTTCTGCTTTCAAGACGTGAAGACTTTTAAGATCCTCCGACATTGAAGACGTGAAGAGACGTTAAAAAAAAAAACTTGAAGACACAAAGATCGATGGCTCTACAAGATCGAAGATCGAGACAAAGCAACAGCTGATTGTTGATAAGCCAGACAAAGCTACAGCCAAGGGGGAGTTTGTTGGTGCACTTATGTCTGTACTTTGTCTGTATTCGGTCACGATGTAAAACGATGTCTTTGATGTCTTTGTTAGTCTTGTAAGTTTGACCAAGTCAACCATCCTCCTGGTTTGACTTGGCCAAACAGTTTGAAATTGGTTGTAAGATGTTGGGTCGAAGGATAAGTCATCGAAGGATTGTCTTATATCCTTCGATGATCAGCTCGAAACATGAACCTTCGATGGATGGACCACGAAAGATCACATCTTTCGAGGTACATCTGGATCCTTCGAGCTGTTTCTGGTCGATAGATGATCCTTCGATCATCCTATCTGATCCTTCGACCAGACCTGCTGTGTTGGGTATATATATACCCATGTGTTGTGTTCACTTTAGAGTTAGACATATAGAACACTCAGAGCAGAAAATAGAGAGAATACACACACTTAGAGAGTTTACAGAACTGATTTGTAAACCTTGAGCTTGTAACGGACCTTTCATACGCATTAATACAAGTGGTGTTAATCGTTGAGTCTTGTGTGTTTATCATTTGCGTGTTCTATCTCGGTTTGCTATCTCGGTTGGATTCCGCACAACCGGGTTGGTTTGTACACAAGGATTAGGCGACTAGATCCTCCCCTAGCCGGACCTACACTATCAGTCTTTCCAAACAAGTATTATAGACCGGAAGTTCGACCGTCAAGAAACCCAAAAATGAAATTTTTTTTTTTTGTTTTTGTTAGATAACCTTACCGTTGATCCATAAAATAAAATCAAAAATCAAAAATTGTTAATTGTTATTGATTTTTTACAAACATATTATCCGTATAAAAAAATTATGTTTTCATACTGCATTAGTATTCAACTATAATGAATCACAAATCCAAGAAAGAAAAAAGAAACATAATTTTGATAAGTTTTGTCCAAATGGTTTTTAAATCTGCTTCACATGAGTTAAGTTATATTTGGTTTTTTCTTTTCAAAAAGTTTTTTTATACGATACGATACACGTTTTTGAGGGGTGAAATTAACAAGTTTTAAACTCATATTTTAAGAAAGGGGGTACAAAAGTAAAGAAGGGGTGCATTTAGCCCTCCACTTAATTATTTGAAGTTTTTTTTTTCAAGAATCAAAACTATGGACTTTAAAAATCAACTCTATACCAAGTCAATCCCTTAGAATTCGAGTCGAGCTTGGGGTGGTTATGGCTTGACTCACCTACATGTTTATTAAATTGTTCTTAGTCAACTCCATACCAAGTCAAGAAGTTAGTCGAAAAATGAATTTGGTTTAGAGTTCTAGCCGAGTTTGAGCTGGTTATGCCTAGACTCACCTACATGTTTATCAAATTGTTCTTAGTATATATGTAACAGAATATATTATCACTCTAAACTTCTTTCTACATCATCGCTTGTAAAATAATTACAACCATTCAAAAGCCGAAGCAAATGTTAAACCCTTGAATAAGTATTTAAATGTTACATCTATTATAGGAATCAATTACAAGATACACTTAAAATTATAAAATGGTGTATATTTCTGGAAAACGTCAAATCTTAATCAATCATCACAACCAACTATCTAAATTGTCATTAAAACTAATCTTCAAATCTTAATCAATCATCACAAAGTTCAGAAAGTTTGAATCCATTCCCATATAGCTTATCTCCTTTCTGTGCCAAACTAAATATTTACGATTCTTGAAGAACACCATCCTTGGGAGTCCAGAAACCACGTCAACAAACCGCATTGTTGGGTCCAGAACCACCCGTAGTTTCATACTGTTGTTATTATTTCTGTCGAGCCACACATCGGTTTCACCTTGAGACTTGTGAAGGTGCATCTTTAGATGAATGGTCTCGAAACAGTTGGCCATACCACAATTGCAAGTTTTGGATCATCATGTTGTGGCAGCTTTAAGGTGTTTTGAACCAACCGAAAAACAGCACCTCCGCCACATAGCTCCTGGAGAAAAACAGTGTTAAATATTATGAAAATAAAATGTTTATTGTGCTCAGAATACACATTTACAAAAGGAATGATTTAGATAAAAAAAAAAAAACTGTGGCCCATATGACTTATTTCCTTTTAAGCTATTGTACCTTATTCTCAACAAGGCGCTCACGAAATAACATCTGTCACCCCACCTCAACAAAGATGAGTAGTTACACGGACATGGTGATAGATTCCTATGAACAATCACCATGCTATCAAGATTTAACACGCAATCTTCAGTTCCCTGCATCAGGAATCAGTCAGTATAATTAACAGCACAAAACAATATAAACCAAGAACTGAAGATAACTAACCATTGAGTCCGTACGCTACTTTCGTCAACTGGAGGCAGAAGATGCGTCTGAAGCGGCAGTGGTGAACTAGGGTTTACCAACAGTGGCAGTCAGAAGCGACGCTGAATAAAATAGAGAATTAGGGTTTGATTTATAATGGTGCGCTCATGTGAGATTTTCCTATTTAACCCCTCGTTTTTGCACTATTTATCTATTAATTACCCTTCTGGCCCTTTTTTATTTAGTGTGTTTGCTAAGACTAAAAAATATGTAGTTGTGTATATGTGCTTATGATATACTTCAAACTACTTGACTCAATCAACAATACTTAACCATAACCTAGCCAACTACTTTACCATCGATTAAACACATAAACATGTGACTAAATACACCAACCCCTGACCTGTTTCAGACCCGTATCCATGACCCGAACTGAACCCGTCAAGATTATCCAACATTCACCCCCATAATCTTGACGTTGGTTTCTTCTCCTTAACTGAAACACACAGGTTCATAGCTCGCTTGCTTGATCGGTCCACACAGATCCGACTCTATTTTTACTCTTGATTCTTGCTCAATCACTTGCTAACTTGATCTTCGCTGATTTTTTACTCACCTATTTTGGCAGGCCTATACCTCTTTCACTCCGTACGGTTTGTTACCAATTCCACACCTAAACAACATCTCGTTCAACTCTTGAATCCCACCGGTAAGCCACTTCCCGATCACCTCACAACGCTCTCTTTCTCTTGACTACAACTAGAGGTGCTTGCTACTTGCTTCCATTTTTTTTGGCCCTTATTTTCCTTTTGTGACTTGAATCGTGACTTCAAAATTCAGATTTGAAATTGAATTATAACTCAATATTAATCCACCGAACCATTATGAAACCACCATTTTCAATATTAAAATGTAGTTCATAATATTATTCCAAACAAAGAAATCCGACTTTCGCTTGTCTCTTCTTCCTTAATCTGATGGTAACCACAACTTCTTCACCTCCATGCCTTTTCAAAAATATTGCATGACAATCTCTATCGACATCAACGAATCACACAGATTCGTTTCCACTTTTTGTTCACACATAACACAATCACGTTCACGTAGAACACCTTTTTTCTTTGGTTTCCTCTTCTTAACCAAATCACACATAATCCTTCTTCAACGAATCACGCAGATTCTTTTTGTGGCTCTTACGAAACCTTTTCACCACTCTCATAAAACTCTTTGAGATCACACAAATCACCACTCTTCCCGGTTCACCCAGAACCCTTTTCTGGTATCGATTCCGTCTCCTCTCCGATCACACAGATCTCGGTACATCTTCGTTCACATAGACCAATCTTGATCACATAGATCTTCTTCTTCGTTTTATCTTCCCGGCACACTCAGAACCGTGTTTGGTTCACTCAGAACCTGTACAACGGCTTAGTCAGAACCTGCTCCTTCTTCTTTTCTTTGAATTTCCACAACCACTCATGGACTTAACCTTCTTGCTTGCTAACACGACTATTCTCTACTTCTCAGCCCCACGGTCTACGGGACCGCTCCCCCTTCTCCGAAAGTCGATTCTCAAACCTGCTCACGTTTCTCAACCTCACGATTCACGAATCCCATGATACGAGCCTATAGCTCGGATACCAGTTGTTGGGTTTCAAGCTTCAATCACACACAAGAAAAACTCATGAAAGAAGATTTGTTTTACTGCTTAAACCCAAGTTTTATTAATCACTAAACATCACATATAAATACATACTCATGCTACGTAAATAAAGGAAAATACCAACCAACTACTTGACTCAATCAACAAATTAACTTAAGCCATGACCTAGCTCACTACTTTACCATTAATTAAACACATAAAACATGTGACTAAATACACTAACCCCAGACCCGTTTCAGACCCGTATCCATGACCCCAACCGAACCCGTCAAGATTATCCAACATGGGATAGCCACTCTCATCACACGATTATGCATGTGCTTCAAAATCACATTGCAATATGTGATTTGTTGGGCAGTTATATAACATGTGTGCTAAGTAGAGTTAGTGAAACTTAATTCTAGCAACTATAATAAATACGTGTGAATTCTCATATGCTTCATAAATATTAACAATTCAACTTTAAGATACCCAAGATTCTTGCTTTCATCTTAGGGAGAAGGATTGGGGGCTATGATTGCATAGCCTAGTTTGGAGCTTTTCCATATAATTAAGATTTTTTGGTACATTTTAATAGGCGAGTAATATGCTCATGTGTGCTTTAACATTGCACTAATGTAATCTTAGATGTTCTTTCAAAAATATGACAACGCTTAAACGTGTTTAACAACTTATTTCCCTTACAAAAAAATTGATCTTAATTTATATAAAAATGTGTAATAAAAATAAAATGTCCTAATTTGATGATATGAGTTATGATCACATATCTTTAATAGTTTTGAAAACATTCGAGCAATTACTTAGATTCTTCATAGATTTTAAGATTTCATTTTAGATCTCGTCTCATCTTTAGAGTGACAACGGGTAAAGATTACAAAGCCAAGTTTGGTTCTTTCACTTTTGTTTAGATAACGAGATTCATATTTACAAGAAGGAAATACAATCATGATGTGTTATACGTTGCGAAAGAAACACATGTGTAAAATCATTATCTTCTTAAAAAGAAAGTGGTAACACTTCATTTGAAGTTCTTGTGAAAAACGAGTGTCACTATATTGTACACATGAAGTTTTTAAAGGGTTTGAGAAGTAGTAGTTAAGTATATGCATTAAACCTATTCTCATTTTTCATATCACATAGTCATCTACCTCTATGTCACTTTTAAACAACTTCACTAAAACACACATCCACTTATATAAGGGAGCACATTGTTGTGCCAACTGCTTCTTCAACACACAATTTTTTCCAACTCACATAGAAATATGTATCTTGTTGAGTAATAATATAACACATGCTAGATGGAGACTGAGGTACTTTACTATAGTCACAACCAAGAAATTAAGAAGCACACAAGCTATTTCTTAAATTCTTCATAGATTTTGTAGTACATTTTAATAGGAGAGTAATAAGTTCATGATGTGCTTTGACATTGTGATAATATAAATATGGATTTTCTTGCAAAAATATGACAACAAACGTGTGGATTTTAACAGCTTAATTTATTATAGAAATGTGTACAAAAAAATAAAATCTCCTAATTTGATGATATGATTTATAATCACATATCTTTAAGAGTTTTCAAAACGTACTCTAGTAACAATCCTAAAATACGCACTCATGAGATTATGCTGATTATTTTTAGGTTTTAAGATTTAATTTTAGATCCTATCAGGATTCATGCTTTGTCTAGAGAGTGACGGTGGGTAAAGATTACAAAGCCAAGTTTTGGCGCTTTTCGCTTTTGTTTAGATTTCAAGGTTCATATTTACAAGAAGGGAATACAATCATGATGTGTTATACGTTGCGGTAGAAATTCACATATGCAAAATCCGATGTTTTAAAAAAACTAAAAACTAATAATATAACATGTGCTAGGTGGAGACTAAAGCACTTTACTGTAGTGACAACCATGAAATTAAGAATCACACAAGCGATTTCTTAGATTCTTCATAGATTTAAGATTGTAATTTAGATCCGACTAAGATTTATGCTTTCATTTTTAGAGTGATAATGTGTAAAGACTGCATATCCACATTTGGAACTTTTTGCTTTTTTTTTTTTTAGATTTGGAGGTACATTTTGCATGTGTAGGTCTGTTTTCGGAGGATCGATCACGAAACCAAATCCCTGTTTATAACAAACACAATCACGAGTGCGGAATCCCCGTGAAGATGCAAACCAAACACAGAATATCAAGAACACGATGTAACCAAAGATTCACAGTCTATTGATTAAACAGATGAGAACAAACATCAAACATATACACAGAATGCTTGAAGATAAACTCACAGTAGGATATGCTCTCATTGTTTCACACAGAAACCAAGTGTGGTTTATATAGGCGGCCCAGCCCAATCATGACGAAAAACATAATGGGCCTAACCAAAAACCATGGTCGACGAATAACCAGGTTATTTGTCACTGTTCACGACGAAACATAGAGTGAGGAATAAGTAGGTTTTTCGTCACACATATGAACGACGAAAGATGGGTCTTTCGTCGAGGGCTGCAAAAACAGAACAGATGCAAACTGTTTGACAGATTGCAGTAGAACTATAAATAAACACACAGACAACTATAAACTACCGACCAAATGCAACATGCAACAGTTTATAACATTACATACCAAAGAGACAGCTGTCGGACCAAAGTAAGATAGGAGGATATCCGAATTGGTCGACTAACGGAACTTACAGACTCCATAAATAAAAGACCGTAAAATACAACGCTAATAAAGAACAAGTTACAGACACCAAAATATGCTTCAACAAACTCACCCTTGTCTGTTACTTGGTCTTCGGTCTTCAATCTTCAGTGTTTCTCGGACCAGGAACTACCAGCGTGGATCCCACGATAGTAACAAAAGCAAGCGACGCGCTGAAATCGCAACACTTGATGAGCCACCTTGTCTTCGTAAAATATATCGTGTCGGTATAACCTGTTGATGTCGGCCGCGGGCATATTCACTATCCACATCGGGTTGAGCATGCGGAAGTTTTCTTGATCGCCCTTAAACACAATAACGGCCTCGTGCGTATCCGAGTCGTAGCACCATAAACCCATGTCTTCCAAAAAGTTTTGTTTCATTGGCATTAAAGGAATCTTGTCCATAACCTTCGCCGGCTGATAAACAAGCTTGTATCGCACCGTGTTGGTCGATGGATCCAAGGTGAACTTGATTTGCTGATAGATAGGAAACTGAGGTTTGTACAACTCGTCTTTCCAGCCTGTCCTTTTGTTCATCTTTATCTTGCGTGTAAACAACGTTGCTCCTTCGAAGTTTGAGCGATTAATGAGCTCAAGCTTTGTTAAAGCTGCAACGGCATAAAATGGTAAGGACAAAATGCTCAGCAACGACCTGAAATATTAAATACCATATTCACGTTTGATGGCCATGCAGTGGATTTCCTTCATGAACATCCAGCAAAGAATCTTCCCGTGCAGGTTCTCTTTCTCGTATTTCAAATAGTCAACTTGAACTTCAGCTGGCATAGGCTTGGAAACTTTAGACAAGAACTGCTTTCGCCACTCTGTGAACGCATCCGAAGCATTATCAGAAGTATCACGATTTTTCAATTGTTCATCGATGACGTCCATGTTTTCTTTCAACCATTCTTCATTAAAAGGAGTGAACTCAGTCCCGTCTTCTCGCACATAAGAGGACTTCTTCTCATAGCCTTCAAAGACAATCTCTTCCACATTTTCTAAATCCGTTGTTTCCGGCTCACTCGGAATATCATCAATAGCAGCATCATCAACTTCTTTTATCTCATTCAAAGCAAGTAACTGCTCAAGCGAAAGATCCGCAACAAACTCTCCCTCTTCAAAAACTTCTCCAGTCACCGGATGTAAAGCCTGTAAAGCAAAGTCAGCAGTACTAGGGACAGAGGATGTACCAGCCATAGAGCTTTCAATGTAAGAACTGCTTTCCAATTGTTGGACTTCTTCTACGGTTCCACCAGAGGTTCCTTGTGCCGATTCAATCTGCGACGGCTTGAAGACAACAATTTTAGTAGATGCAGTGGTTGGCGGTTGCTCAGATGTCGCAGAAGGGTCAGGATTACCCGAATCCTCAGAATCATGATCCCTTTTCTTCAACACTTCCTGGTGTTTGCATCGATCGCCCCACAAAATGTGGACACGCTTTCTTACAAACTCAAAGCCATCAGTGATTTGTTTGACCCCATCTGTTATCTTGGTATTGCGAGAATTGTACCAGTCTCTCATATCGTCATGCTTTTCTTTTAGAGTATCTGCCAATCTCTGAACCTGGATGCTTCTTTCTTTCAAGCGGTTCATGTCAATACCACGAGTGTTATCCGCAGCTCGCATTTGTTCCAACTGACGCTCTCTTTCTTCATCAGCAGCTTTCAAGCATGCATTCTCAGCGTTTAGTTGCTCAATCTCTGCTTGTTGGCAAGTGATCTCAGCTTGTTGACGACCAACAGTGGAATTCAACGTATTTATCTCCAGCTGTTGTTTGATCATATCGCTTCTTGTAATGTTGATCACTGCCGATTGCCTATCGATTTAACCTATAGCAACTTGCATTTGAGAAAACAGGAAATCTATCTTTTCATCTTGCTGCATCTGAGGGAATCTACTTTGTCTGTGCTCTGAGGCCAGTTTACAAGTAGTTGCATGAATGGATGATGCAATAGAGCGTGCTGGTTCTTGAGTTATCCCTGTAGGAGTTTCAGGAGCTGAAGTGACCATAGGAATTGGTTCGGATGACCTTGGAGGAGATGAGATAAAAGTAGCAGCTTCATCGGCCGTGAATCCAAGGTTTGGATTCATTTCTGCTTCTTGAGTAGGCTCTTGCTGTGGAACGGACTGCTGCACAGATGAGGAACCGATGTACTTTCTTACCTTCTTCTTTCGACATGTAGCCATTTGCTTCCTCTTTAAACGTTGAGCTTCGGTATCTGAAGGAACGTAATCAGCATCATCCTCTTGCCTAATCTTCCTTACCTTCCTCACACCACGTTCATCGAGATAGAACTCATATCCAGGCTCAGGTACATTATCATCCGATTCAGTATCCTCTTCATCATCTCCAGCTGAACTAGCACCAGCTGTACCAGCAGCAGACACACCAGCAGTAGATGCACCAGCAACACCAGCATCTCCACCATCACCACCTTCATCATCACCATCATCTCCACTGTCGGAAGAATCCGAATCCTTTCGTCCAAATTTATCTTTCATCATCTTTTTCAATTTCGGCTCCTCATCGTCAGATTGGCTGTCATTGTGACGCCATTTGTCATTTTCTGGAGCTACGTAGTCTGTCTTATCAAGAGCACCAAACAACTTCCTAGGCGGTTTGCTTTCTTTGTATCTATTCGATGCAACGCCTCTGAATATCTTTAGTGAATGCTCGATCATTGTATCTATCTTCAGAATGTCATCATCGGCTTTCTGAAGATCGGGATGCTGGACATTCATGATCATTTACAGAAAACGAGGATACATCCAGAACTTATTCCCTGTCGTTCGACCACCGGTTCTTTTCATATTCTCCTTCATGTTGGCATAAATGAACTTCGAAATGCTAAACGGTTTGTTTAACACCAAGGCCACCATGAGTCCCACTAGATCATTGCCCGCCATGTCGTATCCAGCACATATGTTGCTAATACATTGAATGAGTACGTGTAGTAGAAACTTGTAGCGCATTGGCAAATCTCCTTTGTTGATTTAACTGCTGAAAATATCACTGGTACACTTCATCCTAAGCAAACAACCGCGAGTGCACATGATTGGAATAGAATACGGTGTATTCGGATCATCTTGAAGTTCCAGTACGGTGTTTATGATATCCGGAGAGACATTCACATTCACTTCATTAACTCGCCCTTGTATGAGCTCAGTTCCATCAACTTCAATAACGCTTGCTGAATTCCAGAAATCTTTGATGAGCGACTTGTAAACCGGTGTTGAAAAAGTAAGGACCTTCTTTATCCGAGATTCCCTTATCCATTGAGTGATCTCCTTCAGTTCCGTAATCTTCCCTTCAGTATCAAGGAATGCAACCATGTTGTGACGTTTTTCGGACATGACTTGTTCTTCTGGTTTGTCAGTTTTCTTAGTCGCGCGCTTGCGTTTCTTTTCTTTTGGTGCCATTCTGTATTCGAAACCATCCACAATAAGTCACAATATCATAACATGTGCAATAGACATATGTGTATACATGTTTATGTATAAAGTGAACATTGAACATGTATATACATATCTTCTGTGAAAGTGCACACAACTGAGAAATTTTCTAAGTGTTAGACGATGAAAAACTAGCACTGCGACAAAAAACATGCGTTATGGCGAAAAACCCTTGGTCAAACAGAGTCAATGTTTACCTTTGACCCTGGATTTTTCGTCGAAATTCTTTCAACGAAAAATGCTTATTCATCAAGCAGGTATTTCGTCGCAGACAGTATGAAGAAAGATGTTTTTCGTCGTCAGTTAGGATTTTTTCGAAGTCAAGCAGGTATTTCATCACAGACAGTATGAAGAAAGATGTTTTTCGTCGTCAGTTAGGGTTTTTCGATGGACAGCAATTTGGGGGTTTTTCGAAACAAGGGTTTTTTGCCGATTGAAGTTGAATCGATGATTGATTTAGTAAATCACACACAATGGACACTTTGTTTAAACTCAAACAAGAAGGAAACAACCCCAGATGTAACCGACACGATTTTGGCCGGAAAATACCCTAACCGGTTTAAACATTCATCAACAACCCATCCCCTGTTTTAGTACCCGAGAATATAAAACCAAACAAATGTACAAATCTACATACATACTAGTTTTATCAGTTTTGATCAAGAATCAAGAAAAATAAACAGAGTACAATATGAAGAAATCAAACAATACGGGTCTCCGAGGGTTTGTCAAGCAGTTTCGAGCAAAACACAGGGTTCCTAATTATTTGAAACATGTAAATAACCCATTTATATACCTTGATATGATGAAAATTTTAGAGAAAATAAAAGGGTTTTTGAAGTCGGTGAAGTGTATGGGGGTTTGCTTGTGGAAGAAGGTGAACCGTGAGAGTGGGTTTGAAAAAGTGAGGCCACTGATGTATTGGGACCCCTTTTTATATTCCTGACCCTCAACGAAAAACCTTCCTCGATGAAAAACATGTTGGGCTCGACGAAAAACCTTGATGGGCTTGTACAGTAAGCCCATGAAGAAAGTCCATAAGGCCCAAGGTTTTTCGTCGTAACCTTGACGAAAAACAGGTTTTTCACCGTGACAAATTTTATGTTGACCAAGACTTCAACACCGTTGACCTTGAATGGTTTTTCGTTGACTTTTAGGTCTTTTGTGGACCTTAGGTTTTTCGTGAAACATTTTTTTTACCCAAAATTACCAAATCATTGAAATTGCACAGATTGAACAGATTTTACTGATTTGAACATATTTTCCCTTGTGATTAAATTTACCAAATGCAAAAGGACATTTTATGAAGTCATGAAATCACAAACAAGACGGTTTAAGGCTTTTCGGCAGAAAACTCCAAGTTTCAACTCCGGCTAATCAAAAACAAACTTTACAACTTACACTAGAACAAAATTTAAAGTGCGGTAAACTAACGAGAAGCAATAAAAAGCAGTAAACGACTGCACAATGTCAAACTTTTTGCGAGTTTCAAGGAAAAGGAATCATACCAGCTTACATTCTTTGTCAACATGGTTTTTGTTTCGGTTTAAAGCTTTGGATAAGTATACTACCACAATTATCGATATTGTTGTCCACATAAGCTCAAACTGATCAGATGTAATCATAATTAGGAGATACGATTTGTTCATCTTACCGGTGAGTATACCGCTTATCATCTATTTGACCGTATAAAAGATGTGAGAAACTCACTTATTTTTTGATTGAAAACAAGCCCTATGTGATAGAATCACTTATTGATGAGGAACTTGATTTTCAGATGCATGAGGGTACAGGAGCAAGTCTGTGAACAGGTCAGTACTAACATACAGCAAAGAGACGAACTTGACTCCCGGATAAATATGATATATTATCACTTATTTTGATTGGACATGTGATTGTTGATCACTTATTGAGGTCGAATGCAATATGTACACGTATGTATAGTATCATGGAAGATCTAGACTTCGTCTCCGTTATTTTTCGGTAAAAGATATAACCATGATACCCAGATGATAAGACAGCATAAAGACCTAATAACTCAGAACCTCGGCAATCAATCAAACGAAATTTCGGTACCAATACCATATGCCAATGAATGGTTCCCACCTGACTTGAAGTCTGTTAGGTATGTATCATCCTGCACATTTTAATTTGATTGTGAGCCTACCGATACATCATTAGTAGAGATACTTATCATTTCTCAATTTTTTTTTGTTTTACATTTTTGAACATGTTCACCGACCACACCAGTGAATATCATCATTTTCCTTTATCCAATAAACTCATTTTTGATTTTCTAATTTTTTTTTTTTGAATTTTTGCTTTTCTATTTTTTTGAATTTTTGAATTTTCAAACTTAAAGACAGAAAGTAAAGACATATTTTTGGATTTTTTGACTTTTTCAAGTGTTTTTGTATTTTCTTGAATTTTCTCCCCCTAAAATGCGAAAAGGTTACGAAAATGAAAATCGTTTTGTATTTTTTTTTTTAGAATTTTTAAAGAAAATATTTTCAAAAACGATTAGCCAAAGAAGTTTTACTCAATTATCACCTTAATGCCATTGACCAAAAGAAGATAATCCAAACGTGATTTATCAAAAGCTTTATTGAACAGGTCGGTACGTTGGTGATCAGTGTGGATTTTAACTACATCGATGAGTCTTTTGTCAAAACAATCATGTATGAAGTGATATTTAATTTCGATGTGTTTGGTCTTGGAATGCTGCACAGGATTTCTAGTGATCTGTAAGGCAGCATTGTTATCAACAAAAATAGGAGTAAATAGGAATTCAAAACCGTAGTCGCGCACTTGTTGTTGGATCCACAAGACTTGGGAGCAACAACTAGAGGCAGCAATGTATTCAGCTTCACAAGTTGATGTAGCAACACAGGTTTGCTTCTTGCACTGCCATGTGACCAGGCGATTTCCTAAAAATTGACATCCTGCTGTTGTTGATTTGCCGTCGATTTTGCAGCCACCAAAATCAGAATCACTGAACACGATCAAATCGAAGCTATCATCCCTAGGGTACCAGTGACGGGTGTCCGGGCAACCCTTCAAATAGCCGAAAATCCTTTTAACAGCTCCCAGCTGTGAGGCCTTCGGGTTGGCTTGATATCTTGCAAGCAGGAACGTAGGATACATGACGTCGGGCCTCGAGGCTGTGAGATACATTAGAGATCCGATCATTGCGCGATAGTATGAAGATTTAATGCTTTCACCCTTCAGATCCGGAGTAATCCCGTTTTTCTGCGGAAGTGGGGTACCAATGGGCGTTGCGTCAGGCATCTGGAACCGGCTCAAGATGTCACCAACATATTTAGTCTGATGGATGAATATCCCAGACTCCGTTTGTTGAACTTGTAGGCCCAAAAAGAAATTCATTTCCCCCATTGCGCTCATCTTGAATTTTTCTTGCATCACACGCTCGAATTGCCTGCACAAAGAATCATTAGTTGAACCAAAAATGATATCATCAACGTATACCTGTACCAACAGAAGATCTCCATCTTGTTCTTTGATAAAGACAGTGTAATCAATAAGACCTCGCCGAAAACCATTCTCCAACAGATAGTTAGATAAGGTTGCATACCAAGCTCTCGGTGCTTGATGTAAACCATAAAGAGCATTGTTGAGCAACCAAACCCGATCAGGGTGAATAGGATCTTCAAAACCCGGAGGTTGTTCGACATGCACCTCTTCTTCAACCACACCATGTAAGAAAGCACTTTTCACGTCCATCTGGTAGACTTTGAATCCTTTAAATGAAGTATAAGCTAGAAAGATCCGAATAGCCTCGAGACGTGCAACTGGTGCATAAACTTCATTGTAGTCAATGCCTTCGATCTGACGAAACCCTTGAACAACCAGTGAAGAAGGCCCACTGCTCCTTCGGTGCCACTGAAAGTGGTAGGTCGGCAGTCCATAAACGTCTTGAACGTGCACACAGGAGGCTGAGCATGTTGACCTGTTGCACGAGAATAAAAGACAAAGTTAAGCACGAGGGTTGGTTTGCGAAGGTAGGATCTAAACATCCTAAGGTGAGTTGATATGGCAGGTTATACCTCCTACAGGGACAGCTGCGAGTGCCTCAGCAACTCGTTCGTTGATCAAAGCCGTCAGCTGGGCTTGAGTTAGGTTCAAACGTCCACCCATGATCTTCACAACGAAATAACGTAGGTGAGAAAAGTGTCGCGAAAGTGCGTAAGTGTGGGACGATAGTGGAGAGTAAGCACGCAAGGTTCAAATAGCAATTACCACATTATCTAATGCACAGTGAGAACTATCTAACCGACAATATAACATAAATCATACCACTTATGGTGTCGAGTCTTGCACGTGGAGCGAAGCGTCGTTGTGGATCGTTGAGCACTCTACAGGTTATAGTCTGGTTTTATCAAAAAGCTTTTCCCCTTTTTAAAACCAAGTTCACTATAACCAATGGCTCTGATACCAATCTGTCACACCCCCAAAATCCACCATGTGGGGTATCACCGCTTGGAGGCGTGACGTGACCAGGATCGAGCCACCAATCATACTGAACAACGCACTTAAGTAAATAAAGACAACCACAATACGATTGGTGACCAAAAGCTAGTTAACCAAGTTTTTAATTTAGACAGCGGAAGCATAAACGTAAGGTTCAAAACATAAGTTCGCAGTTCATAAGTTTAAAGTCCAACACATAGGTTTAATAAGTTCATAATGTTTTAAACATTAAACACTGGACATAACCGTCCGCACACCACAACGACTCCTTCCTCGTGCAAGCTCCAAATGTTTAGCGACCTGTAAGGCATGTAACAACGAGTCAACAACAAAGTTGAGTGAATTCATAGTTGGTTGTTTAGTTATAGCATTCGTTTCGTAAATCATCCGTTCGTTTTGAAAACCATGTATCGTATAAGTTTGCATCGCGGTCTTTCTGACATGTTTGCGAAGATTAGTGGGGGTTTCCCATATGTTACTAGACCACGCGTATCGACTGCTACGAAAATGTAAGAGGTGCCCTAAGTCAATGTCTATCAGCATTGACCCTTTGCCCATAGTCCATTAGTACACGCCCGTCCGACTGGCACGGTGTGAGGTTTGTTAAACCTAATAGCGCTATTAACTAATGACCCGCTCGCCATAGGCCTCGGCGATTAAGTCGATAATTGAGGGACTTAAAGTGATAGAGTTGATGGTCTTATGATCGTGTACGTAGGTTTTACGTACGTGCCCTTCAATCCGAGGACAGTAAAAAGTAGTTTAATAGTAATGATAGTACAAGTAGTTATTCAATCCCATTCCCAACCCCTGGGAATCCCATGCCTTAGAAAGAGTGTGAACTCACCTCGGTTTGCTCGGTTAGGTTCTCAAATATAGTTAACAGTCAAGGTCGGTCAATCACGTCCTAATAAGGTACGGATAACAATCAGTTTCTCATGCATAACACGTATCCTACGTATGGTTTATTTGCACATTACTTCGTCCACATAACAGGCACACACTTTAACGATTTATGCCCATATAAACTTCCCATCCATTCCCCATTCATCAACAAACATACGATATTGCACGTAACACATAATACATGTTAAATCATTCACTGATAGCATACTCGACATTTAGACACGCAAGTCACAACTTATGTCAATTCAGCATTAATATTCAAAACCGGCTGTTTTTCGGACCTTTAAATAAAATAGTTAAATTATTCCAAAAATTCCCAAATTTTTACAGGATGTCTTAAACGTTCCATATTTTATTGTGTAAAAATATCGGGGTCCAGTTCATTATCAGTAATTTATAGAAATTCGTTTACCGGACTGCAATCAGATTTACTACATTCTGATTGCAGTTCACGGAATAATTCGTCTAAAATTCCTCGGAAGTCCGTTTGACAAAATTCCAGTTCGAGGGTCACAAATACATCAGTGACCAGCTATGGTATGAATTTTAGGGGCTGGTTCAATTCAGGTTTCATGTTGTGACTGAAAACGTATGACCCATTTTACTGCAGTTAAAATCAGCCTTAGCTGCTGTCACAAAAACAGATTTTTAAAATAGTAAACGACCTCAAAAAAATACGATTCCAGCGCCATTTTCTTCGTTTTTCGAAAAGACCCGATTTAGGCTTCAGAAATTCCGTTTTTCAATTTGTTAAAGTCTGTTTACAGCCTGTTGAATGCGGCTGAAAAAGTACATCAGAATGCTGTTTCGTGGTTTAAGCATTACTAAATCGCATCAACGAGTGTCCGAACAATGGATTTAACAAGAAATCAACAATCAACATCAAGTATGATTTAACCAACCCTCAAACCAACAAGATTCCGCTTCATGATTCATACATAAGTAAACTTTTATGTAACTTTCATATTCTTTAATTTTGTTTAACATCTTCTAGTCTTTTGTTCTTTTAGTGATTTAACCAACAACACATCATACTACAAATTATAATTTTGAACAAGATGAAACAAGTTAAAATGAGACTTACTACTAGCTTATAGCTAGGGATGAATCTAATGCAAGGTGATGAGAAAATGATGGTGAAAAAGACTAGAACAAGCTCCTTTGTTGGTCCTTCAAGATGTAACCTCCATTGATCATTCTAAGCTTTGAATGAGACTTGATAATGAAGAAGATGAGAATGTTGGAAGGTGGTTGTGGTTTCGGTTATGTGTAACCGTGAGAAGAGAGAGAGATAAGTGAGGTGGAGTGTAAAATCTTGAGAATGATCAAGTAATCTTGATGGCCATGCCTCTTATAGATCATCCATATATTTTGAGGACTTACACAAGCAACCATCAATTAAACAATTTGATTAAATCATGAAGGTATGGTGAAAATCATTTGGTGGGTCCACAAGGGACCAAAACTCGGTTGGGGGGGGGGGGGGTATAAGGTAAAAATGTAACTAAATTGGTAAAGGGTAAGTTAGGATGTAAGTAATGTGGTGAATTGATTTCTAGCGGGTGTTATGCCATACGGGGATCATGACAAGCCATAATTAGTGAAATAATGTTATTGACAAAAATTTAGTGTCCCGGGTAATGTCCGGTTGTTCGGTCGGTTACTGTTCCGTTAAACTGCTTAATAGTTCCGTAAGGCGTCTTATTTATATATTTTTGTAACGCAATTTATTCCTAACACATAAGAAAACATACCGGACTTTTTAGTAACTTTTCTGTATACTATTAGTATGCTAACACGCACATGTAGGTATAACACAGAAATCAGAGAGCAGTTAAATGATTCCACACAGTCGTCAAACACTTTAATTATCATTAATGAATTGTACGGAATACATGGGGTTTTGAGGGTTGTCACAGTTAAGACTAAGATCACCAACCAAATCCACACCGGGCATAGGCGTAGAAGTGGATGCATTTCCTTCAGCAGTGTCTACATTCTGCACATGAGGAGTTGCTTCAGAAGCACCTTGAACAGGAGCAACCGGAGCTGAAGAGCCTTCATTCGCATCATTGTATTCATCATCTTCTGATGACTCATTGTAATAAGCTGCATCTTTAAATTCCTCATTTTGGACCGAGTTGTTAACCGAATTAGAAGCTTGGGGGTTAACAATAATTGGTCTCACCAATGGCGAGTCAGCCGCGTTGTCACTTTCAAGTATCATTTGAGTAGCTGCAGATGCTTCGTCAAAGGTTGGCAGATTAAAGGAGTCGAATAGCCCATAAAAATCGAACATCCAAGGATCACCTGGAGCTCTGACAGAATTAGTTTACCTTTGAACCTTTACTTCATTCCATAACTCAATCTTTTTGGTTGCCAAATTCCATACACGAAAATTCAGAGTAGCATATCCAAGGAAGAAGCCCTCGATAGCTTTAGGGCCAAACTTTTCGTGTGGCTCAATCATAGTGCATGGAGCGCCAAAAGGTTCTAAGTGAGAAATGTTCGGTTTCCTTTTGTGTAACAGTTCGAAACAATTCTTGTCATGCCTTTTGACTGTGAGAACTCTGTTTAAAGTGTTGCAAGCAGTCGACACGGCCTCCCCCCATAATTGAATAGGAAGCTCCAACTCTACCAACATTGTTCTTGCAGTTTCTATTATCGTTCGATTCTTCCTCTCAGCGACACCGTTTTGTTGTGGAGTTTAGCGAGAACTGTATTCATGAAGAATGTCCTTTGAAGTACAGAACTCATCCATTATACGGTTTTTGAACTCAGTGCCATTGTCGCTTCGGATCCTCTTCACTTTCAACGAGTACAAATTTCCTAGCAAAGTAAGAAGATTCTTGAGGATTTCAGGAGTTTCACTCTTGTGCGCCAAAAAAGATACCCAAGAAAATCTAGAGTAGTCATCAGTAACCACCAGACAATAAGCATCCCCAAAGTTTGTCTTGTGTTTCATAGGTCCAAAGAGGTCCATATGAAGACGTTCAAGAGGCATGCTAACAGTGTTGACTTTCTTAATAAGGTGAGATTTCTTCGTTTGCTTTCCCTTCTGGCACGAAACACATACATCTTGTAGATGAAAATTCTTCACAGGCACACCATTTACAAGATTGTTTTTAACCAAATGGTTCATTTTCCTCAAGTGAATGTGCCCCATTCGTCTGTGCCAAGATATAGATTCCTTTTCTGTGGCTTTCGAGACAAAACATTTCACTTGTGCAAATGTCGTAATCGCTTGGCTAATATCAAGGGTATAAAGATCAATAACCCTTGGAGTCGATAAGAGAATCCATTCTTTAGGAATTTTGAAACCAGGCTTCAGCACATAACAACCGACATCATCAAAATGCACGGTGAACTTCTTATCGCAGATCTGCGAAACACTCAGAAGATTGTGATCAATTTGACGTACATAATTGATCTTATCGAAACACACAACACCGTTGGAGATCATTCCTTCTCCCGTGATATATCCGCCTTTGTCTCCTGCAAATGCGACATAGCCTCCTCTAATGTTTTTCACATCATAAAGAAGCCGTAAGCCGCCCGTCATGTGCCTAGATGCTCCACTGTCAACAATCCAATGACTATTAACAGTTCCTACTGGAACATCCTGCACATTTCATTCAATGATTAGTTGAAGTTGGGGAACCAAGCCTTAGTGATCTTGGGTTGTCCCTGAGCATCACGAAATATGATCTCGATTTCTTGATGATTTTGAAATATAGCACCTCCCCCTAAACCTTCACCCGTTTTAGGTTTCCAAGTCTGATTTTGTTTACCAGATTGAGTTTTATATAAAGATTTTGAAATTTCTGGTTTTGTTGTGATGAACTTGGTTCCTTTTTAACAATTTTGACTTCCGATTTTAAAGCCTTTTCTACTGCCTTGACGTTTTGACGTCGTTGTTTTGTTTCTTGTTCTTTAACAATTCGCTTATCTTGTTTTGGTGAAACATAACGATGTTGTTGGTGACCTTTTTCAGGAGGGGCTCTCTCAACAAATTTTTCTTTGGGAGCATTTGTACAGTTTTTGATAATATGACCAAACTCCCCACATTTAAAACAAGTTCTCCTTTCAACAAACTTAGGAGAATCCAATTGACAGACAGATGTCGAACCTGTAGAACCAGAGGTACTTGCTCTTTCATCACACCCATTTGTGTGTTGGGTGTAGTTGTTTTGACTATCATGTTTTAAAATTTTGACTTGTTGGACAAAATCAGTATTTGATTTATTTTCAAAAGTCTCAATTTTATCAATACCTTTTGATGCTACAAATTTATCATCACTGCTTTTCTTCCTGTAACGAGCTCCTTTTGTTTCAAACTTTGATTGAGAAACTTTAGGCTTTTGAGCTCTCTTTTCTTGCTGTTTACCCTTAGAAGCAATAGGTTGTTGCTTTGTTAGTAATCTTTGATTTCCAAATTGTTTTCTAACTTCTGATTTTGGAATAGGATCACATTGAGTTACGACAACTCCCGGGATCGTCATTCCAAAAATTTACTGGTATTATCTTCAAACACTTTATCAATCAAGGATGGATTCACGTTTTTAATTGGAAAATATTTGTCTGAATAGATTTTAGCATCACCGACCAAAGTATACAACACATTATTACTCTTAACGGTAGACACACATTCCTTGACAGGATTAATCACTTGTTTGGCAAAAGGTTGCACGGCAGGAGTAGGAGGATCACACAGAATATGATTCTCAATAGGAATTTCTACTCCTTTCATCTTATCAAGTGATTTATCCTGATCACTCACATCTGATTCATCATCAAACGAATCATAGTCCTCAATAATTGGAGCACTTTGATTCATAGACGTAGACGTTGAAGTTTCTGTTTCTTCAGATGAGGTACTCAAGGAACTGTCCGATTTGAACCCTAATCATGTAGTAACTTCCTCATAATCAAAAGGCACACTTGGTTCAAAAAGAAGCATTTCCTCTTCATCGGGCATTTTGGTATAGTTGTGTCTCAAAGGAGGTGGACACGACTTATACCCAACACCTTTCTTGTTCCCTTTCAGCTGTTGAGGCGTCTATGATGTGATCAAGCACATATCAGGAGTTAGAATAGCTCTCCAATTTGAGCTTGATTGCATTATGCTTGCATTTTGCCACCGCTAGCTCTTTCTTTGTTTCCTTAATAATATTAATGTAGTTATTAAATCCAATTTATTTGTTGAAAACAGTTTGTGTCAATTCAGAAACACTTTTCTTTAAAGTTTCAATTACTGATTTAAAATCCTTTTCATTTTGAGTTAAAGCCATGTTTGCCTCTTTGCATTTAGACAGCTCAATAACCAAACTTTGATTGTGACTACGAATCTTTTCGGATTTCAGTTTCAAATCTGCACACATATTACATATACTAGGAGTAGGAGTGTCGGATTTTACCTGACTTGTCGAGGCTGAGACATTTGCCATAAAGGCAGTCTGATAAGAAAAAGATCCATCTTCAGAGAAGAACTTCTCCATTTCCTTTGATGCAACAGCAGCCTTCTTTATCAGAATGGATTTCTAACACTTTAACTCCTCAGCTTCCTTCAATAAGTCATCAACATCAGAATTCATCTCTTCCTTCACATCCTATTCTAAATTATAACCTCCCACATTCGAGCTTTCTTCATCCGAACTACCGCTATAACCCGAGCTATCATCACTTTCAGAGAACTCTTCTTTGTGAACATGCTTGATGTGATTGATGATTTTTGCATAACATGCAGTTCCTCCTCCTTCTTGATCACCATCTCCAAACTGTACTGACCAGTTAAACCCTTCATCTACTTGAACGACTAATGCTCGGTTGGTGTTTAAAGGTCCAGACTGGTTTTGGTTGGTTGTGTTGTTCACAGCTACTATCCTTCTTTCACGGTTATCTTGATTTGTGTTGGAAGTACTTGTCTGATTTCGGAAGGGATTTTGATTGCCTTGTTTGCTCGGTCGAGTGCGCTCAAGTTTGAAGTGACCCTTTTCACCGCAATTAAAACATGTAACTGCATCCTTGTCGAAACCATACTTCGTATCCTTTTTGCCTTCCAAGGTAGTTCTTCCAGTTCGACTCATAAAATCCTTGGCCCTTCTAACAGCACTTGCAAACGCCCACTTAATGTCCATTAACTCCATTTCCTCACGGTCTATCTGTTGATAATCTTCATTGGTCATATTAATGTTTCCAATTTGACCTGCGACCAATCCGTAATAGGCACCGACCATTGTATTGATAAGTTCCATATGTTCCTTTGCCACTTCTATGCTGACTTTCGAAAGGTTTGAAGTATCAACTCTGACTGTGTTGGGGTTTCGGGGTTGAGGGTTGTTACTGTAACATTCTTGCTGTGGTTGGGCTTGTGGTGAGGTCGGAAGATAAGCACTTGGATCAAATTGAGGTTGAGTAGTGGAGACTTGTGGTGGAGGTTGGGGTTTAGGGAGCCAGGCACTCGGATCGAGTGGAGGTTTTGAAAAAGCATGAGCTTGAGCAATAACATGCGCTGGTGGAAGATAGGCACTTGGATTGAAAACCTGCGGAGCTGACTGTGGAAAGGGAAAGGAGCTTGTATTGGATATAAACGTTGTTTGTAGTTTTGGTTGCTGACTGGAACTGGAACTGGATGCAGGATTAAACCCTCCAAGGTACATTTCCGTATTTTGAGGAACTGCAATCCGTTTAGCCTTCCGGATTTCTTATTCATTCTTGGGTTCCAACTTCTGAATGAATTCATAGATGCGGACAGTATCTAAAACACCCGTATGTTTTAACAATTCAATGAATGGACTCCACTTTGGGGGTAGAGCATCAGCAAACCTTGCAACCATTTCCTGTTGAGTTGCAACAACAATATAAGAATACATTTCACTAACTAAATGATAAAAATGAGTTGTCATATCATTTAGCGTTTCGTTTTCCATAAATTGAAATGCTTCAAATTCCTTTTTCAACAAATCATGGCGTGTCTTTCTTGTAGCCGCATTTCCTTCTCCTCTTGCTACCAAGGCGTCCCATAAAGCTTTCGTGTTAGTACAATAACCGAATTGATGATAAATGTCTTTGTGGAGTGCTTGTGTAAGGATAGCAAACGCCTTCTTCTCCAGATCATATGCCTTTTTTTCGTTTTCTAACATATTTGAGAAGGTCGCTGCATTTGATCCTGCTTCTTCAAGAGCTGTGTTGTATGGCGTAGTGAAACAAGTCCATAGCTCGGTGTTTTGCCCTAGAACATAAGTGTGAAAATGACCCTTCCAAGATGGATAGCCGTTCGTATGATTCAACTTTGGCGGGCGATTGTTGCTACCCGTTTCACTCTCACTTAATAACAGATTCTGAATGCTTTGATTTTGATTTGTCACGCATGCCCATTGACTTGCACTAATAGATTGTTGTGGCATCACATTTCTTAACCAAGCCGCTATGGAGGTCTGATCTTTACCTGAGCTTGGGCCCGTGCTCCAATCCTCATGATTGATGTATAAATGAGAATACCTAGTCACACACTTGAAAAGAAACTGTTAAAATACTTTTGAAAACCTTCTGTTGAAATTTGACAAGTGACCCCACCAAAAACTAGGTTTTTGGTGAAAAACCAAGTTAGACGAAAAATGGTTTTTCCTCAAAAACAATGGCTACGAAAAACATTCGTCAAAAGCACTTTTACGAAAAACAGGGTTTTTTCGTCGAAGTTACGTCCACAAAATACTAGGTAATTCGTCGCCTGGGTTTTTCGTCAAAGATGGTCACAGACACAGAGAGTTGGTGAGATTTTTCAAAAAGCAAATCTTATCTTTTGTACTCTGACAGGGACACCCGTTCAACCTAACAATACACCCATCTTACCAACCATGATGGTGTACCATATTTAATCAATTATCAATTTTCTTTTAATTTTAATATTCAAGAACACTTTAAAGCTTTCAAGAACAAGATGCAGATATGAAGTTTTAGGCTAAGTTTTTCACCAGAGAAATTTTCTGAATCACAAATTTGCTTAAACTTTCAATGAAAACCCGGTTTTATCATGTGAACAAGTAATATAACAAAGGTTTTTGATAAAACTTTTAGCAAATATCAAGAACTTGACAGTTTTTTTTTTAAGAAACCTTTTTCCAGAAAATTTTGAGTTTCAAAGATCACAGTTTCAGAAAATCACATAAAACACTTGATGAAAACACAACTATGTTTGGTTTTAAACAAGGATAAGAGCCAATGCTCTGATACCACTTGTAGGTCAGTTTTCGGTGGATCGATCACAAAACCAAATCCCTATTTATAACAAACACAATCACGAGTGCGGAGTCCCCGTGAAGATGCAAACCAAACACAGAATATCAAGAACACGATGTAACCAAAGATTCACAGTCTATTGATTAAACGGATGAGAAAAAAACATCAAACATATACACACAATGCTTGAAGATAAACTCACAGTAGGATATGCTCTCATAGTTTCACACAGAAACCAAGTGTGGTTTATATAGGCAACCCAGCCTAATCATGACGAAAAACATAATGGGCCTGACGAAAAACCATGGTCGGTGAATAACCAGGTTATTCGTCACTGTTCATGACGAAACATAGAGTGAGGAATAACTAGGTTTTTCGTCACACATATGAACGACGAAAGATGGGTCTTTCGTCGAGAACTGCAAAAACAGAACAGCTGCAAACTGTTTGACAGTTTGCAGCAGAACTATGAATAAACACACAGACAACTATAAACTACTGACCAAATGCAACATGCATCGGTTTATAACATTACATACCAAAGAGACAACTGTCGGACCAAAGTAAGATAGGAGGATATCCGACTTGGTCGACTGACGGAACTTACAGACTCCATAAATAAAAGACCGTAAAATACAACGCTAATAAAGAACAAGTTACAGACACCAAAATATGCATCAACAATGTGTTTGTGATGAGTTTTAATATTGTGATAGAAAAACATATGCACAATCATGATGTTCTCGTGAAATATCTAGTCACACTTAATTCCAAGTCCCTTGTGAAAAAGGAGTGCCATATCTTTATGTTGTACACATGAAGTTATTAACGGTGGGCCCGGTGGGGGATTATCGTGACGTGGTTGGCAACATAATAGTCAAACAACACAATATTTAATATGCACAGCGGAAGCAATTTAAAAGATACAATACAACCGAATTTAATATTGTAATATCAAATGTCACAATATTCGGAAGTTTATCCACAGATGGATCGGAAATAAAAAGGAAACAATAGTTCAACAGACTTCAGGCATCTTAAGCTTGCGAGACTTCTAATGATTCTAAGGAGAAATCCCAGCCAATTACGCTTAGTACCTGCATTTAATCTTTCTGGGAAAATACGTCAGTTTACACTGGTAAATACAATCAACTGACTCATTTTGGAAAATGATTGAAAATTGGTTTGGATGCATGTGGCATAAACATTTTTATTTAACTTGGGAGAATTATTTAAATATATAATCTTGTGAACGAATTACATGTTACTTGTGCGTTCAGTCGCCCGGATCTTGTCCGGGTTAAAGATCAATAGACACACCACATCATAGAGTTATACACTGACAGGTGTACGCCTACACCCCGTGCTCAGGTCGTGGCCATCTCGTAAGATGATGCCAAGGATATCCGGGACATGGTCATTAACCCCCCAAAGGCTTTAAGTAATCAAGACTGTTTAAACGAGCCGATCAAATTAGTCAACTACCCACTCAACTGTGGAGATTTGATGCTCGATCAAGCGGTATGCTATATACCGTAACCCAAGCCCGTATAGGGAAAATAAGTTAAAAGTATTTACCTGAGCAAAGTATATATCACAATAAGCAAATTGCAAGTAGCTTTTACTGGTCCTCCTAATCTGGAACGAAGGTTTATAATATCCTATTAGAATCCTAACGGGTCTTTAATTAAGCTTAAGCTTAGACCGGATAGTTTCAAAGATACGGTTCATACGCACGATTAAGCGAAGACCGGATAGAATGTGATTTAGACCCGACAAGTTCAGAGACTTGTTTAATATGGGTATTCCATACACATTCTGGATTTTGAGATAAAACCGATAAGGTTTGACCCGTTTAGGTTAGTTTATGTAAACTAGTTACATAAACCGAACCGAACGCGTAATAAGCGTAACGGGTAGTAATGAGAGCCATTTACAGGTTTCCTAAGTTAATATGCTTCATATATGTTGTGACATCAGTAAGATGTCTTTTATTATGCCCGAAATGAATTTAATCATAAACTATGCCCCGTAGGGGTAGTTTGGTCATTTTAAAGGTTGTAAAAGAGTTTAAGTGTCAACCTGAGTTACAGGCCTGATGTAATCAGAAAATATACTCAATTTGCTAAGTTATATCAGTATGTTAAAGTATATAAGTGAAATTTATCAATTATAACCAAACTATGCCCCGTAGGGGTATTTTGGTAATTTCACCTAAGCCGAAAAGCTCAAAACTGAAGTCTGAGTTTATCAACCTTTGATTACTATTAAAACATTATAATTTGCCTCAAATATCAGTAGGTATCACCCTTGGTATGTTTAAAATACTTCTAGTACATACTATGCGTTAAAAACGCTTAAAAAGGCGATTAAAGGCCATTTCCGGGTTCGATATTTAAATCTGATATTTTCATATTTCCAGAAGGCTTAAAATAATTTATTCATCATATGTGATCAGTAGCAAAAGGTTTGGAGTCGTTTAGATGTATAAAACTCATTTTATAGCCCGTAAGGGCAAAACCGACAATTACCGGATTGAGCCTACGACTATAAGTTATGCTCAGCCTAAAATTTAATAAAAATCTTTAAAAATCCCAAAATAATATATTACATCAGTGGGTAAAATATTTGATATCAAAAAGTATGTTTAAGTAGGCTATACGCTAAATACGCCGTTTTATTAACATAAAGCTTTAATTTTACGCTAACGAGCATAACTCTTATTCTACACCTCAAACTGATGTCAAACTTTGCATACAAGTCTATATATCAGTAATTAAGGTTTCTACTCTTTTACATTTTTAAAAATCACGTTTTAAGGTGAAAAGGGCATAATGGTCAACATATGAGCAATTAACGGAATCATGCGTATTAATCGGTTAACTAATGAACCATAGTGTATAATCATAGAGGGTTATACTAGCATGTAACCTGGTCCAAATGAAGCTCTTAGGGATTTCTAAATCATCCCAAAACGGGTCAGAACTGAAAGTCAAAGTAAAAGTCAAATTATGCGACTTTCGGTTCCGAACCGGGTCTAAATAGGAAATTGTCGTGTTGAACACGTTTAGACATGTTCTTACACTAATTACTAAGTTATAACAATGATCCAACAGGTTGTATATGTTCTACATTGCTAATTATGCATAAATTTAGAATTTAAGTATCCTGTTGACTTTTTAATCGCAAGTTTGACCCGACATTTGGCCTAGTTAGAGGGGGATTCAGGGGGGACCCTTTTGAGGGTTTATTACCCACATAATTACCAACATATAACTACTTTTGATTCGACTAATCACTGGACCATTAGTGATTAATCCTAAAGCCAACCGTTAATTACGACGGTTTGACTTTTAAGCTATAACTAAGCTAAAACTTAATTTAGAAAGGTCAAGTATACTTACAAGAGTCCTATGTACGAATTGTGAAGACTTGAGCCTGCTTGGGAGCTCCAAGAATGGTCAGAAGTGCAAATGAAGGTGTGTGGAATGTTTGCAACTTCATGGCCTTTTATAGTTGATTTTGATCCACAAATTGTTGACAAACAAGTCTACTACTGACCACAATTCTTCTACAAGTGTCCCTAAGTGTTTAGGGGTTGTTTAGGGGTCTCTTGGAAGGGTTTAAGGGCATTACATGTCGTTTAGAAGGCTGAACAGGCAAGTTAAACGATTTTCTGCATATGGGCGGGCCAGGCGGCCCGCGTAAGATGTTGATATATGTCACGCGGCCCGCATGGGCCTTCTGATCAGGCAAAAACATTTTTAAGATGTTGCATCTCACCTCTTGGCCTTTCGAAAGGTCAACCAAGCTTATTTTCTTGCACTTTGAGCCCTCTATATTGACACATAAGGGCCTCAAGACTTATACTACATTTTCTAAGTCCTTGGTCACTTCATGTTAACCCGAAAAGTCGTAAATTTCAACGTTGACGCTTTAACCCCTTATGTACGAATTCGATCATAACTTTCTCATACGATAACGAAACTTCATGAAATTTATATCGTGCATTCTAGTGAGCATAATTAACAGTTACAAAGCTTCGATTTTTTCAAAAGGTCACTCAGAGGTATAACTTAAACATGTTGACACATTTAACCCCTGTAGTTTGTAATCTCTCACTTTTAGCTTCGTATGATCCATGATTTATTCGTTTGATGTTATAAACATCGTGTAGGGTTATTATGAAGTATATTTATTCACTGTTGACATTTAGAACTCGTATATTCACATACTTTCCATGTTTGTCAACTTTAGTCCTTTCAGAACATTCTTTCACACGATCAAACATGTGACACGTGTCAACTCATTATAGGACATGAATTTTCGAGGTGTTACATCCTCACCCCCTTAAAATAAATCTCGACCCGAGATTTACTGAAACAAGTAACGGTATTTTTCTTTTATCGTGGATTCAACCTCCCACGTGTATTCGGGACCTCTACGGGCATCCCATTTGACCTTTACAATAGGTACATGCTTCCTTCGAAGCTTCTTCACCTGTCGATCTTCAATCGACAAAGGTTTTTCCACAAATTTTAAGCTCTCATCTATATGCACATCTGTATGTGGTATAACCAGTGATTCATCAGCGAAGCACTTCTTCAGATTGCAGATGTGGAGCACATTGTGAATTCCACTGAGCTCTTCCGGTAAGTTTAACTTATAGGCAACTGACCCGACACGTTCGATAACCTCGAAAGGTCCTGTGTATCTCGGGCTTAGCTCGCCTTTCTTATCAAATCGCATCACCCCCTTCCAGGGTGATACTTTTAGCAACATTTTGTCACCTACTTCGAAGTGAAAAGCTTTACGCTTCTGATCTGCGTAGCTCTTCTGCCTATCTCGGGCAGCTTTGAGACGGTCACGAATCTGGACAATCTTGTCCGTCGTTTCAAAGACTATCTCTGGTCCTGATAATTGGACATCTCCAACTGCCGCCCAACAAACGGGCGATTTACACTTTCTACCGTATAATGCCTCGAAGGGCGCAGCCTTAATGCTGGTATGGTAGCTATTGTTGTAGGAGAATTCGATTAACGGTAAGTTTTTATCCCAACTACCACCCACATCGATCGCGCATGCACGTAGCATGTCTTCCAACGTTTGAATAGTACGCTCACTCTGACCGTCAATCAGAGGATGATAAGCCGTACTAAAATTCAAACGTGTGCCCAAAGATTGTTAGAAACTCTTCCAAAAATGTGACGTGTATCTAGTATCTCTGTCAGAGATAATAGACATAGGTATGCCATGTAAGGCTACAATCTTATCCACGTACAACTGGGCTAACATGTCGAAGCTATAAGTCTCCTTGATGAGTAGGAAATGTGCTGACTTAGTCAGTCTGTCAACTATAACCCATATTGTATCATTTCCTTGTCTTAGGTAACTTGGTGATAAAATCCGTGGTTACCATTTCCCACTTCCACGTAGGAAGTTCAGGCTGTTGTAGCAAGCCTGACGGTTTTTTATGTTCTGCTTTGACTTGCGCACAAGTCAAACACTTAGCTACATAGGTGGCTACAGACTTCTTCAGGCCTATCCGCCAATAATTTGCCCTTATATCCTGGTAATTGAACTTACCAATCTATTGCCCCTACAATAGATGTTTATCATTCTATCTTTACAGGGTCTCCAAGGGAGCAGCCTTGATGCTTACATATCAACTATCATAGACAAGCTTATCTTAAGGTGAGATGGTTATTCCAACCACTACTTAACAAATTTTAAGGATTAGTTGATCCTTGTAGTTAGTTGAACAAATCGACGATTCAGGGTAGCTGATGGCAAATTCTTAATTGTTGCCTAATTAGGGTTGCGGTAAATAATGCATAAGCAAAATGAACCGTCTTTCTTATCTAACAATATCAAACTTTCGGAATATCGAGTTAGGCTATATGAACCCTCTATTTTAAAACTTAGTAAATCAGGGTTTCGATTCTTCCAATCATGGTACTAGCCGTCTTGGAGATTTCATAATAATACAGCCTTAAATGGGATACAAATCTTAATTCTACCTGCCTTCCAGGAGGTAAGCAGGGAAAACTTATGAGAAGATAATCAAGATGCAAGGAGGCTACAGAGATTTTCCATATCTCAGGCTCCAGTTCATCCATCATTGCTCGTGTCAAATAAGTGACACATTTATGTTACTAGTTCACGAATTCCTTAATCGGGAACATTTACTTGGAAAATTGCATTCTGGATATCTTCTTTGAATACTACTAGTCGACTTTAGTACAATATGATCATTGGGATATCTTAGGGGTTCCATGTATTAAACCTCCATACTGATCAGGCATGGAAGTAATCTACGGGACACACTAGGATACGCCAATCCTCATATGGCACTTTTATCAAACATAGTTTGGCATTCGCAGGCGATAGAAAAATAATTAAAATAACATATGTTGTCGTACTCTATGCGAAGAAAGAATACTCTTATATTTTTCGGAAGGATTTCTTGCCGATACGAGAAGAATCGGTTACTATGGTTTCCTTGGTAAGTTATACCTTGTGGATAATATAAAAGTTTTCTAAGCTTATGGTTTATGAAGATTTATTATTACCTGTATTAAATCAGGACACTTAGCAGAAAATTATCATTGGTAAATGATAATGAACGTACTTGATGACATCGTGAACTGCCTCTTGGCGTTCTTCAGGTGAGTTCAGGCATTTCTTCCTTTAGCCTTTCCAGGCTTAGCTGCACCTTCTTTGGCAGCTTTATGGTATCTAGTTCTGATGCGGCCTTACTCACCACAACCGTGATAAACTGCATTCTTTATGTCCCTACATTCCGGGGAAATGATGACCTGTTCCTTAGCAGATGTCACACTGCTTTGGTCCTGGTTCTATTCGACACTGTCCCTAGTGTCTTTGATAGCAATTCTTACATACAGGATTCTTACTGAACTTTCGTTGCTTTTTATTAAGCCTGTACTTGCCCTCTTTCTTAGATTTCTGGGAGTTATCCTCCTCCTTCGGTTCATCCTTCATATCCGAAGTATGAACAAAGCTCTTCTCACGAGCATTTGAACGTGGTTTTGGATGAAATTTAGAGCGAGAAGCATTCGACTCTTTGGGTTGTTTCATGACCTTTTCCCCTGGGCCTTTCAAACTGCTGTGTTAACCATCGCTTGGAGATTTACTCCATTAATATTGAGGTTTACTTTTGAGACATTATTTGCTTTTGTCGCATTAATAGCATCGCGACTATTGCCTATCTCATCCGAGTTTTCCATACTCAAAACTTGGTACTAAATACCAAATTAAACCATTATTAGTCATCATCCTGATGACCTGACATAGATTAGCCACGGCATCCACGGACTGTATAGGCCATTATGTTCCGAACATTCTTAATGAATGCTATTTGAATGTATATCTAATACATTTAGCTTAGGTCACAAAAGGACTGTCAAATGGCATTCAAGGTTTGGAGCGAGTCCAATACCTGCTTGACAGGGGACCATAATGTCACAACTGTCTTTGTCACAGGGACGATTATACATAGCTCAAAGGCTAGCCTTACATGACTTTGGTTATATATATGTATATATATATATATGGCATAGAAGCCTGTCTCGAGGGACGTAGAAAGATATGGCATAAAGTCCAGTCATTAAGGACATAAGTAATCATATGGCGCGAAGGCCTTGTCGTAATGTCATTTAGATACGGCACAAATGGCCTTGTCTCTAGGACGTTATAGGATATGGCACTAAGGCCTGTCACCAGGGATGTTAACATTTAGTATGTTAACTTGTCACGAACGACGAATTATAGCACGGAGGCTTGTTATGGGTGACTTGAAATATAACTTGTGGATTTGTCACAAGGACATCAATTCATAGGCTGCAATCTTTTTAGATCAGGAGTCTTAAGGTTTGAACATAGTTCTTCACCTTTGGACAGGGAATCATAGACTACAACTGTCATCGTCTTGAAAGGCGATTCTCTTGACAGAAAGGTAAACCAATTAACATTACTAATGGATGTCTATCTATAATTATCGTATCTACAGACATTAGTCATGATCACATCGATCATATGGACTATTAGGTTTAGGTATAATCCCACCATTTTGAATAGGGGATCATAAAGATCACCGCTATTTTGTCTTATCGACAATAGAGTAAAGTATAGCCCGTAGGCAGTTCATCACTAGGGATGTCAATATTATGAATTTATGATCATCATACTGATGATACTAGTCAAGATCGCAATGATCATATAGACTATTAGGCTTGAGCGCAGCTCACTACCTTAAACAGGGGATCATAGAGATCATAATGTTTGTGTCACAAATGGACAATATAATATGGCCCGTAGGCGAAACATCACTAATGGATGTTTATAATGGATTCATCATTTTAGATGATATAAGTCAGGATTGCATTTATCATATTGACTATTTGGCTTGAGCATAGCTCACCACCTTAGACAAGGAATCATAAAGACCACAATGTCAATGTCTCAGATGGACAATTTATTATAGCCCGTAGGCAAAACATCTTTTCTTGACAGGGAGTTGTAGGCTACCTCTGTCTTTAGTCTCGGAGGACGTTAATTATAGCCCATAGGCATTTCCCTTCTAAGGGATATTTATGGTATGATCATCTTTTCAGATGATATTAGTCGAGATCGTATGGTCTCTACCAATTATTATGCTTGGACGTATTCCAATATCTTTAGACAGGGTCAAGGACCACCACTGTCGTTGTCTTATCGGACAGCAAATTTAGCCCGTAGGCACTTCATCACTCACGGATGTTTATAATATGTTCATCTTATAAGATGATATAAGCCATGATTTCTAAATCATAAAGCAAATTAGGAATTTAAAATTTCCGACATAGGGATAACTGTTGTGATTTTATCGAATCACATTTGTCAGGAGTGCTAACACGTTCTTAGGTGTTAACAAGGATCTGAATCCCTTGAGTAGGTTTCACCATCTTGGACGCGTAGGCTAGGTTTCACCTTTAAGATTCTTTTTTAAAATGCATACTGGCAGGGGAGGAAGGATATTTATTTTATTCAGGATTTTTATCATAATCCTAATTTATAAGTTAATAATAGCACAAATGGCCCAGTCGCGTAGACAAGTTTAATTTAATAGTCATGATTTCAGAGAATCGCGGCATTAGGGTTTGAATCAAAGTTCATTACTTTTTCCTGACAGGGAGCTGTAGGCTACCACTGTCTTTAGTCTCAGAGGACATTAACTATAGCCCGTAGGCACTTCCCTTCTAAGGGATGTTTATTACGGAATTGCCCCTTAGGGAAATTCATTAACCATGGTAAACAGAGACCATATTTGGTTAATTTATTAATCATATATATTTAGGATTTCTATTATAATTTATCCTAATTATAAAACATTAACAGTTTTATTAGTGGTACCCAATGGCCTGGTCACATGGACATTTATAAATTATAAGCTTATGATTTCAGAGAATCAAAGCAACAATAACAGTTTTATTTATTAGCACAAAGGCCTAGTCACAAGGACAAATTTTTAAATTATAAGCCATGATTTCAGAGAATCAAGGCCCTTAAGTATATTAGCACAACAGGCTTAGTCACAAGGACATATATAAATTATAAGCTATGATTTCAGAGAATCAAAGCATGAAGGTATTCTGGCACAATAGGCCTAGTCACAAGGACATTTATAAATTATAAGCTAGGATTTCAGAGAATCAAAGCCTTGAGGTTTGAACCTAGTTCATTACCTTTTTCTGACAGGGAGTCATAGCTACCACCGTATTTTGGCTCATGTAGAAATGAGCAAGGCCCGTAGGCACTATATTACCACGTATGGTTAAAATATGATCATCTTAATTGATGATGTGAACCCAGGATTCAGAGATCATTAAACTGGGTTAGGAATCTTTTAAAGAATCCTTTCCAACGAATCACATCTGCCGGGAGTGTTAACATGTTTTCAGATGTTAACTGGGATACGAATCTTTTAAACAGGTCTTACCATCTTGGCCAGGTCTTTATAATGACACTCAGGCTAGGTTTCACTCTTAAGATTCTTTTAATATTTATCGCAGAACAATTTCTAAATTGAAATGTTAATAAGGATCTGAATCTAAATTGAGGAACTGCCATCTTGGCCGGTCTTAATATGACCCAAAGCTAGGTCTTGTCCTTTTTAGATTTTGCCATTTTATTATAATGGTAGATCTTGCAAACGGAAATGTTATTTTCCATTTATTTAATATTTCTTGTTTAGAATGAAAGTTTAAACTTAATCATTCCACTATATAAAAATAAAAGTATAAAGTTGCCCTAAGCGGGACTTGAAAGGAATAATGTTGTCCTCGTAGGGACTGAAAGATAATTGTGTCCTTATAAGGACTTATTAAGGAAACGATCTTCAGCAAGAGGAGTTTCTTCTTTGTTTTATTTCTGAGTGTCCTCTCCTTGGATGCTCGTTTCATTCTAGCCGCGGTACGAAGCTCAGCATTTCAAGGCTCCAGATGTGGAGAAGTTTTATTACAGCTTCTTCGCTTGGCGACGTATATATAAAATTTGGAAGCAAAAATTTCCAGGTTAGGATTGAGAATATTCCTAAGTTAAGTCTAGACTCAGAAGGTCAAGGAATGTGCTACTGTGTCATTGATATTAAACACGAAAGACTAGTGTTCAATTCACTCAATGTTGGCTCTGATACCAACCTGTCACACCCCGAATTCCACGTGTCACCGGTGGGCCCGGTGGGGGATTATCGTGACGTGGTTGGCAACATAATAGTCAAACAACACAATATTTAATATGCATAGCGGAAGCAATTTAAAAGATATAATACAACCGAATTTAATATTGTAATATCAAATGTCACAATATTCGGAAGTTTATCCACAGATGGATCGGAAATAAAAAGGAAACAATAGTTCAACAGACTTCAGGCATCTTAAGCTTGCGAGACTTCTAATGATGCTAAGGAGAAATCCCAGCCAATTACGCTTAGTACCTGCATTTAATCTTTTTGGGAAAATACGTCAGTTTACACTGGTAAATACAATCAACTGACTCATTTTGGAAAATGATTGAAAATTGGTTTGGATGCACGTGGCATAAACATTTTTATTTAACTTGGGAGAATTATTTAAATATATAATCTTGTGAACGAATTACATGTTACTTGTGCGTTCAGTCGCCCGGATCTTGTCCGGGTTAAAGATCAATAGACACACCACATCATAGAGTTATACACTGACAGGTGTACGCCTACACCCCGTGCTCAGGTCGTGGCCATCTCGTAAGATGATGCCAAGGATATCCGGGACATGGTCATTAACCCCCCAAAGGCTTTAAGTAATCAAGACTGTTTAAACGAGCCGATCAAATTAGTCAACTACCCACTCAACTGTGGAGATTTAATGCTCGATCAAGCGGTATGCTATATACCGTAACCCAAGCCCGTATAGGTAAAATAAGTTAAAAGTATTTACCTGAGCAAAGTATATATCACAATAAGCAAATTGCAAGTAGCTTTTACTGGTCCTCCTAATCTGGAACGAAGGTTTATAATATCCTATTAGAATCCTAACGGGTCTTTAATTAAGCTTAAGCTTAGACCGGATAGTTTCAAAGATACGGTTCATACGCACGATTAAGCGAAGACCGGATAGAATGTGATTTAGACCCGACAAGTTCAGAGACTTGTTTAATATGGGTATTCCATACACATTCTGGATTTTGAGATAAAACCGATAAGGTTTGACCCGTTTAGGTTAGTTTATGTAAACTAGTTACATAAACCGAACCGAACGCGTAATAAGCGTAACGGGTAGTAATGAGAGCCATTTACAGGTTTCCTAAGTTAATATGCTTCATATATGTTGTGACATCAGTAAGATGTCTTTTATTATGCCCGAAATGAATTTAATCATAAACTATGCCCCGTAGGGGTAGTTTGGTCATTTTAAAGGTTGTAAAAGAGTTTAAGTGTCAACCTGAGTTACAGGCCTGATGTAATCAGCAAATATACTCAATTTGCTAAGTTATATCAGTAGGTTAAAGTATATAAGTGAAATTTATCAATTATAACCAAACTATGCCCCGTAGGGGTATTTTGGTAATTTCACCTAAGCCGAAAAGCTCAAAACTGAAGTCTGAGTTTATCAACCTTTGATTACTGTTAAAACATTATAATTTGCCTCAAATATCAGTAGGTATCACCCTTGGTATGTTTAAAATACTTCTAGTACATACTATGCGTTAAAAACGCTTAAAAAGGCGATTAAAGGCCATTTCCGGGTTTGATAGTTAAATCTGATATTTTCATATTTCCAGAAGGCTTAAAATAATTTATTCATCATATGTGATCAGTAGCAAAAGGTTTGGAGTCGTTTAGAAGTATAAAACTCATTTTATAGCCCGTAAGGGCAAAACCGACAATTACCGGATTGAGCCTACGACTATAAGTTATGCTCAGCCTAAAATTTAATAAAAATCTTTAAAAATCCCAAAATAATATATTACATCAGTGGGTAAAAGATTTGATATCAAAAAGTATGTTTAAGTAGGCTATACGCTAAATACGCCGTTTTATTAACATAAAGCTTTAATTTTACGCTAACGAGCATAACTCTTATTCTACACCTCAAACTGATGTCAAACTTTGCATACAAGTCTATATATCAGTAATTAAGGCTTCTACTCTTTTACATTTTTAAAAATCACATTTTAAGGTGAAAAGGGCATAATGGTCAACATATGAGCAATTAACGGAATCATGCGTATTAATCGGTTAACTAATGAACCATAGTGTATAATCATAGAGGGTTATACTAGCATGTAACCTGGTCCAAATGAAGCTCTTAGGGATTTCTAAATCATCCCAAAACGGGTCAGAACTGAAAGTCAAAGTAAAAGTCAAATTATGCGACTTTCGGTTCCGAACCGGGTCTAAATAGGAAATTGTCGGGTTGAACATGTTTAGACATGTTCTTACACTAATTACTAAGTTATAACAATGATCCAACAGGTTGTATATGTTCTACATTGCTAATTATGCATAAATTTAGAATTTAAGTATCCTGTTGACTTTTTAATCGCAAGTTTGACCCGACATTTGGCCTAGTTAGAGGGGGTTCAGGGGGGACCCTTTTGAGGGTTTATTACCCACATAATTACCAACATATAACTACTTTTGATTCGACTAATCACTGGACCATTAGTGATTAATCCTAAAGCCAACCGTTAATTACGACGGTTTGACTTTTAAGCTATAACTAAGCTAAAACTTAATTTAGAAAGGTCAAGTATACTTACAAGAGTCCTATGTACGAATTGTGAAGACTTGAGCCTGCTTGGGAGCTCCAAGAATGGTCAGAAGTGCAAATGAAGGTGTGTGGAATGTTTGCAACTTCATGACCTTTTATAGTTGATTTTGATCCACAAATTGTTGACAAACAAGTCTACTACTGACCACAATTCTTCTACAAGTGTCCCTAAGTGTTTAGGGGTTGTTTAGGGGTCTCTTGGAAGGGTTTAAGGGCATTACATGTCGTTTAGAAGGCTGAACAGGCAAGTTAAACGATTTTCTGCATCTGGGCGGGCCAGGCGGCCCGCGTAAGATGTTGATATATGTCACGCGGCCCGCATGGGCCTTCTGATCAGGCAAAAACATTTTTAAGATGTTGCATCTCACCTCTTGGCCTTTCGAAAGGTCAACCAAGCTTATTTTCTTGCACTTTGAGCCCTCTATATTGACACATAAGGGCCTCAAGACTTATACTACATTTTCTAAGTCCTTGGTCACTTCATGTTAACCAGAAAAGTCGTAACTTTCAACGTTGACGCTTTAACCCCTTATGTACGAATTTGATCATAACTTTCTCATACGATAACGAAACTTCATGAAATTTATATCGTGCATTCTAGTGAGCATAATTAACAGTTACAAAGCTTCGGGTTTGTCAAAAGGTCACTCATAGGTATAACTTAAACATGTTGACATATTTAACCCCTGTAGTTTGTAATCTCTCACTTTTAGCTTCGTATGATCCATGATTTATTCGTTTGATGTTATAAACATCGTGTAGGGTTATTATGAAGTATATTTATTCACTGTTGACATTTAGAACTCGTATATTCACATACTTTCCATGTTTGTCAACTTTAGTCCTTTCAGAACATTCTTTCACACGATCAAACATGTGACACGTGTCAACTCATTATAGGACATGAATTTTCGAGGTGTTACAATATATTTATTTTAAATATCAAATGACTCGTATTTCTTTTATAAAAATAGATATAGCTTATCTATTTATTTCAAACATCCAACAACTCGATTATAATTCTCTGAAATAAATATAAGTTTTTATATTTATTTTAAACGCCTAAACGGCATACTATATATCAACACACGACTTCTCAAAACGAGCTAACAAGTATAACTTCTTCGCTTCTTTTAAGTTAACAATTTACCGTCAAATCGTTCGGTCAACAATTCGGTAGAGCTCGGTGACACGTAGTTTAGTTACCGCTTTTGTTTAGAAACTTATAAGATATTCCATGATTAGGGATGTTATATAATGCACACTAGCAAGTCACGTCTTGGAAACGACATTACGAAGTCGTATATAGCTGGCTTTGCACATGAATACTCAGGTGAGTTCATAACCCCACCTTTTACGGTTTTACATTTTTCTAAATGTTTTCGGGGTGGAAAGACATGCACTTTTTGCAAAGCATACAAGAATTACATATTTTTAAACCATTTTACAAGCAAGTTTTCACTGACACAAATGGTTTACGAAAAGCTTATGTTTTATACCGGTTTTTCAAGCAAACGTATCTTTCGAAATGTGCATACACACGAATTCTAGTTTTTTAAACTACGGGAAAATACAAGTACAAAGAGGTACATTAAACTAAGGAATGACACAAAAGATCATGTCACGAGTAGGGTACCAGAAGCACCATTAATCGTGAACATACTAAGACCGCGGATCAAAAAGTTAGATCTAATGGGTTTCAGGCAGCCACACTCTTGGTCATAATTAGTACCAAGCAGTGCTTTTGTGTCCCAGTCGTGAATCGACTACTAAAAATGCCTAGGTTTGGTGGCTTCCTATGTCGTTACATATGTTAGTGGCATCGCGAACCATTAGCGATCTCGTATTCCTTACATATACAGAACTCAATTTCAATACGTTTTTACGAATTACATACCATGTTTTATTCAAATTCAAAGCATAGAATTATGCAGGCATGAAGTCAAAGTCAGGGTGAGCATTGACGGTTATACGAACATTACAAATACAAGAGTTTACAAATACATGGTTTTACGAACATAATGCGTTACAAATACAAAGTTTCCATATAACTTGACAAGAAAATGATTTTAAATTCGTTTTCTCAACAATATTTCAAAAACCGGTTATTCAAAAAGATTTATTTCAAATCTTTTACAAACAAACTATGAACTCGCTCAACTTTATGTTGATTTTTCGCATGTTTCTTTCTCAGGTTACTTTTCAAAGTTATGGCACGGTTGGAATAGGAGAACCATTGGAGATACGAGTACTTAGTGGACGTTCGTTTTCTAGAAGTCTTTGCTTATTTTGCTTCCGCTATGCAATGAAGATACCGGTCCAGTCACGCCAGCTCTGATAATTTCGGGGTGTAACATGAAAGATTTGATTTTTAGGGGTTCTTTGAAGGTGGATGATTGATGATGGACAGCGAGTGTGTTTAAATTATGAATTTAGGGGTTGGTGTGAGATATAAAGGGAGAATTGAAAGGGGTGACAGGAAAATGACCATTTTACCCTCATGTGCCTTACACATGAGTTATTTTAACTGAGATTTCTAACCTGGTTTGGTCTAAAGGATAAAACTTGCAAGATTTTGAATCGTAAAAGACATCGTCTGTCAACTTTTTACCTAAAAGACAGCGCCTGAAATTTGATGTAAAGATAAGGGACAAAACTTGTAATTTACTCTATTAGCACCGTGCAATTTTGAGTATATATTCCACACTCCTCATCATTGTCTTCTTCTACACTCTTCCTCCCCTGCATTACTTGCTCCTCACGACACCACGTAATTATCATCAACCAATCCACCATCAGACCTGAACATCACCTGGTACGTTAATTTGTTCTTGTTCTCTCTAAATTCCACTTTATTCGGTCCCTTTTTCAGTCCGTTTGGGGCTGTGTAAACTGTATCACTATTCTCAACGACAACGTTTGTCACTGTTTTCCGTTGAATTTTGAGATCGCGGTTGATGGATAGTTCAGGTTAGAGATTCAATTTTGGTTAGGGTTTGTATTGCATGTCAAATTGGTTGGAATGGTTTCGATTAATTTTGTTGATTTTGTATCCTTTGTTAGTGTAGGTAGTGAATTGTTTCGGTTAGGCCAGGTGCACCGTAATCCCGTAGCTAATGATCCGGTGGCCCTTAGGGTGGGCGGGGAGGACCACCGGCTAGGCCGATACTTCGAAGGGCACGTTATTTAAAAAAAATCCGATATGTAAATGTAAAAATAAATAAATTAATAGGGTATACTCGTACAAACACCAACATTGGCCCACTTACAAAACTATTTTTATGGTTTACATTAGTTATTAGCCCATTGCCATTATGTTTAAACCTTTAATGAGCCCACTACCCAATTTCGTTAAGGCCTAAGGGCACGTTTTTTCGAGGTCGAACAGGTACATGAATTCTCGGGGCCGGCATTCCGGTGTTTGTTGTGATTGGGTTCTTCATGTTGTTTGTTTGTGGTGCTGTGGTTGAAAACTGTGATAAATTGAAGCTGCTATGAGTTAATTATACTTTAAAATTGGGTTGTAACTTGTAAATGAGTCTAGTCGAGTCGAGCTGAGCCAGGTTGGGCCAAGGCTCGGCTCATCTATTTTAAACGAGCTAAAATGTTGAGCTCGAACTCTGCTCATAAAAGCCTGAACCGGTTCGTTTATCTAAAAGATAATTAATTATATATTTTTTAGACACATAATAATATTTTTAACATACACATGATGCAGAATTTATAAACCAAAGGATTTATAATTCTATGTATTAAAATTTGGTTATAGTTTTGGGTTTTAATTTGTTTATATTGAAATTTGGGTTTTTTGATATTAAACGAGCCTAACGAGAGAGCCAACAAGCCGAGCTTACCTTGGTTCGGGCTCGGTTCGTTTGATTTCGACCAATCTTTTTTTGAGAAAGCCACGAGCTTTTTTAATAACCCAACTTTGATCGATAATATTTAGTTCAAGTTGTGATTTTTTGTGCTATTTGTAACCTGTTGTCATGATTGCTGACATATAGCAGATGGGCTCCAGTTAAGGTTTTGAGATTTGATCATGGCACGGAGGCCAGAAACATGTAGATAGTTCAAGAAATGTGGTGAACTCTTGCGGCGAGTTTTACTACAGAATCTTTGTTGGGCCATGATGCAAGAATGGCCACCACTAGTGCTGCAACATCAGGCTGCAAGGTAACCCAATTGTAAAAAAAATATTTACTTCTGTTGTGTTATTAAAGGATTAAGACCATAATAGGAAAAACCATTATACTTTCTTATATTTCACGACATGGTCACTCAAACTAGTTTTTGATATTAAAGTCTCTCAGATTGTAAAAAATAAACGGAAAACGTAGCTAAGTTAATGTTTGTATATTGAAATCCCTAAACTCGTTTGTAATGTGCCTACTTTTGTTTTGTTGTTTAAATAATGACTTGTAAACTCTTAAATTGGTCAAAATAAGATTGTATAAATATTGGGAGAACAATGAGAACGAATAGGAAAACCAATCTAAATAAGATTGTACTTACATTTTAGAACAGTTTAGGGACTTTAATATATATATATAGGGGAGGGTTATCTTGAGAACGCTAAATATTGGGAGAACAATGAGAACGAATAGGAAAACCAATCTAAATCAATTTTTTTTAATTCAAACCATATTATAATTAAAGAGAGAAATGCCCGGATAGTCCCTGTGGTTTCACCTTTTTTCAGCTATAGTCCCTATCTTTCTAAAACTACTTGAATAGTCCCTGTGGTTTACCGTTTTGTTCTCGGATAGTCCCTGGGTCTAACTTCAGTTACTTTTCTCTGTTAAGTGGGTGTTGAAATGACCAAAATGCCCTTTCCTTAAAAGGCCAAACCATAGGGACTATCCGAGCATCTTCTTCATTTTTATTTATACCACCACCACCGTCACCTTCACTGCTGCCATCACCACTCCCCACCACCGCCATCCCCTTCCTCCACCACACCTCCGCCTTCTAAACCCATACCCGCCTCCACCATCAAATGTCCTGCATCAAAAATTGAAACTTTTAACTACAGGTCAACACATCCTGCATTTGCCCTAACCCACTTAAACTTCACATCTGAACCTTCATCAAAAATTGATGTTTTAGATGATTTAAATTGGTTAGTTTAGGGAATGGAGATGAGTTAAATGCACAGAAACAATGGAATTATAGAGATTTGCAGATGATGACTAAAACCACCATGAGGATAACAAAATGTTTGTTGCAGCCGCTGAAGCAAATGGGTTTTACTGCTCTATTCTTCTTCTTTATCTTTCCGGTGATGTTTACCGGCGAGTAAAACCCATACCCGCCTCCACCATCAAATGTCCTGCATCAAATGTGCCGGAGCCGTTGCCGGTGAGGAGGAGGTCGGCCCTCCTTTCTCTCTCATCGGTCTCTCTCTCTCTCTTTCTCTCTAGATTAGAGGTGTGGGTGGGGCTGTTCATCCGTAAAGAATCCGCCGGCGACAGCCTGCCGGAGTGGCTCCGACGACCGGTTTCGGGAGAGAACGAGAGGGAATTGGGTTGTGGTGAACTCCGGTCCGGTCCGACAATGGTGGAGGGTTTGAATTTTAGGAAGAAGATTTTGGGGATTTAGAGATTAGGGTTTGAATTTGGGGATGGGTGGTTGATGGTGGAGGCGGGTATGGGTTTAGAAGGCGGAGGTGTGATGGTGGAAGGGGATGGCGGTGGTGGGGAGTGGTGATGGCAGCAGGGGATGGCGGTGGTGGGGAGTGGTGATGGCAGCAGTGAAGGTGACTAAAGGGGATGACTGAAGGTGACTGAGGTGTGGTGGTATAAATAAAAATGAGAGAGAAATGCCCAGATAGTCCCTGTGGTTTGGCCTTTTAAGAAAGGGTATTTTTGTCATTTCACACCCCTCTTAACAGAGAAAAGTAACTGAAGTTAGACCCAGGGACTATCCGAGAACAAAACGGTAAACCACAGGGACTATTCAAGTAGTTTTAGAAAGATAGGGACTATAGCTGAAAAAAGGTGAAACCACAGGGACTATCCGGGCATTTCTCTCATAATTAAAATGCAACATTAAATAAAGAATTTACTCTTTAAATAATTCGTCTCTCCTTTCAAAATCACTCTTAATAAGTTTTTTACACATGTGTAAATGGCAAATTTACACGTGTAAATTTTCTTTATTTACGAATACATGTAAATTTAAACATGTAAATTTAATTTTTAATCTTCTATTCGAATAATAATGATAAGTGTAAAAAGAAATTTTGAATTTGAATTGTTTTTTACCAAGTTCTCGTCGTTTTTTCATTTGTTATCACGGTTCTCGCAATATTTAGCGTTCTCATTTAAACCCTCCCCTATATAATATATATAGAAAAAGTGTATCGTACAAAATGCCTTAACGTCGAAGCGTACGCTATGGCAAGTTCGCATGTTATAACCCCAGAAAGGAAATCTCGCATGTTGAAAAAAACCAAAGTTCGCATGTTAAAAAAAATTTGCATGTTAAAAAAAGAATAATAATTTCACATGTTAAAAAAAAAAATCGCATGTTGCTGAGAAAAACCAAAATCGCATGTTCAAAAAAAATCGCGTGTTGATACTGCATCTTGTACGCAGCGTACGTTAAGGCAATTTGTACAATAACCGGCCTCTATATATATATAATAGTTTTGTGATTTTTTTCGTATATTTTTTACAAGTTGAGAGACAGACTATAAACAAATTTGAAGGTTGAGAGACTTTTTTCGTGAAAAATAAGAAAGTATATTGGTGTTTTATGGTATTAAGTATTAACCATATTATTTAATTACTAAAAGTTCTAGTTATTCTGTTTTGATCACCAAATGAAACTTTTACGCTAGTAATAATTGATAAGTGTGCATAGCATAGAAGTTAACTTGCCTTAAGTATGTATGTCTTTTGTAGGCAACTACAGGGGGCTGGTTTATAGTGTGTCACTGATACAGTTGGTAGAATCTTTGCCATAGGATTTTTTCACATATTCCCTCAAACTGGTTAGTAATGAATTGTAGTTTTGGGCAAAAACCGACCCAGAGCAACAAAACGGTTAAGACTGCACCAGGAGCCAGATTGTCTGAACATGGACCCAACAGGTTCACATTGGTTTCGTTTTTTGGTTCTGGCCCGGTTGAGTTAGACTCGATGAACAACCCTAATGGATCAAGGCTTCTAGCCATAAGGATAGTTTGAATGATTGCGATTAGCATACACTATTCATTTTAGGCATAAAATATAATCTTTTTCCCATCCTTTCGATTAACTGTACCACAGTCTCCTAACTCCTGCTAGCTTTTGTTTGGCTGAATTTACTCCTTATGTATTCTCGCAAAGAATAATATTTCCTTTTTAACTTTGTCTCGATCTAATGCACATGGTATGCAGTTTCTCAAAAACACCCATGTTATCAATTAAGCGAACGCAACTATCAGAACCGTTTCTGATATTCGTTTTAATGGTTTTAGATCGATGTAAGACATGTGTCGATATCCTTGTGGGCATATCAGATTTTTTTTTTTTTTTTGGATTTTGTCTTTCGGTTGCTATATCGAATCATCACCGTACCTTAGCGATACCATAATGTATCGAGCCAATACAGACCGAATTCCACGCCGCAAACACAAGGGGGGATTCCTCTAGTATTTTATTAATAGACAAACATGAAATAAACACCTGAAAATTATTCGCATATTCGTGTCTATATACATATCAGTTGTATATGTTTATTGACGTATAACCATACCAGAAAAAAGATTATTATTGTGATGCTACCATTTTGTAGTGTTCAACTTAAACCAAAATAGTTTTGAGAATAACAAACATATTTTCTTTTAAACATCTAAACATGTAATAAGAACACATTTATTATATCTTCTATGTTCCAATACTCCTTATCGTTATCTTCTTCTACAATCTTCATCCTCTGTGTTACTTGCACCTCACGACAAACGGACTCCGTACTCTGTACCGATCATTCGACCAGGTAATCGCGCCAAAATTATCATCAATCAATCCGCCATCCGATCTGAAGCTCACCTGGTAAGTCAATTTGTTCTTATTCTTTTTAAATTCAAGTTTATGTGGTGTAACTGTCACTTTCAATCCATGTGGAGCTTCAACTGATGCTGTGTAAACCGTATCACTATTCTCAACATTTGTGACTGTTCGGCTTAATATGATCTGTTTTCCGATGAATTTCGAAATCGCGATTGACGGATAGTTCATGTTGGAGATTGAATTATGGTTAGGGTTTGTATGGCATGTGAAATCGGGGGGAACTTTGGAGGCGATTTGTTTAATTGTGTTGATGTTGTAGCCTATGCTGCATAGGAAGTGTAGGTAATGGATTGTTTCGGTTTCGTAAACGAGACCGGGTTGTAGCGGGCTTGATATTACTTCTCCTGCACCGAAATCGTAGGGCGTTGCAAGTGATCCGGTGTTTGTTGTGATTGGCTTCTTCATGTTGTTTGTTTGAGTTGCTGTAATTGAAATTTGTGATAAATTGAAGCTTGTTACTAGTTCATCATAGTTTCGTCTAGGGCTGTAAGGCTAGCCTCTCATTTATCTTTACGAGCTAAAATGTTGAGCTCGAGCTCAGCTCGTAAAAGGCTTGAGTCTGCTCATGACTGGTCTAGAGCTCGTTTATTTAAAAAAAAATTATATATTGGTTACACGTTGTTTACACATTGATATGTGTGTATAACAAAAAAAAATATTTTCAACATACGCATAACGCAGAACTTATAAACTAAAGAATTTAGAGTTTTGTATATTAAATTTTGGGGTGATAAGTTATATATATAAAAATTTGGTTTTTAATTTAATTGAGCCTAATGAGCGAGCCAACGATCCAAGCATACCTTAGTTTGGGCTCTGCTCGTTTTATTTCGAGAGAGCCATGAGCTTTTTGAACATCCCTACTTTGATCTATGAAATTTAGTTTAGTTTGTGAGTTTTTATGCAGTTTGTAACCTGTGGTCATGATTGCTGATTTTATAGCGGATGGGCTCCAGTTAGGGTGTTGAGATTTGATCATGGCGGCGAGGCCAGAAACATGTGGACAGGCCATAGAAGTTCCTGAAAGTATATAGAAATGAGGAGGTTTCTTGCCAGCGAGTTTTACTACAGAATCTTTGTCTGGCCACGCTGCGAGAATGGCCACCCCTGGTGCTGCAACATCAGGCTGCAATGTAATCCAATCAGGCGAAAGTCAATAAACTAACTTTTGTATATTATAGTCCCTAAACTTGCATTTTAGACAAGCTTTGGGACTTTTATATACTAAAAATAGTTTAGTGACTTATTTGTATTATTTTTACAAGTTGGGAAAATTCGGTTCAAAGAATTTTTCATTAAAAAAATGGTATCTTGGTTTTTAATGGTAATAACCCTTTTATTTAAGGAAAATTGGATTTAAATGGTCCCAACTATTACCTATTGGCCGGCACAGTCCCAACTAATGAAATGTTTGTGACAGTTCGAACTTTTAACCTATTTTCTCCCAATGAGCTCTTTCTAACCAAGGTCTTACCCAGATAAAAAAAAGGCTGATTAGGAGATAATAGGTTAAAAGTTGGGACTGTCACAAAACATTTCTTTGATCGGGACTGCCAATAGGTAAGAGTTGGGAATTTTTGAATCTAATTTTCAATTATTTAATCACTCAAAAGTTTTGATATTTGTGTTTTGATCACCTAATGAAACTTCTATCGTAATGATAATTGATAGTATTAGCACGCATAGCATAAAAGTGAACTTGCCTTGAGTATGTCTTTTGTAGCAAACGAAGGGCCCCTAGCTGAGAAGTAGGCAACTACAGGGGCTGGCTTATATTCGGTCACTGATACAGTCGGTAGAATAGTTGCCGTAGGATTCCTTCACATATCCCCTCAAACAAGTTAGTAATGAATTGTGATTGTTGGCAAAAACCGACCCACACCAACAAAATGGTTCAGACTACCGAAAGCCAGATTGTCCGAACAAGGACCAAACATGTTAACGTTGGTTCGGTTTTTGGTTTTTGGTTCTAGCCCAGTTGAGTCAGACTCCATGAACAACGCTAATGGATCATAATAGGTTTCTAGCAATAAGTATAGGTTGAATAAGCGCGTTTAGTGTTCACCTTTCTTGTTTGGCATAATGTATAATCTTTTTTCCATCCTTTCGATTAACTGTAGCCATTGGAAAGGATCCTGTAGAGGAAGCGACTGATCTTGCGTTATCACTAACATAAACCATCCCAATTGCACCGAGTCTCTTAACTCCTGCTAGCTTTAGTTTTGTCGAGTACAGTCCCTTTGTACTCTCACAAAGAATAATATTTCCTTTAACTTTGTCTCGATCTAATGCACGTGGTATGCAGTTTCTGAAGAACATCCATGTTATCAATTAAGCAAACATATTAAACTTGTAAACAAACAAACAAATGCACCACATGATATCCCATATTCCCACTCATAAGTAGAGTATGCGGAGGGGTAAGATGAGGGCAAACTTTACCTCTTTTTCTTGTTCGAAGAAATATATCATTACTAAAGTAAATACACCTTTTCTAAACAAATATGAAACGCTATTTGTTTATAGAGAAGTTCTAAAGTTTACGCTATTTGTTTATAGAGAAGTTCTAAACGTTTTGGAATAGATGTTTTTCAGTCTAAACACGACCCGACCCATTTGTTTTTCCACCTCTACATAAAATGTGAGAACGCCTTTGAAAGAATTGTTAATGGGGTTACCTCGCATCAACTTCGTCATAACTCGTAAGATTTCCTTTAGCTGTGATCCCATAAAGTAACCGGTATATTGGAGATTTTTGTAATTCACCAAAGTTTATGCCTCCACCCTTAAATTTGAGAGAAACTTATGTGTAAGTACTAAAATGAATCTTGAATCCCTTTTCAAGTTAGTAAGTGATATTTTTGCTACAAGGTATGCACATGCATTACTTGTAGAGGTGTAAAAGAGCCGATTCACTTGTAACTTACTCGAGTCCGGCTCGCTCAAAGCTCGAATCGAACCTAGTTTAAATGATCTCGAGCCTAAAAATATGCTCGTTAAATAAACGAGCCCAAGCTTCATATACTGAGTTTGGCTAGGCTTGCAAGCCTAAACAAGCATGTTATACATATGATGGTAATAATTTTCATTTAATATAATAGATACACATTACTTAATAAAATAAACTATATAGTTTTCACAAAAATAGCTATGTGTATAGTTTTATGATTATAAATATATAAAATAATTATATATGTATAAATAAATAATAAACTAGTCGAGCCCAAAACGAGCCAAGCTCGAGCTTTGTTTAAACTAAACGAGTCGAGCGCCAGCGGCATAACCCGAATCAGTCGATTTGTAACTAAACAGTTACCTTTATGACTGTTTTGTCACCCAATGCGATATCTGCCTGAAAATCACGGTCAATAGAACTAGCTGCAACAGTTAGGATCCAAGGAGCAACATTAACAACCGACCCTTTTCTTGGGCCATCGTTTCCTGCAGAACAAACCACTGTGATCCCCTTTTCAGTTGCATGAAAGGATCCAATGGCAATTGGATCTCTATGAAAATTGGGTCCATATCCGGGCGATGAACCAAGAGATAATGATAATACATCCACACCATCTTCTATAGCATCATCAAAGGCAGCCAATATATTTGATCCTTTACAACCTCTAGGTCCACAAACCCGATACGATGCGATTCTTGAACCGGGAAAACCGCCCTTGGCTGAGCCTATTGCAAGGCCATAATACGACGCATTATGTACGGTGTTGCCAGCAGCTGTTGAAGCAGTGTGTGTCCCATGCCCGTTATGGTCTCTTGGGGAGGTTAGACCACCTCCAGCAGTGTAATACCGTGCTCCAATTAGTTTCCTGATAGCATTTATTTTTCGGTTGGTGTTACTAACTCGAGAAGCTGACTGGATTTTGGCAGATCATATTGTTTCGAAAGTTGTACTATTAAAACAGTTATCCAGTCTTTGTATAAAACAATTAAGGAGATGTTATCATAAGTTGTATTCCATAAGTTAGTTATAATGAACTCAAAAAGAATATAGAAAACTTAGTGGGTCAACCCAGTGCCTGTTTGACCTTTTTTTTTTTCATATTACTTGATTTGACTTGTTATGAAGATAGCTGTTGAAAGTCACCTATTACAGTCTGCAGTTTTGAAATCGTCGCTTTTCATGCAAGTTCCTTTCCATTTTGACGGAATTGGACCAAAGCCTTCATCACTGAAACTCTCAGACTCTGGCCATATACCTAAGTCACCATGTTCAAGACACAATATGATTAATATAGCAGCATTTCACACTGTAATAGTTTCATAAGCGTTCCATGTTAGGGAAAAGCATAGCTACCGATACCCTGCTAACTAGTGCGACTAAGTAAAGTGCAGCTTACGCTGCCAGGTTGCCTTTTAGGGATTAAGGCATGAAACCCGTTGGGTTGACCGAATCTTTTCTTCTAAAATGACTAGTATGTCATGTATAATTACAAGCTATATGATTACCAAAGTTACCTTATTTTAATTAAAATACACTCTGATCGCTCGACTCATTTGACCTTTTCCTTTTTATCAGACTCATGAATTTTACGTGTTAGAGATAAGACATAACTCGAATCAACTCATTCATAAGCAACTTGGTTACATTTGAGGTTTTAAAGACATACCTGTGTCCATAATGCCTATTATGATATCTGAAGCTGCATTTGAACTTGTAATGTTGTATTTAGCGCTATGTTTGGAATCGAGTTCTACTCCAGAATGGTATTTTAGGAAATCCCATGAACGGGTTGTGTGAAGCTGCAAGACTGGGTCAGGGAAGACTGATACAACCCCTGGTTTTCGTGCGATATCATCTGCCTCTTTTTTTGTTAAATGAGCAGCAAATCCCAAGAAGCTGTTTTTGTAGTTATGCAAAACTGCCATGCTTTTCCTAGCTCAAGATTTATTTATCGTTAGTTTTTTCCTGACACTTAAGACGAATGAATGCGTTGAGTGAGCAGGTTGGGTAACAGGTCAAAATGTGTAATCTTTTACAGTGTATATAGAAATGTGAGGTTGTATGCATTGAAAGCATGACTTTTGGAACTATTTAAGTGTCATTAGAGATAAGGCATATGTAACAAAATAGACGAAAAAGCAAGTTGATTAACGAGTCAATATGGACACCGATCTAGTACTGTTTAAAACGGTTTTAAGTCGTGTCATGTTAGAACAACCTGCCAGCACTTCCATTTTAATTTTTAAAAAGTTATGAAATAATAATAAAATTATTGTTTCAAATATGATATAGCAACGCCCCCCCCCCCCCCCCCCCCCCCTCAACCCAACACCACACACACACACACAAAAGTCAGCCCCTCTCTCCTCTCTCTTTGTGGATGAGCTCTATCTGGTTGCCTCCTATCACAATCACTCCCTTTTTCCATCTGTGGCCGTTTGGATGTTTCTCACCCTCATATCGCCACATCTTCCACCCCCCCCCCCCCCCCTTTTCTTCCTCCTAGAGTTCATGGCCTCATCGAAATCCACATTGCGGATGCTTTTATGTTACTTTTAGCCCGTTCCACTCGTTTGACCCGTTTCGTTTTTAGATGAGTTTAGATATTACCCTATTTGACAGATTTTACCTTTATCTGACTTAGAATTTACCAATTTAATCTGGATTATTATAAAACAAAACGAACTTATGATTACGTAAATGATAAAAAACAAGACCGTAAAACAAAATAATCAAATAAAAAAAGAAGAAACGCCACGGCGGCTGTTACCTTTCTTCTAGGGAAGTTAGAAGCAGATTATGGTTGTTCCTTGAGGTAGCAGCAGAGCCCATATACACAATATAAACTCCATCATTATCTGCCTTAATTTCTCCTAACAAACATATTACAAACAACAGGCTGCACCAACATAAGACACCTTTCATATTATTGTCTGTTTTTATATCACATTTGCCTTTTAACAAACACATACATGTCTATATTTATACATAAAAAGAACATGTGCAGTGTTTAGAGAGACAAAGTAATGTAGAGAGAGAAAAGAAGCACTAAGCCTTGAGAATATGAAGTGGGCAATATGGTAGATAGATAGATGGATGGGTAATATTGTAAAGATTGCTTTTGGTGGATGCTTGCGCATGCGCATTGCTAATAGTTTAGATCATTGGGCAAGAGTAAATCCATTGAAAATTGGTAAATAATGTTAAAAGTCTCATGTTTCCATTTTAGTATATGCTTTTTTTAATAGTAAACATGTACATCTTTTTCGCTCGTTCTAGTGGAGACTAATCTTGTCTTAACTGGAATTTGAACTCCACAACCACTTGGTTGCGTTAAATTGGTTTCTAGGATTTGAGCACGCAAGTCGAGCCGTCTGTGAGCTATTGTAGAGCTGCTCGCTAAAAGCCCAAATTAAGCAGTGCTTAAACAAGCTCGATTCTAATTAGAGCTCATTTAATAAACGACTTGATCGAGTCTGAGTGTAATGCGTTTTTAGATAAATATGATAACTTTTAAGTAAAATATGAGATATGTAATAATAAACAATCCAAAATTGTTTACACCTTAATTATTGTTATATCTATAGGGAAATGTTCATTTAAGAAGAAAATTTAATTGAGAAGAAAAAGAACAAAGGGTAATTTTGTAAAAAATTAAATAGTTTTTTTGAAATTCATCCTACACGTTGAAATTTATCCTACACAACTCGTAATTTATCCTATACAACTTGTAATTTATCCTACACTTTAATTTTTATTTTTTTTTGAAAAAAAATATATATTTTGAAGATAAGTTACAAATTATTTAATGTAGTTAGCTATTAAAGAGGAAGACTACAAATTAATGACATATGTAGATTTACCAATGTATCATTATAGTAACATTAAATACTTATATTAAATGAAGTAAAATAAAGCATTCTTATTGGTTGAAATTTCTTTTTTTTGTTCTTACAAAAAATTTCTTATCATTTGAACTCTCGACTATATCTGGATCTGTATATACTTGATAAATAAGTATATGGTTGTGTCACTTGTCACAATTCTATGAGCCTAAGATTCTTTTTTTCGTATTCAATTCTTTTATTATATCTTAAAATATCGTTTTTATAATGCCTAAATCTTCAATACAAACTATTTAATATTTGCTTTATATTATCAGGTGTAATACACAAGTTTCTAACCTGTTATAAATGAGTTTGTGTGTATATATGATTATATGATACAAACAGTTATACGTCTATATAAATAGAATAACTAATTATAATTTATATATTTGCGTGTATATGTATACATATTGTTTACACGTTAACTATTGCTAACTTTTATATAATTTCTGTAGGAACTAGGTTCACTATTTTAATAAAATATATTACAAAATAAATAATAACGAGACTCTCGTTATTTGTGGGAAATTCTTCTAGTACAATACCGGTTACGTAAACTAAATAAATAAATGTAATATACAATTTAATTGTACCAATCTTGATTCAAGTCGATGTCTTAGGAAACTTCAACCGCACCTACGAGATCGAAACTCCGCTGCAAGATAAGCAAAATTGTTGACGGTTTTGGTTGAGGCACGTGTTCAACACACATCCCTAAAAACAGATTTCGCGCCTCCTCTCAGACGGTTCTGTCTCCCAGGGTACAACAACCGAAGCAGTAGTTGTACTGCCGGATATGGCACTCGTGCCCGAGGTTACACCGGGTAACATGGTGTTCTTATAGTAGAAAAATAAGTTGTGTCAAACAATTTAGAGAATGCTCTTCTCTAAATTTCATGGAACAAAGATGAATTTTTGTGTGTATTTTTCTCTATTTAGAATGAACCTTTATGTTCATACTTATACTCACACTATTGAAAGACTTATTCAAACCTATTAAAATTGGTCATAAACAAGATAATTAATCTTGTAATAAAACCAGGTTTAAAGTCTTCATAAATGGATTTTAGTAGTTGGTCAAAAAACAATTGTTTTCATTCATGACAGAATTAAACGTTTTTTGAAATCGTTTAGACATTAACTCTAGTGGTTGACCAATATGACTGGTCGCTCGCGCGCGCATGTGAACCTGTGCCAAGGCTACTGTCGGACTGACACTTCGGTCCGCGCCATATGAAGTCCGCGTACCCGCGCTTTTCGAAAGCCGCAAGTCCTGCGCCTTCTAGACTTGCGCGCAAACTGCTCCTCCACCATAGCCAATAATAGACACATAATGAACTTGTGACATGCGCCTACGCCACCCAAGGTGCGCCATAAGCTGAGCCGCCACCCGCCATGTACCTGACCACACGCTCATGGACAAAAATACAAGGCGGTGTGCGAAGTGCTAAGTGCGCCACATTGCGCCCATGGCCTACGCCATGCGTGCACATGTGCGAGGAAGGGTGCGTCGCACCCTTTAGGGTCCCACTAGTTTTTGTCCAAAGGTAGACAATATACAAGGAGTCCTCCTCCTTATAAACCACTACAAGTTTTATCATCCCACCTATGTGGGACAACTTGACAAAACTTAATCCATTTTTCTCATCTTTGTTTGTTCCAAACATACAACTTCAAGCTTCGATATCTCATTCATCTTAGCTCTATTTGGACATAGTTTGAACATAAACCCATAAATAATTATTTATACAACACATAGATAAATATTATTGATGTCCAAAATATTTAGTGAAAAACTCATTTTCACTAAATTTCCAACAATCCCCCACATGAATGGAGATCGATTAAAACACCCAAAAATTCCCCGATAAAACCTCGACAGTCGAGTATTGCAGGATAGGTAGGTTTTTTCTTTGAACCTTCCTTTGTGAAGCATACTTAGTCTACTGGGGTTTTGTAGACGTGATCTCCTTGAACAACCCCCGATTTGTGTAAACGACAATATACATTCACACAATACTTTCCCTAGTCGGGCCATCCCCTCACTATCGTGTCCTATTAAGGTCCTAGAACACTTGCCTGGTTCTGCGAGAGCTCTAGGATTGCGCACCCCACAATGTCATTCGAAGCGACCCTACTTCTCTCTCACATAGGTGATTCCTTTGAATCATTAAAAGCATTATGGCTTTCTATGATTTCCACAAATCAATTAGCTATATATTATGCTTAGCCTCACAACAATGTCACTGAATATTATAGGAATGGACTAGGACGTATTTAAACACCCTTTTATAGTTTTATGGGGATATATGAACATATACACTAGCTTATATATAAACATATATATTAGTTATGCCCCCACAGTGACTACCCTTCGGTTCATGATTAAGTTGGCCTATTGAACCTAGATATTGGGATCTCCAGTCAACTAGGTTAGGTTTCCCTCATGTCCCTTTTCCATGGGCTTTAGTCTCATTCCACAACTTGATCTCTTATCAACCCACTGGTTGTTGGATCCAAAATTATTTGTTGACTTCAACAACAATAATTTTCAGTTTAGATCAGTTGTTCTAACGTGTTCTTGACTCGCTAGTCACTTTTGCCTTTTTGTCGATTCATAAGACTTATAACTCGTGATCTCAACCTGGATCCAGTTATGTACCTTGTCTTTAGAGTGACATGAAACTCAATTCATGGCTAGACACGTTTTCACCATGCCTTTGGTGTGTCATGACTGACATCTTACTAGATTTTGAATCTAACCAATTGGCATTCGAGTCCAATCTACTCGATTGACTCCATATAACCATTGTGTACTCCACTTGGTCATGCGTTTGCAATATATGCAAGTCACCCCCACATTTAAGTGTAATTGGATAGCATCCAAATGGGGCGATGAAGGGTTCTCCCTTTCATTTCGAGTTTGAGAAAACTTCTCAACTCCCATTTCCACATTCAAATGCAAGTCACCCCCACATTTAAGTGTAATTTGGATAGCATCCAAATGGGGTGATGAAAGATTCTCCCTTTCATTTCAAGTTTGAGAAAACTTCTCAACTACCATTTCTTCAAACCCTAAAGGGTTTGTTTCTTAAATGCCCCCCCCCCCCACATTGCTTGCATTTTAATTAACTATCCCTTTGGACTAAAATAAAGTTATATTTATAGTTTTGTTTTAGCACAAAATTCGTTCTTGTGTCATCACATATTTTGAATGTTTAAAGTTAATTTAATCTCCGTCGAGCATATAAATTAACAAGTATTAGTCTAGCATGCTTTAGACCACAATACTCTAGCATGTGAACAGAAGATGCATCATTCTGATTCTTCACAGCCTTAAGAGATAACGCACTATCTCTTCCAAACATTCTTTTCTTAGTTTAGACACAATAATGGAATTTTATTTCACCATTCCAAAACTATCGGTTTTATGAAGGCCTCAAAACCATAGTTAACTCCATCCATTAGGATCATAACTCGTTTGCCTTTTTATCTCCAAGGCTTCACCATTTACTTCCTAAAGACTTAAACATAAGTCTTAATCCAAGTCACTTTTATGAAAAATCTTTGTATAAAATCACTTGAGTCTTGAGATATAGCCAATTAGATTGACTCTCAACAACAAAGCATTCACGTATGCCTATAGTGATATATACATTTACGTTGTTGTTTCATTAATACCATGTATTGAGATACTCTCCCAAATTGAGGACCAAGACTCCACATAGTTTAAACAACATTGATGGTGGTAGAAGCATCTACAAGTTCATCACTATTGTAAATTTCCATTAATAAATTTGCTAAGTTTATTAAAATCATTTACAATAATAACATATATTTCTTCATATGTTATATTCTTTGAAAACTCACATGTGCATTTCCATATTGATGCTCTCAACATTAGATTACATATCTCGTTTTCGTGCATTTCATCTCAAACCATTCACCACGTTTCTTACGACGCCGTTATGCATTTGATGTTTGATTTGTGACTTATTACATAAGTCATGATCACAACCCGCTCGTTGTGTTTGTGTAAATTACTTTTTACACTTTGTACCGAAATGTGTATCCGTTTGACAAATTATTAGTAGTCCAAAATAAATATTTATCTTTTATTATATTTAAACCATTTGTTTATGTGAAATAAACCCAAACGATAGTCTACCATTTATAATAAAATAAAAGTGGACAAGAAAAATAAAATAAAACGGATACACTAAAGATGTCTAAACATCAAATGCCTAAGTGTTATTATCTTCAACACTTTTGACCGAAATAAACGCAATTATTTCATTCGGTGTCATGTTTGGAGGTACTCCCTTATCTTGGAACTCTAAACTTGAATAATCACAAGTTGTCCAAAATTATAAAGTTGTTTACAATTAACTACTCGCAAGTTGTTAAGCAACTTATTATGTCTATAACAACATCGAGTTGTTTTTCACTAAATAGTCTTTCCGAGACTATTATATGGTTCAAGACGTTATACTTCTTGTAGAAGTATCGAAACACTTATAATTCGCAAAGACATGTTTTATTTGTTCAAAACATTTCTCGTTTTTGCAAGTGTTTTAATATTAAACTATATATTTATGTTTTGATTACAAATCAAGACAATAAACCTTAATAGTTTATTAAATAAAACAATTTCAAACTCGCTCGTTTGAAACTAAAACGAATACACATCGTTTTAATAAATGGTTTATCATATTCAAACCATTTCTAACCGCTGTTAGATAATAACGATTACCGATCGTTACAATGAGTGGTTTGTATGATAACCAATTCTAATATGCTAATTAGAATTTAAATGTTTATCAAACATTCAAAATATTTGGTTTATATAAAGTAAACCGTTTCTAACGCGCTCGTTAGAAATAGAATGAATGTATTTATTCACTTTTGGTTTATTTAAATGAACATTTTCTAACACGTTCGTTAGAAATAAACACAAACCTTGTCTAACACGCACGTTAGAAAATATATATAAAACGATTACAAATCATCTTAAATAGTTTATCATAGTTAACCCGATTCTAACACGCTCGTTAGAAAATTAACGATTGCAAATCGTTAAAAGGTTTCTAACACGCTCGTTAGAACTAAACGATTACAAAATTTGTTTCGAAGTTTATAAAAAAATATAAACTATTTCTAATACGCTCATTAGAAATAAACAAATACGAAACCGTTTTAACATTTATGTAAAAAACCGTTTCTAACTTATTTGTAGTGCCGGAGATGGCACTCGTGCCCGAGGTTACACCGGGTAACATGGTGTTCTTATACTAGAAAAATAAGTTGTGTCAAACAATTTAGAGAATGCTCTTCTCTAAATTTCATGGAACAAATATGAAATTTTGTGTGTATTTTTCTCTATTTAGAATGAACCTTTATGTTCATACTTATACTCACACTATTGAAAGACTTATTCAAACCTATTAAAATTGGTCATAAACAAGATAATTAATCTTGTAATAAAACCAGGTTTAAAGTCTTCATAAATGGATTTTAGTAGTTGGTCAAAAAACAACCGTTTTCATTCATGACAGAATTAAACGTTTTTTGAAACCGTTTAGACATTAACTCTAGTGGTTGACCAATATGACTGGCCGCTCTTGCGCGCATGTGAACCTGTGCCAAGGCTACTGTCGGACCGACACTTCGGTCCGCGCCATATGAAGTCCGCGTACCCGCGCTTTTCGAAAGCCGCAAGTCATGCGCCTTCTAGACTTGCGCGCAAACTGCTCCTCCGCCATAGCCAATAATAGACACATAATGAACTTGTGTCATGCGCCTACGCCACCCAAGGTGCGCCATAAGCTGAGCCGCCACCCGCCATGTACCTGACCACGCGCTCATGGACAAAATACAAGGCGGTGTGCGAAGTGCTAAGTGCGCCACATTGCGCCCATGGCCTACGCCATGCGTGCACATGTGCGAGGAAGGGTGCGCCGCACCCTTTAGGGTCCCACTAGTTTTTGTCCAAAGGTAGACAATATACAAGGAGTCCTCCTTATAAACCACTACAAGTTTTATTATCCCACCTATATGGGACAACATGACAAATCTTAATCCATTTTTCTTATCTTTGTTTGTTCCAAACATACAACTTCAAGCTTCGATATCTCATTCATCTTAGCTCTCTATTTGGACATAGTTTGAACGCAAACCCATAAATAATTATTTATACAACACATATATAAATATTATTGATGTCCAAAATATTTAGTGAAAAACTCATTTTCACTAAATTTCCTACAGTTTCTTCAGTTATCAAAGATGAGAATGTGTATAAACTTATGGTTTGTTTGTCTCTAAACCTTTTAGGTATGAGATAACGTAAATGTGGCTATTGTCCCGATTGATTTGTAGCGACAATTTTATTTATACGACCATGGGCGAAGCTTAAGTAGGGCAGGAGGGGGCGGCCGACCCCCCGAACTTTTCGCTCAGTAGTGGAGAGTATGTAGTTTTCGTATAGAAATTTTTGGGTATATACGTTTTCGACCCCCCGGTTTTATAGACAATTTTAAGTCCGGTGACTTTCGCCCCCTCGGTCGGAAATCCCAAGTTTCGCCACTGTATACGACGAACTTCCATTTACGTTAACGTTTTGCGGAACACATGTGATGGTAATTTGTAACAGTCATATTGTATTTGTCACGACGCTTGTAAGCAAGCAATCAGTTATTTTCTTTCTAAAAAGGTTTAGTGCCTAGGGGTGTAAATTGGGTAGACATATTGTCTGTATCTACAAAAGACACTTTATCTTGATCCTTTTATGTTGTAAGGTTGTTTTGATACATTATTGTGAATTTAATAAATTCAAATGTATATGAAGATATTGCAAATAAGATTTAGTTTATAATTTATAAAATAATAAATTACGTAGTTTGTAGTGTTATTTGTTTTCATAATTATAAGGTTCGTGGTTAAATAATTATACGTTAAATGTTGATGGACCAATCTTGAAACTGTCACCGATTAACGTAATTGGTTCTTGGCGTGTATGATTTAGAGAGAAAAAATTTGTTAAGTAACCTTAAGTTTACTAACCAAAAATAAGAATTAACTGAAAACTGATTAACCAAAATCTGGATTAACCAAAACGGTTATCGATTTTTTGTATCCTCATTTAACCAAAAGTAACTAAATCAAACCATTCATATTTTCATATATTTTTAGCTTTTATACCTTCGGTTCATATATTTCATATTTATACATCCATTTTATATATTAATACATCCATTTCATGTACCTATGCATCCATTTCATGCATTTATACCTAAATTTCATTTTTATAATCAAAAGTTTTAGCCCAGTTTTGGTTTAGGCTATTAACCGAAATTAAATGAATCAAACCAAAAGCCGTCAATCTAACTGAATAAACCAAACCAATTAATTGAAATCGGATTGGTTAATAAAATAGACTAATCGATGATCTCGATTTCGGTTGAGGATAATAAGCTAACAAACCGAACAATGCACACCATGGCAATGTCTGTGTTTCCCGCCGCATCGCGCGCACACTTATTGGTTATTAAGCAAAACTGGTTATCGGTGAGCAATAACAAGATCGTTAACCTAAACCAAACCGAAAATAGACAAAACCAAACCGAAATCAAACAAAAACTGAATTAAATGAAAACAAAATTAACTAAAAACCGGTTATCATTTTTTTGTAATCTCGTTTAACCAAAAACCGAACCGAATCACTCATATTTGATATTTTCATATATTTCTAGCTTTAATACCTCTTGTTTATAAATTTCATATTTTATATCTCTATTTCATATATTTAAACTTTCATTTCTTGTATTTGTACCTCAATTTCATATAATTCTAAGCAAAAGTTTTAGCCAAAGTTTGGTTTTGGCTATTAACTAAAATTAAATGAACCAAACCAAAAACTGTCAACCTAACCGAATAAACCGAAGTGATTAACCAAAAACCGATTGGTTAATAAAATAGACTAACCGATGACTTTGGTTTCGGCGTCGGTTGAGAATAATAACGGACCGACCGAACCGACAACATAATGTAATGGATTACCCGATTGATTCGCTTTTTATGTATATCATTGATGCTACAATAAATATCATATGAATAAGAAAAACTACAAAAAACGAGTATCGCAATGCGATGTGTCGCTCCCGCCACATTGCGCGGGCATCCGGCTAGTAAACTATAATGCTTTAAAAATTCCAAAGGTATCGTGACGACCTACTCATTTTTGTCGATGTTTCGATAGTTGTCTTGGTCAGTATTAACGTGTGGATTAAAAAGTACAAGTAGATGATGCCTTAGTGTACAAGTGATTAAAGCCCAACGTCCTTGGTCATTATCACATATTTAATAGCTGCAGAATGCCAAATGATTAAATACAGTCAATGCCATAGAATGTTTAATAGCTAATCTGTATAATTTTGATTAAAATTACAAGTGGGTAGAAATTTATAAAAATGAAATAAATAAAGCTAAATAGAGTAACGTAAATTAAACCATACCACAACAAATTATAAAAAGTTTAAACCATACAATAGATAATAAAACACAACCACAACCGAAATAAATTTAATCACACATAAACATGTACATTGACTACACCCATAACTGAACAAAAACATTAGAATAGTTGTACTTTAAGATACACCCACACGATTCCCAATATTGACACCTTCGAACCTGAACCAGTCTACATAAGTTAACTTGCCCAATTTTGAGCTTTTTGTAACCCACCTGAATGTGTACAAAATCAAAATATCTCAACAGATTACATAAGATTAAACAACCTGTACCTGGGAGATTAAATTCATATCATTATAGAGAGGAAGATAAGGAACGATGAATATCTGAGCTTAGCATGTGGCGAAATAGCATACCGACCCTATGAGTGTGCTTCTTTGTGCTGACATGACACAAAAATGAACACTAAATGTAAGCAAATGCAAGATTAAATTGTAACATGATCCTATGATCCTATCTATATAGTTGGTTTGTGATGTTTACCCTGTGGTTCATTTATTATTTCCTCAACCATTTCAACTGTTGTAGTCGTTGAGCCCTTAAAGACTTTACCGATAACAAAACAATGAGAATGTGAAGAGCTGGTTGTTGACATACATATGATGTGTTAATTGCTTTTGCTTTCTTCAAAACGATGTATGTTAACACACATCACATATATGTTAACAACCAGCTTTCCGGGTAACATTCAATCTTATGTTAACTCAAATATTAACCTAAAAGAACACAAGAAACACCGAACTTTAATAAGAGTATACATACCTTAACATAGCTGACACTGAGGTCCCTTCTTGAATAGCCTGATCCAAATTGCGCATCACATAGTTGTTGTAATCTTTGATGATTCTTATGATTATATCGGATGCACCTTCTGTTCGTTTTGTCTCCTTAAACCACCCAATAGATTTGACCTAAGCAAAAATTATGCAAAAATGTTAAGTTAAACCATGAACGCATCATCCATAGTCCGCCAATAAACATCTATATTGGATAATGAGTGAACTTACAAATTCGTACACATCCTTTGTTGCTCCACTTGCATCAGCATAACTAAAAGTTCAAGAAACCAAAATCAATTAACAACTCACATGTATGTTTACAACCAGTTTGGGGTTAGATACTGTGTGCACATTTTTAACATACTATAAAATGTGCATGCGTATGTGACTAAGAAAAAAAATATAGAACATAGTAAACCTTTAAAAACATAATATTAAACACGTAAAAATGTAAAACATAATATTAAACACAACAAAAACTCAACAAAACAAATTTCCTAATTATTGGGGTGACAAAATCTGCTAAAAAACCAAGCGGGAAAACAAACATTGTAAATTTAAAAACTACAGCACTACTAATGTTTATCCTATAAATATTGCACACCTATTTCAATTGCTAAAATAAGTTTGGCATGGATCCGATTTTGAGTTTTCAACTTTTATGTTTAAAACTTATCATTCTTTATTCGTGTTCTACTTTATTCAACTTTTATTTTTAAGACTTACTTTTTCTTTTTCGTGTTACTTTATTGCATCAATGGTTTCTTGAAGTACTCGATAATTTAAATGCTAAGTTTATTAGTTACTAAACATGTGTAACACTTATGAATAAGAAAACTATCATAAACGAGTGTCGTAATGCAAAGTATCACCCCCGCCGCATCACGCGGACACCCTACTAGTTTATTTATATATAAAAGGTGTACACATACAAAACATGAACATTACAAAATTAAGACTAATGATTTACGAAACATCTCAACCGGATAAAAAATAAGACTTGTGGGACTAATTTTGGGAAACGTGTGAGGATATTTCATGTATTACGAGTGTTATTATCAAGTATGTTATCATATATAGAATGTTAACACGAATTTTAATATAGAGTTAAATACCATTTTAGTCCCTATGGTTTGGTCATTTTGTCAGTTTAGTCCAAATGTTTCATTTTTCGCATGTGGGTACAAAAAGGTTTTATCGTTGCCATTTTAATCCACTGGGTTAACTTCATACATTATTTCTGTTAACGAGAAGGGCAATTCGGTCATTTTGTATGGCCGAATTGCCCTTCTAGTTAACAGAACTACAAGTAAAACAACCGAATTGTCCTTCTCGTTAACAGAAAAAATAGATGAAGTTAACCTAGTAGACTAAAATGACAACGGTGAAACATTTTTGGACCTACATGTGAAAAATGAAACCTATGGACTAAACTGGCAAAATGACCCAAACCACAGGGACTAGGACATTTAACTCTTTAATATATATTAAAAACATTTATATAATTTTATAATATTATATCAATGAACTTGTTTGATATAACTTGTCACTAAAACATCGGGTACCATCTCAATTATCACATGATGAAAGTTCAGAACTCACTCCACGAAAGTGGGATGCCACACATTTGTTACAAGTGATCCACAGAACTTCGAATCTGAATTTTAAAAGTTTTAAATACATGTGTAATAGCATAATAAATAGAGTATAATGCAATTTTCATTCCAGGTTAAAATCACGTGAAATTTTTTATGCGTATGAAAATGGACCCAAGTGGTTTGTTCAACCAGCAAAAACTTTTTTTTTTTTTTTTTTCAAAATTTTTGCAAATAGTAAACTTATTACAAAACTGTATTATTAAAATCACCTTAAGTTACAAAAAAGTTATTCAACATGTTAACATTTGTTTAGATCTCTAGTTTTTCCCTCTTTAGCTCGTTTGATTCATACAGCAAACCTACTTCAATTTTAACCTATTTGACCCGTTCTCAACCAAACTGATGGGGTATGGTATTAGACTCAACCCGAACGACCAGACATATCCGTTACTTATCGCCTTTTATTATAATATTTATTAGTATTGTGTACTAACCCGCGAAGCCTAGCACGTTGTAGTTTACACTACACTAAATTGTGGGCTTGTAGAGAGATAACCCCTAACTGGGTCTGACCCATTGAGGTTAGGGGGGGCCAATATCTCCTATATAAAGAGGTGTTCACCTCATTATTAGGACACAAGATATGGAGGCGCCACACTTTTGTTGCTGGAAATAGGGGATTCTTTCCCCTACCGGTCATCTCTACCGCTCTGTTCCCGAGTTAACTTAACGAGGGAAAAGAAAAGAAAGTAAAAGTGAGAAAGGAAAGGACGAAAAAGGAAAAAAAGATGTCTTTCCCACAATTTCCTCCCAAATCGGAAGGAAAGAAAAACTAAAGAATTTAGCCTAGTTTTCCTTTCATTTCCTTTCTTTTCCTTCCTTAAATGAAACTCGGGAACATGACATGTTTTATTTTCCTTTCTTTTCCTTACTTAAATGAAACTCTGAAACACAAAATATTTTTACTTTCTTTTTGTTTCTTTTCCTTTCCTTCCATTAGTAAACTCTGGAACACAGTGTACATCTCCACTTTTCTCTCTACTTTTTTGCAGATCTAGGTTCAAAAGGAAGAACAAGGTGTGATTCTCCATCCACTCAAAGAAAGGGGTCCAATCATCCCGGCAATGATTCCGTGTTTCTTCACAAACACAATCAAATTGGCCAGTCCAAAGGACTATAATGAACCCTGATATGTCCTTGTTATGAAATACAACAGGTTACGAATACACGAGATATATGACCATTTTTTGTCCAAATATATCTCATCAATAACAAACACCCACCATACGCGAAGGTCCAAACAATCCAGACTCACATCAACACCAACCATCATTTCTTTTAGGGCTATCCAAACTGCTCGACGATCGAGGATCGCTCGAAAAATGCTCGTTCGATTCCCGCTCAGTTTGTAAATGAGCCACTCTGATCGGGTTGATTCAAATTCAATCCAAGCATGAGAAAAGGCCCGCTCGCTCGTCGATCGCTCGGTTTCGCTCGAATTATTTTTATTAATAATATATTATAGATTTTAAAGATTAAAAGCCCAAAAAGTATACTAGCCCAAAAAAATTAAAAGCCCAAAATATATACTAGCCCAACTTAATAGTTAATATCAAAATCTAACCCTAAAAGTTGTTGTGTAATGTGTAGAACTTAATGGTTTTGTTTAATGTTTGTGTTTATAGGTTATATGTTGATTTGAAGTTGAATTTTGTGGATGGAGATGATCAGCTTAAAGAAGAAGTTTATGACTTTTGAGCTAAATGACAATTTGTATTTCGAACTTTATTTCGTGCTTTTTGATATTGTTAAGAACATTTTTAAAATCATGATTTTAGTTATATATTGCTTTTGTTAGTAAGGTGTTGGTCATGTTTTAATTAAGGTAGGATTTGTTTTTGTTGTTGAACGCAGCCTTATAATTCAATCGAGCGAAACCGAGCGAAAACGATCCGCTTGATTTTAGTTAGGATTTGAGAAAAAACGAGCGAAAACGATCCGCTCGATTCAAATTCAATCCGAGCATGAGCATCACTTTTGTGCTCGGTTTTGCAAATTCGATCCGACCGGATCGAATCGGTTGTAATTCAATCCAAGCATGAGCAGACCCTCGATCGGATCGGCTCATGAACACTCCTAATTTCTTTACATTGCATTACAAAGCAATTATAACCTCTACCGTCACACCGGTTCAGACTATATGACATCTACAACCACTGTCGATACAGAAGCTTAGATCTGTCAACATGGACCCAAATCACGTTATATTTATCTCTATCAGGCCAATAACTTATCCCTTGAAAAAGTTATTAACAGGTCATTTCGGGTTTTGTTTTTTTATTCTAACAGGCCAAAAGGATTGAAAGTGATCAGCGTATTTTTAATCCATAAAACCTTCAAAAATCATAGAGTATTTTTATATCGTTACTTTTGTAGTCATATTTGAGTATTTGACAAACTAAAGAGTTTTGGGTCAACCCAGGCCAAACATTGCCCAGTTTGATCCAAACCCATTTTTAACCGTTAGCAAACATTTTCCCGCCTCTGTTTACTTGACTCAAACCTATGAATTAAAACATCAAAAGAACCCTTTCTTTATTTCCAGATCTTTATCTTAAAATGTCAAACATATGGGTTTCAAAGTCAAAGTCAAACTTAAACTCAAAATCAGAGCATTCGAATTCCCTATTCTTTCTTAGCTGCAGCATCCTCTTCGTTCATCTTTTTCTCCCACTTCTTCTTTCTGTAATCCGCAAGCATTTGAGGCATTTTCTTCATCAACTCGGCAGTGTTGGCTCGTTTTTCAGCCGATATTCTATCACATTTGTGTCCTTTTCTTTTTGTCCTCATTTCTTTCCTTTCGGGATCATAAGGCCAATCTTCTCCGGCTAACAAAACTTCTTTACGAAGGCGGGCCCTACGTCTAGCACTAATCCCAAGTGGCTTCCATGCCCCCAGATGCCAATAGCCCCAAACGCCCTTTGACAGCTCGTCTTTGTATTTTGTTAATTTATCCCTCCACGGGTACTGGTACTCACCAACGGCTTTTGCAACTGATTTGATTAAATTTCCAGCCATTCGCTAAATGAGATTCTAAGTTAAAAACATGTTTGGTCAGTTTATATGCTATTAGATAAATTCTTTGTAACTATGCTAAATAAACTTTCATAAAATACATCCGACAATAATGACATCTCATACATACTAATGAAAATTTTGCAGCACGAACTGTTACTGATGCTTTTTTTAAGGATCTCAAAATTCAAAGAAGTACATGCTGTTTATATATGTAAGCATGCTGATTACACAGGGCAACACATATAAAATTGGAGAAAACATAATTATTCATTTGATCCGACCTTGGTCTTAAAAAGGCATGAGGCGCTTAAGGTCCTAGAAGCTGAGGTGTGAGGCGAGAGCGCTAGCCTCACGGACACGAGGATTCCGGTAGCCCAATATACTCATATGTTAAGAATATATAATATTTTCTATTCACACCATGTTTACTAAAAGTAACGGGAGATCATCATGATGCATCATGCATTGGGGTTGAAAATTAGAAGAGTAACAGCAGACGGGAATTGTCCTTTAGAGCTTTGGCAGATCAGTTGGAGGAGGATGAAGACATGAATGAAAAGTACTGAAAAATGTTGGGAGCGGGATATCATGAAAAATCGTGAAAGCTCCAAGACTGTCACTTCATGGAAAAGGATAGCACATGGGCTAGAAATATAGAACTACATGTTGCTTTTCTTGTGAATTGTGACTCACATTAATATATGCCTACATCAAAAGCCAGTAATATATAGAATTTTAGTGACTTCAATGCACAAATGGGCCATTTGTCTTATCATGATTGAAAGCATTACAATAGTGTGCGGATAAACAAAGACACCTGCAATGAACCAACTATGCCAACTATAAGTAAGGCCGATGTTGAGCTTTCACTGAGTCCCATCAAGCAAATGATGTTGTTTCTAAAGCCAATGGTAGGTTTGCTAAGGTTGTTATATAGTCATAATCAATTAGAACAGTCAAAACTAGAAGTGTATGTGAAAATGAAGGAAACAAGTGACTGGAGAACTTAATGTTGCAATACAGCTTATCATATCGAACCAAGCACCGAAGAATCATTGGTTGAAAACGATGGACCTACTTATTCAGAGCATTAATCTTTGACACCGACACTAAAACATATATTATTTTTGTCAAGATTCGTTTTCACCTGAACCAAAATGGCCCTTTTTTCAAAGCCACGTGTTTGACCCGAACCAAAACGACCCTTTTTAAAGCAACCCATTCTGAGCCAAACACATCCTAACCCGAAGCAAAATGACCATTTTTTCAAAGCGACCCGTTCTGACCGGAACCCATGAACGTCCCATAAACAATTTGTTTAAAGTTCGGCCAATTTTCAAAACGTGTATCCTGTTTCGCCGGTAGTTTAGAAACAATACTTAAAGACATCCATCTAGTTTAGAAACAACACTTCTTTTTAAAACCGAAGTCATATTTAAAACAAAGTAACGAACAAAGCTTACATCTAGTTTGATTAACGTTACCTACGCGATCCTATCACAAGCAATAATTATAAATTTCTAATCGATGATTTTTGACAAACTTGTATATCACCAAAATAATCAAAAACACAAATTACCAAAATCATCTTTTGTATTTGTAGCTTGACCATACACTCAACTCAAATCAGATACACTATACACCTTTTGGAGTTTGGACCATTGTATTTGTAGCTCTATAAACATCTTTCTTGCAAAAACTTGAAGGAAAAAAATATCACAGCATAAACAAATATTCAGTTTTGCACAAAACTAATTTTATATAATTTTAAATCCAACAAGATCATATACAGTATACTTAAACTCTAATATACATAAATCAACTTCAAAGTTCAAACCCTAAATCAACAATAAACAAGAGCAAAAACAGTGACAAATGTCAAAACTCAAACCCTAAAATCCAAAAAGTAAAAACCTAACTTTAAATCACATCAATAATGCAAAAGAAATAAAACTTAGGGTTTCAAATAAAACTTTATAACAGATAACAAAAAGATTTAGGTTTACCAACAGTAGTAGAAGTAGAAGAAGAAGCGAGATTAGCAAAACCTAATTGAGAGAATCCAGACGTGTGCTTTTGAGGGGAGCGCCCTGCTGCTGTTTGATTACCCATCCACCTTTTCTACATTATTTACTTAGGCCCATCCTGACCTACCAACACTTTTATTGCTGGCCCAAAAGAACCCAAACTCTTAGATTAAATACCCATTTTGACCCAAACTTTGTTAATTGCCAGGCCTAGTAACAACCAACTTGAATAGAGTAGTGAAAATATTGATGTAAAAATTGTCAAGAAGAAACAGACTTGCAGCAATGAATGCTGAAAATGAAACTAACAAGACAATAATACCTTCCTACTCCTACTGATGGTAGCTCTTAGGTCGGTTCCCTCCAATTGCCATGTAACTTTTTTTTGTAGCTCTTGAGGTCAAGAACTCTCCATGGAGGGAATATCGTTACATCTCAATTAAATGCTAGTATTTAGACACACAAATAATAAAAAGGTACACATATGTTGTGAAGATGCTTAACCTACTTAACAGCTATGCAGTTAATGCGGAAAAATATCGGATATCGGTCAAGGACCGATATTTGAGATATCGGTTATTGCGGTGGGATATCGGTAATTTATAATATAGTGCATATATATATATAGGGTAGGGATCCTAAGAGAAGTCCACCCTATTTGAGAAACTTGAGAAGCATTCTGGACCACACATTTTACCTAAGCAAAAAATACAAAAAAAAAGGTGAAAAAAATGCAAAAATTTTTTTTTTTTTTTTTTTTTTTTTTTTTTTGGAAAAATCGCTGCTTTTTCTTTAAGAATTAAAATTTTTTTTTTTTTTTTTTAAAAAAAAAATTTTTTTTTTTGGATTTATACACATGTGTATATTGTTAATCTTTTAACTATACATATATGTATATTGTCAATTATACATATATGTATATACATGTTTAAAATTGAAAAAATGTGTATATTGTTAATCTTAAACCATAAACCCTAAAGCTAAACCCTAAACTCTAAACCCTAAAGCTAAACCCTAAAGCTAAACCCTAATGCTAAACCCTAAAGCTAAACCCTAATGCTAAACCCTAAAGCTAAACCCTAATTCTAAACCCTAAAGCTAAACCCTAATGCTAAACCCAAAAGCTAAAACTAAACACTAAAGCTAAACCCTTAATGCTAAACCCTAATACAAACCCTAAAGATAAAGTTAAACCCAAAAGTTAAAGCTAAACCCAAAAGCTAAACCCTAATGCTAAACCCAAAAGCTAAACCCTAATGCTAAACCCTAAATACTATTGCTAAACCCTAATACTAAACCCTAATGTTAAACCCTAAAGCTAAACCCTAAACCATAAAGCTAAACCCTAAACCCTAATGCTAAACCCTAAATACTAATGCTAAACCCTAAATAACACTTATTTTTCAATTTTAAACATGTATATACATATATGTATAATTGACAATATACATATATGTATAGTTACAAGATTAACAATATACACATGTGTATAAATCCAAAAAAAAAATTTTTTTTTTTTAATTCTTAAAGAAAAAGCAGCGATTTTTCAAAAAAAAAAAAAAAAAAAAAAAAAAAAAAAAAAAAAAATTTTGCATTTTTTTGCTTAGGGAAAATGTGTGGTCCAGAATGCTTCTCAAGTTTCTCATTTAGCCTACTACTTCTCACATGATCCTTATCCTATATATATATATATATATATATATATATAGGGTCAGGATCATTTCAGAACCATATAAAATTTCAGAACTTACAGAACTCATTTGGGCCATTAGATGATTTAATCAATGGTTTACAATAATAATGGCATTAATGTAATTAAGATAACTTTAATAGACTTTTTAATAATTACAAAAGGGCATTTTAGGAAGAACAATTGAGCTCCTACTTATCTCCATATTTTTCTCGCTCACACCCATTAATATGGATCAATAACTTCCTCAATTTTTGCATATAAAAATCTTCAAAAGAATTTAAGAATGATCAGAAAGCAGACGTGTGTGATCAATCAGAGATTAGTTGAAGCTAATTTCAAAATCTCGAGTCTTAAAACGCAATTGCATCTGCTCGTATCAAATCGAGTCTTACATTGATTCCACGTGTTGGAGCCGACTTTCAGAAGGTACAAAACATGGTTGGTTTTCACTTTTTATGTAAATCATGGCTTCCAATACTTAAAACGAGTAGAAGAAATTGATTTCTATTGGCTTAGCATATGTAAAAATTAAACAAATGTATATTTAGTTTTTGAATACTTTAACGGTTACATGTTTAAACAACTATTTTTTTTTTTTACAATACACATGTGTAAAACATCCATACACATATTCAAATGAATAAATAGTTTGAAATGGATGATTAGTATGTTGATTTGTATATGCTTAACTTAAACATGCATTTACTAATTTTACACGTATGTAAATGTAAATAGTTAATTTACATGTATGCAAATTAATGATACATATATGTAAATAGTTAATATGCAAAACAAGGTCCAATAAGTTTAAGTTTGTTTTTAGTTTAGTTATTTTAAAACCATTTTTAGATTTTGATTTTATTTATTATTTATATCTAAAGGTACACATTTTAATATTAAAGTTGGTTAAATCAGTTCATATGTTGTTTACCATTTGATTATATTGTTTATTTTGTATCATCAACAGTTTTTGCAATTATTGTTTCAGGCTTTTGATTCACTTGAGGTGTTCGCATCGTTTTGGAAATGCTGCGAAAATCAACGAAGAAGAAAAAGACAACGCGAAAATGCATAAGTGTAGGTTGAAAAAAGTTTGTATAATTAAAACATGCACATGTGTAAACATTTATATATTTTTTTGTTACGTACATATATGTAATGTAGATTTTAATTATGAATTTGAGTTGTTGAAGTTGTAAATAGGCGTTGGGTTTGAAAAATAGATAACCTCTATGAATATTTACAAGTATGTAACTGATGACAAGTTTAAAAAAAAGAATGATCTGCATGAAGATTTACCATGTAAATAGGTGATTAGTTTTAATAATCGATAATCAATATGAAGATTGCATACACGTAAATATAATTTTATCGTGAAAGAAAGTAATTATTATTAGTTTTAACATTTACCTATATGTAAATAATATATTTACACATATGTAGAGCACTACATGTATGTAAATATACAAATTTAAAGGTTAATAAGTTTAAACATTTCACGGAGAATATGTGAATATTACTTTGAATCGTAACATATTAGTAAATACTTAAAAAAGAGAGGCAATAAAGAAAAATTATAAACAATTAATTAGTATGAGATAGAAACTATTTGATGAATTACCATTATACCCTTTTTTTATTTGTTTATAATTTTTTAATATAAAAAATAATGTGTGGTTTATATTGGTTCTGTAAGTTCTTCTTAAAATTAAGGTTCTGCAAAGAACTCATCCCTATATATATATATATACGTATATATACATATAGAACCTATATAAATTTATATATATAATGTTAAGTTTATACTTTTTATGCATAGATTTGTAAGTTTAAGGCCAAATGTAAACTAGTGAAGATAGAGGGGTTAAATGTTTATATACACAAACTAATAATATGCTTTTTATGTAAAATATTACAAGTTTAAAGGACTAAATATAAACTAGTGAAAGATAGAGGGGTTAAATGTTGAAATACTTAAACTTAATTAACCCTAAAAATCTAACACACGCATCATCAGCCGCTACTTTCTTCTTCTTCCTGTCTCGCTATTCTCACTGGTTTACAGCAGAAATTCCGGCAGAGGCGTCGGAATTGGCCGCTGGAGGTCGCTATACGGTCGATATGTTGTCGATAGGTGCCAATAGGTATGTTTCTTCTTCTGTTTTCAACTTATTTGTTCAATTTTAACTTCTTAGTTGGGCCTATCGATATTCTCAGTGAGACGACCGATATCAGAATTACAAGTTATCGGCGATATATCGGTATATATCGCCGATATTATTACCGATATTTCAAACCGATATGCTAGCCAAGGTCCGATAACCGAGATATCAGTGATATATCACCGATATATCGCTGAGATTGATTGCATAGCTTAACAGTCAAGTTGTTAAGTTCAATAGTGTGACAATTGAGTCGGTTAATCTAAAGCTGTACTTATTAGGGCTGTTTACGAGCCAAGCCGAACCGAACCAATCGTTTTTTCAACCGAGTCAAATTCGATTGAGCGTCTTTCGATCCGAGCATTTTTAAAACGAACGTCGAGCGAGTATCGAGCGTCGCAGATCAAAAAAGGAAAGTGACGATGGGGGTGCTAGTTATCAGAATAAAGTGTAGTTTCCGTCCCTGAGGTTTCATCCAATTAGAATGCAAGTAAAAATTTAACAAATAACAAGGAATACAAAAACACTCAACTAGTTCTATCGAGATTAACTGAATGGGAAGATAGATCGTCGACCGATTGAAACATATCCTTGTTCTATCGGAAGTTTGAAATTGAATGAACCGATTGAAGCAAAACCCTAGCTTGTTGGCGTCTTGGTGAGTGGCGATGGAGGAATCGAATAACGATGACCAATACAGGGCTCTGAGTAGGATCTTGTACTTCTGAATCGTTGAGACTTGAGTATTTATTGACGCTTCACATTTCATATTTGAAATTTTGACTCAATTACTCAAATGGACATTTAAGTATTGGACAATGGACTATTGGTATTAGACTTCAATTCTAATTACTTAAATGATCTCTATTTGGATCTTGGACCAAACATTGTTAATGTGGGACTCTAGTCATTTCATTAAAAATGATATATATATATATATGAAAAAATAAATCGAGTCAACCATGCCGAACCGAACTAAACGGACCTTTGATCGTGCTCGGTTCGTTTACAAACCAAACAGATCTGAACCGAGGTTTTTTCAATCGAGCTGAATCGAACGAGCAGATTCCGAGCATTTTCTGAACGAGCGTCGAGTACCAAGCAATTTGAACAGCCCTAGTACTTATGTAGTTAAAGAGTGATATGGAATCAGAAAAGCAACTATTTACTTGAATTTGATCAATTCTATGAACTCTCTCTTTTAAAAACTACACATAACATACTAGAACCAAGATAGCACTATATTATTCTCTAATATCATCCATAACTTATACAATCTATGCACTCTTAACAACAATCAACATTATTGTGAGCCTGAAGAACTTTTTATTTATATAAAATTATGTATTCATTTATTCAACTAATAATTTGCTAGCCGTAATTCGAAATCGCTAAACCGGATTCAAATTCAAACTCAGATAAATCCGAATTCAAGTTTCTGAATAATTAGGGTTTCAAAAGGATATATAATAAAAAATGCAACAAATTGAAGAACATTATGTGTAAACTACTCAACAACAAGATCTCAAGCTCACTAATCACAATCAACAGGTGATTATATTCATCAATAACTACATTAATATACACAGATTCAACCAGTAGGAAGTGCGAAACTTAACTGAGTTCATGAGACGTCAATAGCGACGGTGCACGGCGGCGAAGAAGACCGGTGAATCGATACCGAAAACTGAAAATGAGAAACCCTAGTGGGAGGTTTTCTTGTTATAAGATTGTTACATTTTCTTCCCTTAAGTTTACAAGATATGTATATTGCACCCAAACTCTTAATCCTTTGAACCGGTTAAAGACGCGACCGGATTCACTGGACCACTTGCAACTAGTTTGGTCTTGATTTTTAATCGGGTTCATGGTTTAAAAAAAACATGTCGGAGGCATGTCTAGGCGTGAGGCGACCTAAGGCTTAGTGATATTCGCTTTTGACGACATAAGGCGAGTTGTGCACGTAAAGCGTGCACCTTGGAACGCTTTGAGGTGAAGCAAGATGGGATCACTTTGGTCATTTCCTTGTCACAAACCATGAAAGAAGACGAGTGGAGAAGAAATCAAAACTAATTAAAAGTTGGGTGTTGGTTTATAGATAGAAATGAGGTTTGACGACTGATTTTTAGGTTAGATGGAAAGATAAGGGGAGTCGGTAGTCACATGGAATGAGACCAACTCATTGTAAGGTTAAAAAGATGTTTCATGAGCGAGATGGCTTTGAATGAATTCTTTGAGAGCCTACATTTCTTTTTTTCACATTTTTTAAACTAAATTACAACTTTCATTCTCTAAGTTATAGCTTTTATCAAAATTAACCCTAGACTTTTACATGTAAATGCATCAAGATGTTGTACGTATATGTAATTTTATATATTAAGTTAATATTAAAGTTTATTTCTAGCTAAATTTTGGGAAACTTATGCTAGAAACCTACAAATATTAAATCTAAACTATGTGTATATAAATCACGCCTCATGTGTACGAAAAGCGGGTGCGTTTTTGCGCTTTACGCCTCAGTGTTGGCCCTTATTGTATAAGTGCGCTTTTGGCTTCTTAAAGTCAATATCGGGTCTAACTGGAAACCAGATTTCATGGCTCATCTCATTTGTTGTATAAGATAAATATTATGATTTAGATTACGATCATCGTTTCAGATGAAGGTCGCTTTGATACCACTGTCAAAAATAATTTTGAGGAAAAAATATCTAAACAAGAGTCGTTGAATACTATCTAAACATACTTGTATGTTCTCATTCCATATCACCTTTTAACTACGATACGGACTAACTGACTTAACTACTTGACTAGGTGAGTTAGGTATTTACAAATAGACAATAGCTACTAAAGTTAAAATGGCGCATTACATATTATTAAAGCATCTTTCAATAGTTTTTAAAAACCTAAAATAAATGTGCATGTTGTCACATGCCACTAAAATTCAGCTCATGTCCCTGGGAACTTCGGAACATTCTAGCAGCTTCAAAGGCATTTTAACACTTTGAAACTTTGGAGTTAGACTATGAGATATGGGGCGGGGTTGGGGCGTGGGTTGGCTGAAAACAGTGGCGCAGCATGTAAGGGCCGGGGGGGGGGGGGGGACGTCCGCCCCCCGGGATTTTTCGCTCAGTAGTGTTATATATGTAGTTTTCGTATAGAAATTTGTGGGTATATACGTTTTCACCCCCCCGGTTCTATAGAAATTTTTGGGTATTCTATAGAAATTTTTGGGTATATATGTTTTCACCCCCCCCCGGCCGAAAAATCCAAGCTTCGCCACTGGCTGAAAACACCCAAGCCACCACCCTGGGTGGGCTTGGGTTTGGGCGTGGCCCAAGGGGCGGGAGTTTAAAGCCGGGCGTGGGGCGGGCTAGCGATCCTATATGGTCGGCTCCTGTTCGCTTGTTGGCTAGGTCATAGCGGGGCATTTAAATTTCAAAATCTAACCGTTTGGCCAAGCCAAGCGGTTCACCTAACCCAACAACAGTCAACCACCCGGCTATATATATAACCCCAACCCCATCGCCTACCCCAACCCAAACAAACTTGTTGGCTGTCCACCGCTACCCCAACCCAAACACACTTGATCGAACCCGCTACCTAAACACACTTGATCGATGGCCTCTTGGACACACAAAGAAGAGCTAGCTCTCGTCACGAGCGTCGTTGACGCAATGAAGGGCCGACAACCCGGTGAAACGGGTTACTGACCGGAAGCTTTTGCTAGCTACCGGCATAACGTGGGAAACGACTGGAACAACTTAAACGCGTGCCAACATAAATGACGCGAGCTACGGCCGAAGCTTGATCGTTTCAAAGCCTACTACGAAGCCGTTCCGAGCAGTGAGATAAGCCACGAAGACCGGGTGGCGGTGGCGAACATTGAGTTTCGGGACAAGGAGCGAAAGCCGTTCGACAAGCTCGCTCTTTTTGAAATTTACCTAACCCTCTAGGTTTTTTTTTTTGTAATCCTTTTTAGGTTTTTTTGTAATTTTTATGAATTTTGTAATTTTTAAGAATTTAATAAAATTTTAGGCTTTTTTTTAATGTTGTGTGTATTTTTTAAATTTTTTGTATTTTTTTTAATAAACTGCCAAGCCACGCGGGCTAGCCACGCCCCGCCATACCCCACGAACACGTCACTCACCGGTGGGAGGGCTCGAACTCCACGTGTCAACTCATGCCCCCAACCCCCGCCCCACCATACCCCATGGTCGGCAATAAGCCCTAAAAATATTGAGGGTTAGTCTAGAGAATTTCATTAAAATATTATAGATATTAAGCCTTGATTAACCAGAATAATTTATACTTAGAAATGTCTAGATTTTTGCAAAGTAGTATAAATAAGTGGTCCTTGCTCACAATAGCTGGACCATAACTTTTTTTTTCATGGAGAAGTGATTTGGGCCACGTGTCACTTAATTAGGGCATCCTCAATTCTCTTTTCCCGCCCAACAGTACCACACTTCCATCCCTTTTATACTCCCTCCGTCTCCTTTTTTCCTTTTCAAAACCCTAGATCTGAATCTTCTTCTCCTTCTCCTTCTCCTGTACTCTTCTCCCTTCTGAATCAAAGATCAAACCAAATCATCTAATCATGAATCATTCCAAGCGTCACCAGGTAAGCCCTATATCTTCATTTATTTCAGTATTGTAGCCCTAATTTTGGTTGCAATCCTAACTCGGTTTTCTTGATTTGTATGTTCATCATGAATCAGTATTGCAGCCCTATAGTTGGGAAGATTCTTTCATCTTCTTCGTCGGCAAGGTTCTTCTATTTGAGGTTTGATTTGTATGTTTATAGATCTATGTTGATTTCTTCTTATTTTCATACAAAGTTTTTAATTAAACCCTAACGGTAATGATATGAGTACAACATCTGTTGATTATTGATTTGTGAATCTGTGAATATGTTCACCGATTATTCTTTTTGAAATTAGGGTTTCATTTGCTTGAGATTTGAATCTTTCGATTGTTGAAGCCTTTGAAGCCGATCCTTTTAAATTTCCAGTTCCCGAGGTATTATCTGTTTGTAACAGCAGTGGTTCAGCATCTACAGTGGATTCAACATCAGGTGTTTGGTTAATTTTTGGTCAGGTTTCCTGTTCAGTTTTGATGTTCACTTATCTAATTTTCATTTTATTTTTAGCCTTCTATATGATTTTGAGGTTGATTTATGTGTCACTTGCTGTTGTTGTTTGATGTTGTTTGCTAGTGTTGTTAAGTAAGGTAAAAATGTTCATTCTAATTACCTGAATATTGTGTATGATATCCTTTTAATTTTAATCGCCCAACAAGTTTTTTGGTCTGTTTCTTTCATATTTCATTATGATTTGTATGCTTTTAGGGTTTGATTTTATATTGGTCATCACATTAATGGTGAGTACTCAAGAATATTGGATGGTTTAATTAGTTTTATTTTGGGTATTTTTGGATGATTTCATCAATTTCTTTAGATAGTTCATGATGAAGATTCAGTTGAAGTTATCATTTGAGTGAGATGTATGTTGATTTATCAGAAGATGCAGTTGAAGGTATCTTAAATAAGGTAATAATTGCATTACATCCCTGTTGAAAAATAGAATTGATAAATTTAGGGAAAGTGAGGTTGAAAGATGATAACCCAACAGTGGAGATCTCATTCTACAGCTTCGATAAATTAAGGGTATTCTCATATAATGGTTCCTTGATGCTTCCAATGAAGCGGCACTTTGGACATCTGTTGTCTTCAAACATCTATTATCTATTATATCTATTATATATAATAAATGAAAGTTATTTGGGCAAATAACTTTCATTTATTATATATAATAGATAGAATAGATAATAGATGTTTGAAGAACAACAGATGTCCAAAGTGCTGATTCTTTGGAAGCATCCAGGAACCATTATATGAGAATACCCTTAATTTATCGAAGCTGTAGAATGAGATCCTCCACTGTTGGGTTATCATCTTTCAACCTCACTTTCCCTAAATTTATCAATTTTGTTTTTCAACAGGGATGTAATGCAATTATTCCTCTCAATTAAATAGACCGAGCTTTGCTTCCTCTCAAAGGGTTATGGAGTGGTTATAACAACTGATCATGCTAAGGACTGTTATAACTAACCACTGCTCCTTATAAAGACTGATGGACTTAAAGACTAATGAGGCCTATCCACTGTTGAAGACAAAGCCCTGTTAAAGACAAGCACTTATGTACCTAAAGCCTGATCAACGAAAGGAAAACCACTGCTCAGTAGCAGCAGTGCTTCAGCATCTACAGCGGATTCAACTTTAGTATTTATGTATCAGTGTTTCTTATGTAACAGTGTTTAGTTTAGCAGTGGTTCGCTATAGTTTATCTCTCGAGACAAACTGTATACAAACTCAAAGACGAACCACTGCCCAACAACAACAGTGGTTCAGCATCAACAGCAGATATTCTACCTTTGTTTATGTTAACAATGTTTATATGTAACATTATTTATCACATCAATGTTTTATACTCTGTTAGATGTCATATTACTGAGATGTTTATATGTAACAGTATTTATCACATCACCCCAGCATGCTAACTGATCTGTACTATAAATTGAACAGTGGTTTGATCTTTATACTACTAAATAAAAATGAATTACACTTGGATGATTATTAAGCTCCTCATTTTGATTTTTTGGGTATAGTATTCTTGAAATTGGTCTTTTTTTGCAAACAGATGTTTATGGGCCAACTTCTTTTTAAGGTCAAACATTTGTTTAAGTTCAAACATCTGTTTATGTCCAAACAGATGTTTAAGGTCAAATATTTGTTTAACTCCAGACATCTGATATAGAAGGTCAAATATCTGTTTAAGGTCAAACATCCTCAAAATAGTTAAAAATGATAGTTTTCATTAATCCTTAAAAGTCTGTTACAACCACTGTTTGGTTCAAACATCTGATTGTTAAATGTTATCCACTGTTGAAAGACAACCTCTATTTCTTCAATCTTCATGTTGACCACTGTCTGACTAAACATCAGTGTTTCAATAACTGTTGGCTATCCACTGATAGTTAAATAATAGTCACCGCTCAAATTTTTATTGTTGACATCCACTGTTATTGACCATCATTGGATTTCCTAAAAAACATCCATTGCTCACATTTTTATTATTGTTGGTGTTAATTACTGATATATTTGAAATTATCAAATAAAAACTAGAATTACAATGAAATTACCATTTTACCTAATCATTACATTCCAATGAGATAAGAGTTCCTCCAACATTGTTTTCATGAGAAAATTTAAAGTTAAATTAAAAAATAAAAAAAATTCTTGATGACTATTTGTTGCAAATCAAATCAGTAATTAATGCTATTAGAAAGGTCATCATGACAATTGCTTTCAAATCAGATAAGTAATTACTGATAATATCAGTAATTTTGAAATTCAAAATATGCAAAATGGTAATTTAAAATTGATGTTCTCTCTCTCTCTCTCTTTTTCCTACTTTGCAAATCATTTCTAATATTTAATTACTTTTATAAAACAATATATAAGGATATACACTACTTATCTTTCAAAAATGAAGATGATGAATGAAAACAAAAATGAAATATATCGTCTTGATATGATCTTCATGGATGAGATGGTACCGTATATAATTGTCTTATAATTATAATTATTTTGGACATATGAATACCCAAATCTATACTTTTTTATAAAAGGAGAAATCCCAATGACATAAGAAAAGCTGATGTGTCAGCAAGAGAAGCTGTCCAACAACGCTTTTCTTATGTTATTATTACATCATAAAGCCTAATATAAAATCACTTTAAAATCCAAACCACTGCTCTAAATTAGAATTTCAAAGGTCTGGCCCACTTTAAAATCCAAACTACTATTGATTCCCAATAAACATCAGTTCCCAATAAACATCAGTTCCCAATAAACATCTGCCCTCAACATTTTATAATCAAACATCAGTTCCCAATAAGATATAATTCAAACCATATATCTAATATTATTATTATTATTATTATTATTTTATTTTATATATAATAAATGACGATGATGATGATGATTTGGGCCACGTGTCACTTGATTAGGGCATCCTCAGTTCCATTTTCCCGCCCCAACAGTTCTCCGTCCCTTTTTTTTTCCTTTATCATCTCTTCAAATTAGATTTTGGCCTACATCCTTCAATTATTGAGATCATTCTCTCCATCCAAACCCTAATCTTCTTCCAGACTCCAGCATAAAATCTTCTTTTGTTCATCGATTATCTTCATTCAAAAGGTTTGTTCTTCTTTTTTTATTGAAATACTTCCATGATTTCCTCTTATTTATACTAATCCTTTGTGTTTTGGGTCTTTTTCATGTAACCATTGCTAGGGTTTCGTTCGAGAGATAGATCGAGAGATGGGGCGACGGCTAAGGGTTCTGCGGTGTTTCTCTTACAAGATTCTTTCATCTTGAGGTTTGATTTGTATGTTTATAGATGTGTGTTGATTTTTCTTAACGATGATGATATGAGTACAACATCTGTTGATTATTGATCTGTGAATATATTCACCGATTATTCTTTTTGAAATTAGGGTTTATTTGCTTGAGATTTGAATCTTCCGATTGTTGAAGCCTTTGAAGCCGATCCTTCTGATTTCATATTTCATTATGATTTGTATGCTTTTAGGTTTTGATTTTGTATTGGTCATCACCTAAATGGTGAGTACTCAATACTCAGCATTTGTTCATAAAGGATAAGAGAAAACTGAAGCTCTCTATGACCCACATTCAGAAAAAAAAATTGGTGATATGTGGTTTGCCTTGATCATGGTATGTGTTTTTGTTTTTTATTTTTACTAAAGTTTTGTTATCTGAGTTGTGACTAAATGATGATTGTAAATGATCTGCTGCAGATGATGATGATTGTTCTACGGTTGTTTCCAGTATCATTGTTCCAACATCATTTAAAGTATGTGTTTTTTGCTACTCCAATTTTGAAATTTTGAGTTTTTAATTTTGAAGTGATATACTCTAATTCTCGCTTTATATTTCAGTCTAATAACAGTTGTTTGAAATTAATACAATCTGTTGCGGGTTATTATAGGTTTGTATTAAAAGAAGCATACAGTTAAATTAAACACAAAGAAAGATTTTTACATGTACATTTAAAATAATTTTTGCTGGTGACTAAATGATGATTATATATGACTCTGGGCAGATGATGATGATGTAGAACCCACAGTAGTTCCTACTAAACGCAAGAAAGGATCTGCTACTGCTGTAAGATAAGATTTTATCTTACTAGAGTAATGGTCTTTCCTGCCTTTTTTGTATTAAAAGAAGCATAAAGTTTGGTTTAAAGCAGCTCTTTATGAACAAAGTTAAGGATTAATTATATGAGGGCAGGGCTACTCTTCAACAGCTAAAGAAGTGTTTTCATGTACTGCATCTTGGTTTGTTAACGAGAGATCAGGTTTCTATAAATTCTGATGATGATGCATTGAGTACTTCCGTGGAGTTCATGGCGATTGTCGAAGATATACATTGATGGAGTTTAAAGCTAAAAAGCACTAAATTTTTGTTGTTAGGTTCGTAAATTTCTTGTTGTTGTTCTTAGATTTTAAATTTCGTTGTAATTTTAAGTTGAATAAGTATTATTATGTATATTTAACATCATCTGATTATTGCAGATGATGATGTTGTGTTTCATGTTGTAAAAAACAGGGAATTGTCAGATAATAGATTGCTTTGCCCGATTAGAATATGAGTTAAATTATCGTTCTTTAAGTCATTGTTTCGTTTTCTTGAATTCAATGTAATTTTGTAAAGAAGTACAATAACAAACAGGGGTTTGAACATCTGTTTGCATTTTGGTCAATAGTTGATGGAAACCCATGTTAGGTTGAACAGTGTTTTTAAGAGAAAAACAGTGTGAGAAGACAGTAGATCTTATTAAGTTAAACATCTGTTCAGGGTTAAACAGATGTTTGGCCTTTTATATCAGAGGTTTGGACTTAAACAGTTGTTTGACCTTAAACACATGTTTGGCCATAAACAAATGTTTAACCTTAAACATATGTTTTGCCTTAAACAGATGTTTCGCCTTCTATATCATATATTTGGACTTAAACAGATGTTTGGCCATAAATAGATGTTTGGCCTTAAACCAAACAGATGTCATCACCTCAGTGTTTTATATGTAACAAATTTTATGAAATCAGTGTTTATATGTAACAGTGTTTATGACAACAGTGTTTATATGTAACCATATTTATCACATCACTTCCATGGTTTGATCACTAGTATGGGCAAACATTTGTTTAAGGTCAAACTTCTGTTTAAGTCCAGACAACTGATATATAAAGCGAAACATCTGTTTATGCCCCAACATCTGTTTAAAAGCCTGTTACAACCACTGTGTTTGTTCAAACATTTGATTGTTAAAAGTTATCCACTGTTGAAATACAACCTCTGTTTCTTCAATCTTCGTGTTGACCCCTGACTGACCAAACATCAGGGTTTAAAAAACTGTTGGGTATCCACTGATAGGAAAAAATAGCCACTGCTCACTTTTTTATTGTTGTCAACCACTGATTTTGACCATCAGCGGTTTTCCTAAAAAACAGCCACTGCTCACATTTTTATTATTGATGGTGTTAATTAGTGATAGATTGAAATTATCAAATAAAAACTAGAATTACAATGAAATTATCATTTTACCTAATCGTTACATTCCAAACTGACGGTTATTATCTCTTAATTAAAGTTAAAATAAAAATTAGAAAAGTCATCATGACAATTGCTTTCAAATCAGATCAGTAATTACTGATAATATCAGTAATTTTAAAATTCAAAATATGCAAAATGGTAATTTAAAATTGACGTTCTCTCTCTTTTTTTTTCCTACTTTGTATATCATTTCTAATATTCAATTAGTTTAATAAAGCAGGATATAAGGATATACACTATTCTCGATTCCCAATAAACATCAGTTCCCAATAAACATCAGTTCCCAATAAACATCAGTTCCCAATAAGCATCTGCCCTCAACATTTTATAATCAACTTTTTATAACCATATATTCTGTAGGACCGATTTCTAACCCTGACGAGTCAAACAGAAGAACTTTTCTTGATTCGAATGGCGGAAACAGACGAATCAAGTGCAATAACAGCCGTATTCACTATAACCTGTTGTTATATTGATCTTGAAAGTGATTACAAGTCTTGACAACACTTCGGCAGCAATTCAAAGCTCACCGGAAGACAACACCTAGAATTATGTCTGATTTCGCCCCAAATCACCCTATTTATAGGGTTTCTGATTTCGCTCCTAGCTGCATATCATCATCCGGAGGGGAATCAGCAACATACAACTATGAGCGAAATCAGATGTTAACAATACGAGCGGAATCAGAATACAAGGACTCTCGGGCGGAATCAGATCATAAGAGGTTTCGCTCCAAATGACAAGATGTCATTTGGAGCGGAATCATATCTTAAAACACTATCTTAGATTCCGTGTCCCGTTCTAGCCTATCCTACACAAGACTCGATACAAGACGTAGGCGACAGACGGATGCACCAACAAACTCCCCCTCGGATGTTGACGGAGTCTTCAGTGTCGAGTCTTAGGTTGTCAAACCTTCAGTCTTTATCAGTCTTCGAGCTTATTTTTGAAATTATCCATTGTAAGCATCCTTAATCAATCTCTTACTTATAATCTTCAGAATCTGAATCTGGCTCTACTATCTTCAGACTTTCTCTCGATGTCTTCAGACTCCCCCTTTCACTAAGCTGGGATCGCAGTCTGGAATTCATTTTTCACAGTTGTAACCTGGCACTCATCTAACTCAGGTTTCAGAACCTGGTTAACCTGCACAACTCTACCCAAAAATAAGTTTCTCAAAGTTTATACTTTTGCAAATTTAGAAACTATTTGCACAAAATATTCAAAATGATTTATTCTCTGCAAATCACTTGTAAAAACTTCTTCATACACTCTCTCCCAAACCTGTTCATCAAGTTTAGCACTCGGAATTTTGAAAATCAGCTCTCCAAAATCAGTTGTCGAAAATCTTTTTGGATTTTTCAAAATTTATGCCAAAACACACTAAAAACTTTTTGGATTTTTGAATGTAATAAAATGCAGAGAAGAAATATTTACAAACAATATTTTTGTGAGTTCGTGCAAGAGGATCATATCAGTTTATGAGATCAATTACCAACACCATTAAGCTTTAAACATTTTAAGCTCTAAACGATTCACATTGATTGACGATATTGTTTTCCACTTAAACTCAATCTAAAAACTTTCAAAATGCTTACCGATACATTAAGTTATATTAATTTTGCACTAAGTTCTTATGGACCCCACGATCTCAGCATATCCCCTCATCATGTAATACACTATCTCAAGCAATGCCTTTAAACTTTTATCAACTGTGATTTGTGCGAAAACAAAGCAGAATGTTTAAACATTAACAATCAGGTCGATACTTCCGTATACGCAGAGAAAGTCCAATGTTTAAACAAAATAAGAAAAATAAAACAAGTTGAAGTTGTTTAGGCTTTAACCACCAGGTCGATACTTCCGTACAATGTTGTAGAAGGCGCTAGGCGCTAGTCGGGCGGTGAGGTACCGCCTAGGGATTAATCGGGATTAATCGGATTGGACTTTTTAAGTATAATTTTACAAATTTTTATATATATATATAGATAACTTTATACTTTTTATTAATAAATTTACAAGTTTAGGAGACAACTTTATACTTTTTATTAATAAATTTAAAAGTTTATGAACCATATGTAAACTAGTGAAAGATAGAGGGGGTTAAATGTTAAAATACCTAAAATTAAATGTTAAAATAGGTTTATAAGTAATATTTGGGCTGTAAAACAATGGGCCAGATTCAAAAATGGGTCAAATTTTGTGTTTAATGGGCTGTAAAACATGGACCGATTAGTCCGATTTTGACCGCCTGGGACCAATTTTGACCGTATCTGCCTAATTGGACCGACTAGCTAAAAATTAGTCAGTAACTCACCGCCTAGCGCCTAGGCGCCGATTAATCGGCCGCCTAGGCCGATTTTTGCAACATTGCTTCCGTATACGCAGAGGAGATCCAAAGCTTAAACGAAACACCAAAGAAAATAAAGCAGAACGTTTAGGCAACAACATCCAGGTCGATACTCACGTATACGCAGAGGATGTCCGATGCTTAAACAAAATAAAGAAATAAAACAAGTTTAAATCTTTGCAAAATGAAATGCACAATCACAATGACTTTTCAGCAAAGTTGTGAAAGTTCACAAACTTAACCAGTTTTATGTCTTTCGACAATCAGCGATTACTGAGTAGGCATACAGTCAAGAAGGACAAAACTAAGTACTATGCTTTTGACCATGTTTCCCACTAGAACTAGGCTTTTTCATTTAAGTTTATATCGTTATCGCAAATCTACTAGTCTAGCTGAGCCTATCGTCATATCCTTAGTGAGACCGTTTATCACATTTTAACTTTCCATTTCTTTAGCGTGTTGTGACAGTCCACTGATGTACTATCATTTCCTCTTTTATGCAACAAAAACTCATTTTTCATTTTATCATGTTTTTGGTTTTTTTTTTTTCAAAATTTCTAATGTTTTTGGATTTTCTGAAAAATATACTCCCCCTAAAATACAAATACATCTAAAGGAAATTGAAAACAAAATGTACAAGAACATGACAACTGATATCGAATTGCCTCAATTCGCCATCCACTTGGCATAAACAATCAGAACTCCCCCTCACAATAAACTATTTTCCCATTATGATCTCAAAACACTTAAGTTTGTTTTAATCAAAATGGTTTTTCCGAAAAATTAGTTTTGTTGATTTTACCATTTGTAGGTTCGGGGTTTGGTTCATCACATTGGTTTTAACCACTTGTAAGAAATCAAATACAACTTAATGTCCCTGATTTACCACTTGTAAAATCAATCCAATCAATCATTTTCAACCAAACATCATCTGTTGGTTGAATTCTCAAGGTGCCGATTCCTACTCCACACTTACCAACCTGGAAGTTCCGGCAATTCACACTTATACAAAAACAATTTTCATAAACAATGAATGATGCCGATTCATGCTCCACGATTACCAACTTGGGAGCTCCAGCAAGTCAGGTTTTTACTGTTTGAAAAATATATCCACCCAAGCCTGACCTTCCTTGGGTGTAACAACCTCTTCTTCATCTTTACTTTCAACCGACCTGTGAACATTTCTTTTGGAAGCATAAAATTCTTTCACTCCTTTGGCCTTACCATCGACCATTTTTCCAAAAATGTGTTTCACAGTTCCGTTGAAAGCCTTATCAACATCAAATTTTTTCTTGTCAGATTAAAATTGATTTGAAATTTCAACTTTTCCAACTTTCTTCTTAAAATTTTCAGCTCGCAAAGGTGGAAAATTCACATCATCCACTTTTGGAACTGATTTTTCAATTCTTTCTTCAACACGTGGCTCCTCTGATTTTGTGGAATCAGATTCATCACCAGAACTGTTCTCTGAACCCTTAACAACCCATTTTTGATTTTTCAATTTTTCTTTTCTTTTAACCACATTCTTTGAACATTCACCAATCTCAAAGGTTGAATTTTCAAAGCCTGTAAATTTTCTGGTTGTAAGTTCAGTTTTCTCAACAACTTTTTCTTTCATTTTACCAGAGACTTCCTGTTTTGGTTTGAATGTTTTCGGACACTTTCTAGCAATATGACCAGCAGTTTTGCACTGAAAATAGGTTCTCGTCTCTGTCTTCTTCTGAGCAATACTCTTCTTCATGTCCTTTTGCTTCTTTGCAAGGAATTCTTTGTTTGTCTGCTTTCTGAACGCTTGCTCTTTCTTATCATCTAAAGATTTTCCTGAAACAAACACAGTTTTTGGTTTATAAAATTTTTCATTTTTATAATTTTTCGATTGATTAAATCCTAATCCTTTCTTTTTGAAATTACAGTTATGATTTGGTGTTTTGTGAATACCAGAACCAGAACTGTAACCCTTTTTCTTGTTTAATCTTTGTTGCACTCTTGAGGTGTAAGGTCTTGGATTTTCAGAAAGATTAATATCTTTTATTTCAGAAATGTTGATTTCTGTTAGTTTGAAAACCTTTTTAATCATTTCAGTTTTAACACCTCTTATTGGAAAAATCTCATCAGAATATAATTTGTCAGAATCTTTCAAAGTATATGCTACTTTGACCAGTTCATCATTCAAATTAGATTTTGATATCAAAAATTTCGTATCATAAACCCGTTTGTCCTTTTTGATTGTTGGCTTTGACGTATCGGACTCAGACTTTGACTCGGATTTGGACTCCATTTTTGACTCCTCTATGTCATCTTTATCTAACACCTGATCGACCACACGTTTAATCAACTCGGACTCATGATCAGTGTTAGACGATGTGAACGTAACATCAATATTTTCTGGAAAATTATCCGACGACCCTGACTCCCACTGTAAGTTAATTGCCTTTTTTTACTCTTTCTGAATTTGGATTTCGAGACAAATATCCATTTTCAACTGGGGGCGGACATCTATTGTAGACAACACTTGGTTTCTTACCAGAAATTTTCACTTCATCCTCTTCTCTTGTCTCTGACTTCTTTCCTTCTGAAATCTTTACTTCTTCAAACGTCTTCATTTGTTCGACAATCGGATAAATCCTGTCAACAACAAAAGTAGAACATGAGTAACTTTCTAATAAATTTTTAACTCTCTCAGTTTCTATTCTTTGTGTTGCCAGCATCAATTCCAGATCAGCACATTTCTTTGTGTAAAAGTTGACATCATCAAGCTGTCTCATGTAAGCTCTTTTGAGTGTATTCATTGCTACAGCTTGTTCACAGTTTGAATCAGTGTACTTGTTGATTTCTCTGTTCATTGTATCATACGATTCTTTTAATCTGTTAATGTTGTGCAACAGTTCATTGTTTTGCTTGATCAAAGAATCACAATTCAAGCACTTCTCAGGAACTTTGACTGCTTCAGTATCAACTTTGATTTCAAAATCTGGAACATCTTTGACTGTTCTGTTTGATTGGAAAAACTCATTTCTTTTCTTTTTCTCAGCTTCAGCTTCAGCTTTTAACCTTTCTTCTTCTTCTTCTTCTTATTCAATTTTTCTCCATTTTTCTTCTTCAGCTTCCCTGACCTTTCTAATTTTTTCTGCCCATTTTAGATCATAAGCATTAGCAATAAAAGCTTTAACATTCGATGTGTCTTTGGACATTTCTCTGGCCATTAATTCTTGATCTGGGAAAAAATTGTCCCAATTGAAACCTTCAGCTAACTTTTCATCGTCTTGATCTGCCAGACACACTTTGCTATTTGTTGGAATGTAATTATCCCAACTGAATCCACCATCCTTCCCTAGACAAGCTCTCTTTGAATCTTTAATCTCCATTCTACCATGTGCAGTTTGTGCTTGATGCGATGCCTGATGTTGTTGATATGGCTGTGGTGTGACTTGATGATAAATCGCCTTTTTGTGATAATCATTGTTTCCAAAAGGATTTTGAGCTCCACTCGCTTCTCGATTTGTGCATTCTCTCTTGAAATGTCCCTTTTCCCTGCAACGAAAACACGTAACTTTAGACTTATCAAAACCTAAAGTTGACACATGAGTCTCTCGAAAATCATCTCTGCCTGTAATTTGTTTAAATTTTTCAGCCCGTCGCAATACACTAGCCATACACCATTTAATATCCATCAATTCCATTTCCTCGGCATCAATTTGATCATAATCCTTTTTCGTGAGCATTGGATTACCGATCCTCCCTGCAACTAATCCACCATAGGACTCAAGCACTGTAACCAACAACGACATGTGGCTTTTAGCAACTTCCTCTGTATAATTCTGATCATTCTCAAGCTTTAAGGCAATGTTGCATTGAAGAACTTTTCCACTTTTTGTTGTAGTGAACTGAGGATCGTATGTCGGAAATGAAGAAAATCCAGATGTGCTGCTTGATCCTTGAGTTGATTTTTCCAAAGAACCTTTTGCATTATAGGTTGTTTCAACCTTTGGAGAGAGGTTCGTCTTTTCACTAACACCACTCTTAAAGTACAAGCTGATGTCTTGTTCTCCATCATAATTCTTCATTCGAGCAATCTTCCTCTGCTCCATCTCTTGAGCTTCCAGGTGTTTGATGAACTCTCCCAATGTTAACTTTTTATATTCCTTCCGATTTCTTCTCAGCATCATCAGGAAAGTTCCCCAAGTCTTATGTGGTAGTGCATCAGCAAGTTTCTCAATCAGCTCATCAGTATCTTTTTTAATACCAAGTTTTGACATATTTCTCACCAAGTTACAATATCTTTCAATAATTTTTTTGGTGTTTTCAGATTTCAAACCCCGAAAAAGATCAAATTCTTTCTTCATGAGTGACATTTTGTTTTTAAGCATATCATCGCTTCCTACAAATTTTGCTTCCAATTCAGTCCAGATCGAATAAGCACTTCCATCATGTTGAAGCAAAATCAAAATGTCCTCCTTAATTGCTTGCTGAAGTAAACTCACCATCAATTTTTCATCTCTATACTTATTTTTCTCATCGGCACTCATTTCTCTGATTGTTGTCTGAATACCATTTCTTGTGGGCCTTACATATGGTTCTTCAGTGTGATCCCATACATCCAAGTGATAAGCTTCAACCCAATTTCCAAACCGTTTGGACCACGCATTGTAATCATCAATATTCAAGAGCTTTGGTGGTTTCTGTGATGTCCCCGTTTCATTCTCAAGTAATGTACTCTGAGTGATAGTAATCGGGCTAGCAAAAGCGTTGTAAAATTCGTTGTCCATGTTTCCTTGGAGCGGAATCAACTTTGTAGTTTGGAGCGAAATTAGATGTGTTGAACAACTGGAGCGGAATCAGGCTTTTGTTTGGAGCGGAATCAGACGATGATCAGCTGGAGCGGAATTAGACTGAAATGGTCAACAGGAGCGGAATCAACCTTAACTTTGGAGCGGAATCTGATTTTGGAGCGGAATCAGATTAAATCTTTAGAGCGGAATCAAGTTCTGAGCGGAATCAGTAGAGATCTCGAGCGAAATCAGAATGACGTCATCTTTTGCACGATCGTTTTAGAGCGGAACCTCACAAATTTTAAGTTTTACTTCGAATTTCCTGTTGAAACTTTCAAGGCTTTATTAGACACTAATTCCGAGCAACATATTCAAAAATCAAATCAATTCGACATCTTTTTCTCGGTCAATTTACAAAAAACAGTGTAGAAGGTGTAGAAAGACAAAATTTCCGGCTGAAATGGCAAGAGCTCTTCCTCCTTAGCTCTGATACCACTTGTAGGACCGATTTCTAACCCTGACGAGTCAAACAGAAGAACTTTTCTTGATTCTAATGGCGGAAACAGACGAATCAAGTGCAATAACAGCCGTATTCACTATAATTTGTTGTTATATTGATCTTGAAAGCGATTACAAGTCTTGACAACACTTCGGCAGCAATTCAAAGCTCACCGGAAGACAACACCTAGAACTATGTCTGATTTCGCCCCAAATCACCCTATTTATAGGGTTTCTGATTTCGCTCCTAGCTACATATCATCATCAGGAGCGGAATCAGCAACATACAACTATGAGCGAAATCAGATGTTTACAATACGAGCGGAATCAGAATACAAGGACTCTCGGGCGGAATCAGATCATAAGAGGTTTCTCTCCAAATGACAAGATGTCATTTGGAGCGGAATCATATCTTAAAACACAATCTTAGATTTCGTGTCCCGTTCTAGCCTATCCTACACAAGACTCGATACAAGACGTAGGCGATAGACGGATGCACCAACATATTCTAATCCTATAAATAAGATATAATTATTTGGTTTCACATTCAAATTCAAATCTCACTCGCTCATATATGTGAGCGTATCTCTCTCTCTCAAATGCATCTTTCTTCTGATTCAGCCGCTAATCTCCGATTACACTTCTTTGTTCGAATGTTTGTTGATTATGTTTACATGTAATCATTCCATTATCATTGTTCCAACATCGTCTTTTCAATGAAGCTTCCCATCACACATCAACCTTTCAATATCGATGTTGCAGTATCATTGTTGCAACATCGTGAAAAGTTGCATGTGCTACCTTCTTTGATGGGAGAGTTGCAGCTTGAACGGACGATATGTATCATCTATCGTGAAAAGTTGCATGTGCTATCTTCTTTGATGGGAGAGTTGCATTGTTCGATTTTTGTTAAATCGAAAGTCAGGTTTTGTTGCGCCAGGAAGATTTTCTCCTTTTATAGAAAGTATAGATTTGTGCACTATCTTGAAAAGTTAGATGTGCTACAACAGTTGAGAAGAGACCTTTGCATTTTAGGTTTGTTTCTTATTTTGATTAACTGTTGATGATTTTGAGAGTTTTTATTTACATTAACATTTTAGAAAATGTTAAGATGCATGTTTATATTATTAAAATGAACTACTACATAGAAAAATAGAAAATTAATGAAATATTTATAAAGTATTACACGCTAGAGTTAACACTTGCTAGGATTTCGTAGACTCTGGCCTTTCTCCTTTTGATTTTATGCTCTCTTTTGAATTTCATGTCAGTTAGCATGTAGCAGATTTTCTGATCCTGTTTTATAAGTTGTGTCAGAAACTCTTCGGCATTCTTCTGGAACTCTGATGGAGGAGAGTGGAGGACTTCATCGAGCAATGCTATGTTGTTCCAAGTTTTGTTGTAATTAGTGTCATTGATGTTGTCGACTTTCCTGCTTAGTTCTTCATCTGTTCTTTGTTCTTTGAGTGACCACATCGAGAATTGTGTTTTAACATCGCTGGTGTCTGACCAGTGGTAGAAGCTGAAGTTTGCCATGTAGATTTTTTGTTGGTTTTGTGATTTGGAACATTTTTTGACAGAAAGTGATTTGTAGGACAATTTGTTGATGTTTTGAATCAAAAGTAATCATCGGTCTTTTATAGAATTTAAAAACGCGTCTGCTTGGTAAATGAAGAGGTTAATTGTAATTGTGATAATCTGCTTTTGTTCTTTGAACTTCGAAATTTTGTTCCTTGGGTTTCTTGGTATTTAATTTTACAGTTTTCCCATAAAAGTTGGGGTTTGAAAAGGTTTGTGCATTAAAGGACTGTTGTTTTGAAATATACATTAATATGTTTATATTAAATATACACGTTGACCACTGACTGACCAAACATCTGTGTTTCAATCACTGTTGGCTATCCACTGATAGTTAAAAAATAGTCACGGCTCACATTTTTATTGTTGACATCCACTGATATTGACAATCATTGGTTTTCCTAAAAAACATCCACTGCTCACATTTTTATTGTTGATGTGGTTAATTAATTATAGAATGAAATTATCAAATGAAAACTATAATTAAAATGAAATTACAATTTTACCTAATCGTTACATTCCAATTAGATAATGCTTCTAGATTCGTAGATGTTTGAAGACCGACAAATGTTCAAAGAAGCAGCACTGTGGACATTTATCTGTCTTTTTCGTTCTTCAAACATCTAGGAACCATTATTTGAGAATACCCCTGAATTTATCGGAGCTGTAGAATGAGATCCTCCACTGTTGGGTTATCATCTTTCAAATCCATTTTCCCTAAATTTATGGATTCTGTTTTTCAACAGGGATGTAATGTAACAACTCTCACCAAAATTACTATTTCTTATTTTATTAATGTCCATTAGGAAACCCTAATTGAGACCCCCAAGTAGTATGGCATGACCCATAATTTTTCAGAACAATCGAAACTAGGATCAGGGCCCCCTAAAACTCAAGGGGATTTTCGTTTAAGGTTGACTCACCAGGGCTATGTGGGATACGAGGCTACCCTACCCTAAAAGGGTAGCCGTCGCGCCACGCGCCGGGACCAGGTGGGTCTGGCGTGACGCGCGATAGGAGCCAAAATTCAGTATAAAGCTCAGGAGTTTGGCACTTGCATGGCTGTTGTGTTTCGACGTAAAAATTCATTTCGTATGTTGAGATATTCGCTGTTTCGTTCAAAACCACACACAAGCACGAATCTCTGCTGCGACAACAGGGTACTAACTCGATCACTGCTACGATACAATGTCCGATCGATTGAAACCGATCCGATGGATGTTTAAGTGCTGCCCGAATTTGGGCTATACTTTGTCATTCGTCGTGAGGGTTTTGATTTCGTGAGCTTATCGTAAATGTTGTATTAAGTTACTGACCTAGTTTCGTGTGCATTGATATTTACCTAGGTTAGAAGACTAAATCAGTAGGCAAGGTTCTGTCCAATTAAACTTGCAATGTGAGTCATTCTCTTTTTATCAACTGTTTTACTAAATCTCAAATTATTTTCAAAAGTTATAATTACAGGGATTAAGTCGTGGTTATCTTAAATCACTGGCAAGTGGGGTATTGTGCACATTACTAATTTCTCATGGTTAGGTAAACAAACCTAACTGTGATAATCATCACTACTTGGGTGAAAGGACCCAATCGTGGTATGACCATCATCACAGGGTGTGACACGGCGCCAGATAACTATAAGATAGTAGCCATTGTAATCGCTCTTATGCTGTAATCTATAACTATGGGTCGTTTTATTCAAACTGAGTGACTCGCCAGTATTTCCCCGCTGATAAAATCTTTTTAAACATGTTTCAGGTGATTTACTATGAACCAGGAAAGGTGTCGCGTAACACACCAGCTTGAAGAATGTGGCTCAGTAAATAAAAGAAATAAACATGTTTTTTTTGTAAAAATAGGGATTTCCCAGTGAAATTACCCTTATTGTAAATTATGGGGTATGTCCCAAAATGTGAAATGAAATAATTGGGCCTTTTCAGTTTTAAAAAGATCCTATTAAACTTTCCGCTGCCAAAATAAACAATACCACAGGTTTCTGTCCCGCGGCTCCTGAAACGGGTAAAACCGAGTCGGGGGCCGTGACAGAAAAATGTGGTATCAGAGGCACTGATTTAAGCCCATTTAAGTATTTAGAAATACTTAATTCTCCAAATTGCCCTTCTGTGATTCTGTGAAAATTTAATTTGCATTAAATAACATTCTAATTAGGATTTTTGTGTTTTCTTTATATATGCTAACAGCATGAATGAGTTGTCTGAAGCTCTTCAGAACCTCACTATCCATTATGCTGACATGGATGTTTCTGGGGGCTTTTCCGGTTATCTGGCCGACACTGAAGAACCAATGGAATTCCAGGCCCAGCCTCAGGAGAAACCAAAGCCGAAAAAGAGAAGGAGAATATTGGACTAGAAACGTGGGCGTAGGAAGAAGCCAGCCACCCAGAAGGTTAAAAAGACTGAGGATCCCAAAGGGAAAGGAAAAGAGATCGGAGAAAGATCTGGACAAGCCCGGGAAATGCCACCGTGGGAGGAGCTTGATCGCAAACTGGCAAATTGTGACCTCATCGGACCTGTCGATGAAAACCTTTTCAATTACCCCACTGAATCACAACTCCCAGTTAATCTGGAACCCGCTATCCCAGATCCTATTGTTAACCACCAACATCTACCCGGAGAGCTGGAGGAATGGTGGATGAGTGATTGGCAATTTCAGAATTTCATGAATAACCCAACATCTATTTTCCCCAGTGTGACCCAGAACCTGCACCAAACCCACCTATGAGCACAGAAAACTTGGCTGAACTCCGCCACTATGGCGAGAAGCTGGTGGACGAAGGAAATAGAATTCGGGAAGTAGGGGAGAAAATCACATGGAAATACGACGAGAGGGAGCGTCGTTTCTGAAATGCTAGCTAACTGGGATCGTATGTGGTGGTGTAGTTGTATAATAATAATTTAAAAACAATATAACATAATATAATATTGTATAATAATTTAAAATAAAACTTTTGTAAAATACCCGGTGTGTATTGATGCATACTAATATATAAAATATGAAAGTTGCAAAGTCGATAATTTTGGCTATACGTGTTAATATGATTTTTTTGAATGCTTTATTGTGTTTGTTTGTTATCTATTTTGTGACAATAATTTGCATATATTGTTAAATATTCAGATGGAAAACGTAGAAAATCAACCAGTCAATGAAGTTAATCAATCTGAACAAAACCACGAGGATCAATTTCTTAATAGGCAAGATATAGAAAATATCGTTGCCCAGGGAATAGCTAATGCTATCCCAGCAATCCTCGATGCTGCAAGAAATCCCGTTGAACCTTCACAAGCCAATCACAGCAAACGTACTCGCGACGACAACTTCAGTAACAGTGTAAATGGAGGCGGCAACAATAATAATGACAATAATGTGGTTCAGGCCTCATTTCTTAAGAAAATGAAAGCTGCAACACCTAGTTGCACTTACAAAGAATTTCTTGCCTGTAAACCGATTGAATTTGCAGGTAATGAAGGGGCAACTGTCGCACTGCGATGGTTGGAGAAAACCGAAGCAGTAATTAAAATAAGTAAATATGCCGAGGAAGACAAGGTCATGTACGCGTCGCATCTTTTTAAGGAAGGGGATTTAGAATGGTGGAACACGGTACTGCAAGCCAAGGGAAGTGATGTGGCTTAAGCTATGAATTGGGAAGAATTTAAGAGATTGGTGGAAAGAAAATTCTGTCCCGAATATGAAAAGGAACAAATGACAAATAAGTTCCTGAACCACCGGATGGTGGATGTTGACTGTCGAGGGTATACTTCGACATTCTTCGAGTATGCTAGAGTTGTACCAACCCTGGCTTCGCCAGAACCGGTACTTATTTCTCGCTATATTTGGGGTTTGATTAGCGAGATTCGCGATATCGTCAAAGCTGCGAGACCTCTCACAATTGATGATGCGGTGGAATTAGCCAACACATTGACCGACGGACTGGTGCGTACACGAGAAGAAAACAGAAAGATGGAATTGGCTCAGAAAATTACCCAAGGATTTCGTGGGGGTAATACTAATAGCAACTTCAAGAAAAGAGGAACTGGGCAATCCTCCACTGCTCCATTTTGCAGTACCTGTAAAAGAAAGCATTTTGGAAAATGTAAGGGGCACTGTAATTTCTGCAAAATTCCGGGGCACCAGGAAGAAGAATGCAGGAGAAAGAAATCAATAATTTGCTTCAACTGTGGAGAAGCTGGACATTTTAGACCAGACTACCCTAAACTGGTCAAACCAGCTGACAGCAAGGCTAAACCAGCTGACAGCAAGGCTAAACCTGCTGAGGGAACTAATAAGAAAAATGCAAGAGCCTTCCAGCTGACTACCCAGAAAGCATATCTAATCCCCGATGTAATAGCTGGTACGTTTCTGGTACACGACATTTACGCGAAAGTATTACTTGACTCTAGTGAAAACCAAAGTTTTATAAATACTTCATTCTGCCAAGTCCTTAAGCAACCTTTAACCAAACTTAGGCAGATCTATACGGTAGAAATGGCAGATGGGAATTATGTTAACATAGATAAGGTTTTGCAAGAAGGAAAGATTGAACTCTTAGGCCATAAATTCTCTGCAAACCTGTTACCTATGAATTTAGCTGGATTCGATGTTGTGTTAGGAATGGATTGGTTAGTAGCCAACCATGCTCGAATCCTCTGTGATAAAAATTCCATAGAGATTCATACACCCTCAGGAGAAATAGTTGTGGTTACAGGAGATAAGCCACGTAAGCCAATGAAATTCATTTCCGTAATGAAAGTAGCTAGTTATGAATGAAAACAAGGAATAGTGTATATGATTTCGGTAATCATTAACACTAAAAGTAAGGAACTCAAGGAAATTCCAGTAGTATCAGAATACCCAGATGTATTCCCAGAAGAACTACCTGGATTACCACCAGATAGAGAAGTAGAGTTTAGAATTAATCTAATTCCTGGAACTACACCAATAGCTAAGGCTCCTTATCGGTTAGCACCCACCGAAATGTTAGAATTGAAAAAAGCAATTATATGAATTATTAAGCAAAGGATTCATACAACCTAGTTCATCCCCTTGGGGAGCACCAGTATTATTTGTGAAAAAGAAGGATGGTTCGATGCGAATGTGTATCGATTATAGGGAACTAAATAAGGTTACAATTAAGAACCGATACCTATTACCTAGGATTGATGATCTTTTTGATCAACTTCAAGGAGCTAGATACTTGTCTAAGATAGATTTACGCTCCGGATACCATCAGCTGAAGGTACAAGAAGAAGACATACCTAAGACTGCTTTCAGAACTAGGTATGGTCACTACGAGTTTACAGTCATGCTCTTCAGGTTAACAAATGCTCCGGCAGGATTCATGGACATGATGAATAGGATATGTAAACCGTATTTGGATAAATTTGTAATTGTCTTCATTGACGATATACTTATTTATTCCAAAAGTCAGAACGAGCATTGTGAGCACCTGCATGCACTTTTAGCTTTGTTAAGAAAGGAAAAGCTTTATGCCAAATTCTCAAAGTGTGAATTTTGGCTACAGGAGGTGCAATTTTTAGGACACATGGTGAATCATGAAGGTATTCATGTAGATCCCTCTAAGATAGAAGCAATCACTAAATGGAAGGTCCCACAATCAACCACGGAAGTTAGAAGTTTTCTAGGATTAGCTGGTTACTATAGGCGTTTCATTAAGGATTTTTCTAAAATAGTTGTGACATTAACTAAGCTAACCTGTAAAGCAGTGAAGTTTGAATGGGGACCTAGGCAAGAAGAGGCCTTTAGGATTCTAAAGCAAAGGCTAACAAACGCCCCAATTCTAGCCTTGCCAGAAGGAGCAGAGGATTTTGAAATTTACTGTGATGCTTCTAAGCTAGGGCTAGGATGTGTGTTGATGCAACGCAAGAAGGTAATTGCGTATGCTTCAAGACAATTGAAAAAACATGAGGAAAATTATATGACTCACGACTTAGAATTAGGAGCAATAATTTTTGCCCTTAAAATTTGGAGGCACTATCTGGTTGGAAGTAAGTTTACAGTCTATACAGATCATAAGAGTTTAAGGTACATATTTGGGCAAAAAGAATTAAACATGAGGCAAAGAAGATGGATGGAAATTCTAAGAGGTTACGATTGTGATATTCAATACCACGAAGGAAAAGCAAATGTAGTCGCAGATGCCCTAAGTCGTAAGTATCATGAAAAACAAAAGCGAATCCGTGCTCTTAGATTAAATCTACAATTAGATTTAATGGAACAATTGAAGAATGTTCAAGCAACAGCAATTGAGGATGATGCTGAAGGAATGAAAGGAAGAATAAAGGAATTGGAGCAAGTAACTGATGGAATTTGGAGATTCCACAAGAAAAGGATTTGGGTACCTAATCAAGGAAATTTAAGAGATAAAATTTTAGAGGAAGCTCATAAATCTAGGTATACCATGCACCCTGGAAATAATAAGATGTACCAAGATTTAAGAAATAATTTCTGGTGGATAGGAATGAAAAAGGACATAGCTAGATATGTATCTCCAAGTGTTTAACTTGTTCACAAGTTAAGGCAGAGCACCAGAAACCTTCAGGGTTACTCCAACAGTTAGAAATGCATGTATGGAAATGGGAACTAATAACAATGGACTTTGTTACCAAGTTGCCCAAATCCAGGAAAGGTAACGACACGATTTGGGTAATTGTGGATCGATTAACCAAATCAGCTCATTTTCTACCCATGAAGGAAACTTTTAGCATGGAAAGGTTAGCCAAGTTGTATGTTGTAATACCCCGAACCTTAATGTACTGGTTATAAACGTATGAATTATGTAATTTATATTTCATGTATTGTTAAACGAGTAAAGATGATTGTGTGAAAGGTGAAAGATCTTGTCAAGCTTTGGCTAATATAGGAGACCGTTTAATATTAATAATTAAATATATTATTTTTGACCTTAATCCGTTTTTAATGAAACTTAGGTTAAAACGTAGATAAAAATATGCTCGTTCTAATGACATATTCGTCGTTTTATAAAATGTCATATTTTAAAAGTTATACGAGAAAAACGAGTGAAGCAGCTGAATTAATATATATAAGCAAGCAAGCTAGCAGGTCAAGCAGGCAGGTAGGCACGTCAATTGCATCCCACATCGACCAGAAAGGGTTTTGTGGTGCTTGCTTGCTTACTTTAAATAAGAGTCTCAGTAGTTTGTTTAGGTACCAGTTTCTTTAACAGAAACGCTCTAGTATAGAGAGTCCCGAGTATACGATACCCCGTTGGGTGTTGTTAATAGTCGTTTTTGGAGTGCGAGTAGGAGCAGGAGTAGGGAAACTCTACATCAACGTGCCGTAGATAGTTTTAAGGTATGCTCTCGTTTACGTTTATGTTTAGTTATTTATTATTCAATTTTAGTAGTTAATAGGAGTATTATTATTAGTAGTAATATTATTATTAGTAGTAGTGGTAATGTTAGTATTATTTTTAGATACTAGGGTTATTGTCAGGGGCGGGTATTGGGTAGCCTAGCCTTAGTTAAGCATAGACTGATCAACCATGCTTAAATAAGGCAGCACTAACCAATATCCAACCATGATAATGACTAGTTAGGTGTACTATTACCTAACCTAGGATTATGTAATTGTGTCAGGACCTTGAGACATAACCCAGTCGTACTAGCGGCTATTAAGCAATTGCTAATCAGGTGAGTCATCATACTTGTCTTTTAAACTGTGATAGTATACTCGTCCATAACTGGTATTAATGAGAATGCTGCAGTATGCATGTGTCAATAGGGGTATACGGGATCCTATTATGCTTAATGAGATGTGTCACTCTGGGAAGGGTAATAAGGTGTTGTACCCACAGGCACTTCGTGCTTATAAGGTCCAGCGACACACTCTCATACCTATGTGACGGCCGTAGGGGGACACAGCTGGAGGACCAGTATGTCTCTTGTACGGTGGTTTGTGACAAGTCAAATGTGACCTATAAGGTTCAATGAGGCCCAACCTGACTATAATGTGGTCACATGCCCATATTGTGTATGCATATAATGTAAACTGTGGTCTGTCTTTATAAAAGTTGTATAGTATGAGCTCACCAGTATATATCTGACGTCGTTTTGAGTATACTTATCTCAGGTGAGTCATGAGGAAAGCTATAGGAACTACTTGACAGTTGTGGAGTTTTAGAAGATCAAGGATTTCTTAGTTGCCAAAAGCTTATAAATAAATAAAGTGTTGTACTCAGACTATTATAAGTTTTACTGAAAGTTTAGTTTGTTTCCGCTGTAAGTGTATCAATTGTGCATAATCACCCGGGTTACGGGGTGGGTGTTACAGTTGATATCAGAGCCCGAGGTTTTAGAGAATTAGGTATTGCAGGAATGCCTAATCTTTAACCAGTAGTTCTCTAAAGATTAATAGCACACTCAGACTAGTTCAAATAACATGTTCTCAGGAAAAGTACTTGCATAGTCAATTGAGTGACGCTAGAAGAAGTAAACTATGTTGTGCCTTTTTATGTGCTATATATATGTATATATATCTCTCTATGTGACGTATATAGTTGTTATATTATAATGATGTATGATACATACCAGTAACTCCTTATAGTCATATTCCTATAGGAAGGAGACAATGTCGGAACATAGAGATGAACAAGGGTCTAGAAATAATCAGAATAACAGAAGGAGAGAGGAAAGTTCTTATAGGACTCGAACTCCCTCTCACAATGTCAGATCTCAGTCTAGTGTGAGCATGTGTTTAAATGCTGAAGATATTCGCAATATAGCTACGGAAGTGGCTAAGATAATAAACAATGCACAAACCAGTAATGTTAACCAGTCAAGAGAATGACCTGAAGAAAGCTCAGTTGCATCCACGCCAGTACAAAGGGAAAGAATGGGCGAAAGGAAAAACACTATTGCAACCATGCCACTAGAAGGAAAAGGTGAATATTCCAAATCAAAGGAATGTACTTATAAACACTTCATGTCCTGTAAACCTCAGTCCTTTGACGGAAGAAAGGGAGCACTAGAAGCTCAAGACTAGCTCAACAGAATGGAGTCAGTATTAGACATATGTGAGTGTGATGACCGCAACAAAGTACGGTTCGCCGTACATATGTTTGAAGCTGAAGCCCTTCACTGGTGGAACATTGTGGTCCGAACAGAGGGAAAAGAAAAGGTTAAGGAGATGAAGTGGGAGGAGTTTATTCATAAGTTTCTTGCTAAGTATTGTCCTCCCGGTGAGACTTAGCAACTAGAAGTGGAATTCTTTCAGTTAAAAATGGGAAATAAAACCTATCGAGAATATGTTTCTCATTTCAACGACATATCTCGACTGGTTTCTTATTTAGCATTGACTGAGGAACAACTGATCAATAGGTTTATTTGGGGTCTACCCTCTGAAATGAGGGTGTTTATCAAATCCAAATCCCCCAAAACTTTTGCAGAAACTGTTGAGGCTGGCGCCGTCATGGCTGCCGAGATGATTCTGCGACAGGCTGAATGTCACGGCCCCCGTCCCGGTGTGACCCGGTCCAGGAGCCGCGGGACAGAAACCCGTGGTATTTATTATTTGAGTTGACAGCGGAAGTTTAACAAGATCTTTTAAAACTTGAAAATGCCCGATTATCTTATTTCATAATTTGGGACAAAACCTTGTAATTTACAATAGAGGAATTTCATGAGGAAATTCCCTGTTTTACAAAACATGTTTATTTATTTAACTGAGCCACCACTTCAAGCTTTATTAGTGCTCCGTAGCACTTTTCCTTGATTCACAGTAGGTCACCTGAAACATGTTTTAAAAATATTTTATCAGCGGGGAAATACTGGTGAGTCACTCAAGTTATATAAAACGACACATTAGTTATAAATTACAGCATAAGAGCGATTACAATGGCTACTATCTTATTTTTATCTGGCGCCGTGTCACACCCTGGTGACGATGGTCATACCACTATTGTGTCCTTTCACCCAAGTAGTGATGATTATCACTGTTAGGTTGATGAACCTAACCGTGAGAAATTAGTAATGTGCACAATACCCCACTTGCCAGTGATTTAAGATAACCAAGACTTAATCCCTGTAATTATAACTTTTGAAAATAAATGGAGTATTGTAAAACATTGTTGATAAAAAGAGAATGACTCACTTTGCAAGTTTAGGCGGGCAGAGTTTAGCCTACTGATTTAGCCTTGTAACCTAATTTAAACAGCAATGCATACGAAACTAGGTCAGTAACTTAATACACCATTTACGACAACTCACGAAATCAAAACCCTCATGACGAATGACAAAGTATAGCCCTGAGTTGGGCAACACTTAAACATCCATCGGATTGGTTTCAATCAATCGGACATTATATCGTAGCAGTGATCGAGTTAATACCCTGTATCGTAGCAGCGTCGGGACACCTAAAGACTCGTTTTCTGCAGAATTTGGACGTTTTGAAGCTGAATTTTCGAATGCAGAAACAAGTCCCATGCACAGGAAATTTATAGCAAAATTTAACATTTTACGCGGCCCACGTAAACCTTTACTTGCATCACCTAGTCTACGTGTAGGGTTGGGGTGTCACGAGTAGGGTTGCCATGCGTGTGACACGTTGCCCGGAATGCTTATCCGGTCAACTTTAAGTTGACACGGCCCGCGTAACTCTTAGCTTAACTTTTACGCTGCCCGCGTGAAACCCAATTTTCTTGTTTTCTTGGTTTTTCATGCACATTAGGGTTTCAGGGTCCGGGTTTTCACTTACGGGTTATTTTGGGGCATTTTTGCAGGTCCTTACATCCTCCCCTCCTTATTTAAAATCTCGTCCTCGAGATTTATTGAAATAAGTGAGGATACTTTTGCTTCATTTTTTATTCCAGTTCCCAGGTGTACTCGGGTCCACTTTTCGAATCCCACTTGACTTTGACCAGTACCAATCTTTTGTGTTTGAGAAATTTAATCTTTCTGTCTTCTATTTGAAGCGGTTTCTCCACGAACTTCAATTTTTCATTCACCTGTATGTCTTGAAGAGGGACTATAGGGATTCGTCAGATAAACATTTCTTGAGGTTAGATACATGAAATACATCATGTACTACAGCTAGCTCTTCTAGTAGTTGTAAGCGATAAGCAACCGGTCCTATGCGTTGAATTACTGGGAATGGTCCTATGTATTTTGGACTTAACTTTCCTTTCTTTTTGAACCGAACTACTCCTTTCCAAGGAGAGACTTTCAAGAGTACCTTGTCTCCAACTTGAAATTCTAGTGGCTTGCGTCGATTGTCTGCATAACTCTTCTGGCGATCTCGAGCCGTTTTCAGTCTTTCCTTGATTTGGGTAATCTTGTCGGTGGTTTCTTGCACAATCTCGGGACCCGATAATCGGCTTTCTCCTATTTCTACCCAACAAACTGGAGTTCTACACTTTCGTCCATACAGTGCTTCAAATGGGGTAGCCTCTGTAAGGACCTTCAAAATTTTCCCAAAACGACCCATAAGTAAGAACCCGGACCCCTGAAACCCTATTGCGCATGAAAAAAAATAAGAAATCCAAATTTCTGGTCTTCAGGCGGGCCGTGTAAAGGATGACCAGACCCTTACGCGGGCCGCGTCAACTTGAAGTTCGACCGGATAAGCATCCGGGCCACATATCATCCACATGGCAACCCTACTTGTGACCCATCCGACCTACGCGTAGACTAGGTGGCCACGCGGGCCGCGTAAGGGTTTGTTGGTGCATGCATCCGTTGACTTCGTCTTGTATCGAGTCTTGTCTTAGAATGTTAGATCATAGCACGTAGTTCAAGATAATGTTATTTCGCTTGAAAGTATCATGTGCAGTTTCAAGCGAAATCAAAATTACTTATTTCGCTTGAACTGACATGTTGTCTCTTTCAAGCGAAATCTCAACACTGTATATATGAGTGTTTGAGCGAAATCAGAGTGAACTTTTCTGGTTTGTGCAACGAAGTGCTGCCGAAGTGTCGTTTCGCTGTAAAACGTCTTCTAATCAATAATATCGACAATTAAAGTGTATATTGTGCTGAATTGACCTCCGAATGTCTGTTTCCGCCTGTCATTCTGAGTAAAACTCTTCTGATCGACTCATCCGGGTCTGAAAACGATCCTGCAAGTGGTATCAGAGCTCAGGAAGAAGAGTTCTTACCAATTCAGTTACAAATTCTGATTTCTACACTTTCTTTTCAAACATTAACAAAATTTTACGGTTAAAATGTCCTGATTTTCACACATGTTGTGCGCAATACTGTTTTAACAAAGCCTTGAATGTTTCAGGCCTAAAATCAATCTAAAACAGATAAAAATTGTGATTTCGCTCGAAAAACAGCTTGAGAATATGACATGAGCAGGATTTCGCTTGAACTGATCTGTTGATTTCGCTTGAAATCACACTTTCTATCTGATTTCGCTTGAGAATTTGCGCTCATTTCGCTCGAACTGGTATTTCACTTGAAATATTGAATTGATTTCGCTTGAACCGTATTTCGCTTGAAAATTTCTAGTGATTTCGCTTGAGAACAGTTATTTCTCTTGAACAATCAGTTTTGTGATCTTTGAAAATCCGAAACATGGGAGAGGAATTTTTCAACGCATTCCCTACTCCGGTTACCCCGATTACTCTTGCACAGAACACGATGTTGGAAAATGAAACGGGGACGATGCAAAAACCGCCTAAACTTATGAACATTGAGGAGTATAAGGGTTGGGAAGGACGGTTTGAGAACTGGGTACAAGCAAATTATCTAGATGCTTGGGAATGTGTTGAGACGAAATATGTTCGACCGATGAATGATGACGAAGAGATTATTGCAATTAAAGATCTATGTGCCGATAATAGAAAGAAATATAAAGATGAGAAAATGATGCTAAGTTTACTACAACAAGCGGTGAAAGAAGATATCTTGGTTCTATTGCAACACAATGGAACTTCGTATTCAATCTGGAAAGCATTAAAATCGAAATTTAAAGGAAGTGAAGAGATGGTCAAGAACAAAAAGTCGCTTTTAAAGAAAGAATTCGATCTATTTTGTGGATTGAAAAATGAAAGCACAAAGCAAATTATTGAAAGATACTGCAATTTGCTAGCCAACATGAGAAGATTGAGCATCGAGAAAGATAATGAAGAGTTAATTGACAAATTATCTGATGCTTTGCCATATGAGACTTGGGGCACTTATCTCATGAAGTTGAGGAACAAGAAAGGGTTTAGCAATCTGACACTAAGCAAGTTCATTGAAAAGATTGAGGCTCAGGAAATGGAGCAAAGAAAGGCTTTAAGAATGAGAGATTTTGATGGTGAACAAGACATCGGACTTTATTACAAAGGTGGAGTCAGTGATAAAACTACCAACTTGTCACCGAAGATTGAAACTGCATTCAATGCAAAGAGTTCATCAGGAAGTTCTTCAAAAGGATCAAACAACAACACAAGTTTTTCTTCATATTCATCATTTGATCCGAACATTTCAGCAACCAAGAATGGCAAAAAGCTACAATGCAACATTGTTTTGAATCTGGAGAATGATGAGGATTATTCAGCAGATATTGCTAAGAGTCACATGTCTCTGTTGGGAACCGTGTTGGAATCATATGGTAGTTTTGTTGCAGGTCGGATCGGAAATCCTATGTTTACAAAAGAGGATTACGATCAAATTGACGCTGAGGAAATGGAATTGATAGACATAAAGTGGTGTTTGGCAAGTGTGTTGAGACGAGCTGAGAAATTTAAGCAAATCACAGGAAGAGATGATCTACGTTAAGCTAATGTTTCTACTTTAGGATTTGATAAATCTAAAGTCACTTGTTTTCGTTGCAGGGAAAAAGGACACTTCAAGAGGGAGTGCAAAAACCACAAAGCAAGTGGAGCTCAAAATCCGTTTAACAACAACAATGATTACTACCGGAAGGCTATCTATCATCAAGTTGCTCAACAACAACAAGAACCGCAAGTGGCTCATGGAAGAAAAGTGATTGAAGAACCTTCAAAGAGAGCTTGTATGGTGAATCAGGATGATCAAAAGCCAACGAAAGATTTCAGTTGGGACAAATATATCTCAACTGACAACAAAGCATGCTTGATCAATCAAGATGATGAAAAATTGTCTGAAGGTTTTAGCTGGGAAAATTTAAATTGGGATGATTATGATCCAAACAAAGATTCAAATAAAAAAGCGTATGTTGCTCGAGTTGAAGAAGATAGTGATGATGATCGTGAGTATCATGCAAGAAGATTGGCAACTGATTTGAAATTGATAGCAGAAAGTGACAGTGATGATGAAAAAGTCAAAAAGAAAAAGGTAAAAACACCGGTCAGCAGTGATGATGATTTTGTTCCAGTGATAAGGAAAAAGATGGATATTCTAAAGTTCAAAGTTGATGCAGAAGTTAATGCTAAAAAGATTTCGGTGATTTGTGAAAATTGTGAGATTATCAAGAAGAAAAACAGTGAACTGATCAACAACATAAACCAGTTGAAGGAATCTTATGATGTTCTGAACAAAGCCATGAATCAATATAATCAATCAAGTGAAGAACAAGCAACAGCAATGAAGACACTTCAAGGAGCCTTCATGATAAAGCAGAAAGTTGTGAACAACTACATTGAGAAGTGTGGTGTGCTAGAGCAGAAACTGGAAACACAAAGAATTGAAACTGAAAGAGTTAATCGTTTGTTGAAAAGTTACTCATGTACTTCTTATGTCATTGACAGGATTTATCCAACTGTTGAAGGCATGAAGGCATTTAAAGATGATGAAGTGACTGAAGAACAAAAGGTTTCTGAAGAAAAGATTTCTGATAAAAAGAAAGAAAAGAAGAAGGATTCTAAAGAAAAGACATCTGGTAAGAAACAAGGTTTTAGTTACAACAAGTGTCCACCCCCGCTTGAAAATGGATATTCTCCGAGAAATCCAAATTCAGAAAGAGTCGAAAAGGCAACAAATTTACAGTGGGAGTCGGAGTCTACAGTTAACTTGCCAGATAATATTGATGTCACTTTTACATCATCTGACACTGATCATGAGTCCGAGTTAATAAAGAAAGTGGTCGATCAGGTGTTGGATAAAGATGAATCCGAGGAGTCAAAGTCGGAGTCTATGTCAGAGTCAAAATCTGAGTCCAGCATTCCGAGTCAATCCGACAAACAGGGCAAAAGAGTTTACAATAAAGAGTTCCTGTTATCAAAATCTAATTTGAATGACGAAACATTCAAAGTTGCATATACATTGAATGATTCCGACAAATTATATTCTGATGAGGAATTTCCAATAAGAGGTGTTAAACCAGACATGATTAAAAAGGTTTTCAAACTAACAGAAATTAATATTTCTGAAATAAAAGATGTAAATCTTAATGATAAACCTAAAAAGTACACCTCAAGAGTTCAACAAAGAGAAAACAAGAAAAAGGGTTACAGTTCTGGTTTTGGTTATCGAAAGAAACCAAACCATAACGGTAATTTCAAAAAGAAAGGTCTTGGATTTATTCCACCAGAAAATCATAAAAATGAAAAATATGTTAGAGATTTTAAATCAAAAATGATATTTGTTTCAGGTACATCTACTGAAGAGGAGAAAGAAAATTTGTTCAGAAAACAGTCAAACAGAGAATTCCTTGCAAAGAAGCAAGAAGAGATGAAGACTGCTGATCAGATGAAAGAAACGAGAACCTGTTTCCAATGCAACATTGTTGGACATATTGCCAAGTATTGTTCCAAGGCAATAAGGTCAAAACAGGGAGTTTCTAAACTGTAAGAGAAAGTGATTGAGTTTGAACCACCAATTGATAGAACCAAACTTTTCAAAGATTCAAAATTTGAAAGTGGTGAATGTTCAAACAAGTTTTACAAGAAAAAAGGGAAACCTTGACAACCAAAAATGGGTTGTTAAGAAGTCTGATGGTAATTCTAGCAATGATTCTGATTCATCAAAATCAGAGGAGCTATCTTCTGGCGATGAATCTGATTCCACAAAGTCAGAGGAGCCACAGGTTGAGATTAAAAGTGAAAAATCAGTACCGACTATGGATGATGTAAATTTTCCACCACTTCGGGCTGAAAATTTTAAGAAGAAAATTGGTAAAGTTGAGATATCAAATCAATTTTTCTCAGAAAAGAAAGATTTTGATATTGAGAAAGCTTTTAATTCTAAAGTTCATAATATTTTTGGAAAAATGGTTGACAGGAAAGTAAAAGGAGTCAAGGAGTTTTACGAGAAGAAATTAAAGAAGCAAGGTAAAGTATCATCCCTGGTTTGTGACTGGGATGGTACATATTATGAACAGTAAAATCCTGGACTTGCCGGAGCTCCCAAGTTGGAAATCGTGGAGCATGAATCGGCATCTTTCTTATATTGTTTGTTTTGAAAAATTGAAAATTGGTCACTAGTATGACTTGCCGGAACTCCCAGGTTGGTAAGTGAGGAGTAGGAATCGGCATTCTGAGAATTTAACCTACAAATGGTATTGGTTGGTAAGCCATGTGATTGAAAAAGAGGTTGTGTTTTTAATTGAAGGTTAATCAAGGTCATTAGGTTGAACTTGATTGAACTATTCTTACAAGTGGTAAATCAGGGACATTAAGTTGTACTTGCATTTTCCTACAAGTGGTTGAAAAACAATGTGATGAATCAAATCCCTAACCTACAAATGGTAAAATTAATCAACAAAAACTTATTTTCCGGAAAAACCATTTGATTAAAACAAACTTAAGTGTTTTGAGATCACAATGGGAAAATAGTTTGTTGTAAGGGGAAGTTCTGATTGTTTATGCCAAGTGGATGGCGAAGTGAAGCGATTTGATATCAGTTGTTACGTTGTTTGTATAGTTTGTTTTCAAATTTCTTTAAATGTGTTTGAATTTTAGGGGGAGTAAGAATTTCTGAAAATCCAAAAATATTTGAAAATTTGAAAAAGTCAAAAACATGATAAAATCAAAAACGAGTTTTGTGTCAAAGAAGAGGAAATGATAGTACATCAGTGGACGATCACAACATGCTAAAGAATTGGAAAGTCAAATGTGATAAACGGTCTCACTAATGATGTGCCAGTAGGTTTTTACACTTTTAGTAAAATGTGACGAGATATAAACCTAAATTCAAACTTGCTTATATCGTGGGGAACATCTCTCGGATATATGGGTAACCCCCGAAATCTTGTTTGAAAGGTCCCTCTTTCTGAAATACTAGGTCTTTATACTCAGTGATATCTGGGGTATTATCCCGGGACTTCTGATAATGCGGAAGCAATGGCCTAGTCCCCGGAGAATACTTTAATGCTTGCTTGAAATATAGCGCCGCCCTCAGCAAAAATGATGAAACAATAAAATTGATAATCATTGCTGTTGTAAAAAAGATCCTCTAAAGGGGACACACTAAAAGTCGAATCCATCATCTCTCTGCTGAACGGAAGTTCTGACCTGAGCTCTCACGGTTTTCGCAATATAACCCCTTACAGATATCATCTGTGGTATACTCACCTGTAAGACTGAATATTGGGATCTGGATACAGGAGTATATTCTGAGGTGGGACACGCGATTGAGTTTAAGTGCTTAAGACATTAATCTCATATCTTGAAACAAGTTGAACTTTGTGTGAAAATTTAAGTGGATCAGTATACTGACAATCTAAGTGAATCATTTATAACTTAAAATGTTTAAAGCTTAACGGTGTTGGTTATTTGTCTCAGAAACTGATATGATCCTCTTACACAAACTCACAAAAATATTGTATGTAAATATTTCTTTACTGGATTTCCTTTCATTACAAAATCCAAAAAGATTTTAAGTGTGTTTTAGCATAAATTTTGAAAAAGTCAAAAAGATTTTCGACAACTGGTGTTGGAGAGCTAATTTTCAAAATTCCGAGTGCTAAACTTGATGAACATATGGTTTGGGAGAGTGTTGTTTTGAAAAGATAAATGATATTGTTTTCTAGTGGTTCGTCAAAGCTTAATATTGTAAAATCATTCTTTGATTGAATAATTCCTGAAAGTAGTTAATCAGATTTGAAAATCTTATCCACAAGTGGTTATTAGAAAATTTATTGTTGGGTAGAGAATTGTGCAGGTAAGAGCCAGGAATCAATCCTGAAGCTAAGTGATCTTGGAAAGTTTATAGAGAGCCAGGTTCTGATACCTGAGGACTCTGTGATTCTAACAAGCCTGGTTGCGATCCCAGCTTATTGAAAGGGGGAGTCTGAAGATTGTAGAGCCAAGTTTCGATCCTGGAGTTCATGCAAACTGCTGATGCTGATGAACTTAAGGAATCAAGAGATCTGATCAAGAGAATTAGAAAGCTCGAGAGCCAAACTCAGATCCTGGAGATTATCAACATTCGAGAGAAAGAATCTGTTGGTGCTGATGAGAAAGAGAAGAGAGAGTTGAGGATGCTTACAGCGTCAGATACTTCAAAGAGTTCGAAAGGACTGATAAAGACTGAAGATGCGAAGACTCGACACTTTAAGACTCGTCAACATTCGAGGGGGAGTCTGTTGGTGCATGCGTCTGTCGACTTCGTCTTGTATCGAGTCTTGTCTTAGAATGTTAGATCATAGCACGTAGTTTAAGATAATGTTATTTCACTTGAAAGTATCATGTGCAGTTTCAAGCGAAATCAGAATTACTTATATCGCTTGAACTGACATGTTGTCTCTTTCAAGCGAAATCTCAACACTATATATATGAGTGTTTGAGCGAAATCAGAGTGAACTTTTCCGGTTTGTGCAACGAAGTGCTGCCGAAGTGTCGTCTCGCTGTAAAATGTCTTCTAATCAATAATATCGACAATTAAAGTGTATATTGTGCTGAATTGACCTCAGAATGTCTGTTTCCGCCTTTCATTCCGAGTAAAACTCTTCTGATCGACTCATTTGGGTCTGAAAACGTGTAAAACGGCTTCTAATCAATAATATCGACAATTAAAGTGTATATTGTGCTGAATTGACCTCAGAATGTCTGTTTCCGCCTTTCATTCTGAGTAAAACTCTTCTGATCGACTCATTCGGGTCTGAAAACGATCCTACAGGGTTGAGCCAAAGCTCACGCGGGCCGCGTGAGACCCAATTTCCAGCTATAAATAGAGCGGGTCATGATCAGTTCACTGGTATCGACGAAACTTTCAAAATCAATCACATTCTGCTCGAATTTCACTTTCAAATTAGTGGGGTGCTGCTACGATACCGGGTATTAACTCGATCGCTGCTACGATTCAATGTCCGATCGATTGAAACTATCCGATGAATGTTTAAGTGCTGCTCAATTTAGGGTTATACTTTGTCATTCGTCGTGAATTTGATGGATGTTTAAGTATTGCACTTTGTCATTCATCGTGAGGGTTTAATCTCGTGAGTTATTGTAAATGCTGTATTAGTTACTGACCTAGTTCGTGTGCATTGTTATTTAAATTAGGTTACAAGGCTAATCAGTAGGCTAAACTCTGCCCATATAAATCTGCAATGTGAGTCATTCTCTTTTATCAAAAGTATTTTACAATACTCCATTTTCAAATGTTATAATTACAGGGATTAAGTCATGGTTATCTTGAATCACTGGCTAGTGGGGTATTGTGCACATTACTAATTTCTCACAGTTAGGCTAATAAATCCTAACCGTGATAATCGTCACTACTTGGGGAAAAGACCCTATAGTGGTATGACCATCGTCACCAGGTGACACGGCGCCAGATAAAAATAAGATAGAAGCCATTGTAATCGCTCTTATGCTGTAATTTATAACTATGTGTCATTTTATCAAAATGAGTGACTCACCAGTATTTCCCCGCTGACAAAATATTTTTTTAAAACATGTTTCAGGCAACTTGCTGTAAATCAAGGAAAACGTGCTACGGAGCACTAACAAGCTTGAAGAGGTGGCTCAGTTAAAATGAATAAACATGTTTTATAAATCAGGGAATTTACTTATGAAATTACTCTATTGTAAATTACGGGGTTTATCCCGTATTATGAAGTAAAATAATCGGGCATTTTAAGTTTTAAAAAGATCCTGTTAAATCTTCCGCTGTCGCATTATTTAATAAATACCACGGGTTCCTGTCCCGCGGCTCCTAACCGTGTCAAACCGGGGCTGGGGCCGTGACAGGAAAAGGTGGTATCAGAGCCACTGATTTAAGCCTATTAAGTATTTAAAATACTTAATTTTCTTGATTATTTTCTTATGAATATGTGTTTTATTAACTGACTACTTGTTAGTTACAGTATGGGTAAGCAAAGAATGTCGGATATCTATCTTAAATTAGATAGTACACCGAAAGATATTGGAACTTCATCCCAATCAAATTCCTCAAGATACTCAGTAGATACTGAGGAGGGAATATTTGTTCGTAAGGCACAATATGAGAAACCACTTACCCCAAATAAAAGAAGTTTGATTATTAGAAAAAGTCAAGAGAAAATGTGGAAATTTCAAACAAAAGAAGTGATAAATAAAGAGACTCAGGGAACAGGTGAAAACCCACCATGGGAAGATGAGTTAGATGAACAATGGGCAAATCTCTACATGTTAGCTACTGTAGCAGTAAATGTTAACCTTTAAACTGCCAACATCCCGACCCAGTATTAGCACCTATATTTAAGCCAGAAACTTTAAAATTTTAGTGTACTATAAATAAATATTTTGTTTCAATAAAATGGTTTATTAGATAATTGTAATTAATAGTAAATTTTCTAAATTGTCCATTTTGTGCTTATGTGAAAATTTAAATTACAAAATTTTAACCAAGAATTTTGTATATTTCCTCATATTTGCTAAAGAACATGAATGAGTTATCTGAAGCCCTTCAGAATCTCAATCTCTATCCTGTGAAAGTGGAAATTTCAAGAGACTTTACTGGTTACTTGGCTGATGTGGAGGAACCTATGGAATTCCAAGCTCCACCTCTGGAGAAATCAAAGCCAAAGAAAAGAAGAAGGTTTGTGGGTTGGAGGCGTGTGCACAGAAGGAAACCAGCAACTAGGAAAGTTCCCAAGATAGAAAATCCCATGGATAAAGGAAAAGGTGTTAGTGCACAACCTCTTGTATCATGTAATAGGATAGGATAGGATAACTAGTGCTCGAGGTGCGAGAAACTGAGATTAGAGAGTTAAGAAGGCATTTCGCTTGAAAGTGTCAAGAACAAGTTCAAGCGAAACCAACAGAGTTGAGTTCGCTTGAACATGCCATGTCCATTTCAAGCGAAACCCTCACTAGTATAAATAGGGCACTTGACATTTCATTTGGTAACAACTTCTGGATTTGTAACGAAGTGCTGCCAAAATCTGTTCAGGTTGTAATTGGTGTTATATTCAATATAAGTGACAGATTTAATAGTATCAAGCTGTTTCCACGTCCGTTTCACTGATTCCGCCTTTGATTCGGATATAAAGCTCTTCTGAATGACTCAGTTGGGTCCAACAACGATCCTACAAGTGGTATCAGAGCACAGGAAGAAGAGTTTAGCTTAATATCATCTATTTTCTGACTTCTACACCTTCTTTTCCAATCTGAACAAGATTTCACGGTCAAAATGGCATGAATTGTTCACCGAACATGCAAAACAGTGTTTTAACAAAGCCTTGAGAGTTTCAGACTCAAATTCGGACTACAAATGACAAAAACAGGCCTAACACTTGAGTCCGCTTGAACGGATATCGAAATTTCGCTTGAAATTAGTATTTGAGTTCGCTTTAACTCTCCATTTCGCTTGAAATTATCAACTGATTTAGCTTGTATCAGTCATTTCGCTTGAGTAGTCCAGATTTCGCTTGAAATTCCGGTTTCGCTTGAAGTGTCACTTTTGCTATTTCGCTTGAAAGCTGATATTCAGTTTCAACTTGGGATTTCGCTTCAACTTGTTGTTTCGCTTGAAGTCTCATTTCGCTTGAAAGTGGAAATTCCGAGTCAAGATCATTTCACACCAACTGAGTGTCAGTCTGTGTTGGAATATTTGATATTATTGATTCTGATTGTGTTTTTTTGATTATCTGTTCAGGATTACATCATGGCTGAAGAATTCTACAACACGTTTTTCAACGCGTTCACATCTGATTCTTCCGAAACATCAACGGTCACACCAAAGTCAATCACAAAAGTGGTCAATGAAAACATTAATCATGACAATTTTTATGGGACTTATTCCAAACCACCCAAGCTGGATAATACTGAAGATTATACTTGGTGAAAAGAACGGTTTCTTAACTGGGCAAAAGCATACACTCATGAAAGCTGGTTTTGTCTAGAGTTTGGATATGAGAGACCAAAAGATGACAAAGGAGAGGAAATTCCTTTGAAGAAATTAGGCATTGAGGACAAAAAAGAATTCTCATCTGAACAGAGAATGATTGCGTTGATCCAGTCGGCTATTAGAAATGACATTTTTGCATTACTTAATCATGATGGGTCTTCAAAATCTGTCTGGGAAGCTTTATGAGTTAAAGATGAGGGGGGTAAACAGATCAAAAAGAACAAAATTGCTTTACTAAAGAAAGAATTCGATCTATTTGATAGCTTAAAAGGAGAGACTGTGAGGCAAATGATTGAGAGATTTTGTCATTTAAAAATTGAACTTGAGAGGTTTGAGATTGTGAAAACAAGAGAGGAAATTATCGACAAAGTGATTGAAGCGTTACCATGAGCTGATCAGTGGCAAACGTTTGTTTTTATTTTGAAAAATGATGATTTATATGATACGATTTCTCTTGATGCATTGTTTGAAAAGATAGAGAGTCATGATCTGGAGCTACAAAGGCAAAGCAAGATGACTGGTTCTTCACATCAACAGAATGTTGGTCTATACTACAAAGGCAGTGTGCCATCAGAGAAAGGTATTGGTTCACCAAAGACAGCATTCAGTGGAGAGAAGATGAAAGAACCTCAAACAACTTCATCAAATTACAATTCAGGATATCATTCTTCTTCAAAATCAAGTTCTGATGAAACTGAGGAAATTCTGTGCAACATTGCTCTGAAACTGAAGAATTCTCCGTCGATGAGTATAAATGCAGCTAAGCAGCAAATGAGTTTCCTTGCATCTGTTCTGGAGTCATATGAAGGTCTTGTAGCTGGCAAAATTGGAAACTCAGAGTTGACTAAAGAAGACTACGACCAGATTGATCCGGAAGAAATGGAGCTCATAGATATTCGTTGGTGTTTAGCAAGCTGCATCCGAAGAGCTCAGAGATACATGGAGATTACTGGGAAGCAATCATTGGGTGGTCCGTCAACGAAGCTTGGATTTGACAAATCCAAAGTGACCTGCTTCAGATGCAACCAAAAGGGTCATTTCAAAAGAGAATGCAGAAATTCTGAAGTTGCTGAAGGAAATGAACGTCCTTTCAACGATGATTATTATCGAAAAGCGATCTATCACCGAAGCAAAGAAGAGCCGAAATTGATTGAAGATAAAACCAAATCAAGAGCTTGTTTTGTAATTCAAGATGATGAAGGTTTTGACTGGAGCTCAATTTGTCCAGAAGAAGATCGTTTGGAGAATGTTCGAAAAACAGCTCATGGCAAAGCTATAACAGAGGAAAGAAAGTTTGTTTTTGTTGCTGAGCTTCAAGATGAAAATAAAGACAAAGATACAGCTGAGATCAAAGTGAAAACCAGAGAAGAGATTCTGGAAGAAAAGACCTACAGAGAAAGAAACATTGTGTTGAACAGAATGGATGAAATGCAGGAAGAGTATGAGATTGCTGTCAGCAGCAAAAGATGGGATAAGAAGAGAGAATGTTACTTCAACAGAGAAGGAGAACGAGTTGTTCCAAAGAAAGACATAATCTTTGATGATGTTCTTCTCATAATTCCTTTGAGAGCCGAATATTATAGAAATGTGATGAAAGATGACACATATGCTAAAAGGCATGAAAAGGAGATCAGATATGCTATGACATCGTGTCTAAGAAAAAGGGTGAAGAGAGAATGAAGAAGAATGTTGAAGAAATGGTGAACAATCTGAATAAGGTTGCTGAAGAGGTTAAAGCAGAAGTTGTTGAAGTTGAGGTTGTGAAGGAAATCAAAAGTGGAGAAGAGGTGAGGAAAGAAGAAGAAGTAAAGAATGAAAATTTGGAAGCTGGTAATGTTGGTGATGAAGTCGGTGTTGAAGAAAAACAAAATGATACTAATCAGAAGCAAACTGAGGCAACTGCATCAAACACCGAAGTGCCAATCACTGAGGTACATTTTGATTCTGAAATCTTAAAAACGATTGATCAGTGCAAGAAATGCATGGAACCGTGCAGAGCTTGTACTGAAAAAGATGAGCAATTCAGAACAAGAGATCTTGAATTCACTAAAATTGAAAACATTTTTAAAGAAAAATGCAAAGAAATGCTAGAAAAAGAAAAAGTTTTGAAAGAAAATGATGAAAAACTTTCAGAAAAATGTAAAAAGTTAAAAACAGAAAATGAAGTTTTGAAAGAAAATGTTTCTAAAATGACAGAAGAATGTTCACAAAAAGAAATTGCTTGTCAAGAAATGAAGAAAGAATATGACTCAATGAAATTAGCATATCATATTACGAAAGAGTCATACGAAAAAGTGAAAGATGAAATGAAATATGCTCAATCAAGAATGAATTATCTTTCTGAAACAACTAAAGAACTTAAACGAATGTATTCAATAAAACAAGATGTTGTTAATTCCTATATTGAGGATATTGCTAAGCTAAAGCGACAGATTGCTGATCTAGAACAGGATAACAACAAGTTAAAGAGTTATCACGTGTCATCATATGTGCTTGAACGTATTTTCAATATAAAACTGGGAGATGGTGAGTCTGAGCAAAACAAGAAGGGCATTGGCTCAGAGTTTCATCAAGTTCCACCACCGGAAAAATTTGCATTTTATGATGAGGAAAAAGTCGAAAAAGCTTTCAACATGGTAGACCAATTGCTAGACAACATTGACATAACCTATTCCAAATCTGATGATTCTCATGATTTAGAGGTGGTAGGTAAAGTTGTTGAAAGTGTGTTGAAAGAAGAGTCGGTTGATACAGGTAAATCTGAATCACAGGATGAAGATGAAGGAAATCTTCATGATAGTTATTTGAAAAACACAAAATCCGAGAAAAGTTTGAATGATGATTCAAAAGGATTGGTTTATACCATGATTGGATCGGACAAATTTTTCTTAGATGTTGTATTCCCGATTCAGAATGTGATTTCAGAAAAGGTTGATAAAGTTTTCAAGATGGTTGAGATTGAGAAATCTGAAATTTCAAAGTTTGCTGGTAAAGGTCACAAAACTTTTTATAACAAACCGGGTTTTAAGAAGAAAAACATGAAGGCTGGGTTGGGTTATAAAAAGAAACAAAATTGGAAGAAAAATGAAACACAAACGAGTTTTGTTCAAGGAAAGAGTTTAGCTGAAGAAAAAGAACTTAAAATTGGACGACAGTCTAATGAAGAGTTTTGTGCTCAAAAGGAAAAGCAACAACCACAGGTCAAAGATGTGTCCAAGAGAACATGCTTCAAGTGTGATCAGATAGGACATCTTGCACGAAAGTGTCCAAATCCGAAACCTGTGGATGCTGACAAAAAGGAGTCTAAAGATGTTGAGAAACAGAAATCTGAGAATGTGAAACAAAGGTCAACCAGATTTGATTCCAAACAAACTTGGAGGTATAACACAAACAAGTTTGCTTCGAATCAAAACTGGAAATTAAACCCGAACAGGTTCGATTCTAGACAGACCTGGAATTCTCACACACCCAGATTTAGAACAACACAAAGTAGGAAAACATCTGTTGATATGACAAAACCACAAGAGTGTTGGAAACTAAAAGTTGTTCAAAAACAAAATGTTCAAAAAGAGTCTCATTTTTATAAAAAGACGTACGCCGAAAGGTCAAACATGGAGTATTAAGAAACAAGTGACTTCGGTAAAAGATGAGAAAGTTGAAGTCAAAGTTGATAAAATCATTGTGAATGATGACAAAGAGTTTCCAGCATTAAATGAAAATTATTGTGTTGAAATGCCTAAGGTCCAACAGACCTGGGCTAAATTGTTCAAGTAATCAAGTAGTCTGAATGTGCAGGTGCTCAACAAATCCGAAGATTGTGAGAATGGAAATTGGAGCAGCCTGGCACATGGAGAGGAGGAAGAGGCTGCTTGTCACACCCCTAAAATCCACACGCGGAGTATCACCGCTTGGAGGCGTGACATGACCAGGATCAAGCCACCAATCATATTGAACCATGTATGTAGTAAAAAAAATAATTCAACCAAACAATATGAAAGGTGTTCAAAACCAAAGCATAGTTAAGTGTTTAGCGGAAGCATAAATGTAAAACCCAACATAAGCAATAAGTTTGAAATGTCATAAACGTTTAACATGGCATCCTCGATCCATGTCCCACAACGACTGTGCCTCCCCGTGCAAGCTCCATGAGTACCTAACGACCTGCAAGGCATGTAACAACGAGTCAACAACAAAGTTGAGCGAGTTCACAGTTGGTTGTTTAGTTATAGTATTCGTTTCGTAAACCGTATGTTTGTTTAGTAAACTATGTATCGTATTTATTTGTATCGCGGCCTTCCAGGCATGTTTGCGAAGATTTGTGGGGGTTTCCCATGTATTCTAGACTAGTTGTATATGTATCGCGGCCCTCCAGGCATGTTTGCGAAGTTTAGTATTCGTATCGCGGCCATTCCAGGCATGTGTGCGAAGATTAGTATTCGTATCGCGGCCATTCCAGGCATGTGTGCGAAGATTAGTATTCGTATCGCGTCCATTCCAGGCATGTGTGCGAAGATTAGTGGGGGCTTCCCATGTGTTACTAGTCTAGCTGTATCTATAAGTGACCTTCCCCTAACGAGGTCAGTGGTACGTATTCCAGTAACAATGAAAGTACAAGTAATCATTTAACCCCATTCCCAACCCCGGGAATCCCATGCCTTGGTAAGAGTGTGAACTCACTTTGGTTTGCTCGGTATGCTAAACTATGTGCTCACAAGAAATCAGTCAAGTCCTGAATACAAGAGGAGAAGAGAGCTTCGATACAAAGTGGGGGTGGCCTACTGCCGCACACACTTGGGAGGGGTAGGGTTTTGTTGTGTTGCAATTGTGAGGCAAGAGTTTTGGGTACGTACAATTATAATACAAGCCAATATCTAATTAGTGGGCCGGTGGTGTTTACTAGACCAAACAACTATCTGGGCCGGTCATGATTACTAAATAGAATTCTAACATAACAGCTTAATATCACAACATTGCAATTTGCTCGTACTGGGCCGAAGCCTATTTGGTTTTCGTTGGCCACATATTGGACGAAAACACTAAGTTGTTTTAGTGGGGAGGGGTATTTTCGAGTGGGGTGTTTTCGGCTAGAGGTTCCATTTTAATAATTATACAACCATATTAATATAAACCATATATTAACATACTCACTTATAAGGCACACCATATATATCATAACAACCACAATACGATTTAACATATTACAAACGTGTACCGTTTGTGAACCAAACAAGTCGTTTTAACAATCAACTTAAACAATTAACGCGCAATTAATGCGAAAATGGAAATCATTGAAACTCGAGTTGTCACATTATCCCCTACTTGAAAGAAATTCCGTCCCGAAATTTACCACGTGGTTACTAAGGAAGCTAGTTGTGTTGTGTAGTTTACTGGTTTTCCTGGGGTGTCACATCATCCCCCCGTTGATTTGGAATTTCGTCCTGAAATTCTGTAGTAGCTTCAGCCTCAGTAGTGGTTGCACTGTTTCCGAACAACTGGGGATACTTGAGTTTCATTTGATCTTCTCGTTCCCAGGTAAACTCTGGGCCACGACGGGAGTTCCAACGAACTCGAACAAGAGGTATTCTGGTGTGCTTGAGGACCTTAACGTCCCGGTTCGTGATTTCAACTGGTTCCTTGACAAATCGCAGCTGTTCGTCGATAGTGAGTTCCTTGAGAGGAACTACGAGGGTCTCATCTGACAGTCACTTCTTCAGATTAGACACGTGGAAGACGTTGTGAACTACACTGAGTTCCGCTGGTAGTTTCAGTTTGTAGCTCACCTTGCCTATTTTCTCTATGATTTCAAAAGGTCTGACGTATCGCGGGTTAAGTTTGCCTAGTTTGCTAAAACGAACCACACCCTTCCAGGGTGAAACTTTGAGTAGCACTCGATCCCCAACCTGGAACTCGAGTGGTTTCCTGCCCTTATCTGCGTAGCTTTTCTGACGGTCACGAGCTGCCGCCATTCGTTGTCGTATTTGAGCAATTCGTTCTGTTGTGTCTACCACAAGTTCTGGGCCAGTGATCTGACTATCCCCCACCTCTGCCCAACAAAGAGGTGATCGGCATTTACGCCCGTACAATGCCTGAAATGGTGCAGCCCGAATGCTGGTGTGGTAACTGTTATTATACGAGAATTCAACTAGTGGCAGATGTCTTTCCCAACCATTGCCAAAGTCAATCACACATGCCCTGAGCATGTCTTCAAGTGTCTGGATGGTGCGTTCAGACTGCCCATCCGTTTGCGGGTGATAAGCTGTGCTCATGTCTAATCGTGAGCCAAAGGATTTGTGCATTGCCTGCCACAGTTCTGAAGTAAATCGTGCATCACGATCTGATATAATAGAGGTGGGCACCCCGTGCCTCGAGACAACTTCCTTCAAGTAAACGTCCGCTAAAGTAGGGAACTTGTCTGTTTCTTTGATAGCCAAGAAGTGTGCGGACTTTGTGAGTCGATCCACGATCACCCAAATAGTGTCATTTCCACGCTGAGATCTAGGTAGGCCAGTAGCGAAATCCATGGAAATTTGCTCCCATTTCCATTGTGGTATCTCTGGTTGTTGGAGTAGGTCTGAGGGTTTCTGATATTCGACTTTGACTCTCGCACAAGTCAAACACTTGCTGACATAAGTTGCTATGTGAGCTTTCATGCTAGGCCACCAATACGTAGTTCTGAGATCGTGGTACATCTTATCCGAACCAGGATGTACTGAGTAACGAGACTTGTGTGCCTCATCCATCACAAGCTCTCGTAGGTTGCCATATAGTGGGACCCGAATGCGTCCTGTTACATAATAGGCACCGTCTTCCTTTTGTTCTAATCGTTGCCTTGAGCCGCGTAGAGCTTCAGCCCTGACGTTTTCTGGTTTCAATGCTTCTACCTGAGCATCTCGTATCTATGCAGGAAGGCTAGACTGGATGGTAAGTTGTAATGCTCGATCGCGTTTAGGCGTAGTGTCCTTTCGACTGAGGGCATCAGCCACAACATTGGCTTTGCCTGGATGGTACTTAATTGCGCATTCGTAATCGTTCAATAGCTCGACCCATCGTCGTTGACGCATGTTTAACTCCTTCTGCTTGAAGATATGCTCGAGACTCCTGTGATCGGTGTAAATGGTGCACCTGGTAAATCATGGGGGTACTTTATTTTAGTTTTTCTGCAAAACAGAGCACAGTTAGCAGAAAATGGATGGCGAGACAAAGCTATTAGCATCGTGTTGTCAAATTTTCTTTAAATGGTTTTGCATTTTAGGGGGAGAAAAAAATTTGTCAGAAAATACAAAAACATTTGAAAATTTGAAAAAAGTCAAAAACATGATAAAATGAAAACTTGAGTTTTTGCGTAAAAAGAGGAAATGATAGTACATCAGTAGACAGTTACAGTATGCTAAAGAATTGAAAAGTTAAAATGTGTTAAACGATCTCACCGTGGATGTGCCGATAGATTTTTATACATTTAGTAAACTTTTTCGGGATATATAAACCTAAATTCAAACTTACTTATTTCATGGGGAACACTACTTGGATATATAGGTAACCCCTGAAATCTTGTTTCAAGGACCCCTCTTTCTGAGATACTAGGTCTTTATACTCAGTGATATCTAGGGTATTATCTCGGGACTTCTGATTTTGCGGAAGCAATGGCCTAGTCCCCGGAGAATACTTTCTGCTTGCTTGAAATATAGCGCCGCCCTCAGCAAAAATGATGAAACAATAAAATTGATAGTCATTGCTGTTGTAAAAAAGATCCTCTAAAGGGGACACACCTAAAGACAAACCTGAGTTCTCTGCTGAACGGAAGTTCTGACCTGAGCTCATATGGTTTCATAATTTATTCCCATTACAGATATCATCTAGGTATACTCACCTGTAAGACTGAATATTGGGATCTGGATACGGGAGTATATTCAAGAGGTGGGATACATGAATGGGTTTAAGTTCTTAATTCATCTAATTCGTATCCTGAATCAGTTGAAATTTGTGTGAAAATTTAAGTGGATCAGTATATCGACAATCTAAGTGAATTGTTTAATTCTTAATGTGTAACTAAGCTCAACGGTACTTGTGACTTATCAAAAACTGATATGATCCTCTGATGCATACTCAAACAAAAATATTGTCTGTAAATATGTTTGTATATATTTCTTTATTTTCTATATATTTCAGAAAATACAAAAAGATTTTTTATTCTGCTTTATTTTCGACAACTGATGTCTGAGATGCTGAGTTTCAAAATCTAAGTAAGTTGATTGTGATTCTGAAAATAAAACAAGTTCATTAATTTGAAACTTGAATTTCTAAAAAAAATAAAAAACAGTTTGTGATATCTCCAAGGTTATTAAGTTGGACTTGGATGATTAACTGTGGGGGATTTGGATGCTTATATTGTTATCGAGTTAGTTTCTGATTCGATTCGCTGAAACTGCCAAATTAATGAAGTTTGTTGATAGGGGAAGTGGATTAGAGAATTTTATTGATAATATGAAAACATTGTATTTATAGATGTTTGAGTGATTGTAGATAGTCCAGATTACGATCCCGAGAGCAGAGTCTAAGGGGGAGTCTGAAGACAAGCTTGAAGCAAGGAGAAGCTTGTAGATGGAAAGCTAGGTGTCGATCCCAAAGCACGAAAGCTTGATGAAAGGGGGAGCCTGAAGCTGATGGAAGTAGAGAAGGATTGATGGATGCTTATAATGTTACAATTTGAATGAGAATGCAGAATGATCAAGACCGAAGATGTGTCATGCTGAAGAATAGACACTGAAGACTTCGTCAATATTCGATGGGGAGTCTGTTAGTGCACAACGTCTATTGACTTCGTCTTGTATCATGTAATAGGATAGGATAGGATAACCAGTGCGAGAAACTGAGATTAGAGAGTTAAGAAGGCATTTCGCTTGAAAGTGTCAAGAACAAGTTCAAGCGAAACCAACAGAGTTGAGTTTGCTTGAACATGCCATGTCCATTTCAAGCGAAACTCTCACTAGTATAAATAGGGCACTTGACATTTCATTTGGTAACAACTCCTGGATTTGTAACGAAGTGCTGCCAAAATCTGTTCAGGTTGTAATTGGTGTTATATTCAATATAAGTGACAGATTTAATAGTATCAAGCTGTTTCCACGTCCGTTTCACTGATTTCGCCTTTGATTCGGATATAAAGCTCTTCTGAATGACTCAGTTGGGTCCAACAACGATCCTACAAAAGGGATCGAGATTGGGGAAGGTTTTAAACAAGTAGAAATAGAAATTGGGGAAAGTTCTAAGCAAGCCGAGGAATTGCCACTGTAGGGGGAATTAGACCGCATACTGGCAAATTGTGATATCCTTAGGCCTATCAATGAAAACCTCTTCCCTTATCCTGCTAAAACCCAACTTCCAATAAACTTGGAACCAGCCATCCCAGACCCTCTGATACATACTCAACCTCTAGGAGAAATGGACGAATGGGGGACCAACGACTGCCAGTTTCAAAACCTCCTAAATAATCCTTATACCTTTTTCCCTCAGTTCGACCCAGAACCTGTACCAAACCCACCAATGAGTAATGAAAACTTAGCTGAACTCCACCATTTTGGCGAAGAGCTGATAGATGCAAGGAATAGGATTCGGGAGGTGGGAGAACAAATCTCATGGAAGTACGACGAGAGGGAACATCGCTTCTAAGGTGCCAGCTGACAGGAGATAGTGTGGTTGTGAAGCTGTGATTGTATAATAATAATAGTAGTAATAAAAATATAACTCTGTAAAATAACTTAGAAATAAAACTTTGTAAAACAACCAGTTTGTACGGATGCCAAATATATATATATATATATATATATATATAAAATATCGAAAGTCGAAAGATCGACAATTTTGTCTATATTTGTTTATGTGATTATGTGTAATTATTTTTTTATGTTTGGTTATTAATTACTTTATACTAATTATTTATATAAATTAATTACCAGATGGCACACGCTAGTAATGAACCAGTTAATGAAGTTAATCAATCTGAGCATAACAATGAAGATCAATTTCTGAATAGGCAAGATATCGAGAATATCGTTGCTCAGGGGATAGCCAATGCTATTCCAGCAATACTTGCTGCTGCTCGAAATCCAGTTGAACCTCAACAAATTATTCCTAGCAAACGCACACACGGTGACAATTTCAGTAATAGTGTAAATGGAGGCGGCAACCATACTAATAACAACAATGATGGAATGCAAGCTCCGATCCTTAAGAAAATGAAAGCTGCAACACCTGGTTGCACTTACAAGGAATTTCTTACCTGTAAACCAGCTGAATTTGCAGGCAATGAAGGGGCGACTGCGGCGCTGTGTTGGTTGGAGAAAACCGAAGCAGTAATTATGATAAGTAAATGTGGCGAGGAAGACAAGGTCATATACGCGTCGCATCTTTTTAAAGAAGGGGCACTAGAATGGTGGAATACGGTACTTCAAGCCAAAGGAAGAAATATGGCTTATGCCATGAGTTAGGAAGAATTTAAGCAGCTGGTGGAAAGAAAATTTTGTCCTGAGTATGAAATGGAACAAATGAAAAATAAGTTCCTGAACAACCGGATGGTGGATGTAGACTGTTGAGGGTATACTTCAACATTCTTCGAATATGCGAGAGTGGTACCAAACCTGGCTTTGCCAGAGCCGGTACTTATTTCCCGCTATATCTGGGGATTGATTGGCGAAATTCGAGATATCGTCAAAGCTGCGAGACCACGCACTATTGACGATGCTGTGGAATTATCCAACACCCTAACTGCCGGACTGGTACGCACAAGAGAAGAAACCCGGAAAAAGGAAGTGGCCCAAAAGATTACCCAAGGATTCCGTGTGGGTAATCGTAGCAATTTCAAGAGAAAGGGAACCGGGCAATTTTCCACTGTTCCTTTTTGCAATGCCTGTAAAAGGAAGCATTTTGGAAGATGCAAAGGGTATTGCAATTTCTGCAAAATCCCGGGGCATCAAGAAGAAGATTGCAGGAAGAAGAAAGCAACAGTCTGCTACAACTGTGGAGAAGCTGGACACTTTAGGCCAGACTGCCCAAAGCTGGTCAAACCAACTGACAACAAAGCCAAACCAGCAGAAGGAGCTACCAAGAAAAACGCAAGAGCCTTCCAACTGACTACTCAGGAAGCAGAATTAATACCTGATGTAATAGCTGGTACGTTCCTAGTTCACGACGTTTATGCAAAAGTATTATTTGACTCTGGTGCAAACCAAAGTTTTATAAATACTTCATTCTGCCAAGCTCTTAATTTACCATTAACCAATCTTAGGCAGATTTTCAAGGTAGAAACGGGAGATGGGAATTCTGTTAACATAGATAAGGTTTTGCGAGAAGAAAAGATAGAACTCTTAGGTCATAAATTTTCTGCAAACCTGTTACCTATGAAGTTAGCCGAATTCGATGTGGTATTAGGAATGGATTGGTTAGTAGCCAACCATGCTCGAATTCTTTGTGACAAGAATTCTGTAGAAATTTATACTCCCACAGGAGAATTAGTGGTGATTACATGAGATAAGCCACGAAAGCCAATGAAATTCATTTCAGTAATGAAATTGGCCAGTTATTCAAGAAAACAAGAAATAGTGTATATGATTTCAGTAATCATTAACACTAAGGATAAGGAACTCAAGGAAATTCTAGTAGTATCAGAATACCCAGAGGTATTCCCAGAAGAACTACCCGGATTACCACCTGATAGGGAAGTAGAATTTAGAATTCATCTAATTCCTGGAACTACACCAATAGCTAAGGCACCTTATCGGTTAGCACCCACCGAAATGCTAGAATTGAAAAAGCAATTAGATGAATTACTAAGCAAAGGATTCATATAACCTAGTTCATCCCCATGGGGAGCTCCAGTGTTGTTTGTAAGAAAGAAAGATGGTTCGATGCGAATGTGTATCGATTACAAGGAATTAAATAAAGTTACAATTAAGAATCGATACCCATTACCTAGGATTGATGACCTTTTCGATCAACTTCAAGGAGCTAGATACTTTTCTAAGATAGATTTACGCTCTGGATATCATCAATTGAAAGTACAAGAGGAAGACATACCTAAAACTGCTTTCAGAACTAGGTATGGTCATTACGAGTTTACAGTCATGCCCTTTGGACTAACAAATGCTCCTGCAGTATTTATGGACATGATGAATAGAATCTGTAAACCGTATTTGGATAAATTCGTAATTGTCTTCATCGACGATATACTTATTTATTCCAAAAGCCAGGAGGAGCATTGTCAGCACCTGCATGCACTCTTAACTTTGTTAAGAAAGGAAAAGCTTTATGCCAAATTCCCGAAGTGTGAATTTTGGCTACAAGAAGTGCATTTTTTAGGACAAATGGTGAATCACGAAGGAATTCACGTAGATCCTGCTAAGATAGAAACGATCACCAAATGGAAGGTTCCGCAGTCAGCTATGGAAATTAGAAGTTTTATAGGGTTAGCCGGATAGTATAGACGGTTTATTAAGGATTTTTCCAAGATAGTTGTACCATTAACTAAGCTAACCTGTAAAGCAGTTAAGTTTGAATGGGGACCTAAACAAGAAGAATCTTTTAAGATTTTAAAGCATAAGTTAACAAATGCTCCAATCTTAGCTTTACCGGAAGGAACCGAAGATTTTGAAGTATATTGTGATGCTTCAAAACTAGGATTTGGATGTGTGCCTATGCAACGCAAGAAGGTAATTGCGTATGCATCAAGGCAATTGAAAAAGTACGAGGAAAATTATACAACTCATGACTTAGAGTTAGGAGCCATAATTTTTGCCCTTAAGATTTGGAGACATTAAGTAAGTTTACTGTCTATACAGATCATAAGAGTTTAAAATACATATTTGGGCAAAAAGAATTAAACATGAGACAAAGAAGGTGGATGGAAATCCTAATTGACTACGACTGTGATATTCAATATCACGAAGGAAAAGCAAACGTAGTTGCTGATGCTTCAAGTCGTAAGTATCATGAGAAACAACGACGAGTTCGTGCTCTTAGATTAAATCTACAGTTAGATTTAATGGAACAACTGAAAAGCATTCAAGAAACAGCAATCAAGGATGATACTGAAGGAATGAAGGGACGAATAAAAGAATTAGAGCAAGGAAGTGATGAAATTTGGAGATTCCATAAGAGAAGGATTTGGGTACCTAAGCAAGGAGACTTAAGAAATAAGATTTTAGAGGAAGCCCATAAATCTAGGTATACCATGCATCCTGGTAACAATAAGATATACCAAGATTTAAGAAATAACTTCTGGTGGATAGGAATGAAAAAGGACATAGCTAGATATGTTTCTAAATGTCTTACTTGTTCACAAGTTAAGGCAGAACACCAGAAACCTTCAGGTCTACTACAACAATTAGAAATGCCTGTATGGAAATGGGAGCTCATAACAATGGACTTTGTTACTAAGTTACCCAAAACCAGAAAAGGTAATGATGCGATTTGGGTAATTGTGGATCGATTAACCAAATCAGCTCATTTTCTACCTATGAAAGAAACCTTTAGCATGGAAAGATTAGTCAAGTTGTATGTAGATGAAGTAAAATCCTTACATGGAGTTCCACTCTCCATTGTATCAGATAGGGATAGTCGTTTCACTTCCCACTTCTGGACAAGTTTCCAAGAAGCTATGGGAACCCGACTAAAATTAAGCACTGCATACCATCCTCAGACGGACGGGCAAAGTGAAAGGACAATCCAAACCTTGGAAGACATGCTTAGGGCATGTGTGATAGATTTTGGTGGAAATTGGGATGACCACCTACCTTTGATTGAATTCTCCTATAATAATAGTTATCATTCAAGCATTGAAGCTGCCCCGTTCGAAGCACTATACGGACGTAAGTGTAGAACTCCAGTATGTTGGGCAGAAATAGGAGAAAGTCAATTATCAGGTCCTGAAATAGTACAAGAAACTACCGACAAAATTACTCAAATCAAGGAAAGACTCAAGACGACTCGAGATCGACAGAAAAGTTATGCAGACAATAGGCGTAAGCCGTTAGAATTTCAAATCAGAGACAAGGTTCTCTTAAAAGCCGGTAAGAAAGGAAAGTTGAGTCCAAGATACGTAGGACCATTTCCAGTGATCCAACGTATAGGACCGGTCGGATATCGCTTACAACTACCAGAGGATCTAGCTGGAGTACATGATGTATTTCATGTATCCAATCTCAAGAAATGTCTATCTGAGGAATCCTTGGTAATACCTCTTCAAGATGTAAAAGTAAATGAAAAGTTGAAGTTCGTAGAAAAACCTCTTCAAATAGAAGACAGAAAGGTCAAGTTTCTCAAGCACAAAATACTAGTATTAGTCAAAGTCAAGTGGGATTAAAAAAGAGGACCCGAATATACTTGGGAGCTGGAATCAGAGATGAAGCGAAAGTATACTCACTTATTTCAGTAAATCTCGAGGACGAGATTTTAAATAAGGTGGGGAGGATGTAAGGACCTTCAAAATTTTCCCAAAACGACCCATAAGTAAGAACCCGGACCCCTGAAACCCTACTGCGCATGAAAAAAATCAAGAAATCCAAATTTCTGGTCTTCAGGCGGGCCGCGTAAAGGATGACCAGACCCTTACGCGGGCCGCGTCAACTTGAAGTTCAACCAGATAAGCATCCGGGCCACGTATCATCCACATGGCAACCCTACTTGTGACCCATCCGACCTACGCGTAGACTAGGTGGCCACGCGGGCCGCGTAAGGGATGAGCCAAAGCTCACGCGGGCCGCGTGAGACCCAATTTCCAGCTATAAATAGAGCGGGTCATGAGCAATTCACTGGTATCGACGAAACTTTCAAAATCAATCATATTCTGCTCGAATTTCACTTTCAAAATAGTGGGGTGCTGCTACGATACCGGGTATTAACTCGGTCGCTGCTACGATTCAATGTCCGATCGATTGAAACTATCCGATGAATGTTTAAGTGCTGCTCAAATTAGGGTTATACTTTGTCATTCGTCGTGAATTCGATGGATGTTTAAGTATTGCACTTTGTCATTCATCGTGAGGGTTTAATCTCGTGAGTTATCGTAAATGTTGTATTAGTTACTGACCTAGTTCGTGTGCATTGTTATTTAAATTAGGTTACAAGGCTAATCAATAGGCTAAACTCTACCCATATAAATCTGCAATGTGAGTCATTCTCTTTTATCAAAAGTATTTTACAATACTCCATTTTCAAATGTTATAATTACACGGATTAAGTCATGGTTATCTTGAATCACTGGCTAGTGGGGTATTGTGCACATTACTAATTTCTCACAGTTAGGCTAATAAATCCTAACCGTGATAATCGTCACTACTTGGGGAAAAGACCCAATAGTGGTATGACCATCGTCACCAGGTGACACGGCGCCAGATAAAAATAAGATAGAAGCCATTGTAATCGCTCTTATGCTGTAAATTATAACTATGTATCATTTTATCAAAATGAGTGACTCACCAGTATTTCCCCGCTGACAAAATATTTTTTTAAAACATGTTTCAGGAAACCTGCTGTAAATCAAGGAAAACGTGCTACAGAGCACTAACAAGCTTGAAGAGGTGGCTTAGTTAAAATGAATAAACATGTTTTATAAATCAGGGAATTTACTTATGAAATTCCTCTATTGTAAATTACGGGGTTTATCCCGCATTATGAAATAAAATAATCGGGTATTTTAAGTTTTAAAAAGATCCTGTTAAATCTTCCGCTGTCGCATCATTTAATAAATACCACGGGTTCCTGTCCCGCGGCTCCTGACCGAGTCAAACTGGGGCTGGGCCGTGACAGCCTCGATGCTTGTATGATAACTATTGTTATAGGAGAACTCGATTAAGGGTAAATGGTCGTCCCAATTTCCCCCAAAATCTATGACACATGCTCTAAGCATGTCTTCCAAGGTTTGGATCGTCCTTTCACTTTGTCCGTCTATTTGGGGATGGTAGGATGTACTTAAATTTAATCGTGTCCCCATGGCTACTTGGAAACTTGTCCAGAAATGTGAAGTGAAGCGACTATCCCTATCCGATACAATGGAGAGTGGGACTCCATGGAGTAATACTACTTCGTCTACATACAACTTTGCTAACCTTTCCATGCTAAAGGTTTCTTTCATGGGTAGAAAATGAGTTGATTTGGTTAATCGATCCACAATTACCCAAATCGCATCATTACCTTTTCTGGTCTTGGGTAACTTAGTAACAAAGTCCATTGTTATGAGCTCCCATTTCCATACAGGCATTTCTAATTGTTGTAGCAGACCTGAAGGTTTCTAGTGTTCTGCCTTAACTTGTGAACAAGTTAGGCACTTAGAAACATATCTGGCTATGTCTTTCTTCATTCCTATCCACCAGAAATTATTTCTTAAATCTAGGTGCATTTTATTATTACAAGGATGCATGGTATATCTAGATTTATGGGCCTCCTCTAAAATTTTATCTCTTAATTCTCCCTGCTTAGGTACCCAAATCCTTTTCTTGTGGAATCTCCAAATCCTATCAGCCCCTTGCTCTAGTTCCTTTATTCGTCCTTTCATTCCTTTAACATCGTCCTTGATGGCTGTTTCCTGTACATTCTTCAGTTGTTCCATTAAGTCCAATTGTAAACATAATCTAAGAGTACGAACTCGCTTTTGCTTTTCATGATACTTACGACTTAAGGCATCTGCAACTACGTTTGCTTTTCCTTCGTGATATTGAATATCACAGTCGTAGTCACTTAGAATTTCCATCCATCTTCTTTGCCTCATGTTTAATTTTTTTTGCTCAAATATGTATCTTAAACTCTTATGATCTGTATAGACTGTAAACTTACTTCCGTACAGATAATGTCTCCAAATCTTAAGGGCAAAAATTATAGCTCCTAACTCTAAATCATGAGACGTATAGTTTTTCTCGTGTTTTTTTCAATTGCCTTGAGGCATACGCAATTACCTTCTTGCGTTGCATCAGCGCACATCCTAATCCTAGTTTATAAGCATCACAATAAACTTCAAAATCTTCTGTCCCTTCGGGTAAGGCAAGAATTGGAGCGTTTGTTAACCTTTGCTTTAAAATCTTAAAAGCCTCTTCTTGTCAAGATCCTCATTCAAACTTCACTGCTTTACAGGTTAGCTTAGTTAATGGTACAGCTATTTTGGAAAAATGTAACACCCGTTCTTATAAATCAAGGTTTAACGTATATTTTGCGAAAATTATCATGTAATTAATGATTACATATACATCGGAAATACGGGTTTGTAAAAACTTTTACAATTTAAGTGATATACATAATGTGATCTAATTCGGCGTTTAGAATAACGACAAAACAACGTTGCGGAAGCTTTGTTTAACGTGTGTTCGGTTCTTGCTCGATGCTTAATCTTCATCCGGGACTCTCGACATTCACCTGTGATCAAAACCAACTTAAAGGTCAGTTTTGATAGTTAAATAACTAATACAACGGGGAAATTAGGAAAATCCAACATGGATATCTTAATCCCAAAACAAAGACTCATTTCTGACCTCCAACGTAACTTACGGTGGCACCATAAGTTACGGTGGCCTCTGTGTTTACAATTCTCCTATAGTACAACAGTAGGTACCCACCGTAACCTAATCATGTCCACCGTAACTTACGGTGGCACCGTAAGTTACGGTGGCCCCTGCATCATTCCTTCCCTTTTTGCCGTTTTTGACACGAAAACTTTCGTATCTTTCAATCCGCTTGTCCGTTTAACCTACCGTTTCTTCCTACATGTTTGTAATTTGATTCTCCATCATATGGAGTTAAAATCTAACATTTTATTTAACAAAATTTCAGACTTTTAAGTCTTCGGCTTATTACCCTTTTTACCAAATTTTGACCCGTTCGACTTTTATCAAACAAACAAGTTTGTTTGATCCTTAATTCTCATAAACCTATTAAATTCAATGATGTCGAACATATTTGGTTCCAATTACAGATTCATATACCTTCTTAAACCTATTCTCACTCGTATGCTTATTTTGACCCGTTAAGGGTATTTAAGCACATTTTAAGCACCAATTGCTTTCATTCGTTTCTAAATACATATGCCCACATTTCTTATCAGATGATCTCCCACCACAACTATATTTGTGGTGGATTCAATGTGGTGATTTATATATTCCAAATGTTACCCTTCAAATCGTTATTTTACGGCAAAGACTCTTTATAGAGTCATTTGACCAATATTTTACATCTTTCGCTTTTCATACTTATTCTAAGCATTGACTTGATTATAAAACTCGTTTTCAAGCGACTCCTAAGGGTTGTTTGCTTAATTTTACTTACAAGGACGTTTTGGTCACTTTTAACCCTTCTTTTACGACGAAGGGCTTGCTTAAGCCAAGCACGCCCAAAAATCTCATTTTTAACCAAATCTTGTTTTCAAAACACTATGTCTATAATTTAAATCCTTCGGTTTACCTTTTAAGGTAACCAAATGTCCCTTTTTACTTTGCCTAACTCTCATAGATCTCCAAGTTCTAAATGAGGAGTTGATCTATTATACATACCTGGCCTGGATCAACTTATTAACCCGGTCTTAATACTTTGCTTTATATTCGCTAATTAAGAACGATGCGAATATCAATTGGATATCTATTCCTGTAAACATATAACTCGACAAAAGAATCATTAGTCTATATAGTCAAAAGGTGTTGTCTATACCTTTTGACCCATTTGGCCGAATTGACCGTTTATCTTTGCGAGATGATATTTATTATCATCTCCTCTATATGACTCGTTCCGTTTAACACCGTACGGTCATTTTAACTTATAAACCGTTTATTACTTTCGACATAATATGACCGAATTATCGATTTACTTCTTTTTAACCATTATTACAGTTTCTTTCATCTTTGATTATCTTGTTCCGTTCGACTACACGACGGAACATCATATTTCAGTTGTTTAGATATCTCATTCGTAATTTATATGATGAGAAAATATTCCACAATTTAAGACTAGTGTAAGCTATACTTACCTTGCATCCCGAATACGTTTTTCCTTTATGCTTGACTCGTTCGACCCGCTTTCTCCCCAAGCTTCACCTAGCTTGTTAAGCGCAAACTATCATTCATTATTCACAAGGTTGTTAGATTAGTCACTCCAAATCATGACTTTCACACCTTATGATTCTTTGACTATTTTTCTCTTTAAACTCAAAAATAAATCATGGGTTTAATCCTTGTGTCAAGACGCACTTCTAATCAATTATAAACTGTAACACCTCGGAAATTTACGTCCAATAATGTATTGACACGTGTCATGGGCTTTGAATATGTGAAAACATACTTTAGAGGGACTAAAGTTGACAAACAGTTAAACTATGTGAATATAAGGGTCCAAAGTGTCAACAATGGATAAATAGGCTCTAAAATAACCCTACATGAGGTTTATAATCTTAAACGGATAAATCATGGATCATACGAAGCGGAAGATGTAAGAAAGTGAGGAATTACAAACTACAGGGGCTAAAAGTGTCAACATGTTGAAAGTATACCTCTGAGTGACCTTTTGGCAAACCCGAAGCTTTGTAATGATAAAATATACTCACTAGAATATGTGATAAAAATTTCATCAAGTTTCGTCATCGTATGAGAAAGATATGATCAAAACCGTACACGAAGGGTTAAATACGTTAACGTTGATTTCGTGACTTTTCGGGTAAGCGCAAAGTTGTTCAAGGACTTTACCATGATTATAAAAGTCCCAAGACTCTTAAAAGTAAGATTTTAGGGTCTAATGTGCAAGATAAATAGCCTAAAACACGTTACAAAGATCAGGGACTGAAGTGTAATTATCGAAAACTTGCTAAACTGGTCATTTGCTGGTACGCGGCCCGCGTGACCAGCCTCGCGGCCCGCCTACGGGTGCCCAGCGACAGATGCAGCGACCAGCTGCCAGTTATGTCTGTTTGTCGAGTTGTTTCCAGCTGTTTTCGATTCATGAACTCACCAATCGACTTACATGCATGCAAGGACACTTGGACTGATCATACAACATCTACAAACACCTGTATCATCCTCAAATCAGATCAAAATCTGCATAAAAGGGTCTTGAAGTAGTAAACTTTGAACACTTGCATTTTCTAAAAATCACAAGACAACTCCTGGAGCTCTCTGGACGACAAGGCAACCTCCTAGTGATCTCTAAGCTTATTTAGGACCATTGTAAGTGTTCATAACTCTTTCAAATTCGTTCTAGCTTAGTTTATCAACCGAAAGTCAAACCATCGTAATTTAAACTTGACTTTGAGATTAAACGAGATTGGCTCTGTCATTTCTCAAATTGAAAGTACCTACAAGTTGGTATTTATGTGGGTAACAAACCCCTAAAAGGGTATTTTCAGATTCTCACTCTAAGTATGTTAATTGTCGAGTCAAAGCTTTTCTTAAAAAGTCAACATAATGTGTTTTTACAAATTTAAGCATGATTAACAATGTAGGCTACATGCAACCTGTTTGATCATCAAAATAACTTTGTAATTAATATAAGAACATGTTTCAACATGATCAACTCGACAATTTTCAGTTTAAACCCGAATCGGAACCGAAAGTCGCATAAATTGACTTTTTCTTTGACTTTCAGTTCTGATCCGTTCATGCATGTTGAGATCTGCATTAGAGCATATTTTGGACCAATTTTCATATAAGTTTAACTCTCTGAGATTTTACAACTTGGTTCAATGCTTAACCGATTCACATGCATGTTTTCGATTTATGCTTAAAGTTGACTATTTTGCCCTTTTTACTATAAAACGTGATTTTTGAAAAAAGTGAAAGAGTAGAAACATTTGTTACTGAATTATAAACTTGCACCGAAAATTTGATATCAGTTTGAGGTCCAGAATAAGAGTTATGCTCAATATCGTAATTTGAAAGCTTTATGTTACTTAAATGGCGTAATTAGCATATAACCTATTTAAACCCACTTTTTGATACCAAAATTTTTACCCACTGATGTTATATAATATTTTGGGATTTTTAAAGATTTTTATTTAATTTTTGGCTGATCATATCATAGGCCTCTAAGTTTAATTCGGTAAATACCGAATTTGCCCTTTTAAGCCATAAAATGAGTTTTACAAATCCTTTTGACTCCAAACCTTTTTCTACTGATTTTATTTGTTAAATAAAATATTTTGAGCATTCTGGAAATATAAAAATATCACCTTTCTTTTAAAAACCCGGAAACGGCTCTAAATCGCCTTTTTAAGCGTTTTTAACGCATAATATGTACTATAACCATATTAAACATATAAGGTTGATACCTACTGATGTTCTTAGCATATTTTTATAAAATAACAGTAAGTACGAGTTTATAAACTCAGGTTTCAAATTTTGACATTTTAGCCCTTGTGAAATTACCAAAATACCCCTAAGGTGCATAGTTTGATTTTAAATGATAAGTTTCACATATGGGTCATACCCTACTGTTATAACATGTTAAATTAAGTATACTTACTGTATAAATCAGACCCGTAACTCAGATTTTCAAATAAACTCTTTTATAATCTTTTAAATGACCAAAATGCCCTTATGAGGCCTAACATGTGTTTAAATCCGTTTTGGGCATAATAGAAAATAACTTACTGATATTATGACATATTTAAAGCATATTATCTCAGGGAACTTGCATATGACTCTTACTGTTACCCGTAACGCTCTTTTCGCGTTCGGTTCAGTTTATGTAACTAGTTTGCATAAATTGACCGAGACGGGTCAAACATTATCATTTTTGTCTCAAAATCCAGAATGTATTTAGTATACCCATATTATACAAGTATTCAAACTTGTCGGGTCTAAACCACATTCTATCCGGTCTTCGCTCAATCGTGCGTTTGAACCGTATCGTCCTTTAAACTAGCCGGTCTAAGCTTAAGCTTAAATAAAGACCCGTTAGAAATCTAATAGGTTATTAAAAACCTTTGTTCCATAATAGAAGAACCAGTAAAAGCTATTTGTACTTGCTTGATGGTATACGGCTGAGATTGAATTTATATTTAGCTCAGGTAAATACTTTTAACTTATTTTCCCTATATGGGCTTGGGTTACGGTATATAGAATACCGCTTGATCGAGCATCAAATCTTACATCTCTGAATGGTTAATTGAATAATTTGGTCGGCTCGTTTAAACAGTCTTGTTCACTTAAAGCCTTTGGGGGGTTAATGACCATGTCCCGGATATCCTCGGCATTATCTTACGAGATGGCCACGACCTGAGCACGAGGTGTAGGCGTACACCTGTCAGTGTATAACTCTAATGTGGAGGGTCTATTGATCTTTAACCCGGGACGCACCGGGCTACTGAACGCACAAGTAACATGTAATACGTTCACAAGATTATATTACATAATTATCCCAAGTTATAAAATGTTTTGTGCCATGTGCATTCAAATCAATTTTTTTACCTTTTTAAAATGAGTCAGTTAAATTGTATTTACCAGTGTAAACTGACGTATTTTTCCAAAAAGATTAAAGTGCAGGTACTACTCGTACTAGGCTGGCGGTCTTCTAGAGCGTCCACAATAAGTCTCGCAAGCTTGGACGACAATAAAGCTGTTGAACAATATCTTATTTTATTTTGACCCGCCTGTGGATCCGTTTCAACTATCAGTGATATTTATTATTACACTTTATTAAAGTTGAAATGAATCTATCTTTGCTTCCGCTGTGCATTTATATATTGTGTTGTTTGTCTATGATGATACCAACTACGTCACGATACTCCCCACCGGGCCCACCGGTGACACGTGGAAAATAGGGGTGTGACATGTTGGTATCAGAGCCAACATTGAGTGAATTAAACACTAGCTTTTTGTGTTTAATCTCAATGACACGATAGCACATCCTTTGACCTTCTGAGTCTAGACTTAACATAGGAATACTCTCGTCCCTATTCGGAAGATTATTACCTTCAATTATATTTTAATATGTCGCCAAGCAAGAAGCTGTAATGGAAATTCTCCCCATTTGAAGCCTAGGAAAGACCAAGCTTCGTGTTGCGACTAGGATTAATGTACGACCAAGGAGAGGACATTCAGAACTAAAATGAAAGAAGAGACTCCTTTTACTGAAGATCGTTTCCTTAAAAGTCTTTATAACGATATTTATCTTTTGGTCCCTTTGAGGACAACATCATTTCTTTTAAGTCCCTTTTAGGGCAATTCTATACCTCTTTTAAAACCATTGGGATGTTTTATCTAAATTTCAATTATATCATTATATATGAATATAATATATATATAATAAATTAAAATAATATTTCTGTTATAAGATCTACCATTATAATAAAATGGCAAAATCTAAAAAGGACAAGACCTAGCCTCGTGTCATTATTGAGATCCGGCCAAGACGGCAGATCCTCAACTTAGGTTCAGATCCTTATTACATCCCGAGTTAGGATTGTTCTGCATTAATTATTAAAAAGGAATCTTAAGGGTAAACCTAGCCTATATGACGAGGCCAAGATGGTAGGACCTATTTAAGAGATTCAAATCCTTGTTAACATCCGTAATATGTTAACACTCCTGGCAAAACGTGGTTCGATAAAATCACGTAAGTCATCCCTAGAATGGGATATTCCAATCCTTCCTTATTAAAATAATCATCCCTTAAGAATGAAGTGCCACGGGCTATAATACACTGTCCGATTGCGACATCGACAGTTGTGATCTTTTGAGATTCCTCGTCCTAAGGGGGTGAGCTATGCTCAAAGCCCTCTAGACGATAATCTGATCGTCATGTCATTATTATGACCACTGAACGACAGTTGATTAAAGTAATGGCACTGATCATGTCGTCATGTCATTACTGTGACCGCTGAATGTGTCATCAGTGCAATAACTATATGTCTTAACATCTTACGAGATGTTAATTGATAGGCCCACGGGCCAGAAATTTTAATAAAGACAGTGGTAGCCTACAACTCCCTGTCAAGAAAAGGTAATGAACTTTGATTCAAGCCTTAATACCTCGATTTTGTAACATCCTGGTTTATAAATTAAATCTGTCCATGTGACTAGGTTGTCAAGCTATTATTAAATTATAACTAGGGATATACTGCCTACGGGCTATACTCATTGTCATATAAGACAAAAGACAGTCGTAGCCTACAACTCCTGTCAAGAAAAGGCAAGAAAACGTTCAAGCCTAAATACCTTAATTCTTCAAAATCAAGGTTGATAATATAAAGTTATCCCTGTGACTTGGTCTTTTGTGCCATAATTATATTTTTTTTAATTTAGGAAAATTATAATGAAAATCCTGAATAAAATAGATATCATCATTTTCCTGCCAGAATAATATTAAAGGGAAATCTTAAAAGGTTTGACCTAGCTTGAATGTCATTGAAGACCTAGCTAAAACGGTAAAACCTGTTTAAAAGAGATCCAGATCCCTATTAAACACTTGAAAACGTGTTAACACTCCCGACAACAGTGATACGATAAAAATCACGATTGTCTTCTTTATATTAGGAGCTTCCAAACCCTTTATTTGGCCTATATAATCAATAGGAATCATGGCTAATAAGCGTCGAACATGATGTACACATCTAAACATCCACCTAGGATGTATACCTACGGGCAAAGATGCATACATGAAAAAGATAGTTTTATTCCATAACTTCTTTTCAAAACAATGAATTATGAAATTTTCCGATCCAAAGGAATCATTGATTATGTTTTAAAATTTCCCTAGTGACAAGGCATCTGTGCCGTCGAAAAGTCCTTTGGAACAAGCCGTTGTGCTATATAAGATGTCAGTATGGCGTTGACAGTCATGACTTATGTCCCCTGTCTAGTAAATATGAAGGATTATATTCCGCTTAAATGCCAAAGATGGTTTATTTAAAAACATAGGCAAAACATAATCAAATAAATTAAATACTATCTGTTGGCCCATATAGTTTATTCTCACCATGGCTACTTAATTATCAAGTTCGACAATTCGCTATATATTTAAACCAATTTATTACTACTTGGTTTGTAGCCTTCAAAGCTTCACCATGGCTGACTCCTCTGAAGCTTACAATCGTCTAGTTGATCAGAATGATGATGCAGGACTGAACTTAACAAGCACCGAGTTGCAGGCTATGATAGATACAGCCGTAAACAACGCTGTGAACCGTGTGTTGAAGGATCATAAGCGAAAGTGCGATGATACCTCAAATAAAGGTCGTAAAAAGAGTAAGACCGGTTCAAACCATAACCCGTCTAAGCCAAAGGAGGCAAAGCCCAAATGCAATAACTGTAGGAAGCAACATGCTGGAAAATGCACAATCGACCCACATGCTAAATTATGTGGAATTTGCAAAACTAAGGGTCACAAGACTTTGGATTGCAAGAAATTGGAAGATGCAAAATGTTGCAGTTGTGGCGAAAAAGGCCACATCAGTACCAATTGCTTTAAGGCTGTCAAGGAAGGAGCAGCTAAGTCTGGCAAGGATTTAAAGGACAACCAGCAGGCGGGTGAAAAACCCAGATGCAAAATCTGCAAGAAACAGCACTTCGGGAAGTGCAGGTATGGATCGAACTCGCATACACAGACGAGAACTGTTGCATGTGGGATATGTAAGTCCAAGGGGCATAAGACCTTGGACTGCAAGAAGATGGAAGACGCAACCTGCTATGGTTGCAATGTAAGAGGGCACATTAAGACCAACTGCCCTAAATATGCTAAAAAGCTTGAGAAAGTTAAAAAGATCAAAGCTGGAAGCTCTCAAATGGGTGCTCAAGAGACTGTTCAGGATAACAATGTCACAACAGGTACTTCCTCTATCAATAACGCTCATGCTAGAGTATTAATTGATTCAGGTTCGGATAAGTCTCTCGTAGACAATAGATATTGAAAATCATTAAATCTACTTGTTAAAACTCTAAGCGTTAAGTATGAAGTATAATTGGCCGATAGTACCTCAGAAACTGCTTCAGCAATATTAGATGGATGTTTTATGTCCATTAGGAATCATTTTTCCAATGTCCTATTTTTCGTTAAAATATAAGGACACAATATAGGTATAAAATCGATTGGTTGTCTGAAGAATCAAGCCCATATTGTGGGTGATAAGAAGAAATTAATTATCAAGACTCCTTATGAGACAACCCTCATAATTACATGCATCCGTACGATTAATAAATATTAAACATAAAAAAATGGTGGAATTGGCCGTCCCCGGAATCGAACCTGGGTCTAGGCCGCACCCTTTCGCGCGCCTAGCCAACCGAGCTAGGTGCCTAGTTTGTGAAATCTCCATTTTGATTAAATATAAGCACATATACAATCAAATAAACACTCCTTAGGAATGTTCATATGGTTTAATAATACCATGATCGATGTATGATAAGTCGTCAGGATGATGACTAGCTGGGAAATGCACTTAATTAATTATTAAATTGGTATTTAATACCAAAAGAATTGAGTATGGAAAACTCAGAAGAGACAACAGTCGCGATGCTAAAGGATGCGATCAATGTTAATAGTGCATCAAGTGTGAACCTCACATGTTAACGGAGTTAATCTCCAAAACTATAATTGTCACTGCTGAGAAGGGCTATGAGAAAAGCCATGAAGAGCCAAACGCTGCTCACTCTAAAACACATGACACTGCTCATGAGAAGAGCTTTATTCATATTCCATATGCGAAGAATAACCCAAATAAAATCATATGTGGCAAGGAGCCCATTCTTTTTAGGATGTACTTAAAAAGTACTTCGTCTCTTGGAAGTCAAGAGACTTCAATGATTAAAAAGGGGCCTTTGATTGCAAGGAATTGTTGAGAGAAGTAGAAACCATTAGGTATATCAGTGGTTATGCTGGAAAGCACACGGTAAGGGGTGCGTCACAATCATTCGGTGGTAATACCCTTGATTAGTGAGGACTCTAATGGAGTCCACAAGAAAGATCCCCTTATACAGTATGGGATGGTCCAAATTTTAAGGACCTTATTAGAAAACCTATTATACGCGTCACGGAATAGGAAAAGATTGAGTAATAATTTTCCGACTCCCCCATAAGATTTATAAACTATCGGCAGTGTGCTGCAGACCTTGGTTCATTGATAGAAATAGTGCCCTTATTCGGTTAACCTAGAATTTAAGCATAATGCACTATATATATCTTATGATTTAGCATCGGCAATAAGATGGCACATTAAGATTTCAAAGCCTGCTTATCATGAATCCATTATGGATCCACCTCAACTACTCACGTTTTATAGATTAAGAAATAACCAGTCAAGGTCAAAACTGCCCTACAAATGGTCAAAGATCTTATAGCTAAGTTTAAAAGGTTTAAGAATAGAGGCGTTTAGCCCTCCTGATGAATGACTAGAGGCAGTTCACATTAATAATAACACTAGATAAATCCTTTATTGTGATTTATTGCTAAGAGTTATGTTTGGGTTCAGATACCGCTAAGTCTCTCATAAAACCATAAGCTTAGCAAACTTTTAGAAATCTTTCCCGTAAAAACCTCAGATATTAAGTATAAGGTAAAACTTACAAGTAAAATCATGAGAACCCTTTTTCTTCTGTTCCTATCAGAAACCTCCAACCATAGGAATTATAGAAGTAACCTCTCTCTAGAAGAAGTGCGTCAGCATGTAGTTAATACCTCCTTGATCTCTATCGATTGCGAAAACCAGACAGTATGATAAAGCGCCATACGAGGATTGAGGTATCTTAATGAGTTCCATAGATTGCTTCCATGCCTGATCAGTATGGAAGTTTAATGCATGGAACCGCAAGGATATTCTAATAGTCATATGGTACTAAAGTCAACCAATGGTATTCAAGGAAGATATCCAGAATGGAATTGGTCAAAGTAAATGTTCCCGATTAAGGAATCCATGGACTTGTGACATAAATGTGTCACTTATCTGACATAGAATATGACAGATGAACTGGAGCCTGAGATTTGGAAAATCTCTGTAACCTCATTGTATCTTGATTATCTTTTCCTAAGATTACCCTGTTTACCTCCTGAGAGGCAGGTAGAATTAAGATTTATATCCCATTTAGGGTTGTATTTTTAAGAAATCTCCAAGACGGCTAGTGCCATTATTGGAAGAATCAAAACCCAATTAAATAAGTTTTGAAAATAAAGAATTCATATAGCCTAACCCTAAATTCTAAGAATTCGGTATTGTTAATTAAGAAAGACGGTTCATCTTGCTTATGCATTGAATACCGCAACCCAAATTAGGCAACAATTAAGAATTTTTCATTAGCTACCCAGGATCGTCGATTTGTTCCACTAACTGTGAGGATTAACTATCCCTTAAGATTTGTTTTAAGTAATGGTTGGAATAACCATTTCACATTGAGATGAGCTTTTCTATAATAGTTGATGTATAAGTATCAAGGCTGCTCCTTTGGAGACCTTGCTTAGATGGAATGTTGAATATCTATTGATGAGTAGAAGATCGGTACGTCCAATCAGCAGGATCTGGAAGTTGCCTTGGAAACAACGAATAGGATCATACAAATCCGTGATCATCTGTAAATTGTCAGTTTTGGCAGAAAATCAAAGATTAATGAGAATAGCAACCCTCATAAGTCCTTGATTAAGGAATAAGGTTCAACAAAGAAATCACCCTGGAAGGGTGTGCCAATTTGCTAATTATCAGACCAGTTAAGCTCTGGATATATAAAATCATTTGAAGAATCGAATGTATCAAAGATCAAATAGCTTATGAGCTAAAACCTATTTAAGGAGCTTGACGGAGTACGCAATGTATTACACACTAAGGATTTAAGGATGTGTTTCGCCAATAAGTCAAGAAGCTTTATCACATATTGATACATAGATTTATGATATGATGAGCAACCTATATCGATTAAGGATCGACAGGTTAAAAAGCTCCAAAAGGATACATGTACCAAATATAAAGGTCACTTTGGGAGCTTGGAGAGATTCCAGATATGTTATAGAAGTTGAGTCCATTATACGACCAAAAGTACTTCCAGCATCTTAGCAAATCTCGAGGTCGAGATTTCTTTTAAGGGGGTGAGGATGTAACACCTCGAAAATTTACGTCCAATAATGTATTGACACGTGTCATGGGCTTTGAATATGTGAAAACATACTTTAGAGGGACTAAAGTTGACAAACAGTGAAACTATGTGAATATAAGGGTCCAAAGTGTCAACAATGGATAAATAGGCTCTAAAATAACCCTACATGAGGTTTATAATCTTAAACGGATAAATCATGGATCATACGAAGCGGAAGATGTAAGAAAGTGAGGAATTACAAACTACAGGGGTAAAAGTGCCAACATGTTGAAAGTATACCTCAGAGTGACCTTTTGGCAAACCCGAAGCTTTGTAATGATAAAATATACTCACTAGAATATGTGATAAAAATTTCATCAAGTTTCTTCATCGTATGAGAAAGATATGATCAAAACCGTACACGAAGGGTTAAATACGTTAACGTTGATTTCGTGACTTTTCGGGTAAGCGCAAAGTTGTTCAAGGACTTTACCATGATTATAAAAGTCCCAAGACTCTTAAAAGTAAGATTTTAGGGTCTAATGTGCAAAATAAATAGCCTAAAACATGTTACAAAGATCAGGGACTGAAGTGTAATTGTCGAAAACTTACTAAACTGGTCATCTGCTGGTACGCGGCCCGCCTACGGGTGCCCAGCGACAGATGCAGCGACCGGCTGCCAGTTATGTCTGTTTGTCGAGTTGTTTCCAGCTGTTTTCGATTCCTGAACTCACCAATCGACTTACATGCATGCAAGGACACTTGGACTGATCATACAACATCTACAAACACCTGTATCATCCTCAAATCAGATCAAAATCTGCATAAAAGGGTCTTGAAGTAGTAAACTTTGAACACTTGCATTTTCTAAAAATCACAAGACAACTCCTGGAGCTCTCTGGACGACAAGGCAACCTCCTAGTGATCTCTAAGCTTATTTAGGACCATTGTAAGTGTTCATAACTCTTTCAAATTCGTTCTAGCTTAGTTTATCAACCGAAAGTCAAACCATCGTAATTTAAACTTGACTTTGAGATTAAACGAGATTGGCTCTGTCATTTCTCAAATTGAAAGTACCTACAAGTTGGTATTTATGTGGGTAACAAACCCCTAAAAGGGTATTTTCAGATTCTCACTCTAAGTATGTTAATTGTCGAGTCAAAGCTTTTCTTAAAAAGTCAACAGAATGTGTTTTTACAAATTTAAGCATGATTAACAATGTAGGCTACATGCAACCTGTTTGATCATCAAAATAACTTTGTAATTAATATAAGAACATGTTTCAACATGATCAACTCGACAATTTTCAGTTTAAACCCGAATCGGAACCGAAAGTCGCATAAATTGACTTTTTCTTTGACTTTCAGTTCTGATCCGTTCATGCATGTTGAGATCTGCATTAGAGCATATTTTGGACCAATTTTCATATAAGTTTAACTCTCTGAGATTTTACAACTTGGTTCAATGCTTAACCGATTCACATGCATGTTTTCGATTTATGCTTAAAGTTGACTATTTTGCCCTTTTTACTATAAAACGTGATTTTTGAAAAAAGTGAAAGAGTAGAAACATTTGTTACTGAATTATAAACTTGCACCGAAAATTTGATATCAGTTTGAGGTCCAGAATAAGAGTTATGCTCAATATCGTAATTTGAAAGCTTTATGTTACTTAAATGGCGTAATTAGCATATAACCTATTTAAACCCACTTTTTGATACCAAAATTTTTACCCACTGATGTTATATAATATTTTGGGATTTTTAAAGATTTTTATTTAATTTTTGGCTGATCATATCATAGGCCTCTAAGTTTAATTCGGTAAATACCGAATTTGCCCTTTTAAGCCATAAAATGAGTTTTACAAATCCTTTTGACTCCAAACCTTTTTCTACTGATTTTATTTGTTAAATAAAATATTTTGAGCATTCTGGAAATATAAAAATATCACCTTTCTTTTAAAAACCCGGAAACGGCTCTAAATCGCCTTTTTAAGCGTTTTTAACGCATAATATGTACTATAACCATATTAAACATATAAGGTTGATACCTACTGATGTTCTTAGCATATTTTTATAAAATAACAGTAAGTACGAGTTTATAAACTCAGGTTTCAAATTTTGACATTTTAGCCCTTGTGAAATTACCAAAATACCCCTAAGGTTCATAGTTTGGTTTTAAATGATAAGTTTCACATATGGGTCATACCCTACTGTTATAACATGTTAAATTAAGTATAATTACTGTATAAATCAGACCCGTAACTCAGATTTTCAAATAAACTCTTTTATAATCTTTTAAATGACCAAAATGCCCTTATGAGGCCTAACATGTGTTTAAATCCGTTTTGGGCATAATAGAAAATAACTTACTGATATTATGACATATTTAAAGCATATTATCTCAGGGAACTTGCATATGACTCTTACGGTTACCCGTAACGCTCTTTTCGCGTTCGGTTCGGTTTATGTAACTAGTTTGCATAAATTGACCGAGACGGGTCAAACATTATCATTTTTGTCTCAAAATCCAGAATGTATTTAGTATACCCATATTATACAAGTATTCAAACTTGTCGGGTCTAAATCACATTCTATCCGGTCTTCGCTTAATCGTGCGTTTGAACCGTATCGTCCTTTAAACTAGCCGGTCTAAGCTTAAGCTTAAATAAAGACCCGTTAGAAATCTAATAGGTTATTAAAAACCTTTGTTCCAGAATAGAAGAACCAATAAAAGCTATCTGTACTTGCTTGATGGTATACGGCTGAGATTGAATTTATATTTAGCTCAGGTAAATACTTTTAACTTATTTTCCCTATACGGGCTTGGGTTACGGTATATAGAATACCGCTTGATCGAGCATCAAATCTTACATCTCTGAATGGTTAATTGAATAATTTGGTCGGCTCGTTTAAACAGTCTTGTTCACTTAAAGCCTTTGGGGGGTTAATGACCATGTCCCGGATATCCTCGGCATTATCTTACGAGATGGCCACGACCTGAGCACGAGGTGTAGGCGTACACCTGTCAGTGTATAACTCTAATGTGGAGGGTCTATTGATCTTTAACCCGGGACGCACCGGGCTACTGAACGCACAAGTAACATGTAATACGTTCACAAGATTATATTACATAATTATCCCAAGTTATAAAATGTTTTGTGCCATGTGCATTCAAATCAATATTTTTACCTTTTTAAAATGAGTCAGTTAAATTGTATTTACCAGTGCAAACTGACGTATTTTTCCAAAAAGATTAAAGTGCAGGTACTACTCGTACTAGGCTGGCGGTCTTCTAGAGCGTCCACAATAAGTCTCGCAAGCTTGGACGACAACAAAGCTGTTGAACAATATCTTATTTTATTTTGATCCGCCTGTGGATCCGTTTCAACTATCAGTGATATTTATTATTACACTTTATTAAAGTTGAAATGAATCTATCTTTGCTTCCGCTGTGCATTTATATATTGTGTTGTTTGTCTATGATGATACCAACTACGTCACGATACTCCCCACCGGGCCCACCGGTGACACGTGGAAAATAGGGGTGTGACATAAACTCTTAACAAAATCCCTATTTTGTTCAAGTAGTCATTCATACGAGTTAGTATGGCGTTTATAAACACCAATACTACGTTAATTTCATCAAATCAACTAAACCCATTTCATAGCAATTATGATCTTGTGCACAAATTCATGGTTTAATCGAACACCTTCTAATTGTTATCATGCATGTTGATTCTAAGCATAGTTATATCATCAAAATCATCATAACATCAAAACCCACTTATCTAAGTGTGTTAATTTACCAAATTCATCAATCTATAGCATGTTATGTATGATTTTCACTTAGGGTTTCGTTCCTAAGCAAGTATACATCACTAATCTAGCCATAGCTTCTATAATCCATGCCTAATTCGCGATTAGGATGATTATCATCTTTTTTTACAACTTCATGAATGTTAGAAATTCGACATACCTTAGGATCCCCCTGACTTGGTGATCACGGATATGTGCTTGAACTTCGATTTGGGTTTGATTTGCCCTTTCAAATTTCTTGATTTGTGCTTGTTAGGGTTTTGAGCTCAAGATGTTCTTGGCTCTGTGGATATATCGACCAGAACACACACTTTAAGTGTGTGTTTTGGTGTTTAACTTTTTTTTTAATAAAACAACTTTCCCACTTGGCAATATTGGTCCCTCATGTTTCCTTTTGATTAAATGAAGCTATAACTCACCATTAGTCACTTAATCACATGCTACTAACTAGGTTAATTAATCCTTGTTACTTTAGCGGGTTCGGGAAGTCATAACCCGTTATGTTTTTAAGTCCCGTTAATTCAGACTTCTTATAAACCTTATTTGCTTAAAAACATTTATTAACGGTTTATTAAATATTAGGTTTATTTATTTAAATCCTAATATTTACCGGGTTACTTTCACCACTAACGGTATTTTACCCGCTCTTTTGTATTAACAGGGTTTAATTACCAAACCCGTTTTCGGGGTGTTACAAGTCTACCCCCCTTAAAGAGGTTTCGTCCTCGAAACCCTTTTCTTACATAATTCATTGAGTTTAACTCAATGCATCTGTTCCGAGAATCTTTAAAACATTACTTATACTTTAACCAATTATTAGTATTACCAGAGAAGTATGGTGATATCTTTTTGGTTAATAATCATCTACGTATTATATACGGCATAAGGTAACTTGAAATAACGTAATCTCGTTATTTCCACTAGTTTAATTAACTTAGCGATATCCATCACTTTCGTATACTATCGAATTCTTTATGAATCCGTTACTTTGACCCGTTTAAAGGTCTTTAGTGAAATCTTTCACTTTTAGCAACAAATTCTTTTATTTTCAAATTTATTTATTCGGTTCAATTATACCGAATCTACCACTTGCAAGCAAACCAAATTTCCTGATTTGAATTGCTGACCTTAACCGGTCTCACTAACTAGACTTATTGGTCCAGTTACTTTTACCACTCGCCTGGTTATAACGTGATTCTACCTCACATTGCATTTCTTAACCGTGATCGTGTCACATTATGTTTAATTCATATCAACCTTTCATTTTCGAAAACATCACTTTTTCGAATATATCGTCTTGCGCCTATTAGTGTCAAGACTTGTATCCTTCATGCTTACTATTTAAATTCCTATCAGAATTTCTATTTGTAAAAACATTATTTCTTACTAAAACCGAAGTTTTAGTTTAGAATGTTCTCTTTATCTTTTGTCAATTATCCGTACCAGGATATTGACAATCCATAATTTATTCTTTTACAGTCTTAGTTTCATGCGGGGATTCTCTACTGGTTCCCTTGCTTGTCTAAGTAACCCTCAGATTCTTTCACTTAGCCTCATAGGCTATTTCTTTAGGCTTTTGCCTCTTTAGGGCGTTGCCTTTATGTCCCTTTTTCCTTTTATTCATGACCCGTGGGTCAGTTTGGTCCCGTAGACCTTTACACTGTTTATATCCCGAAGGTTATAATTATCCCGTAGTTCGTCCCTTTTATGTTTGAAAATTTATTTATTCTCACATCAAAAGTTCGTTCACTCCGACTGTGATTCGTGTCTGCAATCATTTCATATTCAATTCCGACCCATTACATGGGTTCATTAACATCTCGCGCTTTCCTTTATTCGGTTTGCGCCCATATTTGTATTCAATCTCGTCCCATTACCGGGCTCATTATCCTTTCCAATGTTACGTTTTATCTAACCCGTTTAACTTGTTCGTGTGAAAATTCGTCACTTATGAATGTCAAACTTCAATATTTGTTCGACCGTTCAACTTTAGAATAGATGGACATGATTTATCAAAACTTCTATTTACTTTATCTTGTCGTCTTTTGGTCATGACTCAAAATTCAAGTCTTTTAACTTTCCATCCGAGTTCCCGTTTCTCGGTCTACGCATGTTTTTAAACCCTTACCCACCACCCGGGTGTTTTACCGAATTCGTTATTATTGCAACCCTTACGGTATGCATTATGACTTCGTTTCGCTTTTATATTCCTACTTTGTTCTCAAGTTTGGCGTTTTACAAAATCGACCCGTTTAGAGACATATTCGCACTTTCCGGGTTTGAGTGTAAGTACACTCCCTCCCAATGCATATCTTGATCATTCTACGTGTTTATATTCTTCGGGTTCGAGTGTAAGTACACCCCCTCCCAATACGTACCTTAATTATTTTGCATGTTTCTTTGTCCCTTCCTTCGGGCTTATCATCCTAATGTAATACGCTTCCGTCACCCGGCTGTGCGTTTACATTATTATCAAATATTTTGCTCATTTAATTTATTTGGGTACTTTTTAATTTAGTCCCATTCACTCCACCCTTACTACATCGGATGTAAATGTGTCCGCTATAAGAAACTCGTGGTATCATATGCCACTACTTACTTGGCCAGAGTAAGCGATTAACACATGACATACACGACCTTTTTATAGTTTTCACATCACGCCCTATGCAAGTAACGCCTCTATTTAGTTTTCTTGGAAATGATATCCTGGATATGTATTTCTATTTAGGTTTTTTTCCAAGTTTCTAAGTCACCTATGCAACAATCATTCTCTACTTGTTTATTGCATTTTACTATTTATGCAATAATTCAAAACGTGCACCTGATAATGCTAGCTCTAACAGGCTCCCCTTGCCATTAGCTATTCGCAATCGTTGCGCGACTTAGGTCCTTGGTGATCGTGCTCTAATTGTCATACTTTGGACCGTTCTTCTGTCAAATCAATGTCTTGTTAGACTCCCACTATCTTTGGATGCGAGTGTCCTTCAACTAAAACATTTACAAGAGTTAATAATATCAATTTCAATAATCGCCCGTATTATAATACAAGGCTTTTTCTATTATATGCGTCAACGCGCGTATTTTCGTCAACTATATTAATCATTTTAAATTAGGGTAACGTGTATTACACGATAACCCTATGTGTTGTTCACAACACTTTAATCATACTAGACTATTATCATACTTGTACTTACCGGATTTGCGATCAAGCCTTGAACCGAACACCAATCTTTATTAAGAGCATAAGGTTTAAGTCCAAGCATAGTTTTCCCACCATACTTGAATCTCTTAAACCAAGGCTCTGATACCAACTTGTAACACCCGTTCTTATAAATCAAGGTTTAACGTATATTTTGCGAAAATAATCATGTAATTAATGATTACATATACATCGGAAATACGGGTTTGTTAAAAACTTTTACAATTTAAGTGATATACATAATGTGATCTAATTCGCCGTTTAGAATAACGACAAAACAACGTTGCGGAAGCTTTGTTTAACGTGTGTTCGGTTCTTGCTCGATGCTTAATCTTCATCCGGGACTCTCAACATTCACCTGTGATCAAAACCAACTTAAAGGTCAGTTTTGATAGTTAAATAACTAATACAACGGGGAAATTAGGAAAATCCAACATGGATATCTTAATCCCAAAACAAAGACTCATTTCTGACCTCCACCGTAACTTTCGGTGGCACCGTAAGTTACGGTGGCCTCTGTGTTTACAATTCTCCTACCGTACAACAGTAGGTACCCACCGTAACCTAATCATGTCCACCGTAACTTACGGTGGCACCATAAGTTACGGTGGCCCCTGCATCATTCCTTCCCTTTTTGCCGTTTTTGACACGAAAACTTTCGTATCTTTCAATCCGCTTGTCCGTTTAACCTACCGTTTCTTCCTACGTGTTTGTAATTTGATTTTCCATCATATGGAGTTAAAATCTAACATTTGATTTAACAAAATTTCAGACTTTTAAGTCTTCGGCTTATTACCCTTTTTACCAAATTTTGACCCGTTCGACTTTTATCAAACAAACAAGTTTGTTTGATCCTTAATTCTCATAAACCTATTAAATTCAATGATGTCAAACATATTTGGTTCCAATTACAGATTCATATACCTTCTTAAACCTATTCTCACTCGTATGCTTATTTTGACCCGTTAAGGGTATTTAAGCACATTTTAAGCACCAATTGCTTTCATTCGTTTCTAAATACATATGCCCACATTTCTTATCAGATGATCTCCCACCACAACTATATTTGTGGTGGATTCAATGTGGTGATTTATATATTCCAAATGTTACCCTTCAAATCGTTATTTTACGGCAAAGACTCTTTATAGAGTCATTTGACCAATATTTTACATCTTTCGCTTTTCATACTTATTCTAAGCATTGACTTGATTATAAAACTCGTTTTCAAGCGACTCCTAAGGGTTGTTTGCTTAATTTTACTTACAAGGGCGTTTTGGTCACTTTTAACCCTTCTTTTACGACGAAGGGCTTGCTTAAGCCAAGCACGCCCAAAAATCTCATTTTTAACCAAATCTTGTTTTCAAAACACTCTGTCTATAATTTAAATCCTTCGGTTTACCTTTTAAGGTAACCGAATGTCCCTTTTTACTTTGCCTAACTCTCATAGATCTCCAAGTTCTAAATGAGGAGTTGATCTATCATACATACCTGGCCCGGATCAACTTATTAACCCGGTCTTAATACTTTGCTTTATATTCGCTAATTAAGAACGATGCGAATATCAATTGGATATCTATTCCTGTAAACATATAACTCGACAAAAGAATCATTAGTCTATATAGTCAAAAGGTGTTGTCTATACCTTTTGACCCATTTGGCCGAATTGACCGTTTATCTTTGCGAGATGATATTTATTATCATCTCCTCTACATGACTCGTTTCGTTTAACACCGTACGGTCATTTTAACTTATAAACCGTTTATTACTTTCGACATAATATGACCGAATTATCGATTTACTTCTTTTTAACCATTATTACAGTTTCTTTCATCTTTGATTATCTTGTTCCGTTCGACTACACGATGGAACATCATATTTTAGTTGTTTAGATATCTCATTCGTAATTTATATGATGAGAAAATATTCCACAAATTAAGACTAGTGTAAGCTATACTTACCTTGCATCCCGAATACGTTTTTCCTTTATGCTTGACTCGTTCGACCCGCTTTCTCCCCAAGCTTCACCTAGCTTGTTAAGCGCCAACTATCATTCATTATTCACAAGGTTGTTAGATTAGTCACTCCAAATCATGACTTTCACACCTTATGATTCTTTGACTATTTTTCTCTTTAAACTCAAAAATAAATCATGGGTTTAATCCTTGTGTCAAGACGCACTTCTAATCAATTATAAACTCTTAACAAAATCCCTATTTTGTTCAAGTATTCATTCATACGAGTTAGTATGGCGTTTATAAACACCAATACTACATTAATTTCATCAAATCAACTAAACCCATTTCATAGCAATTATGATCTTGTGCACAAATTCATGGTTTAATCGAACACCTTCTAATTGTTATCATGCATGTTGATTCTAAGCATAGTTATATCATCAAAATCATCATAACATCAAAACCCACTTATCTAAGTGTGTTAATTTACCAAATTCATCAATCTATAGCATGTTATGTATGATTTTCACTTAGGATTTCGTTCCTAAGCAAGTATACATCACTAATCTAGCCATAGCTTCTATAATCCATGCCTAATTCATGATTAGGATGATTATCTTCTTTTTTTACAACTTCATGAATGTTAGAAATTCGACATACCTTAGGATCCCCTTGACTTGGTGATCACGAATATGTGCTTGAACTTCGATTTGGGTTTGATTTGCCCTTTCAAATTTCTTGATTTGTGCTTGTTAGGGTTTTGAGCTCAAGATGTTCTTGGCTCTGTGGATATATCGACCAGAACACACACTTTAAGTGTGTGTTTTGGTGTTTAAATTTTGTTTTAATAAAACAACTTTCCCACTTGGCAATATTGGTCCCTCATGTTTCCTTTTGATTAAATGAAGCTACAACTCACCATTAGTCACTTAATCACATGCTACTAACTAGGTTAATTATTCCTTGTTACTTTAGCGGGTTCGGGAAGTCATAACCCGTTATGTTTTTAAGTCCCGTTAATTCAGACTTCTTATAAACCTTATTTGCTTAAAAACATTTATTAACGTTTTATTAAATATTAGGTTTATTTATTTAAATCCTAATATTTACCGGGTTACTTTCACCACTAACGGTATTTTACCCGCTCTTTTGTATTAACGGGGTTTAATTACCAAACCCGTTTTCGGGGTGTTACAAAAAATCCTTAATAAACCGTCTATAGTATCCGGCTAATCCTAGAAAACTTCTGACTTCCATAGCTGATTGCGGGACCTTCCACTTGGTGATTGCTTCTATTTTGGAGGGATCTACGTGAATACCTTCGTGATTCACCATGTGTCCTAAAATTGTACCTCTTGTAGCCAAAATTCACACTTCGAGAATTTGGCATAAAGCTTCTCTTTTCTTAACAAAGTTAAGTGTGCTCGCAGGTGCTCACAATGCTCGTCCTGACTTTTGGAATAAATAAGTATATCGTCGATAAATACAATTACAATTTTATCCAAATACGGTTTACAGATCCTATTCATCATATCCATAAATGCTGCAGGAGCATTTGTTAATCTTAAGGGCATGACTGTAAACTCGTAATGACCATACCTAGTTCTAAAGGCAGTTTTAGGTATGTCTTCTTCTTGTACTTTCAACTGATGGTATCCGGAGCGTAAATCTATATTAGAAAAATATCTAGCTCCCTAAAGTTGATCGAAAAGATCATCAATCCTAGGTAATGGGTATCAATTCTTAATTGTAACCTTATTCAACTCCCTATAATCGATACACATTCGCATCGACCCATCTTTCTTTTTTACAAACAACACTGGAGCTCCCCAAGGGGATGAACTATGTTGTATAAATCCTTTGCTTAATAATTCATCTAACTGCTTTTTCAATTCTAGCATTTCAGTGGGTGCTAACCGATAAGGTGCCTTGGCTATCGGTGTAGTTCCAGGAATTAGATGAATTCTAAATTCTACTTCCCTATCGGGTGGTAATCCAGGTAGTTCTTCTGGGAATACATCTGAGTATTATGATACTACTGGAATTTCCTTAAGTTCCTTACCTTTAGTGTTAATGATTACTGAAATCATATACACTATTCCTTGTTTTCTTGAGTAATTGGCCACTTTCATTACTGAAATGAATTTCATTGCCTTACGTGGCTTATCTCCTGTAATCACCACTATTTCTCCTGTGGGTGTATGAATTTCTATGGAATTCTTATCACAGAGAATTCGAGCATGGTTGGCTACTAACCAATCCATTCCTAATACCACATCGAATCTTGCTAAATTCATAGGTAATAGGTTTGTATAAAATTTATGGCCTAACAGTTCTATCTTTCCTTCTTGCAAAACCTTATCTATGTTGACAGAATTCCCATCTGCCGTTTCTACCGTAAAAATTTGTCTAAGATTGGTTAAGGATAGGTTAAGAGCTTGGCAGAATGAAGTATTTATAAAACTTTGGTTTGCACCAGAGTCAAATAATACTTTTGCATAAACGTCGTGAACTAGGAACGTACCAGCTATTACATCTAGGATTAGCTCTGCTTCCTGGGTAGTCAACTGGAAAGATCTTGCGTTTTTCTTGGTAGTTCCTTCTGCAGGTTTGGCTTTGTTGTCAGCTGGTTTGACCAGTTTAAGGCAGTCTGGTCTAAAATGTCCAGCTTCTCAACAGTTGAAGCAGATTGTTGATTTCTTCCTTCTGCAATCTTCTTCTTGATGCCCTGGAATTTTGCAAAAATTGCAATACCCTTTGCATCTTCCAAAATGCTTTCTTTTACAGGTACCGCAAAATGGAGCAGTGGAAGATTGCCCGGTTCCCTTTTTCTTGAAGTTACTGCTATTACCCACACGGAATCCTTGGGTAATCTTTTGGGCTACTTCCTTCTTTCTATTTTCTTCTCGAGTACGTACCAGTCCGTCTGTCAAAGTGTTGGCTAATTCCACTTCATCGTCAATTGTGCGAGGTCTCGCAGCTTTAACGATATCACGTATTTCGCCAATTAAACCCCAAATATGGCGAGAAATAAGTACCGGTTCTGGCGAAGCCAGGGTTGGTACAACTCTAGCATACTCGAAGAATGTCGAAGTATATCCTCGACAGTCTACATCCACCATCCGGTGGTTTAGGAACTTATTTGTCATTTGTTCCTTTTCATATTCGGGACAAAATTTTCTTTCTACTAGACTCTTAAATTCTCCCCAATTCATGGCATACACCACATCACTTCCCTTAGCTTGTAGTACGGTGTTCCACCATTCGAGTGCCCCTTCTTTAAAAAGATGTGACGCGTACATGACCTTGTCTTCCTCGGCACATTTACTTATCTTAATTACTGCTTCGTTTTCTCTAACCAACGCAGTGCAGTAGTTTCCCCTTCATTGCCTGCAAATTCAACTGGTTTACAAGCAAGAAATTCCTTGTAAGTGCAACCAGGCGTTGCAGCTTTCATTTTCTTAAGAAATGGGGCTTGCATCCCATCATTATCATTATTATTATTGTTGCTGTAGGATCGTTTGCACGACCAAACGAGTCGTTCAGAAGAGTTCTCGGACTAAATCAGAGGCGGAATTCAGTGATTTAGTCTTCCTTCAGCTTGTATACACTAAATTCACATTAAACTGTCTCTTATATTGATTACACAACGTTTTACAAGCAGGAGACACTTCGGAAGCACCTCGGCACCGGAATCAGAAGTTACAAATGAAAGACCAAGCACACATATTTATAGGCAAGCCATTTCGTGCGAAATGGATATCTGGCCATTTCGTACGAAATGGCATTTCCATTTTGTGCGAAATGGCTGCATTCCATATGTTTCTCGTTTTTCTCGATCTTCGTGCCCTGATCTATCATACTAGTTACAAGACTCGATACAAGACGAAGTCAACAGACATATGCACCAACAGACTCCCCCTTGGATGTTGACGAAGTCTTCGGTACGAGTCTTCAGCATGTCGACTCTTCAGTCTTGATCAGTCTTCTCGCTCTTTCCAAAATATTCTCCAATGTACGCATCCTCAATCTCTATCTTCTCTTCTTATCTTCAGAATCTCACCCTGACTATTCATGGATCGCAACCTGGCTCTCCAAAAACTTTATCAGGTCTTTTGATTCGTTAAGTTCTTCAGCATCTGCAGCTTTTCCATCTCGAACGCTGTTCCAGGATCTAATTATGGCTCTAACATCATCAGACTCCCCCTTTCGACAAGCTGGGATCGCAGTCTGGAATTTACTATCGCCTTAAGATCGAATCCTGGCTCACATCTGCACAAATCTCTACCAATTGTAAGATAAACAATTTAGACATTAATAAGCTCTGCTGCATCACTTGTATTTGTAACATTCAAATTTCTTTATCATTTTAACCACAACTCTTCCAACTCACTTGCTGTTCATCATGTTTAGCACTCGGAATTTTGAAAATCAGCTCTCCAACATCAGTTGTCAAAAATCTTTTTGTATTTTCAAAAATTTATTCTAAAACACAATCTTTTTGGATTTTTGTTTTTAACGAAAAGCAACAAAGAAATATTTACAGACACTATTTTTGTGAGTTTGTGTAAGAGGATCATATCAGTTTTTTAGACCAATCACTAGCACCGTTGAGCTTTAAACACTTTAAGTTCTAAACGATTCACATAGATTGACGATATTGTTGTCCTCTTAAACTCAATCTAAAAACTTTCGAAATGCTTACCGATACGTTAAGATATATTAATTTTGTACTAAATTCTTATGGACCCCACGATCTCAGCATATCCCCTCATCATGCAATACACTGACTCAAGTAACGCCTTTGAACTTTCATCAACTATGATATGTGCGAAAACAATGCAGAATGTTTAAACATTAACAATCAGGTCGATCTTTCGATACGCAGAGAAAGTCCAATGTTTAAACAAAATAAGAAATAAAAACAAGTTGAATATGTTTAGATCTTAACCACCAGATCGATATTCACATATACGCAGAGGTGATCCAAGATTTAAACGAAACACCAAGAAAAATAAAGCAGAATGTTTAGGCACTAACATCCAGTTCGATACTCACGTATACGCAGAGGATGTCCAATGCTTAAACAAAATAAAGAAATCAAACAAGTTTAAATCTTTGCAAAATGAAATGCACAATCACAGTGACTTTTTCAGCAAGTTGTGAAAGTTCACAAACTGACCGGTTTTTATGCTCTTTTAACATTCAGCAATTACTGAGTAGGTACACAGTCACGAAGGATAAAACTAAGTACTATGCTTTCAACTGCGTTTCCCACTAGAACTAGGCTTTTTCATTTAAGTTTGTATCGTTATCGCAAATCTACTAGTCTAGCTGAGCCTATCGTCACATCTTTAGTGAGACCGTTTATCACATTTTAACTTTCCATTTCTTTAGCATATTATGACAGTCTAACTGATGTACTATCATTTCCTCTTCTTCACAACAAAACTCATTTTTGATTTTTCGATGTTTTTGACATTTTCAAATTTTTAAAATTTCTAAATTTTTTTTTTACTCCCTCTAAAATCAAAATATGTTTCAATTTTGATTTTCTGGGAAAATTTGAAAATGAAAGCAATAAACTGTACAAATAACATTACAACATGATGTGAAATACTTCAATTCGCCATCCACTTAGCATAAACAATCAGAACTCCCCCTGACAACAAACTATTTTCCCATTATGATTTCAAAACACTTAAGTTTGTTTTAATCAAAATGGTTTTTCCGGAAAAATTAGTTTTGTTGAATTCACACACATGGGGTTCATTCATCACCTTGTTCTTTCATCCACTTGTACGAAAGTTAAATCAAGTACAACTTAATGTCCTTGATTAAACATTTCTCAAGAAAGATGCCGATTCCTACTCCCCAATTACCAACCTAGGAGTTCCGGCAAGTTAGGATTTTTATTTAAAGAGATCCACCCAAGCCTGATGGTCCTTGGGTTTGCCAATTTTTTTCTTTAAATTTCCGTTTGACAATGATGGAAAATTTGCATCATCCATTTTCGAAACAGAAATATCACTTTTTACCTGAACAGATGGCTCTTCTGACTTTGATGAATCAAATTCATCGCCCGAACGTGGCTCCTCCGACTTTGATGAGTCAGATTCATTGCCAAAACATGGCTCCTTTGCTTCCGAAGAAACAAATTCATCGCCAGAAAGTGGCTCCTTTGTTTCCAAAGAAATAAATTCATCGCCAGCCTTTATTGGAACCCAATCCACACTTGATTTAGGTTTTCCAAATTCATCAACATTTGTCATAAAAGATTTTTCACAATTTCTTTTATATTCAAAAACCTTTATAAAAATTTTATCTGAAAATTTAACTTTCTTTGATTTTTGAACTGTTTGATTAACCACTTTTTCTTTCTTTATTCCCTCTTTTGTCCTCGGATTTGTATCTGATGAATTCGTTTTGCTTGGCTGACCAATTTTTGTTGAGCAAATCGATTCATCAGAACTATTATCTGAATCACCAGTTGTACCCGAGGACAAAATCCTTTCAAGATACTCTCTTGCTTTCTTTCTTTTCTTTCTCAGTCTATCTTTCTGCCCTTGTGACAATTTCACTTTCTGTTCTTTGGGCTTTTCTTCAACTTTGACTGTTTTCTTTACCATTTTCTGAGATTCAGCCCTCGATCTTCTCTTTGATCTCATTGGGCAATCTCTGACAATATGACCTTTGATTTGACATTCATAGCATCTTCTTGTCTCAAAACTCTGACTCTGGCAGTTAACAGCAATGTGCCCTTTGAAACCACACTTGTAACACACCATGTTATCATACCATTCACCACTTTCATACCAAACATTTAAATCATAACATTGTTTGGCCTTGTGGTAGTCTTGACTTTTCCTCTTTCTATCCTCACAAAGATTTGTCTTTGAAGAATCTTCATTCCTTCTTTTTCCACAAGCTTGATTTGACTTTTGAGTACTGTGGTCAAACCTGCACCACTTATTACCAACTTTTTGTGAGTTTTGATTTTCAAATTTTTGTGACTTTTGAAAACGATTGGATGAACGAACTAATGATCTTTTATTATTGTTTTGAAAATTTTTAGAATTTTGATTTTGTTTTTGTTCTACAATCTTTTTAAAAGGTTTTTGCGTTGAGCATTCACCTTTTTCAGTAGACTGTAAAACAGTTTCTTGAAATTTTTCTTTTAATTTCAAAAATATTTTCTTTTTATCATTTTCGTCATCAGATTTATCATCACAATCTTCAATTATGACATCGTCATAATTTGTGACATTGTCACTTATTTGAATTTCATTGATCGGTTTTGGACATAATTGATCTAGCATAACTGACGAGGTCACAAAACCTTTCAATTTCTTTTCCAAATCATCAATTTTATTTTTAGCACATTCAACTTCTTTTTCAAGTTGAATGATTTTCTCAAGATGAGAATTTATTGCTTTTTGTTTTTCAATATTATTTTTACTGAAAACAGATTTTTCATTTTCTAAAATCTTTATTTGATTTTGAAATTCTTTATTTGATTTTGAAATTCTTTTTCATTTTCTTTTAAATTTTTATTTTCTAATTTTACCCAAAACAAATCTTCATTTTCTAAAATTTTTATTTTATTTTGAAGATCTTTTTCATTTTCTTTTAAAATTTTGTTTTCCAATGTCAAACTTTCCACATCTTTCGGAAGTTTGACATTTTCTGATCTAGATTTTTCACATTTTGAGCACACTGATTCAGATCTCGAAGTTCCATTTTCCTTAGATTCTTCATTCTTTGGAATTGACTCTGTCTTTGTCATGAATGTACCTGCAGAAAAAAGTTTACTGAAATCAAGAGGATTCAAATCTTTATCTATATAACAACCCCTCTTAATATCATATTTCATAAAAATTTTTGCTGCAATACATATATTAACTCTTCTGCTTATTTCAAGAATCAAATCCAAACTTAGTTTATCTAGATTCCCTTTTATTTCATTAATCAAATTTTTCTTTTTCTGATTATTTTCATAATTGTGTGTTTTAAGCTCTCTGATGAATTCTTTTGGATAAAAATTTAAGAATCTAGAATCCTTTTTCAGTTTGATCAAAAATTCATTCCACTCATAAGGTAACGTATCTGCAAATTTAGATATCTTTTCAGCATCTGACATCCTTATCTCGTACATTTTTAATTTTTCAAGTAAATGATCATACCGGTTTTCCAACTTATCCAACGTTTCATCTTTCTTACACAAAAAATATTCAAGTCGTTTAACCCAAATATTCTTATTCTCCTCTTTTTTTCCATACAACCAAAACGCATCAAACCAATCATTTAATCTTTCAAGATTATCATTTTCCTTTTCGTCAAACATTTTAGCCACACTTTAGACAACCTGATGTGATGTTTACTCAACTCGTGTGACCTGATTCAAACCTTCAAACAAACTGGGCCTTTGACTGATCAAACCGTGAGACTTGGTTTTTCAAATGATCTGACTAATCCTCAAACGACCTGATGTGGTATCAAATCGTGTGACCTAATGTGATGTCAAACTTTTCAAACGACAAATCTGGTTCAATTTCACATGCAACCAGTTCACATGCACTTTATTGGTATTTGAAAACAATGTCCGACAACACTTAATGGCCGACATTAATATTCAATGAAACAGGCTATTGGAGTGCCTATTGGAGTTAACATGAAACAGGCTAAGTATTGGAAACCGGTTCTCGAGAAATTCTCCGCCAGACTGTCCAAGTGGAAAGCTAGACACCTCTCGTTTGCAGGACGTATGACGTTAGCAAAATCGGTCCTCGGAAGCCTTCCGTCTTATTATCTTTCTTTGTTTGCCGCCCCCAAATGTGTGTTAAAGAATATGGAGAAGATAAGAAGAGATTTTATTTGGGGGAAAACTACTTCGGGGCACAAGATGAGGTGGATAAGATGGGAGTCTTTGTTGAAAGCTAAAAAATTCGGTGGAATGGGCCTCGGGGCTGTTCAAGGTTTCAACCTCGCCATGCTCTCTAAATGGTGGTGGAGGTTCGAGGAAACCCCGAATGAGCTGTGGGCTAAAGTGGTGGCTGCGGTTCATCATTCCAATGGTCCTAACTCTTCTCCGGCCTTTGTCCCGCTAAAAAAAACGATCACTGTGGTCTGGAAAGATGTGGTCTCGGTCGAATCAGCCTTCGCCAGCCGCGGTATCAGTCTCTCGGATAATATTTTGCCTGTTAGAGCTAGCTGGAAATGGCGATCCGACCCCCAGGGCTCGTTCTCGGTCAAACAGGTCCGGCTGGACCTCGATTCGGTTGGTGAAATTCCGGGAAGTGATTGTTTTGTTTACGATTGGAATTCTTGGGCTACTCCAAAGTCTAATTACCTTCTCTGGAGGGCCATAACTGGTAAAATAGCGTCTAAAGTGGGGCTACAAAATAGAGGGATTCCTATCGCCGATGCCGTCTGCCCTCGTTGCGGTTGCGGAGAGGAGGAACCGGATCACATTTTTGTTAATTGTCTTTGGTTCAGGTGCATATGGTGGAACATTTTAGTTTGGATGACGGTCTCTTTTCCGGCTAATGCTTCGAATCTCAAAGACTTGATTGCTTTCATCAAAGATCGGCCGGGTGGTAAGACATGGAAACGGGTTGTTTATATGGTTGTTTTGGCAACTGTTTGGAGAATTTGGAAAGCTAGAAACGAGAAGGTTTTCGATGACCATTTCATCCCTATCCTTTCTACGGTTGAGCAAATAAAGGAGGACGCTTTTCTTTGGATTTGCAATCGGTCAAAGCTTAGGACTCCTACCTGGGACAAATGGAAATCTTTTGATCTTTTAGATTTGCTGTAACCTGTTTTTCTTTTGTTTCCTTTCGGTTTGTCTTTTGTCCCTCAGCCTCTTGCTGGCTCTTTATATATATATATAAAGTGTGTTTGCCGTTCAAAAAAAATATTCAATGAGTTTTAAGTGGACCAAGTGTATCACGTGAACAGATGTATTCAGAAAGCATGTACTGACAAACTATTTAATGCCGACAACTTAATTCACAACACAATTCTCATTGGGCCGCCCAACTTTAATCTCATGCAAACCTTGGGCCGAAGTATTCACGTGACCAACTGACAAATTACCTTTGATTTTATTATGTGATTGGGCCTATTTTTAAAGTGAACAACAAAAGGTATTGGGTTTTTCAATATGACATCACATGGGTCGGTGTATGTAAATGAAAGTTATAACTGGGCCAGCACGTGCGACTTGGGATTTGTACTCTTTCAATTCGTACGAAATGGGATCACTAATGATCAATACGTGTGAATTGGTCACTTTCAAGCGAGATGGAAGTCTTATAACCAATCCGTGCGAAATGAATGTTTGTTTCACGCGAATTGGTCAATATTCAAACGAAATGGATCTACTTATCCCAATTCATGCGAAATGGAACAATGTTTCATACGAAATTGACAACTTGGTGCGAAATGAGACTACTTGATATACATTTCGTACGAAATGGAAATAAATTTCACCCGATTTGGATTTTTTGAAAAAAATAGGCCAATTCGTATGAATTGGAAGTAACTTTCAAATGAAATGGGGACCAATTCGTGCGAAATGATGCTGATGTCACACTTTCGAACGGTTTTTGTCAAAATTGATCAACTTTTAATTCGATTTTAGGTCAGATTCTTTCAAGGATTTGTTAATACAGTGTTTCGCATGTTATGTGAGAAAATCAAGCCATTTTATCCGTAAAATCTTTGTTAATTTTGAAAAATGTGTAAAAGAAGGTGTAGAAATCAGAATTTTCGGTGCAATCGAGCTGAATTGGTAAGAACTCTTCCTCCTGAGCTCTGATACCACTTGTAGGATCGTTTGCATGACCAAACGAGTCATTCAGAAGAGTTCTCGGACTAAATCAGAGGCGGAATTCAGTGATTTAGTCTTCGTTCTGCTTGTATACACTAAATTCACATTAAACTGTCTCTTATATTGATTACACAACGTTTTACAAGCAGGAGACACTTCGGCAGCACCTCGGCACCTGAATCAGAAGTTACAAATAAAAGACCAAGCACACATATTTATAGGTAAGCCATTTCGTGCGAAATGGCATTTCCATTTCGTGCGAAATGGCATTTCCATTTCATGCGAAATGCCTGTATTCCATATGTTTCTCGTTTTTCTCGATCTGCGTGCCCTGATCTATCATACTAGTTACAAGACTCGATACAAGACAAAGTCAACAGACATATGCACCAACAGTTGCCGCCTCCATTTATACTATTACTAAAATTGTCGCAGTGAGTACGTTTGCTGGGGGTAGCTGGTTTAGGTTCAACTGGATTTTGGGCAGCAGCAAGAATTGCTGGAATAGCATTTGCTATTCCCTGGGCAATGATGTTTTCTATATCTTGCCTATTAAGAAAGTGATCCTCATTGTTTTGCTTAGATTGGTTAACTTCATTTACTGGCTCATTGACGGCGTGTTCCATCTAATAATTATCAATATATAAATATATAAATTATTGGCACAAAATAATTAATAATTAGTCATAATAAAACAATCATACATAATCATGTCAACACGTATAGCCAAAATTGTCGACTTTGCGACGTTGATCTTTTTATATATTAGTATGCATCCATACACACCAGTTATTTCACAAAAGTTTTATTTTAAGTTATTTTACTTGATTAATATTTATTATTATTTTATTATTATTAAACACATAGGCACACAACCACATACGATCCCCGTCAGCTGGCACTTCAGAAACGACGTTCCCTTTCGTCGTATTTCCATGATATCCTCTCCCCCACTTCCCGGATTCTGTTTCCTGCGTCCACCAGCTCCTCGCCATAGTGGCGGAGTTCAGCCAAGTTTTCAGTGCTCATAGCTGGATTTGGTGCAGGTTCTGGGTCAAACTGGGGGAAAAAGGTATTAGGGTTATTCAAAAGATTCTAAAATTGCCAATCACTTGTCCACCATTCCTCCAGCTCTCTGGGTAGAAGTTGGTGGTTGACAATGGGATCTGGGATAGCAGGTTCCAAATTAACTGGAAGTTGTAATTCAATTGGGTAATTGAAGAGGTCTTCATTGGCAGGTCCAATGAGGTCACACTTTGCCAGTTTATGATCCAACTCTTCCCACAGTGGCATTTCATGGGCTTGCCCTGAACTTTCCCCGATCTCCTTTCCTTTGCCTTTATCCCTGGGATCCTCAGTCCTTTTAATCCTTTGTGCAGCTGGCTTCTTCCTCCGTACGCGTCTCCAGCCTATGATTCTCCTTCTCTTTTTCATCTTGGGTTTCTCCTAGGCTTGAGCCTGGAATTCCATAGGTTCTTCAGTGTCGGCCAGATAATCGGAAAAGTCTCTGGAAACTTCCATACCAACAGAATGGATATTGAGATTCTGAAGAGCTTCAGACAACTCATTCATGTTGTTTAGTAGATACAGAGAAAATACTCAATTGCAAGTTAAATTTTCACAGAATCACAGAGTGGCAATTTGAGAAATTAAGTATTTCTAAATACTTAATTGGCTTAAATCAGTGGCTCTGATACCACCTTTTTCTGTCACGCCCCCCATCCCGGTGTGACCCGGTCCAGGAGCCGCGGGACAGAAACCCGTGGTATTTATTATTTGAGTTGACAGCGGAAGTTTAACAGGATCTTTTAAAACTTGAAAATGCCCGATTATCTTATTTCATAATTTGGGACAAAACCCTGTAATTTACAATAGAGGAATTTCATGAGGAAATTCCCTGTTTTACAAAACATGTTTATTTATTTAACTGAGCCACCACTTCAAGCTTTATTAGTGCTCCGTATCACTTTTCCTTGATTCACACTAGGTCACCTGAAACATGTTTTAAAAATATTTTATCAGCGGGGAAATACTGGTGAGTCACTCAAGTTATATAAAACGACACATTAGTTATAAATTACAGCATAAGAGCGATTACAATGGCTACTATCTTATTTTTATCTGGCGCCGTGTCACACCCTGGTGACGATGGTCATACCACTATTGGGTCCTTTCACCCAAGTAGTGATGATTATCACTGTTAGGTTGATGAACCTAACCGTGAGAAATTAGTAATGTGCACAATAACCCACTTGCCAGTGATTTAAGATAACCAAGACTTAATCCCTGTAATTATAACTTTTGAAAATAAATGGAGTATTGTAAAACATTGTTGATAAAAAGAAAATGACTCACTTTGCAAGTTTAGGCGGGCAGAGTTTAGCCTACTGATTTAGCCTTGTAACCTAATTTAAACAGCAATGCATACAAAACTAGGTCAGTAACTTAATACAACATTTATGATAACTCACGAAATCAAAACCCTCACGACGAATGACAAAGTATAGCCCTGAGTTGGGCAGCACTTAAACATCCATCGGATTGGTTTCAATCAATCGGACATTATATCGTAGTAGTGATCGAGTTAATACCATGTATCGTAGCAGCGTCGGGACACCTAAAGACTCATTTTCTGCAGAATTTGGACGTTTTGAAGCTGAATTTAAGAATGCAGAAACAAGTCCCATGCACAGGAAATTTATAGCAAAATTTAAGGTTTTACGCTGCCTGCGTAAACCTTTAGTTGCATCTTACGCGGCCCGCGAGGGCCCCTAGTCTACGTGTAGGGCTGGGGTGTCACGAGTAGGGTTGCCACGCATGTGAAACGTGGCTCGGAATGCTTATCCGGTCAACTTTAAGTTGACGCGGCCCGCGTAACTCTTAACTTAACTTTTACGCGGCCCGTGTGAAACCCAATTTTTTTGTTTTCTTGGTTTTTCATGCACATTAGGGTTTCAGGGTCCGGGTTTCACTTACGGGTAATTTTGGGGCATTTTTGCAGGTCCTTACACTGAATCTCCCACACCAAAAAAGAAGAGGGAAGAAAGAAAGGGGGATACCCAGAATAACAACTTTAAAAGGCCTAAAACATTTCCTCAATGTCAAATTTGCAAACGCTTTCATACAGGGGAATGTCGTTTTCCTTGTCCAAATTGTAAAAAGACAGGTCATGCTCTTCAAGAATGCAAGGAAAAGAAGAAGTGTTTCGAATGTTGTCACACCCCAACCGATGGCGGAAACATCGGGATGTGGCGCTAAGCGAAACAGATTGCTCAAAACAACATAACACTATTTGTGACAATATAAATTTATTCCATTTCATTGAAACTAAAATGAAATACAATGTTTCAAATTAACAAACATAAATTCAAACAATTCTTTATTTGCTAAAATGGGTATCTAAAGCCATCCTAGCTCGTTTTCTTGAATCTTGCACAATTTCAACCTGCAACATGTATTAAAATAAAATCAACAAAAATGTTGGCGAGTATACAAGTTTGATACATAGCATAATAATTTGTATAAATGTTTCTCATATCCAATGTGAAAAATATGATCATATTAACAGTATATACTCGAAACGATGTTACTCTATGTGTCCAAACCAAAGTTTAACGCAATTAACATGCCTATCCCAATGAATGAGATGGTTTTAACATAGATTAACCTAACAATACCCGCCAAAATAACGGGAGGGGCGTTTCTCAACCTATAGCGCTACCATTGTTAGGGGAGGCTTGCAAAGTTAATGAACACATAGTCATGAGAGTTTACAATAGCATAACATGTAGAACATGAATCAAATGTATCACGTGAAATTTGGATAGAGTGTGCATAAAACTGTTTGAAGTGAATAATGTGATTGATATAGAATACATATTGCACCCAAAAGTGTTAAAATGGGAAAATGGGTCATGTATACTCACATTGGTTGCGTTGCGATTTCTTGTAATGTCGCACGAGTAAAGATGGAGAATCCAAATGCACGAATGTGATTATCCGAACGCGTAATGACTCGAGGCCAACGTATGTCCGGCGAGTCTCCGTTTGTGATCTCTTTCGTACTCCGGTGACTTCCGGGTTTCTCCGACAGGGTGCAGGTTGTGCGAACCAGGTGGTGAAGGTGTGTTTTCATAAACGAGGTGTGCCGCGTTCCGTTGTAAGCGCCAGCGAATGCCCCGAACTCCGGCAGGTACGAAATAGGGCGAGAGGATGCAGGGGTGTAGCGAGTGATGAGGGTTGTTTGAGGGATGGCGTTGAGATGTGTTAGAACAGGATTGGGTTAAAGATAGAAACGCGTAAATAATTTAATTACCGAGAAGTCAACGATCATAATCAAAAGGAAAGTGGTGAAGCTGTTGTTTCGCTGTCAAAGGCTTGGCGGCAAACAAAATGAAAGAAGAAAAGGAATTGAAGTTTAGGCCAAATGACAACTTTAGTCCCTGTGGTTTTTATGTTGCTAGTATAAACACAAACTGTTTCTGAAGTATCTAAATTTACAAGATGATTTCATTATTTCCAATTCAAGTTTCAATAAAAGTCCCTGAAGTTTAACTAAGTTATAAGTTAGATTACTAACCTTAAATCTCAAAGAGTTTATATTAATAGTTTGAAATGTAAATGATTCGTTAAATAAATTGATTAACTATATATGAATAACTATATATATGTATTTGAAATACTTTTATTTCATTAGATGAATAAATAACTAACATAACCAAGTTTTGTTTAGAACGTTAATATATTTTAAATTTGTTAAATATTAATAAATAAAAGACTAAATAAATGAATTAAATAAATAAAAAAAAAGATGAGTCCTCTTTACGGTTATTTATTTCGTGAAAAAATTCAAGGTTTAAAAGTTAGGATCCGAATTTTTTTTAAAACGGATCGGGTTTTGAAACGGGTCGATTTTGACGGATGTTACAAATGTGGAGACCCTAACCACATGAGATCCAAATGTCCCGAACTCAAAAGAAATAATAAGACACAACCAAATCAACCAAAAGGGCGTGCATTTGTACTCACCACGGAAGAAGCCAAGACCAATACAGATGTTATCACGGGTACGTATCTCGTAAATGATATATATGCGTGTGTGTTATTTGATACCGATGCAAATAGAAGTCTAGTGTCGACTACCTTTAGACCTTACTTGAACCAGGCGTCCCAAAACCTAGATCATGCTATTACAGTAGAAATGGCTGATGGAAGTCAAAGAGAGATAGTTGACATTGTTAAGAATTGTAAAATAAGCTTAAACAACCATGTTATCCCTATAGACCTAATGCCTATGGAACTTGGAGAATTCGACATAGTCATAGGAATGGACTGGTTGACACCATATCATACGGAAGTTATATGTGACAAAAGGACCGTCTGACTCCGATTACCCAACGACAAACAGCTAACTGTATCGGGAGACCGCACTGACAAGACTAAGAACCTCATCACGATAGCCCAAGCACATAAATGCCTAAGGAAAGGGTATGTTGCCTTTTTAGCATATGTCGTAAACACTACAGAAAAGCAGAAGGTCGAGGACGTGCCAGTAGTACGAGAATACCCTGAAGTTTTTCCCGACGAACTCCCGGGACTACCATCGGATAGACAGGTTGAGTTTCGCATTGACCTAGTTCCCGGTACATCACCGATTGCTAAGTCGCCATACAGACTAGCCCCGATAGAAATGCAAGAACTCAAGAAGAAACTACAAGAGTTGCTTGACAAGGGGTTTATCCAACCTAGTTCGTCGCCATGGGGAACACCCATCTTGTTTGTCAAGAAGAAAGATGGGACGATGCGCATGTGCGTCGATTATAGAGACTTGAATAAAGCCACTATAAAGAATAAATACCCTTTCCCGAGGATCGACGACTTGTTTGATCAATTACAAGGGGCAAGCTATTTCTCTAAAATAGACTTGAGGTCTGGATACCACCAAGTGAAAGTTGCACTAGAAGACATACCTAAGACTGCCTTCAGGACTAGGTATGGTCATTATGAATTTTTGGTAATGCCATTTGGATTAACCAACGCACATGCAGTGTTCATGGACCTCATGAACAGGGTTTGTAAACCATACCTCGATAAGTTTGTGATCGTTTTCATTGACGATATCCTTATCTACTCTAAGAATGAGGCAGAACATGAACAACACCTGAGAGCAGTCCTTGAATTGCTCAAGAAAGAAAAACTCTATGCAAAGTTCTCTAAGTGTGAATTTTGGATACGTGAGGTGCAATTCCTAGGCCACGTGATAAATGAACATGGAATACAAGTTGACCCTGCAAAGATCGAGGCCATCAAGAAATGGGAAGTATCGAAGAATCCCACTGAAATCAGAAGATTTCTGGGGTTAGCAGGATACTATAGAAGGTTTATTCAAGACTTCTCAAAGATTTCAACACCATTAACCACACTAACCCAGAAAGACTCTAAGTTTAATTGGGGACCTAAACAAGAAGAAGCCTTTAACACGTTAAAGCATATGTTATGTAGCGCCCCAATACTATCACTTCCTGAGGGAATAAAAGATTTTGCCGTCTACTGTGATGCATCTCACTATGGTATGGGATGTGTACTCTTGCAAAGAGGCAAAGTGATTGCCTACGCCTCTAGACAGTTGAAGATTCATGAACGGAACTACACAACCCATGATTTGGAACTTGGTGCCATAGTGTTCGCATTGAAAATTTGGAGGCACTATCTTTACGGTACAAAGTGCACTATCTATAGTGACCATAAAAGTTTAAAACATATATTTGAGCAGAAGGAGCTCAATATGCGTCAGAGACGATGGATGGAGTTATTAAGTGATTACGACTGTGAGATCCAATACCATCCAGGTAAGGCAAACATGGTAGCAGACGCTCTACGTAGAAAAGAGAAACCTCAACCAATAAGAATTCGTGCAACCAGAATAGAGGTTAAAACTAGTCTCTTAGATCAAGTTAAAAGAAAATCATATTGTAAAAGAAAGAATGATTGGGAGACTGAAGCTACTAACAATGGGAAATGATAATATCCTTAGGTTCAAAAATAGGATATGGGTTCCTAATTTTGGAGGACTACAGGATACAATCTTAGAGGAAGCTCATAAGTCTAAGTATTCCATTCACCCTGGCAATGACAAGATATATAAGGATTTAAGGAGAGATTATTGGTGGCCAGGAATGAAGCGATCTATTGCCCATTATGTGGAAAAGTGTCTTACATGCCTTAAGGTGAAGGCAGAACATCAAAAACCCTCTGGATACTTGCAACAACCAGAGATTCCAGAATGGAAATGGGAGAAAATCACCATGGATTTTATCACGAAGCTCCCAAGGTCAAGTCACAGTTATGATACTATTTAGGTAATAGTGGACAGACTGACCAAGTCTGCACACTTCATGCCAATTCGTAAGGACTATAAGATGAACAAGCTAGCTCAAATTTACATCAAAGAAATAGTCTCGCGACATGGGGTGCCTGTATCGATCATATCAGACAGAGATAGTCATTTCACATCTAAATTCTGGCAAAGTTTCCAAAAAGAGTTGGGAACCAAGCTTAATCTAAGCACTGCATATCATCCTCAGACAGATGGGCAGAGTGAACGGACTATTCAGACATTAGAAGATATGCTTCGGGCTTGTGTAATTGATTTTGGTGGAAGTTGGGACACTCATCTACCACTCATCGAATTCGCATACAATAATAGCTATCACGCCAGCATCAAAGCTGCACCTTATGAAGCTTTATAAGGAAGAAGGTGCCGAACTCCTATCTGTTGGTTGGAAGTAGGGGAAAGTCAACTATCAGGACCAGAAATCATTGTGGAGACCATAGAAAAGATCCAGCAAATAAAAGAAAGGATGAAAAGTGCTCAAGATCGACAAAAGAGTTATGCAGATCAGAGGGGTAAACCCCTAGAGTTCCAACTAGGGGATAAAGTAATGCTTAAGGTATCACCCCTGAAAGGAGTGATTCGGTTTGGAAAGAAGGGAAAGTTGAAACCCCGATACATTGGGTCGTTTGAAGTAACAAGCAAAGTAGGACCAGTGGCTTATCGGCTAAAACTTCCTGAACAGCTGGCAGGAATACATAATACTTTTCATGTATCAAATTTAAGGAAGTGCCTAGTGGACGAAGCCCAACAAATACCCCTGGAAGATGTATAGGTTGACGAAAAACTCAACTTCATTGAAGAACCACTACAAATCGAAGATAGGAAGGTTAAAAAGTTACGCAAGAAGGAAATCTCGTTAGTCAAAGTCAAGTGGAACGCACGTCATGGACCCAACTTTACATGGGAATTAGAAAACATAATGAAAGATAAGTACCCTCATCTTTTTAAGTGATGCCAAATTTCGAGGACGAAATTTTTGTAAGGAAGGAAAGATGTAATACCCCGAACCTTAATGTAGTGGTTATAAACGTATGAATTATGTAATTTATATTTCATATATTGTTAAACGAGTAAAGATGATTGTATGAAAGGTGAAAGATCTTGACAATATTTGGCTAATATAGGAGACCGTTTAATATTAATAATTAAATATATTATTTTTGACCTTACTTCGTTTTTAATGAAACTTAGGTTAAAACGTAGATAAAAAATATGCTCGTTTTATAAAATGTCATATTTTAAAAGTTATACGAGAAAAACGAGTGAAGCAGCTGAATTAATATATATAAGCAAGCTAGCAGGTCAAGCAGGCAGGTAGGCACGTCAATTGCATCCCACATCGACCAAAAAGGGTTTTGAGGTGCTTGCTTGCTTACTTTAAATAAGAGTCTCAGTAGTTTGTTTAGGTACCAGTTTCTTTAACAGAAACGCTCTAGTATAGAGAGTCCCGAGTATACGATACCCCGTTGGGTGTTGTTAATAGTCGTTTTTGGAGCGCGAGTAGGAGCAGGAGTAGGGAAACTCTACATCAACGTGCCGTAGATAGTTTTAAGGTATGCTCTCGTTTACGTTTATGTTTAGTTATTTATTATTCAATTTTAGTAGTTAATAGGAGTATTATTATTAGTAGTAATATTATTATTAGTAGTAGTGGTAATGTTAGTATTATTTTTAGATGCTAGGGTTATTGTCAGGGGCGGGTATTGGGTAGCCTAGCCTTAGTTAAGCATAGACAGATCAACCATGATCAAACAAGGCAGCACTAACCAATATCTAACCATGATAATGACTAGTTAGGTGTACTATTACCTAACCTAGGATTATGTAATTGTGTCAGGACCTTGAGACATAACCTAGTCATACTAGCGGCTGTTAAGCAATTGCTAATCAGGTGAGTCATCATACTTGTCTTTTAAACTGTGATAGTATACTCGTCCATAACTGGTAATAATGAGAATGCTGCAGTATGCATGTGTCAATAGGGGTATATGGGATCCTATTATGCTTAATGAGGTGTGTCACTCTGGGAAGGGTAATAAGGTGTTGTACCCACAGGCACTTCGTGCTTATAAGGTCCAGTGACACACTCTCATACCTATGTGACGGCCGTAGGGGGACACAGCTGGAGGACCAGTATGTCTCTTGTACGGTGGTTTGTGACAAGTCAAATGTGACCTATAAGGTTCAATGAGGCCCAACCTGACTATAATGTGGTCACATGCCCATATTGTGTATGCATATAATGTAAACTGTGGTCTGTCTTTATAAAAGTTGTATAGTATGAGCTCACCAGTATATATCTGACGTCGTTTTCAGGTGAGTCATGAGGAAAGCTATAGGAACTACTTGACAGTTGTGGAGTTTTAGAAGATCAAGGAGTTCTTAGTTGCCAAAAGCTTATAAATAAATAAAGTGTTGTACTCGGACTATTATAAGTTTTAATGAAAGTTTAGTTTGTTTCCGCTGTAAGTGTATCAATTGTGCATAATCACCCGGGTTATGGGGTGGGTGTTACAGTTCGTATCAGAGCCCGAGGTTTTAGCGAATTAGGTATTGCAGGAATGCCTAAGCTTTAACCAGTAGTTCTCTAAAGATTAATAGCACACTCAGACTAGTTCAAATAACATGTTCTCAGGAAAAGTGCTTGCATAGTCAATTGAGTGACGCTAGAAGAAGTAAACTATGTTGTGCCTTTTTATGTGCTATATATATATATATATATATATATATATATATATATATGTATATATATATATCTCTATGTGACGTATATAGTTGTTATATTATAATGATGTATCATACATACCAGTAACTCCTTATAGTCATATTCCTATAGGAAGGAGACAATGTCTGAACATAGAGATGAACAAGGGTCTAGAAATAATCAGAATAACAGAAGGAGAGAGGAAAGTTCTTATAGGACTCGAACTCCCTCTCACAGTGTCAGATCTCAGTCTAGTGTGAGCGTGCGTTTAAATGCTGAAGATATTCGCAATATAGCTACGGAAGTGGCTAAGATAATAAACAATGCACAAACCAGTAATGTTAACCAGTCAAGAGAACGACCTGAAGAAAGCTCAGCTGCATCCACGCCAGTACAAAGGGAAAGAATGGGCGAAAGGAAAAACACTATTACAACCATGCCACTAGAAGGAAAAGGTGAATATTCCAAATCAAAGGAATGTACTTATAAGCACTTCATGTCCTGTAAACCTCAGTCCTTTGATGGAAGAAAGGGAGCATTAGAAGCTCAAGACTGGCTCAACAGAATGGAGTCAGTATTAGACATATGTGAGTGTGATGACCGCAACAAAGTACGGTTCGCCGTACATATGTTAGAAGCTGAAGCCCTTCACTGGTGGAACATTGTGGTCCGAACAGAGGGAAAAGAAAAGGTTAAGGAGATGAAGTGGGAGGAGTTTATTCATAAGTTTCTTGCTAAGTATTGTCCTCCCAGTGAGACTGAGCAACTGGAAGTGGAATTCTTTCAGTTAAAATGGGAAATAAAACCTATCGAGAGTATGTTTCTCGTTTCAACGACATATCTTGACTGGTTTCTTATTTAGCATTGACTGAGGAACAACTGATCAATAGATTTATTTGGGGTCTACCCTCTGAAATGAGGGTGTTTATCAAATCCAAATCCCCCAAAACTTTTGTAGAAACTGTTGAGGCTGGCGCCGTCATGGCTGCCGAGATGATTCTGCGACAGGCTGAATCTCCTCAATGTCAAATTTGCAAACGCTTTTATACGGGGGAATGTCGTTTTCCTTGTCCAAATTGTAAAAATACGGGCCATGCTCTTCAAGAATGAAAGGAAAAGAAGAAGTGTTTCGAATGTGGAGACCCTAACCACATGAGATCCGAATGTCCCGAACTCAAAAGAAATAATAAGACACACCAGTCTGCTGGGCGGAAATAGGAGCAAATCAATTATCAGGTCCTGAGATTGTATAAGAAACCACCGACAAGATAACTCAAATCAAAGAAAGATTGAAAACAACCCGAGATCGCCAGAAAAGTTATGCAGACAATCGACGCAAGCCGTTAGAATTTCAAGTCGGAGACAAGGTACTCTTAAAAGTTTCTCCTTGGAAAGGGGTAGTTCGGTTCGGTAAGAAAGGAAAGGAAAGCTAAGTCCAAGGTACATAGGACCATTCCCAGTAATCCAGCGAATATGACCAGATGCCTATCGCTTACAGCTACCAGAAGAATTATCCGGGGTACACGACGTGTTTCATATATCTAATCTCAAGAAATGTTTGTCTGATGAATCCCTGGTAGTACCTCTTCAAGATGTAGAGGTAAATGAGAAATTGAAATTCGTGGAAAAACCTCTTCAAATAGAAGACAGAAAAGTCAAATTCCTCAAGCACAAAAGACTGGTACTGGTTAAGGTAAAGTGGGATTCAAAAGGAGGACCTGAGTATACCTGGGAACTGGAATCGGAAATGAAGCGGAAATATCCTTACTTGTTCCAGTAAATCTCGAGGATGAGATTTTAAATAAGGTGGGGAGGATGTAACAACTCTCGCCAAAATTACTATTTCTTATTTTATTAATGTCCATTAGGAAACCCTAATTGAGACCCTCAAGTAGTATGGCATGACCCATAATTTTTCAGAACAATCGAAACTAGGATCAGGGCCCCCTAAAACTCAAGGGGGGTATTCCCTAATTGATAATTATCCTCAAAACAGTTGTAAATCATGAATTTTTGTTTAAGGTTAACTCACCAGGGCTATGTGGGACACGAGGCTACCCTACCCTAAAAGGGTAGCCGTCGCCCCACGCGCCGGGACCAGGTGGGTCTGGCGCGACGCGCGATAGGAGCCAAAATTTAGTATAAAGCTCAGGAGTTTGGCACTTGCATGGCTGTTGTGTTTCGACGTAAAAATTCATTTCGTACGTTGAGATATTCGCTGTTTCGTTCAAAAACACACACAAGCACGAATCTCTGCTGCGACAACAGGGTACTAACTCAATCACTGCTACGATACAATGTCCGATCGATTGAAACCGATCCGATGGATGTTTAAGTGCTGCCCGAATTTGGGCTATACTTTGTCATTCGTCGTGAGGGTTTTGATTTCGTGAGCTTATCGTAAATGTTGTATTAAGTTACTGACCTAGTTTCGTGTGCATTGTTATTTACCTAGGTTACAAGACTAAATCAGTAGGCAAGGTTCTGTCCAATTAAACTTGTAATGTGAGTCATTCTCTTTTTATCAACTATTTTACTAAATCTCAAATTATTTTCAAAAGTTATAATTACAGTAATTAAGTCGTGGTTATCTTAAATCACTGGCAAGTGGGGTATTGTGCACATTACTAATTTCTCACGGTTAGGTAAACAAACCTAACTGTGATAATCATCACTACTTGGGTGAAAGGACCCAATAGTGGTATGACCATCGTCACCAGGGTGTGACACGGCGCCAGATAACTATAAGATAGTAGCCATTGTAATCGCTCTTATGCTGTAATCTATAACTATGGGTCGTTTTATTCAAACTGAGTGACTCGCCAGTATTTCCCCGCTGATAAAATCTTTTTAAACATGTTTCAGGTGATTTACTGTGAACTAAGAAAGGTGTCGCGTAACACACCAGCTTGAAGAATGTGGCTCAGTAAATAAAAGAAATAAACTTGTTTTTGTAAAAATAGGGATTTCCCAGTGAAATTACCCTTATTGTAAATTATGGTGTATGTCCCAAAATGTGAAATGAAATAATTGGGCCTTTTCAGTTTTAAAAAGATCCTGTTAAACTTTCCGCTGCCAAAATAAACAATACCACGGGTTTCTGTCCCGCGGCTCCTGAAACGGGTAAAACCGAGTCGGGGGCCGTGACATGTAATGCAATGAGTCCTCTCAGATGAATAGACGGACACTTGCTTCCTCTCAAAGGGTTATGGTGTGGTTATAACAGCTGATCATGCTAAGGACTGTTATAATTAACCACTGCTCCTTATAAAGACTGATGGACTTAAAGACTGATGAGGCCTATCCACTGCTGAAGACAAAGCCCTGTTAAAGACAAGCACTTATGTACCTAAAGGCTGATCAACGAAAGGAAAACCACTGCTCAGTAGCAGCAGTGCTTCGGCATCTACAGCGGATTCAACTTTAGTATTTATGTATCAGTGTTTCTTATGTAACAGTGTTTAGTGTAGCAGTGGTTCGTTATAGTTTATCTCTCGACACAAACCCTATACAAACTCAAAGACGAACCACTGCCCAACAACAACAGTGGTTCAGCATCAACAGCAGATATTCTACCTTTGTTTATGTTAATAGTGTTTATATGTAACAGTGTTTATCACATCAGTGTTTTATACTATGTTAGATTGTTAGATTTCCTATCACTGAGATGTTTATATGTAACAATATTTATCACATCACCCCAGCATGCTAACTGATTATTAAGCTCCTCATTTTGATTGTTTGGGTATAGTATTTTTGAAATCGGTCTTTTTTTGCAAACAGTTGTTTATGGGCCAACTTCTTTTTAAGGTCAAACATTTGTTTAAGCGCAAACATGTGTTTATGTCCAAACAGATGTTTAAGGTCAAATATCTGTTTAACGTCAAACATCCTCAAAATTGTTAAAAATGATAGTTTTCATTAATCCTTAAAAGTCTGTTACAACCACTGTTTTGGTTCAAACATCTGATTGTTAAATGTTATCCATTGTTGAAAGACAACCTCTGTTTCTTCATTTTTCATGTTGAACACTAAGTGACCAAACATCTGTGTTTCAATCACTGTTGGCTATCCACTGATAGTTAAAAAATAGAATTACAATGAAATTACAATTTTACCTAATCGTTACAATTTTACCTACGAAATCCTAACAAGTGTTAACTCTAGCGTGTAATAGTTTATAAATATTTCATTAAATTTCTATTTTTCTATGTAATAGTTTATTTTAATAATCTCAACATGCATCTTAAAAATAGTTAAAATGAAAATTTTTCATGAATTATAAGCATCAAAATGTTTTCAGGAAATAAAAAATCCATTGTAATAGTTTGTTTTAATAATCTCAACATTGCACCATCAGGACCGATAGGCTATCCACTGATAGCTTAAAGTCTCCCACTGTTTTCATTGTAACCATTGCCACCACTGATATTATTCCATCAGTGGCTTCATAAAACAATTGTCTTCCATTATTCATCAGTGGTTGGCACGTGGACAGTACATAGCGGTAAGATCTTTTGTAACCGCTGCCACGTCAGCATTCACTTTTTCCCCTATAAAACCCTGATCAAAACCCCCAAAAAGGGGTTTTACTATCTGGGCAAAGTAAAAGAAAAATGTATCAGAAAGGACTCTGCAGCTGAAGAGGATGAAAGAAGAGCTGATTACAGCTGATTTTGGGTCAAGGAATCAAGTGTCAAGATGGACAGAGGATAAAGTGTTTGCATCTTACAAAAGGCTGGAAGAACTAAGGAAGAAAAATCCTAATATTCCACAAAAGCCTGATTATCCTGAAGCAGTTGTTTCAGCTGAGCCACAAAAGCAACAATTCAGGAGATCCACTGCTCCACCTACTGCCATCCTTTACCAAAGAAGGAAACAAAAGTAGATGGATAAAATAACAGCAGCAGATAAAGAAGCAGATGATTACCTTGTGAAAGAAGGGGTTAAACGGATGATTGAAGAAAGACTTGAATCTGCTTCAACCACTGCTCAGCCAGTTATTACCAGGCCACCATCTCCAAATTCATAAACATCTAAAATAAATTCAATCATTCAGTTCTATGTTAAAATGTGTGTTGAAAGCATTTCTCTTGTTTGATTGTGTGCAAAGTTTATTTCCATTTTAATTCTGCTGCATTACTTGTTCATCTTCTTAATTCTTAAACAAAAACACAATAAAAAATAAACTCAGATCCTAACAACCTCTAATATGGGTTCATGATCTAATACGGTGATTTGAAGACATTGTTGTTGAATCGAATGAGATGATTGATGTAATGTGGTCGTATTAATAACAAATAGTAATTAATATAACTAAGTTTCCTGTGCCCGGGAAGCAATCACGGGTACCTCCTAGTCTTTATATAAATTATAAGAAGATGAATAGTGTTTATTTGTCATTTAGTGTAAACTTTTTCATTTAAAACCCATGTAATTTAACTACTGTATATTTCTTTATTTTACTTTAACCAAATTATTTTTGTACGCCCAAATAGTTTTTTCAACGAACACATTAATACCGTTTTAGACATATTTTTTAACTTTTTTTTCTTTGCTATAACGAGTGTGGCGAATGCTTTTTTAGTTTAGTTTTTTTTTAACGAACGTGCTGATACTCTTTTGAACATATTTTTTAACTTTTCTTTTTCTTTCCTATAACGAGCGCACCGAAACCGATCGTGTTTTATCGGGTTTTTTTTTTGGTTTACATTTTTTTACCTTTGCTATTTACTATATTGTTTTACCTTTTATGATTATTTTGATGTTCAGAGCCGAGTTATGACTCAAATAGCATAACTCATTTAGATATCATTTTATTTAATTTTACAAATTTATTTATCGGTTGTCATGGTGTGCTAAATGTTCTAATTTCAAACCGCGTCCCTGCGCAACACGCGGGTAACTACGACCCTAGTTTTAATAAAGTTTAAACCTTTAAAATCATGAGCCAATGCTTTAAAATCATGAGCCAATGCCTAAAGGTAAAGGGCATGCCCCCCCCCCCCCCCCCCCCCCCCCCCCCCCAAAAAAAAAAAAAAGGTACGTTTTGCATACCTATAACACAAAAATAAAATTAAGGGGATTGCTACTCTTAACAATAGTACCGCACAAGAGTTGGAAATTACTTTGTGGCGTCGCATTCTCAAATGCCTATAAAATTGTTAAATGAACTTATTGTGAAAGGTGAAGAGCTACTACTTCAAAAGTAATCCATTGTGAAAGGAATTTCTTCTTCATGACTACTTCGAAGTCTTTGCATAAAGCATCGTTTGTCAACCCGAATATAATATCGTCTACGTATATTTGTACGATTAGAAGGTAACCGTCTACTTCTTTCGTGAAGAGAGTGTTGTCCACTGTGCCCCTGACTAAGTCGTTGTCGAGGAGATGATGCGATAGCGTCTCATACCAAGCTCTCGGTGCCTGATGTAGTCCGTACAACACTTTGTCTAGCAGATATACTTTGTCTTTGTGGATTGGATCGACAAACCCCGATGGTTGACCGACGTACACTTCCTCATTCACTTTTCCGTACAAGAAGGCAGACTTTACATCTAATCGGTGTACACCTTGAAGCCTTTCCAGGATACGAAAGCCAAAAATATACGTATTGCTTCTAATCTCGTAACCGGAGCGTAGACCTCCGTCAAATCAATACCCTCTTGCTAACAGAATCCTTGAACAACAAGTCGAGCCTTGTTACGCATTATCACACCATGATCGCCCTTCTTGCAGTTAAATACTCATTTGGTATTTATCTTTTACTACTTCAAAAGTAATCCAAAGGTAAAATGCTACTACAAAAGATCCTCCTAATCAAAGCTACTACTTCAAAAGTTATGGTTCTTAACTAGTTTTAAAATTAGTCAAAATAGCTTGTAACATGGAGTTACTAGAAAGCTACTACTTCAAAAGTTATGGTTCTTAACTAGCTTTAAAATTAGTCAAAATAGCTTGTAACATGGAGTTACTAGAAAAGATCAAGATTATAAACGACAATCGTTTGATTATGTAAATATGACATGGTCATTTTGTAAATATGACATGGTCCCATTTTAAGCCGGAGTGTCACTCGCAACAGTGAAAAACTACAAGAAACTTTACAACAATACCCATACAAGGTAGTAAGCTTGTCAAGCACGCTAAAACAATAAAAAAATAAGAAATTTAACAATACACATACGGGTAGTAAACTTGTCAGGTAAAAAACTATATAAAATACATCCTCATCAACATGGGATGTCATATTGTGAGGGAGAAAATAAAACCATAGAATACAAAAACAATCAATAAAATTAAAACACACCAAAAATAAGATTAATATCTCCAATTCTTAAACGAAAATCCAAAATCATCTAAAAATATTCTACCAACTATAAAATAAAGTATAAGGTATATCTGGAATGAGTAAAACCCGGAACCGAAGTATAGTTTAGAAACCAAAAAAGTTTAAAAAAACAAGAACAAATCACCCGCTCAATCTCCAAACATTCTGGAAGCGAAGAAAACACAAATTTTATCCTTATCTCCCTCCAGCCACAATGTACCTTCAAAAATCTTGATTCAATCAAACCAACTAAAAGACATCAGATCTATACAAACAACCAACCTTTATCATTTATTGCAACCTGCAAAATCTGGGCTTACTCAAATATCTTGATAATTAAGATGTTGAAGATTTCGGGTTTGTGAACTCATCGCCAAAGGTCACCTCCCCATTGTCTGGCTTTATAGAAGCACTCAAGTCTATATTTGTAGTTCTCTCTTCGGTGGTTGTTGATCCATCCAGTGAGAGCTTTTCTAACGAAGTTTGTATGAGAGAGCCATCGGTTGTTGCATGTGGTGACTGAGAGTCGGAATCGAGTGTAATGTTGACAGATGGTTTGATCCATATTCTCCAATCATTAAGCCTTCTTACAGTTTCACCCTGTACAAAATGACAAAAAAAAAAATTAGTCATAAAAGTTTTTGCCATTGCAGGTTCTCTGGTCAATGCATACAATACTTTTTACAAGCAAGTCAAAAGTTGGATCTAAATTGTTTGAATACATAAATTTGGGTGTAAAAAAATAAATCTTAGGGTAACATCTAACCTATAAGAGCAGCTTGAACCATTTGCTTTATAAATAACAAGTTTAAAGGGATCGAAAAACAAATAAAACTTCAATCAACTATTTAAAATAGACGCCTACATAGGTTATAAATCTCACATTTTTATATTTCTTCATCAAAAGATAATTATTCAATTCAAATATCATACAAATTTGATGATCACTGAAATTCGAAGAAAGATACAATCCGCAACATCTGCCAACTATGAGAATTAAAGTTTTTTACCCTAGAGTGTAAGATTCTTTCGATTATGTGTATAAAGTTTTTGTGTTGTATGTGTATCTATCTTATCAATGACACAGCTACAAAACCATGTAAAAAAGATAAAAGAAATAATAGAACCGAATTTTGAAATAATAAAAATGCATGGAAAAGAGAAGACAAACTCTATGAAAAAAGAAGAATTAGTAGCCATGCTATCTCCTATATACTACATTCATGTAATATGCAACACAGTTATGTACTATGCAACACATAAATCAGCAAATGTTAGACTTAGTTTACGAACTTATATAGAGATAAAAAAAATGTACACCATAAGGTTGTGTAGACAATTCCCATATGGACCTTCCTTTTAGCGTCAGATCCATCTCTTAAATACCCTAAACAATTGATTGAAACGAGACAAACCTTTAAGGTCCCAACTACACCAAATGAAAACAAATCTATAAATTGATTTGGCCTCGGGAGAGTTTCTAGTATTAAACCTCGGGCTAGTAGATTAGAAGCAACCGAGATTCGGATAGAGTTTCTAATATTAAACCTTCGGGTCCTTAGGTTTATTAGGGTTTCCTAGTAATGTCTATAACTATATGGTAATTAGTAATGCAATTCAATCTTTCATATTCATACATATAAAACATGTTGTAAGCGTAATAGATATAACAAACTCCAAGATAGTTTTGTGATCAAACGATCTCAAGATGGAGTGCATCATACCATAATTTAGAAATTTAGGTGTTCATCGAAAAAAATGTTCTAGCTTATGCAACAATCCATTTACATCTTCAGCATTGAACTTCGTGGACTCCAATATACGTCCCCAATGGTTATGTTGAATTGGATTGTAAATGCTGCTAAAAAAGTATTGACTTTTCACCATGTTCCGTAGTAGATCGAAAATTTGTGAATGATCATTTGTTTGTAGCTTGAAATTTTGTTAAAGACATCCCTGTTTTTGTCCATAGGGATTTTTCTTTTGAGTGTTTTTTTTTTTCATTTCCTGATTTCTTGTGTTAGATGTCATTGTAATTTATTGTTGCTTGTGAATCAAGCTTTTAGATGAAGGTCGCTTTGATACCATTGTCAAAAATAATTTTGAGGAAGAAATATCTAAAGAAGAGTCGGTGAATACTATCAAAACATACATACTTGTATGTTCTCATTCCATGTCACCTTTTAAGTACGAAACCCGACTTAACTAGGTGACTTAGGTTAAGTATTTACAAATAGACAATAGCTACGAAAGTTAAAATGGCACGTTAAATATTATCAAAGCAGGTTATGGCCCATTAAAATTCAGATCATATCCTTGGAAACTCCGGAACATTCTAGCAGCTTCAAAGTCATTTTTACACTTTGAAAAAATTGGAGTTAAGCCCTAAAAATATTGAGGGTTAGTCTAGAGAATTTCATGAAAATATTATAAATATTAAGCCTTGATTAACTAGAATGTTCTTTGTAAATATCAAAGATAATTGTTATAATTTATACTTAGAAATGTCTAGATCTTTGCAAAATAGTATAAATAAGTGAACATTGCTCACAAATTTTGACCTATAACTTTTTTTAATGGAGGGAGAAAATTTGCGAAGTAGTATAAGGCCATGTGTAGTCATAAAACCCTTTGTAGGGCGTTATGCGACAAGTGACGAAAAAATGGTGCGTTGGTTCCACCACTACCGCCCCATTACACTTAGTCTAAATAAGTGATTACTGTTGGATTTTTTTATTTTAATAAAGTTTGAACATTTAAAATCATGAGCTAATGCCGATGGTTGCCCCCTCCAACAAAAATGGTACGTTTACATACCTATCACACAAAAGTAAAATTAAGGGTTGCTACTCTTAACAATAAGCCACACAAGGAAATTACTTTTGTGACACCGCATTCTCAAATGCCTATAAAACTTTGAAATGAACTTATTGTGAAAGGTGAAGAGCTACTACTTCAAAAGTAATTCAAAGGTGAAACGCTACTCAAAAGATCGATCATTCGCTCCTAATCAAAGCTACTATTTCAAAAGTTATGGTTCCTTCAAAAGTTATGGTTCTTTACTAGTTTTAAAACTAGTCAAAATAGCTCGTAACATGTAGTTACTAAAAAAGATTAAGATTATAAACGATACCAGCCATCTGATTATGTAAAAATGACATGGTCCCATTTTACACTGGGGTGTCATTCGCAACAACTCATATGACAAACTACCAGAAAGAACTTAACAATACCCATACGAGGTAGTAAGCTTGTCAGGCACAAAGCTAAAACAATAAAAAAAAAAAGAAACTTACTAATACACATTCAGGGTAGTAAACTTGTCAGGCATAAAACTAACATTGTATAAAATACATGCTCATCAACATGTGATGTCTTGTGAGGGAGAAAATAAAACCATAGAATACAAAAACAATCAATAAAATTAAAACACGCCAAAAATAAAATTAATATCTCCAAATCTTAAATGAAAATCCAAAATCATCTAAAAATATTCTACCAACTAAAATCAAGTCTAAGGTATATCTAGAATGAGTAAAGCCCAGAACAGAAGTATAGTTTAGAAACCAATAACGTTAAAAAACGAGAACAAATCACTCGTTCAATCTCCAAACACCCTGGAAGCGAAGAAACGCAGATTTTACCCTTATCTCCAGCCACAATGTCCCCTTCAAAAATCTTGATTCAATCAAACCAACTAAAAGGCGTAGATCTATACAAACAACCAACCTTTATCATTTACTGCAAGCTGCAAAATCTGGGCTTACTCAAATATCTTGATAATTAAGATGTTGAAGATTTCGGGTTTGTGAACTCATCGACAGAGGTCGCCTCCCCATTGTCTGGCTTTATAGAAGCACTCAACTCTTTATCTGTAGTTCTCTCTTCGGTGGTTGATAATCCATCCAGTGAAAGCTTTTCTAATGAAGATTGTATGACAGAGCCATCGGTTGTTGCGTGTGGTGACTGAGAGCCGGAATCAAGTGTACTGTTGCCAGATGGTTTGATCCACTTTCTCCAATCATTACGCCTTCTTACAGTTTCACCCTGTATAAAATGACAAAAAAAAAACAGTCAAAAGTTTTTGCCATTGCAGGTTCGGGTCAATGCGTACAATACTTTTTACTAGTAGGTCAAAACACATGGAAAAGAGAAGACAAACTCTATGAAAAAAGAAGAATTGGTAGCCATGCTATCTCCTATATATACTACACAGTCATTTAATATGCAACACAGTCATGTACTATGCAACACATAAAACAGCAAATATTAGACCTAGTTTACGAACTTATATAGAGATCAAAAAATATATCTACTCTAGTATAGAAAGTACTTCTGAGGTTCTACATGAATTTGTGTGCACGTATTATACATGGTAGGATGACTAGTGTGCTTGATTTTAATATGAGTGATGCAACTCGATGCGTTTGGTCCAAAAATTATAAAAAAAATACTAAAAATTATTTATACATAACAACTGACGTAATAAGAAGAAAAGAATTGTGACTTTTGGTTCAAATAAAGTATAATAAAACGTTTCTAGAACAAGAGAAAGTGTCATACTAAGATGCTACTTGTTGAAAAAGACAACAATGTTGTGTGCATCAAAGCGCATTATGCAACGAGCGCATTACGCGAAATCGGCACAATATTCTCACATCACGTAAAAGCAATGCATTATGCGCTCTCAACAGCGCATCACGTATTCTGTGCGCATTTTAAAACCAAGCTAGTGTGGGTCACAAGTCAAAACAGGTTTGTGTTAAAACATGTCAATTTTAGTGTGGGTCAAGTTGTGTTGTAACCCAAAAGCACTTTATTGGTCTTTTTTTTTCAGAAAATAAATAGATATATAATGTATTAAATACGACTACCATACTAATGATCCATGTGTGAATTGAAAAAAAAAACATTTTGAGGCAAAACATAACCCAAATCGACCTGTTCATAGTTACATGTTAAAACATTGACACCTCCAGCATACATAAATGATTCCGACATTGTATAGATGATACCTGAACTTCAACAATAGTTGAGTCTCTTATGGAGCTCAAAACCATTTGCAAATCACTTGTCAAACTTTTGACCTAGAAATCATGCAGAAATAAAAAAAAAACATTAATATGAAATACTAGTAGACAGCTTAAGCAAAGCTAAAGGCACTTCAATAAGCTAACTTGGTAATACGTTGTAGAAAATTAACCGAATTAACAAAAAGGGTAAACGGGTGAACGTTGCCTGAAGTATCGTTTTTATGCTTTCATCCCCTAAATCACTTTATTCAAAAACTATAAATTTTGAATCTGATAATAATAGTTATGGTAATCATAATATCATATTCAAAGCATTGATTATTTATAAATTTAAACAATGAAAAAAGAGCACCAAGAATAACCCAACCAAACCATTTTACAAGGTCTACCAAACACTAGTTTTGGCTCAAACCCAGTTGTTACCCAACAAGCTCCTCTTGCCACTTCTAGGCAAGGACATGTATTGATCAAAAGCCATGAACTGAAAATAAGATTTCCAAGAGTGAAGACACGTGTAGCAATGCAAATGGTACAGAGAAAAGTATGTCAAGTAGTTTGTAGCAAGGTTTAAAAGAACGGAAACGAGTTTCGAGGCGTTTTCCCTTCGCCTAACGAGGCGTAAGCCTCGAGGCGAAACGAGGCGTAAGGCCGAGGGGGTATTAATAAATAAATATAAAAATTATATATATATATATATATATTATAAAAATAATAATACTAACTACTTTCATCATCAGATTCATCAAAATCATCAAAAACAGACTTAAAAAAGACATGAAATGCTTGAAATTGACACAAAAAGTCAAAAACAACTATCAAAAACCCCTGACGCCTCAGTTCCTCTGAGGCGCATATACATTAAAAACACCATGAGGTGCGCCTCAGACTCGTTTTTTGGCCGTTTCAACTCGAGACGCACGCCTCAAACGTTTTTTAAAACCATGGTTTGTAGCAGAAGACTGGCAAAATGAAAAAAAATAAACTAGAATAAAAGAAAAGAAAAGGCTTCGCCTTCCAAAATAAAAAGGAAAAAAAAAACTAAATAATCAACTGAAAACTTAAATATATTAATACTGCTAATAATTACTTAAATACGTAGATCAAAAACCATACTGACAACTTGCTACCATGGTATGCTCATGAATAGGGAAAAGACACACATGCCTAACCCATTTAAAATCATTGCCTTCCTAGCTAACAAAACCCTTTCTCGTAATATACATTTTAGAATAATACAATGATATAGAGAACTATAAAAAACGATGAGATTGTCAAAAACATTTTCTTGTATGTGACAATCAAATAATGAATTTTTTTTCAAAACTGTGAACTTGAATATTAAAAACCTGAAGACACTGAAAGAAAAACTGTATGAAATATACTTGTAGCAATAGAAGAAATAGAATGCAGCAAAACGATCTCTAAAGTCAAAACGTACCAAAAAATTCAGACATTGAAAGGTAAAAAACTTGAATGCATATAACATAAATAAAAAGATGGATGTTTATGGGTGGAAAAAAGTACAAACAATTCATTTAATTTACACTATATAAAACTATATATTATATAGTTAATGAGATGATCTCTGATACTTTATCCCAATTCATGAACGTATCGCAAGAGCAATACAACAAAAGTAACAAATAAGAAGTATGAACGAGCATTATTTCATAATCAATAAAAAGATTACTTACTCTGTGAAATCCAGCTATTAGAGTGAGAGGCACCCAACCCTCTTCATCCATGTTTGACCTCAAATAATGGTCTTTTACCAAATTAGCATCACTGTTTGCAAAAATATGATGTTAAACAAAACTGTTACAGAAAACAAATTATCAGTTAACAGAGTCACCATGCCTGAAATAATATTCAATCTGGCGTAGTATCGTATCAGATAACGATGGTATATTCGTAGATGGTGATGCATGAGGGATGATAGGTGGTTGCACATAAACAAATGGTGGTGGTGGTGGCGGCATCTCTGCAAAAAATGGAATTAATACGAACTTCTTCTAACAAACATAAAAAAAACACACTTACAGGATGTTTAAATGCATTTTGGAAGTGATTTGGTGATACTAAATAAAAAAAAGATATTTGGTACAATACATAATGAGTCTGAATGTGTTTTTGCTGCTTTAAATGTGATTTCACAAAAAACATATCCAGTTCTCACAAAAAAAAATATCGCATTTTTTCGTCAGTTTATATTAGTTTGTTAAAAACAATCAAATCTTATCAAACATCTTATTATTCGATTATCCACAATCTTAGACAACATTTTGATTAAAGTAAAATGCAAATTTCATCTTTGATGTTTGGCCACTTTTGCGACTTTCATCCAAAGGTTTGTTTTTTCCGCATCTGGGTCCTGTAGTTTCAAAAAATTGTCATTTTTGTTCCTGAGGGCCAAACCTCAGAGGACGAAAGTCGGAATAAATTGCCACACCTCAGGGACCAAAAATGGCAGATTTTGTAACCACGAGGACCCAGGTGCAAACAAACAAACCTTCAAATGAAAGTCGCAAAAGTAGCCAAAACTCATGGACGAAAATAACAATTTACTCTTTTGATTATATTATCACAAAATCACTTTCAAGATGAACATCCAAACATGAAACACCCCATATAAACTCACCATAAACCATGGGGGCACCATACGGTCTTATAGGCTGGGGAGCAATAAAAGGAGCCGGACCCAGGTGAGCTTGTGGCATATAACCCCTAGGAGGAGGGGGAGGTGGTGGAACCGCAGGATGTGGTATAACACCACCATGACTTCGAGGACCGAACCATTCACGGTCATTATGATCCCGCCTACCGCCAGGACCATTGTTAACATAAGGTCCACCATCGCCACGAGGACGGGGCCCAAAGTTATTCCTCTTCCTATTAAAAGGATGATCATGTCCCGGATGCGAGTGGGACCCAATACCAGCCACCGGTCTCGCTGGAACAAAACTGCTCCCATTATACGGAGCCTGCTCCCTTACTGGAGCATCCAATACTGCTGGCACAAAACCACCGTACGGCGTGGTATATAGAGGATACGGCGGCATTGGTGGTGGAGGTGGCGGTAGCCGATTGTAGCCAACACCAGCACCTCCACCTCTTTTCATTGACCTTTGTCGGCCAGGATGCGTATGGTTTTGATTGGAATGATGACTAGTGTTAGTTTTACCGGGCTTCTGTGGTGCTTGTGATGTTACAGGTGCCTGTACAAAATCAACAACCATACAAAATCATAAGCCACAGCTATCTCATTTTAGAAATAACAAGTATAATAAATATTCAATCATTCCCTTTTGGAAACCGTAACCTCATTGTTGCAGGATTATCAGTAAATTTGTACAAAATCAATAACCATACAAAATCATAAACGTCCACTATTTCATTTTATAAATAATTAAAATTTAATAAACAAATGACTATTTAATCAATATCAATATAATACATAATCAATCACTCACTTTTAAAAAAACCTAAATTAGTAACTGTAAAAATTTAATAATTTATACAATTATAATCCTTTGTTCAGTCAAACCTTAACCTCATTGTTGTAAGATAATCAGCAAATTTGTACAAAATCAATAACCATACAAAATCATAAACCTCAATTACTTAATTTTATAACTAATTAATATTTAATGAATTAATGACTATTTAATCAATATAACAAATACTCAATCACTCACTTCAAAAAACCCTAACTTAATCATTGTAAAAATCTATAAAATTACAATCACTTGTTAAGTCAAACCCTAACCTAATTGTTGCAAGACAATCAGTATAGAAAACTAGAAATAACAAACATTTTACAAGCCTCAACTAAATCAATATAGAAATAATAAAAACACAATGAATAAATGTCTAATTAATCAATATAACAAATATGCAATCCATAACTTCTAAAAACCGCTAATTGATCAGCAAACTTGTACAAAATCATGAACAATTATAAAAATGTTATAACAACAAATCAATATACCTGAGAAACAGTGGCTGATCCTGATCCATCAGATGCAGATTTAGAAGACGATTCCGACTGAAACGACAACGACTTCGGTAACGGACGACTCAACTCCGATAACGCCGGCCACGCCGCCGCTCCCATCACCGGCGAACTACTTCCGTCAACAACGCCGTTAACCGAGGGTTTACTCCACGGCGACTTCTTCACACTACTCTCACCGTCACCATTACTACTTTCCGAACCTTCTAGATTGTTCTCCACCGTATGCGCCGCCGTCTTCGGCTCCGGCACCGTCAAATGATCAGAAAACCCTAGCGTTTGCTCTGTAACAAGCGGTGATGCCGACGGAGAGCGAGGAGCGACAGGCTCCAACTGCTCGCCGCCGCCACGAACGACTTGAGACCACGGCACGGTGCTCCGGTGAGAAAAACTGGTGCCGGAAGCGGCGGCGGCGGAGGAGGTGGCGGCGGAGGGAGAGGCGGAGGTGGTGGACGAATCGGAGGTCATTGTGGTGGTGAATTTGAAGCAATGAGGGTAGGGTTTGAGTAGGTGTTTACATTACATGGAATGAATTAGGGTTTTGAAAAGTGAGTGATCGTCGATTGTGATTGTAACAGTCACCACAAGCGAATGATCGGAAAGTGACGAGAAATTGAGGGGTTTGGTAAGGGCTTTTGGGTTTTGGGTGTCCATTTGGGTTTGCTAATGGGCCTCATGTTTTTTTTTTATTTTGGCCCAATATCTATTTTTGTTAAAAAGTATGTACTTAACATTTTTTTTTTCAACTAAATTTCAATCGAGCAAATACATCCTCTCCTCCATAACAGTCAGAGTTAGATGCATACCCGAGCCACCAAGCCACCAGTTTCGGGGAAAACCCGTCGCTCAAAGGCCCACTGCAGTAAAACCCGGTTCGGCTCGGTTTCGAACTGGCGAAACTTCATTGCCACCACCAATGTCCTTCAAAGTGATGCTAGTGGGAGTTGAACTTGAGACCTCAAGGAGAGAAACCAAGGGACTAACTACCAGACCAACTTTTCAAGACAAAAAGGGGGTGTATGTACTTGACATTTAACAAAGATTTTTTAAAGGTATCTTATTTTTTAAAACATGTGTTTTTATTATTTTTCTTTTTAGATGACTGATTTGAATCTTTTCGAATATAGAAATTCATTAATTTTTACCTTAGATACACCATTTTATAGTATTTTTTTTTTTTTTTTTTTGAGTCATAATAATACTGGGTTATATAACCTCTTGTTCGTGACTTATTATAACTATCAAATCTATGTTAGAAAGTCGAGGTAACCGAGGTTCATAATCTCAGATTGATATATATTGTAACTCTCTCTCTCTCTCTCTCTCAACACAGAAACCAATTTTAAATAGAAATTTGCGATAACCACATAAAAATGTACGCTTATTTTCAGTTATGATACATCATGCGTTTGTGTAACAGCATAACTTTTTATATGTATCTCTCCCATTAAGTTTTGTATTTTGTACGTAAAAGTGCTCATATAGTTTTTAAAATTGTATGTTTAAAACCAGTTTTGTATTAAGCACGCCTACATATACTGTATTTGTTTGACATATCCATAATCCTTGTACAAAGTAGAATCAAACATGATTTTATACTTTGTTGTGAGGTGGCATTGGCTTCTTGGATATTGGTTACTCTGGTTTAATTGGTATTTTCTTCATCAAAATTTAAAACCTTTAAAGGATAGTCTCTGTATGAAAGGTGGTTAGCCTTATGGTGTACAAAATTCTTACTTCACTATAGCTGATGGTGTAGTTGCAAGTGACCCAAAATTAGTATCCGCTAAATCAACGGAATGGCATGTGTTTGATGTAGTTGCAAGTGACCCAAAATTAGTGGGTGTTTGGGTTAGCTTATTTTTGTCACACCCCAACCGATGGCGGAATCATCGGGGCGCGGCACTAGGCGAATCAGATTGCTCAAGAGAATCCATAACAACTACATTGCGATAATACTTAATACATTCGTTATCCCATACTAACAAACAGTACAATCACATAAGTTATCACAGATTTCTTGTCCTCTCGAACAATACAAATCCGACAACCTAGATTTTAGTTGAGTTTCTAGACTTCCTAGCTTGTTTTGAAATAGCCTGCGATCTGACCTGCAACATATGTTAAAATATTTGTCAATACAAAAGTATTGGCGAGTATACAAGTTTGATAAGTATAGCGTAATAGATTAAAAAGTGTAGCGAAACTCCATATGCATAAACGTAACACACGACATATGTACTCACAAAGCTGATACTACCAACTAAGTCCTCGATGCTCGAATATGCGATGGCAAACTAGACCCCGTCGGGCGCAATAGTACTATACTAGTCATGGTGGGACGTCGCGAGTATAAACCCTAGCACATATGCAACTAGCATCACGTATATCTATGCATAACAGTTATTCGCAAGTGATAATCCGATTGATTGAATAATTCGTTTGATAAGTTCGATTTGTTAGAAACGTATGTTACACCCAAGATGCAATTAAAAAGGGTTCAAGTATACTCACAGTGCGTAATCGACAAGTAAACACAACTTGATTTGGATCGATTGAGAGTACGTCTGAGTTATCCTGGTTACAGATCGTTAAACGGTGAATAGCGCGTTAAATGGTGGCGAAAGGACCAAAATTGGTTCGGACATTGATGCTTGGGCTCGTCCGGTCGGCTGGACATGTGGTCCGATCGGCTACCAGGCTATCCGATCGGTTAACATGTTGTTCGATCGTTCAACATGTTGTCCGATCGGTTAACATGCTAGCCGATCGGTTAACATGTTGTCCGATCGGTTAACATGTGGTCTGATCGGTTAACACATTGTCCGATCGGTCGGTTGAACTTTATCTGTTGTTCGATCGGACAGCAGTCCGATCGGACGGCAATTCGTTCCATTGTCCTGATCATGTCACACTTGATGGGTTTCGGAAGGATTTCAAGTGATTTGACTGAGGTGGTGTGTCATCGTGTTAAACCACTGAAATCCCATCGAATCTGACCCGTTCTAACGGCCAGGACCCACCCCGTTCCATCAGATCTGGCCGTTCTTGATGGTTTTTCTCATGTTTATCCCGAATTCGTACACACCTTGACTAGGTTACGTAGAGCTAGGTGAGATTTATTATAAAAACAGGTGAAATTACTTAGATCCGAGCTGTTTATGGTAAAAATGAGGTCACTCTTTGAAGTTCATGTAAACTTATGATGACATCATCTTCGAAACACCTCAAATCCATAGGAATCACACAACTTCTTGATTAGAAAACATAGATTTGGACTAGATTTATGTAAAAACGTATGGAAATCACCTAGATCCGAGTTGTTCTTTCATGGGATGACATCACACTAGAATGCCCAAAATCCAGAGATTTCACGGTTAAAAGTGTAGATTTAAAAGGTAGAAGGGTGTAGAATTGAATATAGATCAAGGAAGTACAAGGTTTGAGTTGAAAACTCACAAGAATCGCGAGAAATCGAGAGATAAAGGGGTTGGAACTTCTGGTCGAGCAGCAACAGTGACAACAAGTGTGTTCGATCGGCCGGCCTGTCCGATCGGTTGGCCCATCCGATCGGTTGGCCCAGCCGTTCGGCTGGCCCTTCCGTCTGGAGGCCTCTCGATCCTCGTTTTTGGTGCGTTGCGATAGTTTGGGCCACATTTCCATATATTTATATTATTATATATATTATAATTAATCACCAAAGGGTCGTATATACGTATTCATATTCCAAAGTTTCGATATAACAATCGGTTTTTCGTTTCGAGTATGCGATTATTAGCGACGTTTCACAGCCATCAAGGAGGGTAGTATAGGTCCTTTCTCGATGTCATCGTGAACGTTATTGTGTGTTGTGCCACAATGACTGACGGGGTACCATTCACTTGTATAGTCATCGTCGTCATGACAACTAGAGCTATAGCACTCACCCGAGAGTCTTTGTTAGCGTTAATTGTATGCGTTTCGACTCATCACGGCCACCGAGGAGGGTAGAATAGGTCCTCACTCAATGTCATCGTGAGCGTTAGTATTTGTGAGAATAGTTTGTAATAGTGATAGAATATGCGTAATTATTCGAATATACTGAGATATAACGATGTATCAGATATAGTTACATTATGATCCGAATCTCTGGTGCTAGGCGTAACGAGTATATTGAGTAGTAACAACGCACGAAAGTGCGGGTTGTTACAATTTTGGAACAACTTTTAACTTATTGACTTATAATAAGTTAATAAGTTGGTTTTTAGTGGGTGTTTGGGTTAACTTATTGACTTATAATGAGTTTTTGTGTGATGAAAAGTTAAAAAGTAGAAGTCAGGAAATCCTGACTTATTGACTTATAATAAGTAGAAGTCAGGAAATCCTGACTTATTGACTTATAATAAGTAGAAGTTAAAAAGGAGAAAAAGAAGGAATCCCAAACACCCCCTTAGTATCCACTAAAGCAACAAAATGGCATGTGCTTATTACTTTTGATAAGTTTTGTGAACCAAATGAGATGTGTTTATTACTTTTGGTGAATTTTATGAACCGAATGGCATGTGTTTACCACTTTTGTTGACTTTTGTGAACAATGGTTACAATGGTTGAAATAATGTGTTTTGTGTAGGGTTGTAGATGGATTGAACCGAACTGAACGGAGAAAGATTTTGTTCATGTTTGTTTGTTTAGTGTTTGTTAGACACATGGATTTTTCATGACCACATAACTAGATGAAATTCTGTGTTCGTTCGTTAAGGAAATGAATTTGTTCCTACCTGTTCGTATATTTTATAAACGAACACAATCGAACATGTAAACACAAATGAACATAATCGAACATATATTAGCTTGAAAATATAAATCAACATTTTTTATCCAGACAGCAACCATTGACAATATATACGAAAAGAAGTACTTGACATGAATATTCATAAATACTTGATAATAATCATGAACATAATTATCATAAATAGCATTTCAAAGGTTTAAGTTCCGTAAGTAGGCGTTTAACGAGATACAACTTTAACATAATGATCATAAACATTTTGGGAGTTATGTCATGGCCTGTTGCCAAAGACCTAGAAGACCGGAGGCGTTGTTGTGAAACGTTGGCATGATATACAGAAGCTTACATAATTTCGACCTTTTAGTTTTTCATAATTTAATTAAAAGGACATACAGAGGCTTAGTAGGGTCGAAGGCTTTGTTGTCGAAGACTCTAAAGACCGACGGCAAAGCTTAGATGTGAGCCTAAGTCGTGGTTTCGGGTTGAGCACTTAAAATCTCTAAGAGACTAAAGAAAAAGGTGAAGGATGAGACCGAAGGCGAAGGCTAAGAAGACCAAGATATTAACCTTTAGAGAACTTGAGTCGTCGATGTGAGCATGTAAGGTATACTCATTCAATGTTGTTCCAATTAGTGGCAAGAACATCAGGGATTGATCTTGGGATAGGAAGGAGTACTTTAATAGGTTGAGGTAATTCTTAGTTTGAAGTAATACGTTTATCTAGTTATTTTATCAATTGGTTAATTAAGTATTAAAGTTGGTATTGATTTAGGATAACTTATTTTCCAAGTAATTAGTTTAGTATAAACAAATTGGTTAAGTTACATAATTTTTTAGATGTTTTACTTTGATCTTTATAATTAATATATATAAAAGAATTATGGGGAGTTCTCACAAAATTATTGTGTTGTTGCATTTTTGTTCTCTTTGATTCCAACATAATAGGTGGGACTATATCTTATAATATATGTACTTTGAATGGCAAATTTCTTTTTAATTTATGTTGTCTATCGGTATTGAACCCAAAACCTTCCTCTTCCAATGTGTTTAAAGGTTTTACCTTGCCAATAGACCACCGCCCTACATTGGTAATATCGTATAATATTATATAACAACCCTCCAAAATATTTCAACACCCTAATATATTTTAAAATACCCCTATATGTCTTAAAATACACCCCATACCTAAAAAATGGACCCCAAATACCTTAATTTTTATTAAAATTAATTAAAAACAAGAAAATAGGGGCCCTGGCGGGCCGCGACAGACTCCACTTAAGTCTACGCGGGCCGCGAGCGTCTGAGCAAGAGGCGCAGCCCGGTGCCGCCACGTGTCACCTGCGTGTTAAAGCTACCCGATGAGCGGTCAAAGCTAGAGCCGTAGACCCCTATGTGGCGGGCCGCGAAGGCCTTTGCCTTCCTTCGTCGCGGGGCGCGACGGACTCGGATTACAGCCCTATATAAGAGGGCATCGGGCTTCAGTTTTCCGTCGCTCATTTCTTTTCTTTCTTACGAAATTTCACATAGATAAAGTAATTTCCGGGCATTATACCCCCTAATTAACGAAGTTCTGCCCCGATGTAAGTATTATAACCCCGGTTACGTATTAGATACGCTGCCCGATTGATCCAGGGTTCCGTAACGGCTGTCGAGGTTCTGCCCGACGTAGTCGTTGGAATGTCGTCTCGGGGAAGGTATTACTAATGTAAATAATGGGTTATTTTACTAACATATGTGCATTGTGTAAATTATAGATAATCACCAGGAAACCTTAGAAGAAACCTAAGTCAACAATGTGAGTAATCTCCTTTTTGTAAATTGTTTTTACAAAACCTTAAATGTTTTACAATGTGATTAAGCAGTGATTGAGTCTTTGTAGTTCTTCAATTACTGCCGGTATGTTGGGGTTTCGTATACAAAATGTGGAACACGTTACCATTGGACAACGAGTTAGCCAATGTGTAATATGACCCACCAGTCAGGATTGACAATACTGAATGAGTAATTATGTAGAAATAAACAATCTGATTGCTCTCAATACTGTTAAAGGATAAAATTCTTCTTGATTAAACTGGGATTCACTCACCAGTATTTCCCACTGACAAATGTTTTTAAAACGCGTTTCAGGTAACAAAATGTAAAAGACAATTAGAAGAAAGCCAGCTGGAGAGCACTAACGGCTTGGAAAAATGTGGCTATAAAAGTTACCTAAAAGACGATGTTTTAAATTCAATAAAATAGGGTATATCCCTATAAACATGGTGTAATAAGAAACTTGGGTTTTACCCATGCGTTTATTAATATAAAATATGGTGGTTTTACTCTGATAAACATTTCCTAACTACGGTTCTGATGAAATTTCCACTGCCAAAATAATAATAATGATAAACAAAATGAAACCACCACAACTGGTCTCGCGGCCGGCCACTCCCAGGACAGATAGGGGGCTGGGGTTGCGACAGAAGGTGGTATCAGAGCTAAGCCACTGATTCAGTCACAGAAATGTTCTGCTGACACCAATATATTATTCAAATTGTTAGGAAATTTATTACGGAAATACGTGCATATCTGTATTTTATTGTTATGTGTTATTTGGCTATTTGTTAGTTTTAAGTATGAGTGATCAAGGACCCTCAGACGTGTATCGTCAATTGTCCGATTCACCTAGGAGTGAAGGTACTTCTTCACAGCCTGCCCTCTCTGGGTATGCCGCTGATAATGAAGAAGGAATGTTTGTCTTTAAGGCTCAGTCTAAAGAGCCATTCCCTCAGAAAAAGAGAGGATGGTTCAGTAAGGGAGCATTCGAGCGTAGGAAAAGAATGCGAAAGTTGCAACAGCAAAGAGTCCTAGCAGCCGCTAAGCGAGAGTCAGATGCCCATGCATAGGATATGCTTAATAGAAGCCTAGCTAATTTTCATATCCTAGCAACAACTGCTGCCGACACAAACCTGGAACAACTAGTAGCCCCACAACCCTTACCTTTATTCCCTACTCAGCCGATGGAGATAGAAGATAACCCTAAAAATCAAGTAGAAATGCATGATTTCAACCCTGAGGAGATACCTAGGATACCAGCCCCTAATCCCTTAGACCCGGACTATGATCCATGGTTCGATGATCATAGGGATTATGTGCCGCGCTACCACCTAAACGATGAACCCATGCCGAATCTAGCAGCCTATCCAGGTCTGGACCCTCCACATCCCTACTATGACAACGATGAATACATTAGGGAGATCTTAGAGAATCCTTACCCTCAGGAGAATCCCATGCCCCAGTACCCGGACCCAGTACCAGCACCTGCACTCCCAATGAGTGCAGATAATGTGCACGAGCTTCGAACTTTCAGAGAAGAGATCTTGGAGAGTAGTGAGAGGATGAGACAGGTAGGAAAGCAACTCGTCTGGAAATACGACGAGCGTAATATGGATTACTGGATGAATCCAGACCAGTGAAGGAGATGGTGGAGTTGGTAATAATAATATGATAATAATAATAATGAATATATATATATATATATGTAATAATATATGTTGTAGTATAGACCACTTTGTGGTTAGCGATGCATAGTAGTATTGTAATTTAAATTCCAGTTTTAGTGTGTATTTGACGCATACTATAATAGAAAAGAGTAAAGTCGCAATGCTCGACGCTTTTGACCAATATGTGTGTTGTGTGGTTGTTGCCTAAATTATTAATTATTTTGTGATGTTAATAATTGGTAAATGTTTAAAATTCAGATGGACGAAAACGAGGTAAACCAGGAAAACCAGAATAACGATAACCAGAGTAACATTAACTTGGATAATGAGAACCCGAACAACAACAACAATAATGGAAACCAAGTGGATAACAGTGCCATGCAGCATATAGTGGCACAAGGGATAATAGATGCAATACCATATATTATCAAACAGTTAGGGAAGCCGAAAATAAAAGTAAACATGATAGTAAGCGACCCTCTGAACCTGAACACAACGTGAACAATGGACCCGTACTTCAAGTGCCCATTCCCAAAAGAAGAAGAACCGTGTCTTACGGTTGTTCTTATAAAGAATTCTGGTCTTGTAAACCAACGGAATTCTCGGGCAATGAAGGGGCCGTTGCATCTCTACGCTGGATAGAAAAGACTGAGGCAGTCTTAAGAATAAGTAAATGTGCTGAAGAAGATAAAATAATGTTTGCTTCCAATCTGTTTAAGAATTCAGCACTAGAATGGTGGAACACTATCCTCCAGTCTAGAGAAAGTAATAGAACTTACAATATGGAATGGGAGGAATTTAAAAACATGGTAGAAAGGAAATTTTGTCCTCCTAATGAAAAGGAACAGATAGCAAACAAATTCCTAAACCTTAGGATGATTGGAGTAGATAGTAAGGGTTATACTAAATTATTCTTTGAATATGCCAGAATAGTACCAACCTTTGCTTCACTTGAACCAGTATTAATCTTCCATTATATCTGGGGATTAATTGGGGAGATTAGACATGTATTCAAGGCAGCTAGACCTCAAACCATAGAAGAAGCAGTAGAACCAGCCAACACCTTGACAGATGAATTAGTCCGTACACGAGAAGAGGATCAAAGGAGGAATCTAACCCAGAAGCTTACCCAAGAATTCCGTTCTGGAAATTCTAACCATGGGAGAAATGTAGGTTCTACCTCAGCACCCTACTGCAAGTACTGCAAAAGGAAGCATTCTGGAAGATGCTCCATATATTGTAACTTCTGCAAAATATATGGACACAAGGAAGAAGACTGCAGGAAAAAGCCTAACAACAGGATATGCTACAACTGCGGAGAACAAGGTCATATCAAGCCTAACTGTCCAAAGTTAGCTCCAGCTACAAACGCCAAGAATACTAAAAATGCTAGAGCAGTTGTTCTGACTGCAGAAGAAGCAAAGATGATCCCGGATGTGATCACTGGTAAATTTTTAGTTAATGATGTTTTTGCTAAAGTATTATTTGACTCTGGTGCGAACCAAAGTTTTATTAATTGTAACACCTCGTAAAATCACGTCCAATGAAGTGTTGACACGTGTAATAAACCCTAATAAAGTCAAACCTTGAAATTAAGGGACTAATTTTTCGAAAAATCGAAAAACATTGATTATGAAAGAGCTGGAAGTATTAACATACCTAAAATAAGTTTCTGAATAACCTTTTACGGTTTTATATTCACAAATGAGCCACTTGTTGATCGAGTGTAGCCGTTTGCGTAATTAATTGAAAGTTTGCGCAATAAAGGGTTGAAAGCGTCAACATGTTAATTCTTACCTCTGAGTGACCTTTTAACAAACCGAGAGCTTCATGATATTTGATTATACTCTCGGGAATGCCAACTATTGGCCGTCTAAGGTTTTTATGCCTATAAGTAAAGTTACGCGCAACTTTGCAAGTTAGAGGGCCTAAAAGTGTCAATATGTTTAATTATACCTCTGAATGACCTTTTAGCGAACCCGAAGCATCGTGATGTTTAATAATACTTTCAAGAATGTCTAATATGGATTAGATAAGGCTTCAATGCTATTAAATGATGAGATGCGCAAGTTCGCGCAATAGAAGGACCTAAAGCGTCAACTTTTGAATCTACGCCTTTCGGTGACCATTTAAGCAAACAGGAATGTAGTAATATTTAAGTATATGCTTGGGAATGTCCATTATGGTCCATGGAAGGCTTGGATATCATTAAACAACATTTCGCGCTACTTTGCGCAATTAAAGGACTAATTGCGTCAAACTGCAAAAGTATGTCGATTTGTAGGGTATCGGACCTTCCGGAATATGACCATGAGTTAAAAAAAACCCTATTTATCCTTTATGTAGCTTAGATATAGGCTTAGAGGTGTTTGGTGCGCAAAAAGAAACTTTTATGTCATGCAGGGACTAAAAGTGTCAAAAAGTGCACAAGTTTGCATTTTCGCGCATATCTTGCATTCTGAATATATCCGGACACCTAAAAATTTATGTAAGCACTAAAATATTTTATTTTAGTGTTTGGCTTGATAAAATTCCATTCGTCGCGTCGTTTGGATCGTTTTTCGCGTCCGTTCGTGTTTCGTCGTAATTAGCCGAACAACGAGACCGTACGACCAAACGAACCGACATCCGGCATATTTTTGAGCACATTTCAAGTTCCCTATACTTTAACTTCATTTTAGAGCCTTAAAATGGGGTTAAAGGGGCTTAAACGTGCCAAAACGCATCAAAAATCAAGTTTGGGGATACAGGGGCCTGTTCTGCCAATTGCTGAAAGTTCCTGCCAGCACATAGGGTCCTTACGGACCGTATAGGACCTCTTACGGTCCGTAAAGGAGTCCCAGCACAGCAGAAACCAGTTTTCACAAACCCAGCAGCTTGCACTTGTTTTCTTTGCTTGTTTTAGCAATCTATGGGCTGGTTTGTGTGCCCATCAAGGTGCCCAATCAGAGTATGACAAGTGTACGGCTTAGATTGTGCCCCCTTTTGCAAGAAACGATCCTAACGGTTCTTGTTTTCCTATATATACCCCCTTGATCTTGCTCCCATTCCACACCTTGATCTGAATTGTTCTAAGTTGGAGCTCTTGTGCTTCATACCTGAACATCCTAGATCAATTCCATCCTTGCTTGGACCCTTTGTAAGTGTCCTTTCGTGCTTAGTTTCATTATTTAGCGTTTATAGCCGAAAAGTCAAGCGGTTGCGATAAACGCTTTGACTTTTAAACGGTTAAGCCATTGTTCTCAACGAACATGGCTACGTGACCGTAATTAGGTAGGTGTTTAACCCTCAAAAGGGCACTTCCTAATTACCACGTTTATTTAGTTAAATTGTCGTGTCAAATGAAAGTCAAACGGGTTAGTTTTAAATAAATTCATAACTATTAATATAAGAAACCATAAAATCAGTTTTCTCACTTTAATAACTTGGTAAATATTAGTTGAACATGTCTAAGCATGTTCAACCCGACAATTCTAAGGATAGGCTCGGTTCGGAACCGAAAGTCGCAAAAGTTGACTTTTGCTTTGACTTTCAGTTCTGACCTGATTTAGGTTAGTTTAGATATGCCTTAGGATTCCTTTTGGATCATGTTATAGGTTAGTGTAACCCTCTGAGGTTATACAACTTAGATCCTTAGTTATCCTATTCAATTACATGTTTCCGTTATATGCTTAAATGTTGACCATTATACCCTTTTTGACCCTAAAACAAGAATTTTGAAAATATGAGAGGACAATAATCTTTATTACTGATTTATAAACTTGTCCCTAAAATTTGACATCAGTTTGAGGTCTAGATTAGGAGTTATGCTCAATAGCGTAATTAGAAAGCTTTTATTAATTAAACAACGTAATTGGCTTATAGCCTATCTAAACCTAATTTTTAATATCAAACTTTTTGCCTACTGATATAAAATAATATTTTGGGATTTTTGAAGATTTTCTTTTTTAGGTTGAGCATAACTTAGAGTTCTAAGCTTGATTCGGTAATTGCCGGTTTTGCCCTTTTGGGCTATAAAATGAGTTTTACAAATCCTTTTGACCCCAAACCTTTTTCTACTGATCGAATATGATAAATATAATATTTTGAGTCTTCTGGAATAATAAAAATATCAGCTTTCCTTTAAAAACCCGGAAATAGCTCAAAATCGCCTTTTTAAGCGTTTTTAACGCATAGTATGTATTAAAACTATTTTTAACATATAAGGGTTGATACCTACTGATATTTTAAGTAAATTTTCATAATTAAACAGTAGGAAAAAGTTTTAAACTCAGAATTCAAATTTTGACCTTTAAAGCTTATGTGAAATTACCAAAATGCCCTAAGATGCATAGTTTGGTTATAATTAATAAATTACACATATGTGTAATACCCTACTGATATAACTTATTAAATTAAGTATTTTTACTGATTAAATCAGACCTGAAACTCAGATTTATATTAAACCTCTTTTATAACCTTTTAAATGACCAAAATACCCCTACGGGGCATAAATTGGTTTTAAATTCGTTTTGGGCATAATGGAAGGTATCCTACTGATATCACAACATATTTAAGGCATATTAACTTAGGAAACTTGTATATGACTCATATGGTTACCGTTACGACTTTTCGCGTTCGGATCGGCTTATGTAACTAGTTTGCATAAATTAGCCGAAACGGGTCAAACCTTGTCATTTTATCTCAAAATCCAGAATGTGTTTAGTTTACCCTTAATACACAAGTATAAAAGCTTGTCGGGTCTAAACCACATTCTAATCCGGTTCTCGCTTAATCATGCGTTCTGAACCGTACCCTCTTTTAAAACTAACCGGTCTAAGCATAGGCTTAATTAAGACCCGTTAGGAATCTAATAGGTTATTAAAAACCTTCATTCCAAATTTAGGAGCCCAGTAAAAGCTATCTGTACTTGCTGAATTGATATACGGCTGGGATTGAATTTATATTTAGCTCAGGTAAATACTCTTAACTTATTTTCCCTATACGGGCTTGGGATACTGTATTATAATAATACCGCTTGGTCGGGTATGTAGTCATTTAAATCGGATTGTGATTAATGTATTTACATAACTCGTTTTATTCTGTATTATTTGGTGTATGGCCTTTGGGGGTTAAATGACCATGTCCCGGATATCCTTGGCATCATTCAAAGAAATGGCCACGACCTAAGCACGGGATGTAGGCGTACACCTGACAGATGCATTATGTAAAAACTGGTAATCCACTTAAAGGAAATAATCCTTGTGGGCATTATACCTGTGGCGTGTCAATTAATCTAGACCGGCCATACAAACCGGCCCTGATGGACGACAAATAAGTAAAACTGTATACAAGATTATATATAAATAATTGTCCCAAGTTATAAAAAGTTTTGTGCCATGTGCATTCAAATTAATTTTCAAACTCTTTTCAAAATGAGTCAGTTATGTTGTATTTACCAGTGTAAACTGACGTATTTTCCAAAAAGGCTAAGTGCAGGAACTATACGTAATAGGCTGGCTACTCCAGGCATCAATAATCAAGTCTCGCAAGCTCTAGATGTTAAAGTCTGTTGAATAGTGTTATCTTTCTATTTTAGATCCGCCTGTGGATCCATCTTACATTCCGTTGTAATATTTGATATTACTTTATATCAGATTGTAATATATTTATCTTTTGCTTCCGCTGTGCATTTAAAATTGTGTTGTTTGACTATGATGATATCAACTACGTCACGATACTCCCCACCGGGCCCACCGGTAATACGTGGAAATATCGGGGTGTGCCATTAATACTTCATTTTAAAAACTTCTTAATCAATCATTAACTAAACTCCCATAAGAATGTCTAGTAGAGACAGCAAATGGAGAAACCATTAAGATTTCTGAAATCTTGCAGGAAGCAAGAATAAAAATTTTAAATCAGAAATTTATTGCAAACCTTTACCCAATGAATCTAGCAGGATTTGATGTTGTGTTAGGAATGGATTGGTTAATAGCCAATAAAGCCAGTATTTTATGTGATCAAAAGTCAATTCAAGTAAATTCACCAAGGGGTGAAAAGATCACAATTAAAGGAAATAAGTTCTCTAAATCCACAAAATTCATCTCTGTGATGAAAACTGCAAGTTATATAAGGAAAGGATCATTAGTGTATTTGATTTCTATAATCACTAACACTAAAGGAAAAGAATTAAAGGATATTCCAGTAGTATCCCAGTTTTCCGATGTATTTCCAGAAAAGCTAGCAGGACAACCTCCAGATAGAGAAGTTGAATTCAGAATCCACTTAATACCAGGAATTGCACCAATTGCCAAAGCACCTTACCGATTGGCACCCGCAGAAATGCAGGAACAGAAGAAACAGTTAGATGAATTATTGGAAAAAGGATTCATACAGCCAAGTTCATCGCCATGGGGAGCACCCATTTTATTCGTTAAGAAGAAAGACGGATCAATGCGTATGTGCATTGACTACCATGAATTAAACAAGGTCACGATTAAGAATCGGTATCCATTACCAAGAATCGATGATCTGTTTGATCAATTGCAAGGAGCACGATTTTTCTCTAAAATCGATTTAAGGTCAGGATATCATCAATTAAAGGTACATGAAGAGGACATTCCTAAGACCGCTTTCAGAACAAGGTATGGCCATTATGAATTTACTGTCATGCCATTTGGTTTAACCAATGCCCCAGCTGCATTCATGGACATGATGAACCGAATATGTAAGCCATATTTGGATAAATTCATAATTGTCTTTATAGATGATAATCTTATTTATTCCAAAAGCAAATAGGAGCATGCAGCCCATTTGCACGCACTTCTAAGTTTATTAAGAAAAGAAAAGCTTTATGCTAAGTTTTCAAAGTGTGAATTTTGGTTAGAACAGGTACAATTTATTAGACATTTAGTCAATCATGAAGGAATTTATGTAGATCCCACCAAGATCGAGGCGATAACCAAGTGGAAAACCCCTGAGTCACCAACTGAGGTTAGAAGTTTCTTAGGATTGGCCGGTTATTATAGAAGATTTATTCGAGATTTTTCTAGAATAGTCATTCCTTTAACTAAGTTAACTTGTAAATCCGTTAAGTTTGAATGGGGACCAAAACAAGAAGAAGCCTTTAGAATTATTAAGCAAAGATTAACCCATGCACCCATACTAGCGTTACGAGAAGGAACTGAAGATTTTGTAATCTATTGTGACGCTTCCAAGTTAGGTTATGGATGTGTATTAATGCAACGTCAAAATGTTATAGCTTACGCTTCTAGACAACTTAAGAATCATGAAGAAAATTATTCAACCCATGATTTAGAATTTGGAGCTATAATTTTTGCCCTTAAAATTTGGAGACATTACCTTTACGGTAGTAAGTTTACTATATTCACCGACCATAAGAGTTTAAGGCATGTTTTTGGGCAAAAGGAATTGAATATGAGACAAAGACGCTGGATGGAAATACTTAGTGATTTTGATTGTGATATTCAGTATCATGCAGGAAAGCCAAACGTAGTAGCTGATGCTTTAAGTCGAAAATATCACGAAAAGCCAAAAAGAGTACGTTCTCTTAAGTTAAATCTGCAAGTAGATTTAAATGATCAGATTAGAAAAGCACAAGAATCAGTAATCAAGGATGATACTGAAAAATTGAAAGGAATGATTAAGCAATTAGAACAAGGAACAAATGGAATTTGGAGATTCCATAAGAAAATAGTGTGGATACCTAAATTAGGAAACCTACGTCACCGTATATTAGAAGAAGCCCAAAAGTCTAAGTATACGATGCATCCTGGAAGTGATAAAATGTATCAAGATTTAAGAAAGAATTTCTGGTGGATAGGAATGAAAAAGAGTAACACCTCGTAAAATCACGACCAATGTAATAAAGACACGTGTCATAGACTTTAAACGTGTAAGGAATTATTTCTGAGGGACTAAAATTGTCAAACAGTGCAAATATGTGAATAAAGGGATCCATAGCATCAACATGCCTAACTTGTGCCTCTGATTGACCTCATACGACGTTCGTATGCTTTAATGAGCAATTTATCGAACATTGGAAGTCGTTTGCGTTAAAATAAGGATCTTATGAAACATAGGGGTTAAAAGTGTCAACATGTTGAAAGTAACCTCTGAGCGGCCTTTTAACGATCCCAAAAACATTGTGATAATTTATTTTGATCCCAAGAATAACGGATATTAAATTCGTGGAGTTTTGACGCATAAAAATAATCAAAGTGTTAATTGCAAGTAATAAGGGTTAAATGCTTTAATATTGCATTTCAAGACCATTCGGGTGACCTCGTAACTAACCGAAGGCTTATTGTTAAATATTTAAAGACTCAAGACCCTTAAAAGTCAAGTTTGGGGGTTAAAAGTGCAATAAACGCAAGTTAAATCAAGTTTAGAAGGACCAGGGACCAAAGTTGCAATATCTGAAAGATTGGTGACCGGAGATAGCCTTGACGCGGACCGCGTAAACATCAAGACAGTTGTTACGCGAGCCGCGTGGAACTGAGATGTAGCCAAAGCTGCACAGCTGCAGGTCAGCCTGTTGCACCGCCTTTGCATGCCTTGTTTTCGATTCCAGGGACTGAGCCAACAGTATTTCATGCATAGGGACACCTGGAATCATCAGAAATCAATTGTAGGCTTGTGTGGAAGGATCTTGTGAAGTTTAAATTCCTATATAAGGCCTTCTTGGTTGCTAGTTCATTTGCTCACTTGAAAAAAATTATTCAAATTCACTCTCTGGAGCTCTCTGGACTTCAAGGAAGTTTCCATCAGCTACTAATTCGTGCTAAGAGCCTTTGTAAGCATTCTTAGCCTTCCTAGTTCATGTTTTATTAGTCTAATGACCAAAAGTCAAAGCCGTTGTAATTAAACTTTGACTTAGTGATTAATCACTAATGGTCCAGCCATTATTCGATTTGAAAGTGGCTATGAGTTGGTAATTATGTGGGTAATAAGTCCTTAAAAGGGCACCCCCTGATTATCACTCTAACTTGGTCAATTGTCGGGTCAAACTTTATATTAAAAAGTCAACAGAAAGCTATTTTTGCAAATAAACTTATAACTGATAATGTAGAGGTTATGGAACATGTTTTAACACTAAAATATTTTGGTAAATAATGTAAGAACATGTCTAAGCATGTTCAACCCGACAATTCTAAGATTAGGCTCGGTTCGCAACCGAAAGTTGCAAAAGAAGACTTTTGCTTTGACTTTCAGTTCTGACCCGATTTAGCTTGTTTTAGATATGCCTTAAGGTTCCTTTAGGACCATATTATAAGTTAGTAAAACCCTCTGAGCTTATACTACATGGTTCCTTATTTATCCGTTTCATTTGCATGTTTCCTTTAATTGCTTAAATGTTGACCATTATGCCCTTTTTATATTAAAATGAGATTTTTGAAAATGTGAGAGGAAAAAAACCTTTATTACTGATTTATAAACATGTCCTAAAAATTTGACATCAGTTTGAGGTCTAAATTAGGAGTTATGCTCAATATCGTAATTTGAAAGCTTTCTATTAATTAAACGGCATTATTAGCATAAAGCCTATTTAAACCCAAATTTCGACACCAAACTTTTTACCCACTGATGTAATATAATATTTTGGGATTTTTGAAGATTTTTATAAATTTTTAAACTGATCATAATGTAGGGTTCTTGCTTTGATTCGGTAATTGACGGTTATACCCTTTTTGCTAATAAAATGAGTTTTACATAACATTTTGATACCAAATCTTTTGCTACTGATTTTATATGATAAATAAAATATTTTGAACTTTATAAACTGATCAAAAACTCAGATTTCCTTATATAACCTGAAAATCGTCTAAAACCGACTTTTTACGCGTTTTAAACGCATAGTATGGATTAAAACTATTTTTGTCACATAAGACTTAATACCTACTGATGTTTTAAGTAAATTTTTATACTTTAACTGTAAGTAAAAGTTTTGAACTCAGATTTCCAAATTTGACTTTTAAAGCTTATGTGAAATGACCAAAATGCCCCTACGACGCATAGTTTGGTTATAAATGATAAATTTCACATATATGCAATACCCTACTGATATGACTTGCAAAAAAAATAATTATTTTTACTAATCATTTTAGACCAGAACCTCAGATTAATATTTAACCTCTTTTATAATCTTTAAAATGACCAAAATACCCCTACGGGGCTTAAATTGATTTTAAATCCGTTTTGGGCATAATGGAAGGTATCCTACTGATATCACAACATATTTAAGGCATGTTAACTTGTGAAACCTATATGTGACCCATTTGGTTACCCGTTATGCATTATTCGCGTTCAGTACGGTTTATGTAACTAGTTTGCGTAAATTGACCGAAACGGGTCAAACCTTATCATTTTTGCTTCAAAATCCAGAATGTGTTTAGTTTACCCATATTATACAAGTATTCATACTTGTCGGGTCTAAATCACATTCTAATCCGGTCTTCGCTTAATCTTGCGTTTTGAACCCTAAAGCTTTTTTAAAACTAACCGGTCTAAGTTTAAACTTAAGTAAGACCCGTTAGGAATCTAATAGGTTATTAAAACCTTCGTTCCAGATTTAGGAGCCCAGTAAAAGATATTTGCACTTGCTGGTTGTATACGGCTGGGATAAATTTGTATAATTTGCTCAGGTAAATACTTTTAACTTATTTTCCGTTATACGGGCTTGGGATACGGTATTATAATAATACCGCTTGGTCGGGTGTGTAGTTATTTAAATCGGATTGTGATTAATATATTTACATAACCCGTTTAATCTGTTTTGTTTGGTATATGGCCTTTGGGGGGTTAATGACCATGTCCTGGATATCCTCGGCTCATTCATTGAAATGGCCACGACTTAAGCACGGGGTGTAGGCATACACCTGACAGTTGCGTATGTATAAAAGTATCCCACAATAAGGTATTCCTTGTGGGCATTATACTTGTGGTGTGTCAGTTAATCTTGTCCGGCTCTTCTAACCGGCCTTGACGGACGTCAAACATGTAAAAACTGTATACAAGATTATTTTTATATTAATTGTCCCAAGTTATAAAAGATTATTTGTGCCATTTGCATTTAAATCAATTTTCTTAAATATTTTCAAAAGAGTCGGTTAATTGTAATACCAGTGTAAACTGACGTATTTTCCAAAAGGTTAAGTGCAGGTACTATGCGAAATAGGCTGGCTACTCCTGAGTGAATAAATAAAGAGTCTTGCAAGCTTTGTCACTTAAAAATATGTTGAACAATATTTCCTTTGTTTTGATCCGCCTGTGGATCCTTTTACATTCCGGTTGTAATACTTATGTTACTTTCATTCGATTTGTAATATTATTACTTTTAGACTTCCGCTGTGCATTGAACTGTTATAAATTGACTATGATGATATCAACTACGTCACGATACTCCCCACCGGGCCCACCGGTAATACGTGGAAATATCGGGGTGTGACAGGTTGGTATTAGAGCCAACATGAGTGAATTAAACACTAGCCTTTTATTTTTAATCTCAATGACACAGTTTGCACATTCCTTGACTTCCGAGTCTAGGCAAAGGACTTAGGACTAATCCTAATCTTTTATTTTGTCCTTTATTTCCTTTGTTGTTTCCTTTGTCTATTTTGACAGGAACAAGAAAATTCCACCAAGATTCAGAGGCAGAGGAGGACGAGGCAAGGCAGCATTCACCGCACCAAATGATCATGAAGCTGGGCCTTCTCACCGGCGAACACCCTCAGCCATGAGCTCTAGTCCCTAAGAAGATTGGAGGACATACTTGGAACCTGTGAGGCGTTCTGTCTCGCTCAGCTCGTCGCCCTCATATCATCATTCCTTTGGGCCACATTCAAAGAACGAGCCCGAAGATTCACGCCACCCTTTCTTGCCGTTGCAGCGGTCAAGCTCACACCGGGCCTTCCAGGACCCGACCCCGTATTTCCAGAGCCGGTTCAACCTGGCAAACCAGAGTGAAGAACCAATGGGTTATAACCCATTGGGCCCTGAAGACCATTTCCCTGAAGCTCAGGGTATGGATATGGATGATGATCTCGATCCTGCCGAGCCACCATCTAGGACGCCCACTGTCACACCCCGATATTTCCACATATTACCGGTGGGGAGTATCGTGACGTAATTGATATCATCATAGTCAAACAACACAATTTAAATGCACAGCAGAAGCAAAAGATAAATATATTACAATCCGATAAAGAGTAATATCAAGTATTACAAATACTGTTGCAAAAGATCCACAGGCGGATCAAAAGATAAAAAGAAACTTTGTTCAACAGACTTTAAGGCATCTAAGCTTGCGAGACTTTTATTTGATGCTAGGAGAGGCTAGCCTATTCCGATTAGTACCTGCACTTAGCCTTTTTGGGAAAATACGTCAGTTTACACTGGTAAATACAATTTAACTGACTCATTTTGAAAACGTTTAAGAAAATTGATTTGAATGCACATGGCATAAAACTTTTTATAACTTGGGATAATTATTTATATATAAACTTGTAAAAGAATTACATGTTCGTTATACGTTCAGTAGCCCGGATTGATGCCGGGTTAAAGATTAATAGACACACCACATGATATAGTCCCGCGGCGGTTTATTCCCGTAACCGGCGGTTATACCTCATTATTTATATATGCATTGTCGGGTGTACGCCTACACCTCGTGCTTAGGTCGTGGCCATTTCTTAAAATGATGCCAAGGATATCCGGGACATGGACATTAACCCCTCAAAGGCTTTAAGCAAACAAAACAATTTAAACGGGACATTTCAATAAATTAATCTTCATACAATTAAAAATTCAATGCCCGACCAAGCGGTATTTTATATACCGTACCCCAAGCCCGTATAGGGAAAATAAGTTAAAAGTATTTACCTGAGCTAAATATATATTCAATCCAAGCCGTATATCAAATCAGCAAGTACAGATAGCTTTTACTGGGCTCCTAAATCTGGAACGAAGGTTTTTAATAACCTATTAGATTCCTAACGGGTCTTAATTAAGCCTAAACTTAGACCGGTTAGTTTTAAAATAAGATATGGTTCAAAACGCATGATTAAGCGAGAACCGGATTAGAATGTGGTTTAGACCCGACAAGCTTGTATACTTGTGTAATAAGGGTAAACTAAACACATTCTGGATTTTGATATAAAAATGATAAGGTTTGACCCGTTTCGGCTAATTTATGCAAACTAGTTACATACGCCGATCCGAACGCGAAAAGTGCATAACGGGTAACCAAAAGAGTCATGAACAGGTTTCCTAAGTAGTAGGATACCATCCATTATGCCCAAAACGAATTTAAAACCAATTTATGCCCCGTAGGGGTATTTTGGTCATTTTAAAGGTTATAAGAGAGGTTAAATATTAATCTGAGTTCCAGGTCTGATATAATTAGTAAAAATACTTAATTTAATAAGTTATAACAGTAGGGTATAACATATATGTGAAATTTATCATTTATATCCAAACTATGCACCGAAAGGGCATTTTGGTAATTTCACATAAGGTTTAAAGGTCAAATATGGAAATCTGAGTTTAAAACTTTTGCTTACTGTTAAAGTATAAAAATTTACTTAATATATCAGTAGGTATCTAGTCTTATATGTTTAAAATGGTTTTAATACATACTATGCGTTTAAAACGCATAAAAAGACGGTTTTAAGTGATTTCTGGGTATTATAAGAAAAGTTGATATTTTTATTATTCCAGAAGGTTCAAAATATTTTATTTATTACATAGGATCAGTAGAAAAAGGTTTGGTGTCAAAAGGATTTGTAAAACTCATTTTATAGGCCAAAAGGGCAAAACCGACAATTACCGAATCAAAGTTATAACCCTATGTTATGCTCAGCCTAAAAATAAATAAAAATCTTTAAAAATCCCAAAATATTATTTTATATCAGTAGGTAAAATGTTTGGTATCAAAAATTGGGTTTTGATAGGCTTTATGCTAATTACGCCGTTTAATTAATAAAAAGCTTTTCATTTACTCTAATGAGCATAACTCCTAATCTATACCTCAAACTGATGTCAAATTTTAGGGACAAGTTGATAAATCAGTAATGAAGGTTTCTATCCTCTCACATTTTAAAAAAAATTTGTTTTAAGGCAAAAGGGCATAATAGTCAACATTTAGGCATTTAACGGAAACATGCATATGAATCGGATAACTAAGGAACCAAGTTGTATAACCTCAGAGGGTTACACTAACCTATAACCTCGTCCTAAAGGAATCCTAAGGCATATCTAAACTAAGCTAAATCGGGTCAGAACTGAAAGTCAAAGCAAAAGTCTACTCTTGCGACTTTCTGTTCCGAACCAAGCCTATACTTAGAATTGTCGGGTTGAATCATGCTTAGGCATGTTCAACTAATATTTACCAAATTATTAAAGTGAGAAAACTAATTTTATGGTTTCTTATATTAATAGTTATGAATTTATTTAAAACTAACCCATTTGACTTTCATTTGACCCGACAATTTAACTAAGTAAACGTGGTAATTAGGAGGTGCCCTTTTGAGGGTTTAATACCTACCTAATTACGATCACGTAGCCATGTTCGTTGCGAACAATGGCTCAACCGTTTAAAAGTCAAAGCGTTTATCGAAACGCTTGACTTTTCGGCTATAAACGCTAAACAGTATTAACTAAGCACGAAGGACACTTACAAAGGGTCCAAGCAATGATGGAATAGATCTAGGATGTTCAGGTATGAAGCACAAAGGCTCCAACTTAGAACAATTCAGATCAAGGTGTGAAATGAGAGCAAGATCAAGGGGTATATATAGGATTTCAAGAACCATTAAGATCGTTCCTCGATAAACGAGCTTCAATCTGGTCCGTACAAGTGCACCCACTGATTTGTGAAACCATGGGCATCCCAAAATAGCCCCTAGAAAGCTTAAAAACCACTTGCAACACCTGGAAACAGCTGGAACAGCTGGGAAATCAGTTTTGCAGCTTCTGACATACTCACACAGGCCGCATAAGGTTCCAGGGATGCTTATGCGGGCCGCCTGAGGTCCCTGGTTCAGCAATCAAGTTTTAAAAATGGCAGTTTTGGTCCCTGTTTGCATATAAGGTCATTTTTGGCACATTAAAAGCCCGTTAAGCCATTTTATAGGCTCTAAAATAATGCCTAAACATAAGGGACATGAAACATGCTGAAAAATATGCCGGATGTCGGTTCGTTTGGCCGTATGGTCACGTTGTTCGACGAATTACGACGAAATACGAACGGACGCGAAAAACGATCCAAACTACGCGACGAATGGAGTTTTATCATGCCGAACACTAAAATAAAATATTTTAATGCTTACATAAATTTTTGGGTGCCCGGGTATATTCAGAATGTGAGATATGCGCGAAAATGCAAACTTGTGCACTTTTTGACACTTTTAGTCCCTGCATGACTTAAAAGTTTATTTTTGCGCACCAAACACCTCTAAGCCTATATCTAAGCTACATAAAGGATAAATAGGGTATGTTTAACTCATGTTCATATTCTGGAAGGTCCGTTACCATACGAATCGACATACTTTTGCAGTTTGACGCAATTAGTCCTTTAATTGCGCAAAGTAGCGCGAAATGTCATTTAATGATATCCAAGCCTTCCATGGCCCATATTGGTCATTCCCAAGCATATAATTAAATATTACTACGCTCCCGTTCGCTTAAATGGTCACCGAAAGGCGTAGATTCAAAAGTTGACGCTTTAGGTCCCTCTATTGCGCAAACTTGCGCATCTCATCATTTAATAGCTTTAAAGCCTCATCTAATCCATATTAGGTATTCTTGAAAGTATTATTAAACATCACGATGCTTCGGGTTCGCTAAAAGGTCATTCAGAGGTATAATTAAACATATTGACACTTTTAGTCCATCTAACTTGCAAAGTTGCGCGTAACTTTACTTATAGGCATAAAAACCTTAGTCGGACAATAATTGGCATTCCCGTGAGTATAATAAAATTTCATGAAGCTCCCGGTTTGTCAAAAGGTCATTCAGAGGTAAGAATTAACATGTTGACGCTTTTAACCCCTTTATTGCGCAAACTTTCAATTTATTCCGCAAACGGCTACACTCGATCGCCAAGTGGCTCATTTGTGAATATAATATCGTGAGAGGTTATTTATAAACTTATTTTAGGTATGCTAACACTTCCAGTCCTTTCATAATCAAATTTTTCGATTTTTCAAAAAAATAGTCCCTTAAACTCAATGTTTGACTTCATTAGGGTTTATTACACGTGTCAATACATCATTGGTCATGATTTTACGAGGTGTTACACCCACGCATCTCATAGAGATTTCCGACGGGTCATCCTTTCATGGTTTGTCGTACAGAGGCCCCGACAGCTATGAAGCAAGGTTTGCCTCATACCCCTGGGAGTTTACTCCTTCTTTCAACCCACCTCAACAGCAGCAGCAGGATCCCTCTGAGGATTCACGTTTCGTGGCGGTCACGCCACCGCCACCACCACCGCTTGAGTAGTAACTGCCTCCAGAGCCACCGAGGCGAAGAAGAACATGTGCACAGATGTCCGTGCGAGGAGGGGATTTCCATTTCAGCACCCCTCAACACTCCAGTGGCAGCCACTATCCGCCACTGTATGAATGTGACAACCGGTGATTTACGACTCTTAATTACGTGATTAACAGGTAATTAACGCGATAATAAATAGTGTTTACAGCGCAAATTAACTTAATTAGGCCCTTGGAGAGCCCAGGAACGTTTATTTGATTTATACAGTGCGCGTGTGGTGATTTACGGGAATCTGCTGAATATTGCGCGACAACGAACTTATACCGTACAAAATACTGACAACGCCGACAAGTATGAATGTTACACGAATATTTTATGTCTATGAAATAAATTTTGTGAATTTATTGGGCTTCCGTGCGACACAAAAGCAACGAGAACTAAAAACACGATAGCAGGAAACGCATCGGCAACAAAACGGAAGCGATGGAGACGCCTGTCACCTTCGAAACTTACATTTTACGCTATATTCAGCTCCGTAATAAAATTTTAGTAATTACAGTCGAAACCGGATCGAAAAGCGGATTAAAGACGGCAACGATATAATTTTACGCGGTTTATACCGTTACCAACGCACGGACGCGACTACGATGGATACCGACACTATTTTTACACGTTTTTAAATCTGAAATATTACCTTACTAGGATATGGTGATGTCGGGTTTCGTAGACGGTTCATTAGAATTAACGGGCCACATAAAAACGCGATTGGACTTGTGGGCCCTAGGCCCAAGCCCAAGACCCACAAGCCTAAACCCGCACATATATATATATATATATATGATCTTACAAATCTTTACATGATCTACTAAATCTTGCAAATCTTAGTAAATCTTACAAAATCCCTGCAAAATCTATACAAGAGATTTTTGACTAGATTTTTGAAATCACAAGATCTTGCAAAGATCTCATTTCTCTCTATTTATACACTTTACTCTCTTGCACACATTCATAACCCAAAATAAAACACAGAACTTGTATTCTCTAAACACTAAACAAGACAATCCCATCTCCTCCTTCATTCTTTATCATTTCTAACCCTAGATCACACAAACAAACTTCAGAGAACAACTCCAAGGGTCAGACCTCAAGACACAGGCAACCATCATCACTCTCACACCCCTTCCCTCCCTTTGTTTCAGTCCGACGACCAGAGAGAGGAGCTCCCACCGGCGCCGATTTCCGATCCGGTGACTCCCCTCTCAGACGACTCCCATTAGCACCCCCCCTCTCTGCCTTTTACTGGCGAACAAGACCGACCGGCAGGATGACCAGCGCCGTTCACCGGCAACCACCTCCTCTCTGTTGCAGTTACACACACATCCAGCAGCGCATCAACAATTTTTACTCCGATGGAACTTGGTGGTTATAACTTAAGTGTTACAATTTGTACACACATAAGCGAGACCAAACAAGTATAACTTAATCGTTACTATTAAGTTATTAACTTACCGTTGAATCGTTCGGTTAACGATTCGGTAGAGCTCGACGACACGTAGTTTAGTTACTGCGTTATTTAGAAACTTATTTAGATATTCCATGTTAGGAATATAGTAGAATGCACGCTAGCAAGTCAAGCCTTGGAAACGACATCATCGAAGTCGTAATTAGCTAGCTTTGCACAGGGAATATTCAGGTGAGTTCATAACCCCCACTTTTTACTATTTTACACTTTTGTAAATGTTTTCGGGGTGGAAAGACATGCACGTTTTGCAAAAACATACAAAGTTTTGAACAAACGCAAAACTCGTATTTCTAAATCATATTACGAAGGGATTTTGAGAAACTGAAATGGTTTACGAAAAGCTTATTTTTATACCGGTTTTCAAACAAGCGTATCTTTCAGAATATGCATACCCACGAATTCTAGTTTTTTTAAACTACGGGTAAATACAAGAAGCACTCTTGGTGAGAACGAGTACCAAGTATGATGCGTTTTGAGGAAGGCTCAGTCTTAGAGACTGAGGGAGGATCAGTCTTAGAGACTGGGGTAAAATACATGTACAATGATTACAGACATTTTTATACATGGTATGGTTAGCGTAAGGAGGGTTACTACTTAGATCAGGTGAGTGGGTAGGCGGGAACTGGAGGCCATTAATCCTCATTGTAGGACCGAGGGACGTAAGCGGTAGTTCTATCTGGGTGTAGCGAGCCCAGCCCCAGTGTCACACCCCCAACATCCACCTGCGGAGTACTACCGCTTGGAGGCGTGACTGACCAGGATCCAGCCACCAATCATATTGAACAAGCATGTAAGTAATGTATAAAATCCAACCAATACAATTGGTGTCCAAACAAAACATAGTTTAAGTTGCAAGCGGAAGCATAACGTTTAAAATCAAAACATAAGTTTAATTGTTTCAAAGTTTAACATGGCACACAGCTGTCCATGTCCCACTACGACTCTCTTCCATGCAAGCTCCAGCTAAGTACCTATTGCCCTGCAAAGCATGTAGTAACGAGTCAACAACAAGTTGAGTGAGTTCACGGTTGGGTGTTCGTTTTAAGTTGTTTCGAAAACAGTTTCCTTTATCTGGCGTCCTGCCGTGGGGGTTACCCCATAGTTTAAAACGTGACTTGTTTATTCCCGGTTACTCTGGCAATCCAGCCGTGGGGGCTACCCCGTGTTAGTTATCTGGCATTTCGGCCGTGGGGGCTACCCCATGTATATACTAGACTCGTTACCATATCGACTGCTGACTGTAGTCATGTTTATGTGCCCTGAAACTGTCAATGTCTATCATCATTGACGTGCCCCAGATCCATTAGTTCACGCCCATCCTCTGCGGCACGGTGTGAGGTTTGTCAGACCTAAATAGCGCTGTCTAACTAATGACCCGCTCGCCATTGGCCCGGGATTAAGTCGATATAAAAAGGAGGGACTTCGTGATAGAGTTTTGGTCTAGTACGAGTTATCTGTCCATGAGGACGAGGAATTACATTCCTGAACCAACGCTGTCCTACTCAAGGAGGACGAGGAACCCACGTTCCTTAACCCCATTCCCAACCCAGGGAATCCCATGCTTTGTAGAGGGTGTGAACTTACCTTGGTTTGCTCGGCAGATACACGGAAAGGTCAATCAAGTTGTAAGTGGTCAACTACGTCCTAACATAGATATCATTCAAGTCAGGTTCATATCCAAGTAGTGCACGCATGTTCTACGTGTATACTAGCAAGTTGCATACATGTATTATTCATGGCATACACGTATGAGTTGAACAGTAGCATGTATACAAGTAAGCAAGGCCCAAAAGTCCGGCCCAATCCTAAGCCCGTAACAATGCAAGTCCAAACAGTGCATGACATACACAATTAACAATACACAGAAGCCCATACATTCGGCCCACTAACTTAGGCCCGTAACTATACAAGTCCAGTCCAGCGAGTGTGCGTACATGGTCTCGAGTCGAGACTGTGCGATCTCGAATCGAGACTGTGCGATCTCGGTTAACGCCTATGAGTTCTCGAGTTACGCATGAACTAGTCGAGACTAGGTGATCTCGAGTCGTAACCGGACCCGCAACCGAGGTCTCGAGTCATGTTATTTTGTGTGCTGATCAAGTGTGGTCTCGAGTCGAGACTAGGGGTTCTCGACTCGCAACCTTGTGTCGAAACCGTGATCTCGAGTTGACATATGGTGGTCTCGAGTCGAGACCGAAGGTCTCGGCTGGACATCTGCTGATTTCCTGACATGTACTAAACCAATAGAATTACAATTTCATGAGATAATGTACTATCCAATGGTATTTCATAAACATGTTTCCTTGTCTACTACTAACCAAAAACGGATCAAACATAGCGATTTCAAATATCTACAACACATTCATATCATATTCAACAAGTTCTTCATATATTCAAGTCATGTTCATGTTGATCATCAAACTTGTTCATCATCTTTTAGGGTTTTTAGCATTAATCATAGTCATAACATGAACAACAATCAAAACACTTGAACATACTCATCTAATGGTTTCAAATCATCGCATAACATCTCAAAATCAACTCTACACTAATCCGATTTCCACATATATGCAGTCGATTAACAATCATTCGGTTCTTAGCACAATAATATACAATGACATTATCTAATACATGTATATAAGCCGCTTTCATGAACATTAACAACTAATGGTTTAAACCTCATTCAAACACAAGATATCATTAACCCATCATGTAATATATCCGAAATCAAGACATGTTAACCGATTATCATCATCATACTATTTCATCAAGGCAAGTAGCTTCATTAGTCACATAAACACCTAGTGAGCATCTAGAAACACTAACCGATTGTGAAAGGCACCGAGATGGTAAAGAAGATGAATAAAATGGAATGTCCGAGTGTTGATGATGAGCTTGACCGAGTCCTTGTTGATACCGATTTGATCCGAGAGATAGGAGGGGGATGGTGATGTTTGATCTCTAGAGTTTTAGTGAGAGGATGTGGGAGTGTGTGTCTGTGGATTGCCCAAAGAATGGCAAGGTTAGCTATCACTAAGGATTATATACTTGTTCCACATTGGTGTACCCTAATGGGTTTCGGATGAGGTGCACGGCCCATCCGGCCCATATGTTGCACTGTTCACTCGAGACCACATGGTCTCGAGTCGGGTTCTTGTGTCTCGGTTCACATAATCACACTCATACATACAAGCATAACACATAATCACATAATTTCACTTAGGTTATTCATTGAACCAACAAGTTAACTAATCACATAAAGTTTCAAGCAAGTTACACCAAGATACAACGAAAGGTTCTAAATTTCGAGTTGTCACATCATCCCCAAGTTGAAAGAAATTTCGTCCCGAAATTTGGTAAGCACTCACTGAGGAAGCTAGTTAAGTTGCATGGTTTTCCCGGTTTTCCTGGGGTGTCACATCCACCCCCCGTTGATCTGGAATTTCGTCCCGAAATTCCGTAGCTTCAGCCTCAGTAGTGGTCGTACTGTTTGCGAACAGTTGGGGATACTTTAGTTTCATCCGATCTTCGCGTTCCCAGGTGAACTCTGGGCCGCGAAGTGAGTTCCAACGAACTCGAACGAGAGGTATTCTAGTGCTCTTGAGGACCTTAACATCCCGGTCCGTGATTTCAACTGGTTCCTCGACGAATCGTAACTGCTCGTCGATAGTGAGTTCCTTCATAGGAACTACGTGGGTCTCATCTGACAGACACTTCTTCAGATTCGACACGTGGAAAACGTTGTGAACTGCACCGAGTTCTGCTGGTAAGTTCAGTCTGTAGGCCACCCTGCCTATTTTCTCGATGATTTCGAAAGGTCCAACGTATCGTGGGTTAAGTTTGCCTCTTTTACCAAAACGAACCACACCCCTCCAGGGTGAAACTTTGAGTAGTACCCGCTCCCCGACCTGGAGCTCAAGTGGTTTCCTGCCCTTATCGGCGTAGACTTTCTGACGGTCACGAGCTGCCGCCATGCGTTTTCGTATTTGAGCAATTTGTTCGGTTGTGTCTACCACATGTTCTGGACCAGTGATCTGACTATCTCCCACCTCTGCCCAACAAAGAGGTGACCGGCATTTACGTCCGTACAACGCCTCAAACGGAGCAGCTTTAATGCTGGTGTGGTAGCTGTTATTGTACGAGAATTCCACAAGTGGCAGATGCTTCTCCCAGCTGTTTCCAAAGTCGATTACACATGCACGAAGCATGTCTTCTAAGGTTTGAATAGTGCGCTCGGACTGCCCGTCCGTTTGAGGGTGATACGCTGTGCTCATGTCTAATCGTGAGCCAAAGGAGTTGTGCATTGCTTGCCACAGCTCTGAAGTAAAACGTGCATCTCGATCTGAGATAATAGAGGTGGGCACCCCGTGCCTCGAAACAACTTCCTTGAGGTATATTTCTGCAAGAGTGGAGAATTTATCCGTCTCCTTGATAGCCAAGAAGTGTGCAGATTTTGTGAGTCGATCCACGATCACCCAAATAGTATCGTTTCCGCGCTGAGATCTAGGTAGGCCAGTAACGAAATCCATGGAAATTTGCTCCCATTTCCATTGTGGTATCTCTGGTTGTTGGAGTAGGCCTGATGGTTTCTGATATTCCGACTTGACCCTCGCACAAGTCAAACACTTGCTGACATAGGTCGCTATGTGGGCCTTCATGCTAGGCCACCAGTACGTAGTTTTGATGTCGTGGTACATTTTATCCGAACCAGGGTGTACCGAGTAGCGAGACTTGTGTGCTTCATCCATCACAAGCTCTCGTAAGTTGCCATAGAGTGGGATCCAGATGCGTCCCGTTACGTAGTAAGCACCGTCTTCCTTCTGTGCTAAGCGTTACCTTGAGCCGCGTAGGGCTTCAGCCCTGACGTTTTCTGGTTTCAATGCTTCTATCTGAGCAGCTCGTATTTGGGAAGGAAGGCTAGAATGGATCGTGAGTTGTAAAGCTCGCACGCGCTTAGGCGCAGTGTCCTTTCGACTGAGGGCGTCAGCCACAACATTGGCCTTGCCTAGGTGATACCTGATTGAGCACTCGTAGTCATTCAGCAGCTCGACCCATCGTCGTTGCCGCATATTCAGTTCCTTCTGCTTGAAGATATGTTCGAGGCTCCTGTGGTCGGTGTAGATGGCGCACTTGGTACCGTACAGGTAATGCCGCCATAACTTAAGTGCAAAAACAACAGCTCCCAGCTCTAAGTCATGCGTAGTGTAGTTATTTTCATGAACCTTAAGTTGGCGTGAGGCGTAGGCTATAACCTTATCTCGTTGCATCAATACACAACCAAGACCTTGAATTGACGCGTCGCAGTAGACCACGAAGTCGTCTGTGCCCTCTGGCAATGAGAGGATAGGTGCACTGCAAAGTCTATCCTTTAAGTGCTGAAATGCTAATTCCTGTGCATTTCCCCAGCGATAAACAACGCCTTTCAAACAACGCCTTTCTGCGTCAGTGAGGTGAGAGGCTGTGCAATTTTGGAAAAATCCTTAATGAATCTCCTGTAGTAACCTGCCAAACCCAAGAATTGGCGAATTTCCTTTGGTGTGCGAGGTGCAGGCCAGTTCTTAATCGAGTCTACTTTGGATGGATCAACGTGAATCCCATCCTTGTTTACCACGTGGCCTAGGAAATGGACTTCTCGAAGCCAGAAGTCGCATTTCGAGAACTTTGCATAAAGCTGTTCTGTTCGAAGGAGTTCCAGGATAAGCCGTAGATGTTGCTCGTGTTCCTCCTGACTCTTAGAATAGATCAGGATGTTGTCGATGAAGACTATAACGAACTTGTCCAGGTAAGGTTTGCACACTCGATTCATCAAGTCCATGAAAACCGCAGGTGCGTTTGTCATCCCAAAAGGCATGACCAAAAACTCATAGTGTCCGTAACGCGTTCTAAAAGCTGTTTTGGAGACGTCCTCTTCTCGGACTCTCAGCTGGTGATATCCCGATCACAAATCGATCTTTGAATAGTAGCTCGAACCCTGCAGCTGGTCGAACAAGTCGTCAATACGTGGTAGAGGATAACGATTCTTCACCGTCACCTTGTTGAGTTCCCGGTAGTCGATGCACATTCTGAAGGTACCGTCCTTCTTCTTCACAAATAGTACTGGAGCTCCCCAGGGCGATGAGCTAGGACGAATGAAACCCTTATCCAAGAGTTCTTGTAGTTGCGTAGAGAGTTCTTCCAACTCTGATGGAGCTAAACGATAAGGTGCACGAGCTATAGGCGTAGCTCCAGGAGCTAGTTCGATCTGAAACTCGACTTGGCGATGGGGCGGAAGACCAGGTAATTCCTCAGGAAATACCTCCGGATAGTCGCGTACAACTGGAAAATCTTCTATCTTCTTCTCTTTTTCTGAGGTGTCAGTTACAAGAGCCAAAATGGCAGTGTGGCCCTTTCGCAAGCACTTCTGGGCCTTAAGGAGAGAGATGACGTTCTCAACGGCACTCCTCTTGTCGCCACGAATTATGAGAGGTTCACTACCGGAGCCTGGAATACGAACGACCTTCTCGTTGCAAAGAATCTCTGCTCGATGTTGGGATAACCAATCCATCCCAATGACAACGTCGAAACTACCCAAGACGATAGGAATGAGGTCGATAGAGAAGGTCCGGTCAGCGAGAATAAGTTTACAACCCTTGGCTACGTGTGTGGCCTCTAAACTCTTACCGTTTGCTAGCTCTACAGTGTGTTTGTTGTTCAAGGGTGTTGGGATACACTTAAGCATTCGACTAACTTCTAGTGACATGTAGCTAGTATCGGCACCCGAATCAAATAATACTGAAACATAAAAGTCGTCGAGAAGGAACTTACCCGCCACAACATTGGGGTCATTCCTTGCTTCACCTTGGCCAATCACGAACGCCCGCCCCCTGGCGCCATTGTGGTTGTTGTTCCCATTGTTACCATTCCCCTGATTGTTGTTATTGTTGTTGTTGTTGTTGTTGTTGTTGTTCTGGTTCCTGTTCAGTTGGGGACAATCTCTCTTGAAGTGGCCCTCAGCTCCACACTGAAAGCACCCTTTGTTATCACCCGGCTGCGGCTGCTGGCGCTGGTTCTGTTGAGCTTGCTGACGATTCTGATTGGCGGGGTATAAGCTCCTGCAATCCTTTGCAGCGTGACCAGGCTTGTTGCACCGATGACAGTTGCCCCTGGTGCATGGCCCGCTGTGGTGCAGGCTGCAGCGATTGCATTTGGGGTGATTCCCTTTGTACCCACCATGACTTTGACCACCGGATGATTGCTGACTAGGACTCTTGTAGTCATCAGTCTTTCTCTGCTGAGACTGGGACTGAACAGAAGTCGACCCCTTACTTGAAGCTCCATCCCATTTCCGTTTGTTGTCACTAGAGGTACCAGAAGTAGTTGCAGCACCTATGCGTTTTGGTAACTTGTTCTGCTCCACCGCCTGATCAGTGAGACGGTGAGCCAACTGAACAACTTGCTGGATGGTGGCGAGGTTCGCTGAAGTCACATGACTTTGGATCTCTGGCACCAAGCCCTTGAGAAAGAGTTCAATACGCTTAAATGGAGGGTCCACCATAGTATACATGTTCTACGTGTATACTAGCAAGTTGCATACAGGTATTATTCATGGCATACACGTATGAGTTGAACAGTAGCATGTATACAAGTAAGCAAGGCCCAAAAGTCCGGCCCAATCCTAAGCCCGTAACAATGCAAGTCCAAACAGTGCACGACATACACAATTAACTATACAGGCCCGTAACATACACAATTAACAATACACAGAAAGCCCATACATTCGGAACAAATGAAGCTCATTCGATCTCTTAGTGTATGCCTCAATTTCTGACCCCGTCATCTTGAGGTTGAAGAACTCGACTTCCAGCTTATGAATGTCATCCCGACTGCAGTATTCTTCCTTGATCATCTCCTTAAAAGTTTCCCATGGGGTGGCGTTGGCAGCAACCAACCCCAGCATTTGGACCTGAGCATTCCACCATGTGAGGGCTAAACCCTCGAGAGTACCGGTAGCATACTTCACCCTGCGCGCCTCAGGGCATTCACACATTTCGAACACAGATTCCAGTTTCTCAAACCAGTGGAGGAGGCCTACGGCTCCTTCAGTGCCGCTAAAAGTAGTTGGTCGGCAGTCCATGAAAGTCTTAAAAGTGCACACGGGTGGCTGAGCGTGCTGACCTATCGTGGGTGAAAGAAAAGACAGAGTTTAACACAAAGGTTGGTTCACGAGAGTAGGATTCTAAAGATCCTAGAATGAGTTCGTACTGCAGGATATACCTCCTGCGTGTGCAGCTGCAAGTGCTGCGGCAACTCGTTCGTTAATCAGAGCCGTCAACTGGGCTTGTGTCAGGTTAACGCGTCCAGACATGATCTTCACATCAAGGGAAACATGAGTGAGAGAGGTTCGCGAAAGTGCGATGACAGAAGGGAGTAAGCACACACGTGTTCAAGCAACAGTAGTTATACTAACCAAGCATACCATGAGTAATGTACTATGTAACTAACAAGTAGGCAATATATACACAGATCATATCACCTAGAATGTCGAGCCTTGCACGTGGAGTGAAGCATCGTTGTGGACCGTTGAGCACTGTACAGGTTATAGTCTGATTTTAATAAAACCTTTTCCCTTATTAAAACCAAGTTCACTATAACCAATGGCTCTGATACCAATCTGTCACACCCCCAAAATCCACCTGCGGAGTACTACCGCTTGGAGGCGTGACTGACCAGGATCCAGCCACCAATCATATTGAACAAGCATGTAAGTAATGTATAAAATCCAACCAATACAATTGGTGTCCAAACAAAACATAGTTTAAGTTGCAAGCGGAAGCATAACGTTTAAAATCAAAACATAAGTTTAATTGTTTCAAAGTTTAACATGGCACACAGCTGTCCATGTCCCACAACGACTCTCTTCCATGCAAGCCCCAGCTAAGTACCTATTGCCCTGCAAAGCATGTAGTAACGAGTCAACAACAAGTTGAGTGAGTTCACGGTTAGGTGTTCGTTTTAAGTTGTTTCGAAAACAGTTTCCTTTATCTGGCGTCCTGCCGTGGGGGTTACCCCATAGTTTAAAACGTGACTTGTTTATTCCCGGTTACTCTGGCAATCCAGCCGTGGGGGCTACCCCGTGTTAGTTATCTGGCATTTCGGCCGTGGGGGCTACCCCATGTATATACTAGACTCGTTACCATATCGACTGCTGACTGTAGTCATGTTTATGTGCCCTGAAACTGTCAATGACTATCATCATTGACGTGCCCCAGATCCATTAGTTCACGCCCGTCCTCTGCGGCACGGTGTGAGGTTTGTCAGACCTAAATAGCGCTGTCTAACTAATGACCCGCTCGCCATTGGCCCGGCGATTAAGTCGATATAAAAAGGAGGGACTTCGTGATAGAGTTTTGGTCTAGTACGAGTTATCTGTCCATGAGGACGAGGAATTACATTCCTGAACCAATGCTGTCCTACTCAAGGAGGACGAGGAACCCACGTTCCTTAACCCCATTCCCAACCCAGGGAATCCCATGCTTTGTAGAGGGTGTGAACTCACCTTGGTTTGCTCGGCAGATACACGGAAAGGTCAATCAAGTTGTAAGTGGTCAACTACGTCCTAACATAGATATCATTCAAGTCAGGTTCATATCCAAGTAGTGCACGCATGTTCTACGTGTATACTAGCAAGTTGCATACAGGTATTATTCATGGCATACACGTATGAGTTGAACAGTAGCATGTATACAAGTAAGCAAGGCCCAAAAGTCCGGCCCAATCCTAAGCCCGTAACAATGCAAGTCCAAACAGTGCACGACATACACAATTAACAATACACAGAAAGCCCATACATTCGGCCCACTAACTTAGGCCCGTAACTATACAAGTCCAGTCCAGCGAGTGTGCGTACATGGTCTCGAGTCGAGACTGTGCGATCTCGAATCGAGACTGTGCGATCTCGGTTAACGCCTATGAGTTCTCGAGTTACGCATGAACTAGTCGAGACTAGGTGATCTCGAGTCGTAACCGGACCCGCAACCGAGGTCTCGAGTCATGTTATTTTGTGTGCTGATCAAGTGTGGTCTCGAGTCGAGACTAGGGGTTCTCGACTCGCAACCTTGTGTCGAAACCGTGATCTCGAGTTGACATATGGTGGTCTCGAGTCGAGACCGAAGGTCTCGGCCGGACATCTGCTGATTTCCTGACATGTACTAAACCAATAGAATTACAATTTCATGAGATAATGTACTATCCAATGGTATTTCATAAACATGTTTCCTTGTCTACTACTAACCAAAAACGGATCAAACATAGCGATTTCAAATATCTACAACACATTCATATCATATTCAACAAGTTCTTCATATATTCAAGCCATGTTCATGTTGATCATCAAACTTGTTCATCATCTTTTAGGGTTTTTAGCATTAATCATAGTCATAACATGAACAACAATCAAAACACTTGAACATACTCATCTAATGGTTTCAAATCATCGCATAACATCTCAAAATCAACTCTACACTAATCCGATTTCCACATATATGCAGCCGATTAAGAATCATTCGGTTCTTAGCACAATAATATACAATGACATTATCTAATACATATATACAAGCCGCTTTCATGAACATTAACAACTAATGGTTTAAACCTCATTCAAACACAAGATATCATTAACCCATCATGTAATATATCCGAAATCAAGACATGTTAACCGATTATCATCATCATACTATTTCATCAAGGCAAGTAGCTTCATTAGTCACATAAACACCTAGTGAGCATCTAGAAACACTAACCGATTGTGAAAGGCACCGAGATGGTAAAGAAGATGAATAAAATGGAGTGTCCGAGTGTTGATGATGAGCTTGACCGAGTCCTTGTTGATGCCGATTTGATCCGAGAGATAGGAGGGGGAGGGTGATGTTTGATCTCTAGAGTTTTAGTGAGAGGATGTAGGAGTGTGTGTGTGTGGATTGCCCAAAGAATGGCAAGGTTAGCTATCACTAAGGATTATAAACTTGTTCCACATTGGTGTACCCTAATGGGTTTCGGATGAGGTGCACGGCCCATCCGGCCCATATGTTGCACTGTTCACTCGAGACCACATGGTCTCGAGTCGGGTTCTTGTGTCTCGGTTCACATAATCACACTCATACATACAAGCATAACACATAATCACATAATTTCACTTAGGTCATTCATTGAACCAACAAGTTAACTAATCACATAAAGTTTCAAGCAAGTTACACCAAGATACAACGAAAGGTTCTAAATTTCGAGTTGTCACACCCAGGCCCAGCAGAACAGACCTCGGGGTGACTTTGTGCCCAACGCAAAATCCGCTAGGTTTGAGTCTTCCTACTTGCACTTGACACATATCAATGGCCTTGCAAACCATTGGTGATCTCTTTATTTCCTTATTGCTACATACCAGGGATTTTATACTTACGGAAAATACTTGTTCATACAACTTAAATACCATGTTTTATACAAAATTCAAAGCACAGGATCATGCGGGTATGGGGTCAAAGTCAGGGTGGGCATTGACGGTTATGCGAACATTACAAATACATGGTTTTTATGAACATACTGTGTTACAAACACAACGTTTCCATATAACTTGGCAAGAAAATGACTTTTGATTCGTTTTCTCAATACTATTTCTAAAACCGGTTACTCCAAAGATTTATTTCAAATCTTTCACAACTCAAAAGATTTATTTCAAATCTTTTACAAACAAACTATGAACTCGCTCAACTTTATGTTGACTTTTTTCGCATGTTTCTTTCTCAGGTTACTTTTCTAAGACAAGGCACCGTTGGAATAGGAGAACCATGAAGAGTCGAGTACTTAGTGGGCGTTCAATTTCTTGAAAGACTTAGCTTATTTGCTTCCGCTGTGCAATGACGATACCAGTCCAGTCACGCCAGCTCTGATAATTTCGGGGTGTGACAGATTGGTATCAGAGCTATAGGTTACAGCGAATTAGGTTTCTGTTGTGATACCTAGGCTCTAACCTCACTTTTCTCTGGGACTTAGACTATTAAGACGTTGAATACATACAGAACGCCTAGTACTCGAATATGGTCTCCAACCGTTGCCGAAAAACAAACAGTCAAAATTTTGTTTTCAAACATACGCTATTATGATGTTTTATACACGGTACACAAAACAATTACATACAGTACACAACACTCTGAGAGTTTAGGAAACATGCGTTTAAGACCTTCGGAACAGGGAGGTAGTCTGAGAGACTAGGAGATTCAGTCTGAGAGGCTGGGAGGATAGTCTAGTGGGACTAGGAAGTTCAGTCTGAAAGGCTGGGAGGATAGTCTAGTGGGACTAGGAAGTTTAGAGGCTGGGAGGATAGTCTAGTGGGACTAGGAAGTTCAGTCTGAGAGGCTGGGAGGATAGACTGGTGGGACTAGGGAAATTACTTGATTGCATATTGGTGACTAACATGTTTATTTGATTATATGATTGATTATTTGCGCATGTGTGTGTTTATTAAAGGTCGCCACGTAGGAACCGCGAATATTAACTCGGGCACACATTATCCATATTGTCTATGATATTTTAACTTCCCGAGCAGGCAGCCTACGCATAACGAAACGCTAGTGCACGACAATACATGAAACTCAAACTTTACGTCAACGGATGTCGAAGTACATCACATTCTACGCAGAACGTAACGCTAGTGCACAGGTATACGTGAAACTTAAGCTATACATCAACGGAGGTTGAAGTACGACACATACGACTATCGAGGCGAGGCCTTTGAGAAGGAACGATGACACAAATCTAACGACGACGCTAGATCCCTGTCAGCAGGAAAACTAACGATCAGGAAACGACAACTTGTCACGCGATCCTGCAACGACACAAATCACGCCAGGGAGAAGACGATTGTCTCCGCATTCCCCCCCTACCTAACTAATGACGAATACGCTATGTTCGACATTCCATGGTAATGTCACCTAACAATTGGTTGTCACACGAAACCCCAGGTAAAGTCCTCAAATTTCTTTTATTGAAATTCCGAATTTCACACTTACTGAGTAGATTTTCGTATCTCTACTCCTCTTAATGGTCATTGTATCACGATCATTTCTTTACAAGTTACATACATGGTTTTTCGTTGTAACCATGCCTAAAGTTTTCTTGTCAATACATATATTTATTGTCGGATTGCGCTAAAACCAAGTTCGATTGTTTGAACTTCTGCATTACACATACTCAATTCAAGATACCATATGATGTATTGAAGACATCATATTCAAATTCGTTTTAACAAGAGTTTCATTTGTTCCGAGTCGTAGTGGACTTGTTTGGTCTACGACTCCAATAAGTCATTTGTTGATTTCGACACCTTGTGGTGGTGTATTCATTAACTTGAAGCTTGCGCTAAACTCGTTTACGCGTCTCATGCACGGATTTAATTATTTCTTTATTAATTTGTTTTAAATCCGCTTTGAATTATCATATTAAAGCAGTCTTAACACAATCGTGTGTTAAGACAATGGTACACAAATTCATTTCATATTCCGGTGTACCTCATAACGGTTCTTTCAACATCGATCGAATGCTTTGCGACATTCATTGCTTCTTCACCTTCGATCGAAAACATTATTTCTTTGATGTTCAAATTTCAATTGAAAATTCTATGATGTCATTTGAAACAAACTTTCGGATTCACATTATTACGCTTTCATTTGACTTCAAACACGGTGGATTTGTTTGATCACCGCTATTATTGAATTATTTAAATCACTACGACACCTTGTGGTGTCAGTACAAACTTGTAGCTTGGGCTAATTATGATTGAGCATTTTATGCAAAACACAGGTGATACTTGTTCGATCACCTCTATTATTAAATTGTTTCATTCATTGCGACACCTTGTGGCGTCGGTATGACTTGCAGCTTGCGCTGATCACGATCGAACGTTTCATGCAAACTATTACATTTGAGATTGTTGATTCTAAGTTCATCTAGTGGATGTTATTGCTTCTAGAATTCATTTACTTATTGTGAACGTTCATATGGAATTCGATTGGTCGAAGTTCCTGTTCATTGTTGGATCCTTGTTGACTTAGTCACACTAGTGACTGTATCTATACGACTTGTTTCCTTTGACATCGGTTTGCTGAAACACATTTATTGTAAACCATTGGGTTCTTATTGTGGAGGAATGTCATTAAATTCACATGATTCAAATAAGTCTTGTTTCGATTACGCGGTCATTCACTTTGTTATTATTCGGACTTACCTGCGAATAACACAATTCTAAGGGGATAACATAGTCTAAATTTCGAGGACGAAATTTCTGTAACAGGGGGAGAATGTGACAACCGGTGATTTACGACTCTTAATTACGTGATTAACAGGTAATTAACGCGATAATAAATAGTGTTTACAACGCAAATTAACTTAATTAGGCCCTTGGAGAGCCCAGGAACGTTTATTTGATTTATACAGTGCGCGTGTGGTGATTTACGGGAATCTGCTGAATATTGCGCGACAACGAACTTATACCGTACAAAATACTGACAACGCCGACAAGTATGAACGTTACACGAATATTTTATGTCTATGAAATAAATTTTGTGAATTTATTGGGCTTCCGTGCGACACAAAAGCAACGAGAACTAAAAACACGATAGCAGGAAACGCATCGGCAATAAAACGGAAGCGATGGAGACGCCTGTCACCTTCGAAACTTACATTTTACGCTATATTCAGCTCCGTAATAAAATTTTAGTAATTACAGTCGAAACCGGATCGAAAAGCGGATTAAAGACGGCAACGATATAATTTTACGCGGTTTATACCATTACCAACGCACGGACGCGACTACGATGGATACCGACACTATTTTTACACGTTTTTAAATCTGAAATATTACCTTACTAGGATATGGTGATGTCGGGTTTCGTAGACGGTTCATTAGAATTAACGGGCCACATAAAAACGAGATTGGACTTGTGGGCCCTAGGCCCAAGCCCAAGACCCACAAGCCTAAACCTGCATATATATATATATATATATGATCTTACAAATCTTTACATGATCTACTAAATCTTGCAAATCTTAGTAAATCTTACAAAATCCCTGCAAAATCTATACAAGAGATTTTTGACTAGATTTTTGAAATCACAAGATCTTGCAAAGTTCTCATTTCTCTCTATTTATACACTTTAGTCTCTTGCACACATTCATAACCCAAAATAAAACACAGAACTTGTATTCTCTAAACACTAAACAAGACAATCCCATCTCCTCCTTCATTCTTTATCATTTCTAACCCTAGATCACACAAACAAACTTCAGAGAACAACTCCAAGGGTCAGACCTCAAGACACAGGCAACCATCATCACTCTCACACCCCTTCCCTCCCTTTGTTTCAGTCCGACGACCAGAGAGAGGAGCTCCCACCGGCGCCGATTTCTGATCCGGTGACTCCCCTCTCAGACGACTCCCATTAGCACCCCCCCTCTCTGCCTTTTACTGGCGAACAAGACCGACCGGCAGGATGACCAGCGCCATTCACCGGCAACCACCTCCTCTCTGTTGCAGTTACACACACATCCAGCCGCGCATCAACAATTTTTACTCCGATGGAACTTGGTGGTTATGGATTTTGAAGATGGTCCTTGGTGAACAGGGGCAGAGGCGACAAGGATGAGGTTATGGGATCTCGGAGATGATGGTGACGGTGGCAGTGGGATTCCACGACGGCGATGTCACCGATGACGGCCGCTGATGGCGGTGCTACATTGTTCCGACGAGTTTTCCGTGTTTTAGTCAAAATGGGTGTTTGTTTCCGGTTATGTTTCAACAGTTTCGGGTTCGGGTTAAGTACGGTTCGGGTCACAGCCGCAATTCGGGTTTTTCGGGAGGCTCGGGTCAGATGTTAGCACGGGTACGGGTCAAACCCGGTTGACTCGGCCAACACCCGAGTCAACTCGGGTCAACAATGCGGATCAGTGAAGTCTCAGTCAAAGTTCAGCAGGTTCGGGTCAACAGATTGGTTCGAGTCAGCTAGTTCGGATCAGATTATGAAGCGGTCCGGGTCGACTCGGTCGGACCGAGTCAACTCAGTCAAGCCTGGTCAACTCAGTGAGTCAACTCGGTCAACCCGATTGACTCGGCTGACGCAGCTTTTCGACACAAAGATTCGGTAAAAGATTTAGGACACATCATTATTTACGTAAATTAACTTCCATTATTACACGTGAACGAGCTCGAACCGATTTATAATTGTGTTTAGTTTATACTTTTCCGTTTCATGAAAATTATATTATTTAATGATTGAATCTTGTTGAATCTTGATAAAAATAACGACAACTTGTGTTGTCGGGGCGTCCAAAAACAGAGGAAACTCTGCCCGTTTTTCGAGAAAACCCGTAAACAAATGTGTTTTATTACAAGGCGAACTGTACAGATTCGAACTAAATTACGAAACAATTAATGTTATCACAATTGTTTTGAAACTAAACGACAATTCGGAAAATTATTTACAACGATAAAAATAGTTATTTTAAATTTCAAAATCCAACAATTCTTTTATAAGATCAACATAACTATTTATATTGTTTCAAACGCCGATAATACGACTTCTTTTATAAATAAATATAGTTATATATTTATTTCGAAATATCAAACGACACGGATTCGTTTTAAAGAAATATATATGGTTTATATATTTATTTTAAAGTTCGTACATCACGAATCCTTTTATAAAATAGATATCGTTTATCTATTTATTACAGACTTCAAATAACTCGATGATTCTTTTATAAAATAAATATAACTTTTCATATTTATTTTATACGCCTGAACGGCACACGATAAATCATATAATATCGCATACGAGTTTGATACATGATATTTTCGTACAAATATTCTTTTTATACACGTACAACTACTCGAGACGTCTAACGCGATGATAACGATATATTTATATATTTGTATATAAATATTTATTTATTTTTAAATCTCTCGAGGAATAAGTCTTCCCAAGACTTATTAGTTTTACTGACAATAAGCGAGACCTAACAAGTATAACTTAATCGTTACTATTAAGTTATTAACTTACCGTTGAATCGTTCGGTTAACGATTCGGTAGAGCTCGACGACACGTAGTTTAGTTACTGCGTTATTTAGAAACTTATTTAGATATTCCATGTTAGGAATATAGTAGAATGCACGCTAGCAAGTCAAGCCTTGGAAACGACATCATCGAAGTCGTAATTAGCTAGCTTTGCACAGGGAATATTCAGGTGAGTTCATAACCCCCACTTTTTACTATTTTACACTTTTGTAAATGTTTTCGGGGTGGAAAGACATGCACGTTTTGCAAAAACATACAAAGTTTTGAACAAACGCAAAACTCGTATTTCTAAATCATATTACGAAGGGATTTTGAGAAACTCAAATGGTTTACGAAAAGCTTATTTTTATACCGGTTTTCAAACAAGCGTATCTTTCAGAATATGCATACCCACGAATTCTAGTTTTTTTAAACTACGGGTAAATACAAGAAGCACTCTTGGTGAGAACGAGTACCAAGTATGATGCGTTTTGAGGAAGGCTCAGTCTTAGAGACTGAGGGAGGATCAGTCTTAGAGACTGGGGTAAAATACATGTACAATGATTACAGACATTTTTATACATGGTATGGTTAGCGTAAGGAGGGTTACTACTTAGATCATGTGAGTGGGTAGGCGGGAACTGGAGGCCATTAATCCTCATTGTAGGACTGAGGGACGTAAGCGGTAGATCTATCTGGGTGTAGCGAGCCCAGCCCCAGGCCCAGCAGAACGGACCTCGGGGTGACTTTGTGCCCAACGCAAAATCCGCTAGGTTTGAGTCTTCCTACTTGCACTTCACACATATCAATGGCCTTGCAAACCATTGGTGATCTCTTTATTTCCTTATTGCTACATACCAGGGATTTTATACTTACGGAAAATACTTGTTCATACAAATTAAATACCATGTTTTATACAAAATTCAAAGCACAGGATCATGCGGGTATGGGGTCAAAGTCAGGGTGGGCATTGACGGTTATGCGAACATTACAAATACATGGTTTTTATGAACATACTATGTTACAAACACAACGTTTCCCTATAACTTGGCAAGAAAATGACTTTTGATTCGTTTTCTCAATACTATTTCTAAAACCGGTTACTCCAAAGATTTATTTCAAATCTTTCACAACTAAAAAGATTTATTTCAAATCTTTTACAAACAAACTATGAACTCGCTCAACTTTATGTTGACTTTTTTCGCATGTTTCTTTCTCAGGTTACTTTTCTAAGACAAGGCACGGTTGGAATAGGAGAACCATGAAGAGTCGAGTACTTAGTGGGCGTTCAATTTCTTGAAAGACTTAGCTTATTTGCTTCCGCTGTGCAATGACGATACCAGTCCAGTCACGCCAACTCTGATAATTTCGGGGTGTGACAATGAAGACCCGCAGCTGGGTGGCCCTTCAAACCCAGTTTCTGAGGTGGACTCTGCGCCAATCGCACCACCACCACCACACATGGGTTATGATAACCCGATTCCTTCATACGCCGGTGCAACGGCGTATAACCCTTTTGAGCAGCCAGCTTACCCTGCCTACAACTACTACAATGCCCCTGCCGTCGACGCATACCTCGTGGTGGCCAACTACAATGCTCTTCACCCTGAAGGACCTTATGCAACTTCGTACCAGTTTGGGTACCAAGCCTATGGGTATCAATACCCACCACCTCCTCAACCTCCGCAGCAGCCGCCACAGCCGCCATTGATTCAGCCTCAGCAGCAGCAGGAGATTCTTCAGAGGTTGAGCCAGGTGGAACGAGAGGTTCAAGAGGAGCGTAGAAACCAACGGGGATTTCTCAAGGGTTTGGCGAATCTGATCAAGGGGAAGAAGAAGAGGGATTTTTGAAGATTCCTTGTTTATTTATTTGTATTGTTGTTTATTTTCAATTAAGTCCCTGTGTGGACATCTATTTATGTATTCAGTCCCTACGAGGACTTGCATTTTCATTTTAGCCCTTGCATGGGCAAGTTAGTTATTTAAAAGTCCCGTTTAGGGCATCTATGTACTTCTTTTAAATTTTATTGGAATGTTTTAATTAAAATTTCATTTGTCATCATATGTATGATTATAATATATGAAATAAATCAAAATATCATTCTTTTTTAGTAATTAATCTGCCTTTATATATTAAAAAGGATCTTGAAAGGGTATAACCTAGCCTATATGTCATTATAATTAATCTTTGTCAATATTTTATGTAGCAATCAAGCTACATGGCAGAATCTGAAGAAGTCAACAGTCACCCTATAGAAAATCATAATACTACCAGGATCAACATAACTGGTGCGGAACTTCGAGCATTGATTGACAATGTTGTTTCTAAAGCCGTGGACAGGCAATTCAAAGAATCGAGTAGTACACACTCTAAGACTCACTCTGTGGCTCATAGTAAGCCACCTTCTAAATCTCACGAGTCAAAGAAGGACGATGCCCAACACTCATCAAATCAGCATAGTGTTCCGTCTAAGAAGATTGTATTCGATCAAGAGCCACGTGCAAAGACATGTTCATATAAGTATTTCGTCTCCTGCAAGCCCAGGGATTTCACTGGGGAAAAAGGAGCCATTGATTGCATGACACGGCTAGATGAGATGGATACGGTAGTTGATATTAGTGGATGTGCAGAACAAGACCTTGTGAAGTACGTTTCACAATCGTTCAAAGGTGAAGCTCTAGCTTGGTGGAGGTCCTAAATCCAAGCTACCGGAAAGATTCTGTTAGGCCCTAAAGTGTGAGACTGACGCATCAAATTAACACAACGGGCTATGGTTACGAGCTGGGCCTTACCGGGTTAGTTTATATTAGGTTATGGACCTTTATAGGTCACTTGGGCCAAGCTTTAGGCCATGTGGGCCAAGCAGGCCCAAGGGGAGCCCATGTAGGGAATTGGGCTTTAGTAAGTATATAAACAAGTTTCTAACTTGTTTTTAGGTTTGAACTTCATAGTTACAAAATTCCTCTAGAGTTAGAGAGAGAGGCGATTGGTTGTGAGCTTGTACCAGACGATTTTGCTAATTCATAGTAATAGAATCGTGTGCAAGTTTAAAGGTTATTTCAGTGTTCTTGTTCCTTTCGTTTTGATTTCTTGAATCACCCATTGATTGGATTCTGCACAATCAATTGGGTTGTTTGATATCATTGAAAGATCCGGTTAAACGGGACTTACAAGTGGTATCAGAGCCATTAGAACCTGTTTCTAGGCTCGGTGTGATATCAAGGATTCAAGATTTTTGTTATTTTTGAGTTTGTGTTCTTCGCGTTCTTCGTGTTCTTCGGAGAGTTCATCGTATTTTATCTAAAATCACTATCTTTTGGTTTTTGATTTGTTTGAAAGTTGTTATAAGATAAACGGAAATTTTCCTATTGAAATTTTTAAAAGATTCGTTGTAATCTTTCCAAAATTTTCGAAATCACAAAATTTTTTAAATCCCAAAATTTCCGTGATTGGTTTGACTTAAAAATTGTGTTTAAAAACCATTTTTTATTTCAAAATTGGTCTCGACTCACTGCCTTCAACATCTCTACAACAATTTTCAAGGTCTTTACTTCCACTGTGAGGTCTCGAGTCCCCTTCAACAACCTCCTTCATCGGTCTCGAGTCATCTCAACCAAGGTCTCGACTCGTCAATTATCATCTGCTACCAAGGTCTCGACTCATCATCACAGGTCTCGACTCATCTCTTCTTCCCAAACAGTCTCGAGTCGCAACCACGGTTCCGAGTCGCAACCGAGATCTCGAGTCATCTCTTTCTGTTCTCGAGTCGCAGTCAGCAAAGGTTTCGAATCTTTGATCATCTGAGTCGCAACAATCATCCACGCAACCTGCAACTCCGGCCATCACACCTCCGTTCATCACCAGCGTCACCGTCGGACCTCCATTAAACAAACCTCCACGTTCACTCCTTCATCTTCATCTGAACCACCTGCTCTCAACATCAACCCAACCACCGTGCATTGTTCCTCTGTTCATCATCATCATCATCTGTAAAGCTCGTATCCGGTCATCGTCTCCATTGTCACGGTCATCGTCTTTCATCTACGACCATCATCACCACCTCTGAACAACCCTCGTCATCTCCGGTCGTCTATCAACATTTCAGAACCCGGTCGTCTTCCTCACACCATCTCCGTTTCAATCTTCGTCACCATTGTGTGTTGTTTGATCGAAGAGGATAACAGACATTTGCAAAATTGTCGTTTACTGTTTTTTTTTATTTAATTATAATAATAAACTGACTAATCATTGGATCATAATTACCTAATCATTATATATTTATTTATAATAATAATAATAATAATAATAATAATAAGTATTTAAAAAAAATTGTTTGGTTGTGAAAAAGATTTGACAGATTTTGAGGCGCGGTTCAGAAAGCGGGTTCATTCGATTGCAAAGGGTTTAAGTTAGTGAGTACACGGATTCTCGTTTGGTTTGTGTTTTGAGGTGAAGAACAAAAGTATCAACTACCCACTAAAATTATGGCATTCATATTTCACAAACCCGTGGTTCAAGAAATGACTGTTGAAGATGTACTTTCTGTTTTCTGCACTCCTGAGTGTCGAGAAAGGGTTGAGGTTTATAGATTACACAACGCTGAGCTAATTCAAGATTATCTAGATATCAAAAATAAAAACTTTACTTTATCAAAAAACGAAAAACTTTATAAAGAAAAGATTGAAGCTCAGCGAAAAGACATCATCAAACTCAAGGATGATGTAAGTGTGAAATCATCTCAACTCTTATATGTTCAGGAGAAACTGTGCGCTGTGACTAAGGAACTGGAAGATATCAGAGATCGATATCAAATAAATGAGCTTAATATTAAGAAATTTGATTCTTCCAGCAAATTAGTCAAAAACCTGTGTGATCAACAGCTCGCATACAAGGAAAATAAAGGGCGTGGTTTGGGTTTTAATCAGGCTCCTCCTCCTTACAATGATAACTACACATATTTACCCATGACTGAGGAGGAATTGATGAATGAGGACAAGATGGCTTACGGTCCTAAAACTGATAAGTCATCAATCAACAGCAGACCTGTTGATAAACGAGCGACTCCTCCAATAAATTTTGTCGCTAAGGGTACAATTGATCCTAATGCTTCGTCTACATGTGCAGATGAAGTAGTTGAAGTAATGGTTGAAAAAGTAGTTGGGGATGAACAAGCATCAGAGTTTCATTCTTATGAAAATTTAATAAATAAACTTAATTCAGACTCTATTGCGACGTTTGATATTTTTAAATCAGTTTTTCGCTCTGTGATTAATTTCAGGCCTGATGATTTGGGCGAAAACGTTGATGCTTGTGTAACAGAGACTGAATCGGCAAATGAAACGAATGAGCCAGCTGAACCATCTGATTCCAAATGTGAATCATCTGAAGCAGCTAATTCTGAGAAATTGGAATCAGTTGTTTCTAGCGGATTCAGCTCAAAGGTCTCGTGTACAGAACCGTCTTGTGCTAAAAATTCGTCAAATGTTTCAGCTGAAGTTTCTACTGAAGTTTCTGGTGTTTCATCTGATAAACCAGAATCCTCCGATTCTGTCAAGGCTGACGACATGAAGGAAGAAGTGAAGACTAACGTGAACAAGGCTCCAAGTGCGCAAGCTGAACAATCTGAACCTTCGGTTAGTGATGAAAAGGTTCAGATCAAGCAACAAGAGCCGAAGCGAGCAGATAAAGGACACGGAAATAAGAAGCCTAAACATCAAAGACAAGCAGGCTCTCCACAGTCCTCAACCGGTAGGAATAGTTCTCAAAAGACCCGTGACGTGAAAAATGCTTTTGTTAAGCCAGTAAGTAATGGCAAATGTGAGAAATATGCATTTGACTGTGCTAACAAAGCTTTCGGAAAGACTGGTGAGATTTCTGAACAAGACTTGCAGTCTAAACAAAACAAGAAGAATCAAAAGAAATCTCCACCACAAAAGGCCTCAGCAAACGACAAGTATAGACATCCAAATTCATCCTCGTTTGTCAGAAATGTGCAACAAAAACAAGCACAGAAAGGACCAGTTCATCCTTCAGGGCTTGCAAGAGCTACACAAGCTGATCAGAATGCCTTCTACGTTAAGAGACAAACATGCTTCAATTGCGGCATTGCTGGTCACATTGCTCGGAACTGCACACATCGTCCCTACGTACCATATTATATGCAAAATCAGAGGGTTACACCAAAGGGTAACTACCATTCCAAGCCAATGAAGGTTTCATCAACTAAGGCAATGAAGAATGTGAATCCCAAGGTTAAACCTTCTGATGGGGATTGGAACGCTGCTAAAAACAAACGCAAGGCTGTTCAAGAACAAAAATGTTTTTATAAAACTAACAAGCCTGAATTAGCTAAAGTTGCTCAACCGAAGGCAACAAACACGTTTGTGAAACCGAAACAGATTTGGAAACCCAAATCCAAGGCAGCAACGTCTCGGATCCTTGAAACAAAAGGGGACTTGTGTTTGAAAGAAGTGTCTTACTTTGATGCTTCAGGAAATCCCAGGACCACGATGGCCTGGGTACCCATGTCTTACTAATCTCCTTACCTTTCAGGAACAACCAAGGAGGAGCTGTTGACAATCTCTGGAATGTTGATAGCGGTTGTTCCAGAGATAAAAATGGGTAACATTTCAGTGTTGCAAAAAGTTCAAATTTTTTTTACAGATGATATGTTTCCTTTGGAGGAGATTAGAGAAGTAAGATAAGATCAACAAAAGGTACCGTTTAAATTCAGTACTTTGATTTGCATTTGATTAGTCTTCAATCTAATGACGGAACGGTTAAGCAAAAATATTTTTTTTCTCTTTTCTTAATTTATTACTTTGTATATAAATTGTCCTTTCTCTAGTAAATGGTAAATTTGCGCAAAAATACAAGATTTATGCACAAATTTAGGGGGGAGAGGAACATATAGATAGATATAGAGTTTAGGGGGAGAAAACTCAGAAAAAGAAAAACACAAAAAGAGTTTGCTGTATATATATGCATTGTTTTAGGGGGAGAAAATGAGAAAAATACAAAAACATTAGAAAATGAAAAAGCAAAAAAGAAAGATTGCATGATATGGGAAGTGAAATAAATGTCCGTGTTAAAGGGTTTGACTAACACATGTAAGGTGCCATAGCTGATAAGACTAGGATCTACTGCGATATGTCGATAGGCTTGACGCTCAAAATGATAAAGGATACCAAGTGATATAAACATAACGAACTATGTACCATGTGGGTAACATACCAACGGCGTATGATTTTATGGTCTTAAATCTTGCGTTGATAGATAGCCAACATCTGAGGTTTCGGGTCTTTATATTGTTGAATCATCCGGGGATATCTTGGCTGTTCTTCTGTTCAGAACTAAAATTATACATGAACCCAGGAAAGAAAGTCACTTGGAATTAGCTCATTTCTATTTGAATGTCTGTATGTTGTCCCGATACACACAATTTTGATCTGATTCTGAAATCTTCTCTGAAAAAGTCGTGTACCTCCTCTGCTGCATCCAGATATATGCTGACCTGGAGGTGCTAGGCAACGACAGCTTCTGCTGCATCCAGATACATGCTGACCTAGCTGTACGTTGTCGCGCTATAGATCTAATACACCCGAAAGAGGCCCTCTAGTGCCCAAAAGAAACCCCAAGAAACCTATATCAAACTGAGAAAAACTCATTTGATCTGTATATTATACCTTCTCTGCAAAATATCTATTCTGTTCTCTTCTCAACCTATTCCCAGTTAAGATTTCAGAAATCTGGATTGGACTTGTGAAATATGTGGTAGGGAAGATACTTGCATGATAGAGTGTGCTGTTTATATTTCCAGGATTTGATTAGTATTTATTTGGGTGTTCATTGTTAAGAAATCAAAACATGATAAAACAGATTATATGCAGACCTAGACACAGTCAGGATATCTTAAAGGATGACATCAGTATACTCACCTGCTACGATGAATCGTTGTGCTTACCTTGATCGCTGGGGTATGCCTTGGAATGGGACACACGGGTATAATAGTATAATATTACCTAAAGCATATCACGAAGTTGAAAAATTGAAAGTTGAGCGTTAAAGTTTAAGTGGACAAACATATTGGCAATCGCATAGACCAGTTTGATTAGGCTCGTACTGAAAAGTGTTCCTTAGTCTGCCTGAGAACGAATTTTGATCCCATTGCAATTGCAATTGTATATTATGGTAGTTGTTTATATTTTGAGTTTTTATTTGTTTTTAGTTCTTAAATTAAAAATAAAAAATTTGAAAAATTCAAAAATACAAAAATAGTGTCTTGTTTTTTTTATAAAATCAAAAATCCAAAAATAGAGTGCTTATTTGTTTTTCTTAAAATTAGAAAATATAACCGTTCTTGAAGATTTGACTGATCATCAAAAGTTGAAAGAATTTAAATTGTGAAATCCGAGTATAAGTACTTGGATGTACCTAGTGTTCATATGGTACTCTCCCTGTTGCATAAGAAATGTTTGCTTATGAGTTTGTGAGCATGTGCAGAACTTGATTTCATTCAAGAACAGGGGTTGATGAAGATTGAAATGCTGTTAGTTGCTGAAGAAGCCTGAAGCAGCACAACAACAAGATTTACCTGAGTCAGAAGAACTGGATATGAAACGCCGTCTGACAGTGATAGTGCATTTGAAGAAGTACCGTGAACCTGCTTGAAAGACAAAGATTGAAGAAGAAAAGATTTGTTGAGAATCCTCCTCTCACATTCTTTTTGACAAGATTTTCAAGTAGATGCTGATCGAGATCCTGATATGAAGCTAACCACAAGAGCTGAAGAAAGAGACCCAGTGCTGAGAGTTCAGAAGTCAAGAACTTCCACAACATCTGCAGCATAGAGACAACCATAGACTACGTTGAAGACGTTGCTGAATTCATGTTATGAAGACAATTTGATGGCATCAGTCTAGGGGGAGATTGTTAGGCCCTAAAGTGTGAGACTGACGCATCAAATTAACACAACGGGCTATGGTTACGAGCTGGGCCTTACCGGGTTAGTTTATATTAGGTTGTGGACCTTTATAGGTCACTTGGGCCAAGCTTTAGGCCATGTGGGCCAAGCAGGCCCAAGGGGAGCCCATGTAGGGAATTGGGCTTTAGTAAGTATATAAACAAGTTTCTAACTTGTTTTTAGGTTTGAACTTCATAGTTACAAAATTCCTCTAGAGTTAGAGAGAGAGGCGATTGGTTGTGAGCTTGTACCAGACGATTTTGCTAATTCATAGTAATAGAATCGTGTGCAAGTTTAAAGGTTATTTCGGTGTTCTTGTTCCTTTCGTTTTGATTTCTTGAATCACCCATTGATTGGATTCCGCACAATCAATTGGGTTGTTTGATATCATTGAAAGATCCGGTTAAACGGGATTTACAGATTCCGTTATACAACTTGACATGGGCTCAGTTTGTTGCGTTAATCAAGGAGAATTACTATCCTCAACATGAAGTTGAGAAAATCAAGACCGATTTCTTGACATTGGTTATTAAAAACTTAGATTGTCAGGCATACCTTACGAGCTTCAATACCATGTCTCGATTGGTTCCTTACTTGGTTACACCGAAACCAAAACGTATAGCCCGTTTTATTGGGGGTTTATCCCCGGAGATCAAAGCTAGTGTGAAATCATCAAGACCTACTACTTTCAGGTCAATAGCTGGTCTGTCGTTATCTCTTACCCTCGACGCGGTCAGGCAGAGATCGCTTAGGAATTCTGAAGAGGGAAAAAGAAAGCGTGAAGATGAGAACTCACATCGTTCTGACAAGAAGCACAGGGGGAACTCAGAGCACAAGAAGAATTCTGGGTCTAACAAGGGTAACCAGTAATCAGATGAAAAGCCTAAATGCAAAACCTGTCAGAAGCGTCATTTTGGAAAATGCAGGTTTGAATCAAAGTCGCAGTCACAATCAAAGCCTATTGGATGCGGAATCTGCAAGTCCAAAGAACATAAGACTTTGGATTGCAAGAAGTTGAAGGACGTAACCTGTTATGGTTGCAACGAGAAGGGGCATATTAAGACTAACTGCTCGAACTATGCCAAGAAACCTGAAGAGGGTAAAAAGACCAATGCTCGGGTCTTTCAGATGAATGCACAAGAAGCGATCCAGAATGACAACGTGATAACAGGTACCTTTCTTATCAATGATGTTTATGCAAGGGTATTGTTTGATTCAGGTGAAGATAAGTCATTTGTGGATGATAAATTTTGTAAGTTATTAAATCTGCCTGTTAAAACCCTAAGCATAAAATATGAAGTAGAATTGGCCGATGGTACCATAGAAACTGCCTCAACCGTGTTAGATGGATGTTTTATATCCATTAGGAACCACTCCTTTCCTCTGTCCCTGCTTCCTTTGAAACTAGCTGGTTTCGACATAGTAATAGGCATGGATTGGTTATCTCACAACCAAGCCCAGATTGTTTGTGACAAGAAACAAGTGGTTATCAAGACTCCTTATGGTGAGCCACTCACAATACAAGGAGATACTCAGTATGGGTTGCCTAAGCAAGTGTCTATGCTTAAGGCATCAAGGTGTATGAAGAAAGGTTGTGTCATTTACATGGCACAGGTAACCATTGATGATCCAAAGCCAAGGATTGAAGACATCCCCATTATTTCTGAATATCCAAACGTTTTTCCTGAAGAACTACCTGGTTTACCTCCAGATAGGCAAGTGGAATTCAGAATTGACATTATTCCTGGAGCAGCATCTGTTGCAAGAGAGCCTTACCGGTTGGCACCGACTGAGATGAAGGAGTTGAGAATTCAATTGGATAATTTATTGGCAAAGGGTTTTATTAGACCTAGCTCATCTCCTTGGGGAGCGCCGATTCTGTTTGTGAAGAAAAATGATGGATCGATGCGTCTATGCATCGATTATCGCGAGCTAAACAAGGTTACAATCAAGAATAGATATCCATTGCCCAGGATTGACGATCTGTTCGATCAACTTCAAGGAGCAAGTTATTTCTCCAAGATTGATTTGAGGTCAGGTTACCATCAGTTGAAGGTCAGAGATGAAGATGTGCACAAGACTGCATTCAGGACTCGATATGGTCACTACGAGTTCTTGGTGATGCCTTTCGGGCTCACTAATGCACCAGCAGCATTCATGGATCTCATGAATCACGTTTGCAAGCCTTATTTAGACAAGTTTATCATTGTCTTTATTGACGACATCCTGATATATTCGAAGAATCAAGCCGATCATGAAAGACATCTTCGATGTATTCTTAAACTTCTTCAGCAAGAGAAGCTCTGCGCCAAGTTTTCAAAGTGTGAGTTTTGGCTTCGTGAAGTCCAATTTCTTGGACACGTGGTCAGTGAGCGTGGTATCCAGGTGGATCCCGCTAAGATTGAAGCCATCATGAATTGGCAAGAACCGAAGACGCCCACAGAAATTCACAGCTTCTTGGGTTTGGCATGATATTACAGGCGTTTTATAGAAAAATTTTCAAGGATTACTGCACCCCTAACTTCATTAACTCAGAAGAATATAAAGTTTGACTGGGGTCCTAAGCAACAAGAATCCTTTGATGTTCTTAAACAAAAGTTAAGCAACGCACCTGTTTTGACATTGCCTGAAGGAATTGAAGAATTTGTGGTTTATTATGACGCATCGCACACAGGTATGGGATGTGTGCTTATGCATAAAGGCAAGGTTATTGCCTATGCCTCACGACAATTAAAGGTGCACGAAAAGAATTACACCACCCACGACTTAGAATTGGGTGCCGTTGTGTTTGCACTAAAACTTTGGAGACATTATTTATATGGTACCAAGTGTGTGATCTATTCTGATCATAAAAGCCTTCAGCATCTGTTTAACCAGAAGGATCTGATCATGAGACAGCGTCGATGGATGGAGACACTGAATGATTATGATTGTGAAATCTGATATCATCCAGGCAAAGCGAATAGCCGATGCCTTGAGCAGAAAGGAAAGGGTTAAGCCCATTAGAATCAATGCCAAGAGCATTGAATTGAAGAACAGTTTGAATGAAAGGTTGTTAGCCGCTCAAAAGAAAGCTGTGTTAGAAGCTAACTATCCGAATGAAAAGCTGGGAGTCACTGCTGAACAGTTATCATATGGCAAGGATGAAATCCTAAGATTGAATGGACGAATATAGGTTCCAATCTATAGAGGACTTCGGGACGTGATCCTTCAAGAAGCCCATAGTTCCAAGTATTCTGTTCATCCTGGAAGTGATAAGATGTACCAGGATTTAAGGGAAAATTACTGGTGGATAGGTTTAAAGAAATCTATAGCCACTTATGTGGCCAAATGTCTGACATGTGCTCAAGTTAAAGCCGAACACCAGAAGCCGTCAGGTTTGCTGCAACAGCCTGAACTTCCCACCTGGAAGTGGGAAATGGTAACTATGGATTTTATCACTAAGTTACCGAAAACAAAGCAAGGAAATGATACTATTTGGGCTATAGTAGATAAACTGACCAAGTCAGCCCACTTCTTACCTATTAAGGAAACACACAGCTCAGATAAGTTAGCTCAGCTGTACGTGGATGAGATTGTATCTCTTCACGGAGTGCCAGTGTCCATCATCTCTGATAGGGATACGAGATATACATCGCATTTTTGGAAAAGCTTTCAGCAATCCCTAGGCTCTCAATTAAACTTCAGCACTGCATATCATCCACAGACGGATGGTCAAAGCGAGCGTACGTTTCAAACACTCGAGGATATGCTACGAGCTTGTGTTATCGATCGAATTTTCATATAATAATAGCTATCATTCGAGCATCCAAGCTGCACCTTTTGAAGCTTTGTATGGAAGAAAGTGCAGGACGCCAGTTTGTTGGGCGGAAGTTGGAGATGTCCAACTAACAGGACCTGATATAGTCCTGGAGACGGTAGATAAGATTATGCAGATACGTGATCGTCTCAAAGCTGCCAGGGATAGGCAGAAAAGCTACACAGATAAAAGGCGTAAACCTCTGAAATTCGAGGTAGGTGACAAAGTGTTACTTAAGGTATCACCCTGGAAAGGGGTAATGCGTTTTGGCAAGAAAGGCAAGTTAAGCCCAACATACATAGGACCATTCGAGATCATCGAATGTGTCGGAACAGTGGCTTACAAGTTAAACCTGCCTGAAGAGCTCAGTGGAATCCATAATGTGTTCCACATCTGCAATCTGAAGAAGTGTCTAGCTGATGAATCGCTAGCCATGTCACATAAAGATGTGCATATTGATGAGAGCTTAAAGTTTGTTGAAAAACCTTTGTTGATTGAGGATCGACAAGTTAAGAAGCTTCGAAAGAAGCACGTACCGATTGTGAAGGTTAAATGGGATGCCCGTAGATGTCCCGAATACACGTGGGAGGTTGAATCCACAATGAAACAGAAGTACCCTCATTTATTTCAGTAAATCTCGAGGTCGAGATTTCTTTTAAGGGGGTGAGGATGTAACACCTCGTAAAATCACGACCAATGTAATAAAGACACGTGTCATGGACTTTAAACGTGTAAGGAATTATTTCTGAGGGACTAAAATTGTCAAACAGTGCAAATACGTGAATAAAGGGATCCAAAGTGTCAACATGCCTAACTTGTGCCTCTGATTGACCTCATACGACGTTCGTATGCTTTAATGAGCAATTTATCGAACATTGGAAGTCGTTTGTGTTAAAATAAGGATCTTATGAAACATAGGGGTTAAAAGTGTCAACATGTTGAAAGTAACCTCTGAGTGGCCTTTTAACGATCCCAAAAACATTGTGATAATTTATTTTGATCCCAAGAATAACAGATATTAAATTCGTGGAGTTTCGACGCATATAAATAATCAAAGTGTTAATTGCAAGTAATAAGGGTTAAATGTGTTAATATTGCATTTCAAGACCATTCGGGTGACCTCGTAACTAACTGAAGGCTTATTGTTAAATTTTTAAAGACTCAAGACCTTTAAAAGTCAAGTTTGGAGGTTAAAAGTGTAATAAACGCAAGTTAAATCAAGTTTAGAAGGACCAGGGGCCAAAGTTGCAATATTTGAAAGATTGGTGACCGGAGATAGCCTTGACGCGGGCCGCGTAAACATTAAGACAGTTCTTACGCGGGCCGCGTAGAACTGCCAGATGCAGCCAAAGCTGCACAGCTGCAGGTCAGCCTGTTGCACCGCCTTTGCATGCCTTGTTTTCGATTCCAGGGGCTGAGCCAACAGTATTTCATGCATAGGGACACCTGGAATCATCAGAAATCAATTGTAGGCTTGTGTGGAAGGATCTTGTGAAGTTTAAATTCCTATATAAGGCCTTCTTGGTTGCTAGTTCATTTGCTCACTTGCAAAAATTATTCAAACTCACTCTCTGGAGCTCTCTGGACTTCAAGCAAGTTTCCCTCAGCTACTAATTCGTGCTAAGAGCCATTGTAAGCATTCTTAAACTTCCTAGTTCATGTTTTATTAGTCAAATGATCAAAAGTCAAAGGCGTTGTAATTAAACTTTGACTTAGTGATTAATCACTAATGGTCCAGCCATTATTCGATTTGAAAGTGGCTATGAGTTGGTAATTATGTGGGTAATAAGTCCTTAAAAGGGCACCCCCTGATTATCACTCTAACTTGGTCAATTGTCGGGTCAAACTTTATATTAAAAAGTCAACAGAAAGCTATTTTTGCAAATAAACTTATAACTGATAATGTAGAGGTTATGGAACATGTTTTAACACTAAAACAACTTGGTAAATAATGTAAGAACATGTCTAAGCATGTTCAACCCGACAATTCTAAGATTATGCTCGGTTCGCAAACGAAAGTCGCAAAAGAAGACTTTTGCTTTGACTTTCAGTTCTGACCCAATTTAGCTTGTTTTAGATATGCCTTAAGGTTCCTTTAGGACCATATTATAAGTTAGTAAAACCTTCTGAGGTTATACTACATGGTTCCTTATTTATCCGATTCATTTGCATGTTTCCGTTAATTGCTTAAATGTTGACCATTATGCCCTTTTTATATTAAAACGAGATTTTTTAAAATGTGAGAGGACAAAAACCTTTATTACTGATTTATAAACATGTCCTAAAAATTTGACATCAGTTTGAGGTCTAAATTAGGAGTTACGCTCAATATCATAATTTGAAAGCTTTCTATTAATTAAACGGCATTATTAGCATAAAGCCTATTTAAACCAAAATTTCGACAACCAAACTTTTTACCCACTGATGTAATATAATATTTTGGTATTTTGAAGATTTTCATAAATTTTTAAACTGATCATAATGTAGGGTTCTTGCTTTGATTCGGTAATTGACGGTGATACCCTTTTTGCTAATAAAATGAGTTTTACATAACATTTTGATACCAAATCTATTGCTACTGATTTTATATGATAAATAAAATATTTGAACTTTATAAACTGATCAAAAACTCAGATTTCCTTATATAACCTGAAAATCGCCTAAAACCGGCTTTTTACGCGTTTTAAACGCATAGTATGGATTAAAACTATTTTTGACACATAAGACTTAATACCTACTGATGTTTTAAGTAAATTTTTATACTTTAATTGTAAGTAAAAGTTTTGAACTCAGATTTCCAAATTTGACCTTTAAAGCTTATGTGAAATGACCAAAATGCCCCTACGACGCATAGTTTGGTTATAAATGATAAATTTCACATATATGCAATACCCTACTGATATGACTTGCAAAAAAAAAAAAAATATTTTTAATAATCATTTTAGACCAGAACTTCATATTAATATTTAACCTCTTTTATAATCTTTAAAATGACCAAAAAACCCCTATGGGGCTTAAATTGATTTTAAATCCGTTTTGGGCATAATGGAAGGTATCCTACTGATATCACAACATATTTAAGGCATGTTAACTTGTGAAACCTGTATGTGACCCATTTGGTTACCCGTTATGCATTATTCGCGTTCGGTACGGTTTGTGTAACTAGTTTGCGTAAATTGACCGAAACGGGTCAAACCTTATCATTTTTGCTTCAAAATCCAGAATGTGTTTAGTTTACCCATATTATACAAGTCTTCATACTTGTTGGGTCTAAATCACATTCTAATCCGGTCTTCGCTTAATCTTGCGTTTTGAACCGTAAAGCTTTTTTAAAACTAACCGGTCTAAGTTTAAACTTAAGTAAGACCCGTTAGGAATCTAATAGGTTATTAAAACCTTCGTTCCAGATTTAGGAGCCCAGTAAAAGATATTTGCACTTTCTGATTGTATACGGCTGGGATAAATTTGTATTATTTGCTCAGGTAAATACTTTTAACTTATTTTCCGTTATACGGGCTTGGGATACGGTATTATAATAATACCGCTTGGTCGGGTGTGTAGTTATTTAAATTGGCTTGTGATTAATATATTTACAAAACCCGTTTAATCTGTTTTGTTTGGTATATGGCCTTTGGGGGGTTAATGACCATTTCCTGGATATCCTCGGCTCACTCATTGAAATGGCCACGACTTAAGCACGGGGTGTAGGCATACACCTGATAGTTGCGTATGTATAAAAGTATCCCACAATAAGGTATTCCTTGTGGGCATTATACTTGTGGTGTGTCAGTTAAACTTGTCCGACTCTTCTAACTGGCCCTGACGGACGGCAAACATGTAAAAACTGTATACAAGATTATTTTTATAATAATTGTCCCAAGTTATAAAAGATTATTTGTACCTTGGGCATTTAAATCAATTTTCTTAAATATTTTTAAAGAGTCGGTTAATTGTATTTACCAGTGTAAACTGACGTATTTTCTAAAAGGTTAAGTGCGGGTACTATGTAAAATAGGCTGGCTACTCCTGAGTGAATAAATAAAGAGTCTTGCAAGTTTTGTCACTTAAAAATTTGTTGAACACTATTTCCTTTGTTTTGATCCGCCTGTGGATCCTTTTACATTCCGGTTGTAATACTTATGTTACTTTCATTCGGTTTGTAATATTATTACTTTTAGACTTCCGTTGTGCATTGAACTGTGATAAATTGACTATGATGATATCAACTACGTCACGATACTCCTCACCGGGCCCACCAGTAATACGTGGAAATATCGGGGTGTGACTAAAAGGATATAACAGCATATGTTGCAAAGTGTTTAACTTGTTCACAAGTTAAAGCTGAAAATCAGAAACCCTCAGGTTTATTGCAACAATTAGAAATGCCTGTATGGAAATGAGAATTAATAACAATGGATTTTGTTACTAAATTACCCAAAACAAGAAAAGGTAATGATACAATCTGGGTGATTGTAGACAGGCTAATCAAGTCAGCTCATTTCCTACCAATGAAGGAAACTTTCAGTATTGAACAGTTAGCTAAATTATATGTAAATGAAATAGTTTCATTACATGGAATTCCTCTATCAATTGTTTCTGACAGAGATAGTCGTTTTACCTCTCATTTTTGGACAAGTTTCCAAAAAGCAATGGGAACCAAGTTGAATCTAAGCACCGCTTATCATCCACAAACGGACGGACAAAGCGAAAGGACAATTCAGACAATGGAGGACATGCTTAGAGCTTGTGTAATTGATTTCTGAGGTAATTGGGACGATCATTTACCATTGATAGACTTTTCTTATAATAACAGTTATCACACAAGTATTAATGCTGCACCATTTGAAGCACTTTATGGAAGAAAGTGCCGAACGCCAGTCTGTTGGGCAGAAATTGGAGAAAAGCAACTATCTGGACCTGAGATAGTACAAGAAATAGCAGACAAGAGCATTCAAGTCAAGGAACGACTGAAAGCAGCACGTGATAGACAAAAGAGTTATGTTGATAACAGACGAAAGCCATTGGAATTTCAAGTAGGAGATAAGGTGTTATTGAAAGTCTCTCCTTGGAAAGGAGTGGTAAGATTCATCAAAAGGGGAAAGCTAAGCCCTAGGTATGTTGGACCTTTTGAGATTATTAGAAGAATAGGACCAGTAGCCTATCAGCTACAACTGCCAGAAGAAATGGCAGGAATACATGATGTATTTCATGTATCTAATCTCAAAAAGTGTTTAGCTGATGAATCACTAGTAGTACCTCTTAAGGATATAGAGATAAATGAACAGTTAAAGTTTGTAGAAAGAACTCTACAGATTAAAGACAGGAAAGTTAAGAATCTCAAGCATAAAAGACTAGTTCTAGTCAAAGTGAAGTGGGACTCCAAAAGAGGACCAGAATACACATGGGAGCTTGAATCAGAAATACAAAGAAAGTACCTACATCTGTTCCAGTAGACCTCGAGAACGAGCTCTAAAACAAGGTGGGGAGGATATAACAACCCTCCAAAATATTTTAACACCCTAATATATTTTAAAATACCCCTATATGTCTTAAAATACACCCATACGTAAAAACGGACCCCGAATACCTTAATTTTTATTAAAATTAATTAAAAACAAGAAAATAGGGGCCCTGGCGGGCCGCTACAGACTCCACTTGAGTCTACGCGGGCCGCTAGCGCCTGAGCAAGTGGCGGAGCCCGGTGCCGCCACGTGTCACCTGCGTGTTGAAGCTACCCGATGAGCGGTCAAATCTAGAGCCGTAGACCCCTATGTGGCGGGCAGCGAAGGCCTTTGTCTTCCTTCATCGCGGGGCGCGACGGACTCGGATTACAGCCCTATATAAGAGGGCATCGGGCTTCAGTTTTCCGTCGCTCATTTCTTTTCTTTCTTACGAAATTTCACATAGATAAAGTAATTTCCGGGAATTATACCCCCCTAATTAACGAAGTTCTGCCCCGATGTAACTATTATAACCCCGGTTACGTATTAGTTACGCTGCCCGATTGATCCAGGGTTCCGTAACGGCTGTCGAGGTTCTGCCCAACGTAGTTGTTGGAATGCCGTCTCGGGGAGGGTATTACTAATGTAAATAATGAGTTATTTTACTAACATATGTGCATTGTGTAAATTATAGATAATCACCAGGAAACCTTAGAAGAAACCTAAGTCAGCAATGTGAGTAATCTCGTTTTTGTAAATTCTTTTTACAAAACCTTAAATGTTTTACAATGTGATTAAGCAGTGATTGAGTCTTTGTAGTTCTTCAATTATTGCCGGTATGTTGGGGTTTTGTAAACAAAATGTGGAACACGTTACCATTGGACAACGAGTTAGCCAATGTGTAATATGACCCACCAGTCAGGATTGACAATACTGAATGAGTAATTGTGTAGAAATAAACAATGTGATTGCTCTCAATACTGTTAAAGGATAAAATTCTTCTTGATTAAACTGGGATTCACTCACCAGTATTTCCCACTGACAAATGTTTTTAAAACGCGTTTCAGGTAACAAAATGTAAAAGCCAATTAGAAGAAAGCCAGCTGGAGAGCACTGACGGCTTGGAAAAATGTGGCTATAAAAGTTACCTAAAAGGCGATGTTTTAAATTCAATAAAATAGGGTATATCCCTATAAACATGGTGTAATAAGAAACTTGGGTTTTACCCATGATAAACAAAATAATACCACCACAACTGGTCTCGTGGCCGCGCGTTCCCGGGACAGATAGGGGGCGGGGGTTGCGACATATTACAACCTAAACCTCACCATTACATATGCACACCAAATCAAAAGAAAAGACAAGAAAAGGAATCAAGCTGGATTGGAAGACAACACGGTAAAAGTGGCAAAATTTCAAGAGAATGAAAACCTTTATAGGTCCAATGAATAACCTCAATAACACAAACGTACATTTAGACCAAAGGGTGTGGAGTAGCCCCATCGTTGGAGGATGGCTCTCCACCTAGTCATACAAGTCATTGGTGGTCATCTTCACACCTTAGGAATAGGACTAGGGTGTGGAGGATGCGCCTCCTTTTTTATTTTATTTTTTTGCTAAATAATATGCAGTATATATAAGTAAAATTAAATTAAACACTTAAATTAATAATAAAACTTACATTTCACTAAAAAAAATAAAATCTAAACTTAAAATAAAAGTTAAATAAAAAAATAGTCGTCATTTTCGTCGTCGTTTGCGTCGTCATTTGGTTCGTTGTTTGCATTGTTCCAAATGTATTCCACCAAGTCCGCCTTAAGGTTTTCATGTAAGTACTCATTATGTAACGAAAACATGTTCAAATCTTGTTGTTCCAGACTTATCGGAATATAATTCTCGTTAACCGCATTTTTGTCGTACTCACAAATCGCTCTACCTTCGTCTTCGATGATCATGTTATGCAACAAGATACAAGCATACATGCAATATCACAACTTCTTTGGTTTTAAAGCATGTACTGGGTTCTCAATGATATACCATTTTTTTTGTAGAACCCCAAAACACCATTCAATGTCCTTTCTCGTCGCCTCTTGAAACCTTGAAATTTCTTTCTTTTTTCATATGCCGGGTGGTGAATAGTTTTACCGATTATAAAGTAGGTTGGGTATATTCAATCAACAAGATAATAACCGCGCCTGTATTCCACCCTTGAAACCGTAAAACTGGTGTCTGGGGCGGTTCCTTGTATGACATCGTTGAAGACCTCTGATTGATGGATGACGTTAAGGTTGTTATTCGAACCAGGAACACCAAAGAAAGCATGCCAAATCCACAGATCTTGTGACGCAACAGCCTCTAGTATTATTATTGGATGCCCATGATTCCCTCACATAAATTGACCTCGCCATGCATTAGAGCAATTCCATCATGGCCAGTGTATGCAATCAATGCTTCCGAGCATTCCTGGAAAACCATGCTTTTGTTCATGGAATTGATACAATTTTTGGATGTCATTGGTGTTTGGTTTTCGCAAGTATTTCTTGTTGTACAGCTTCAACACACATTTCCAAACGTTATACAAGCATTCTCATGCGGTTCTTTCGGACATCTTTAAATATTCAAACCACGCATCGGTTTCTGTCCCGTACGCTAGTTGGCGAATTCTCGTTGTGCATTTTTATAAGGTGGTGAAACCCCTTTTGCCTCCAGCATCGAATCGTAATGTAAAATAGGGGCCAATCCTCGGCACGCTCGGCTATACATAAGAACAATCGAGACTCATTCGGAACCGACGTTTAAACATCACGGCCATGTACAACGGTTCGTCGGCAAAGTAATCGACCACCAATCTTTCGTGGACTCCTACACGTACATTAAAAATGAAAATATAATAACGAATAATTATGACAGAAAATTATAATAACAACATAAAAATACAATAACGATATAATAACGACATAAAAATAAATACAAATATAAACTAACCTACTCAGTCTCTGTTTATGGCCACTTGCCTAGTTCGCGGTTGTGACGTGGTTTCTTCCTCTTCTTCCTCTGCAATGATCATTTGTGTCACCTGCATTATGGTATTTACAAAAAAAAAAAAAATTTGATCGTCCTCACCTGAAGATGACGAACACCACAAAGATGAAGACATTGTGTTTTTTTAGAGAGTTTGAGATTGTATAAAAGTTGGAGATGTTTTGAAAGAAGAGGCTGAGATTGTATAAAAGTATAAGAGTTTGGTTAAGATTGTATTGAAAATAGTTGAAATTTTTGTGGTGTATAAAGAAAATATTTAATTAATTTTATTTATTAAAATAGCCGTTTGAAAACGGCTTGATTTTTTAATTGCCTCGTAGACCTCGACAAGGCGAGGATGGAGGAGACGGGACGGGCCTTTTGGGGGGGGGGGGGGGTGGACGGGCCTCCACGGGGCTTGAGGGCCAGAAGCCGTCCCCTACACCCTTTAGTCTTATAGGTCCACCCAACCGAGAAATCAACATTTCAAGCTCTGTGAAACCATCCTCCTGATGTTGATTATTGGCCATTATTGGGGCTTTCGTTCATACAAAGAACGAGCTGGTGGTGGACCCATTTATTTTTTAATTATGTTAAATACATATATATCGAGATAGTGGAGGGTTCAAATGAGAACAATTTTTTTGTAAGAAGAAAAAAGAAGAAGTTTCAACCAATAAGAATGCTTCATTTTACTTCATTTAATATTTGTATTTAATTTTAATATAAGGGTATATTGGTAAACTTACTAAATCATTAATGTGTATTCTTCCCATTTAATAACTAGCTAAATTAATTTGTAACTCCTTTTCAAAATATATATTTTTTTCAAATTAAAAAAACAACTTAATTTAAAGTGTAGAATAAATTACTAGTTGTGTAGGATAAATCACGAGTTGTGTAGGATATATTTCGAGGCAGTGTTGTAAAAGTCGGATTCCAAGGCCGAGTACTCGGCGAGTACTCGGTCCTCGGACCCCCTCCGAGGCGACTTCCTCCTAGGCGGACTCAATTAGTCGGCCTCGGTCAAACTCGGCGCCTAGTCGGCCTAGTCGGCGCCTAGTCGGACGTAGTCGGAAAGAGTCGGCCTAGTCGGTCTAGGCGGTCAACGAGGTTTGTTGACTTTTAATTAGTCAAAATCGGTCAAAATCGGCCTACTCGGCCTTGTACTCGGACTACTCGACCTTGTACTCAGACTAGTCGGACTTTTATTCAGAATATTTGAACTTTAAACATGTTTCATTTTAAATTATACTCAGTTGACATGAATTATGCTTATTTTAACATATATATATAATATATAACAATTAATTTTCTTTATAGTTACCATGTCCGCGTACTCCCCGAGTACTCTCCGAGTACTCCGATTACTCCCAACTCCCCAGTCGGCCGACTAGAGACCGCCTAGCGACTTTTACAACACTGTTTCGAGGTGTGTAGAATAAATTTCGACTGTGTAGGAGAAAATTCTATAATGTGTATGGTATATGTAGAAAAATTTTGATATGTGTAGCTTTTGTAGATTATATGTAGGATAATTAATAATTAGTTGACTAATTAATTAAAGAGAGAAAAATTAATGATATAAGTTATAATTGAAATAGCATTTTACTGATATGCCTTTTTTTCTCACATTAAATTTCTTCTCAAATGAACCTTCCCCTATAGAGATAAGTATTAAATGTTAAATACATATATATAGAGATAAGTATTAAAAAAATGGCGATGATGTGACAATGCTATTTTATGTTTTAGGTCTTTCTATTACGTTGGTTTTTGGTATATTTGAAGAATTTTTTTTTTCTAATATGCACTGGTCACGTTTTTAAATGCTTGGATCACGTTTTTAGATGTTTGGATCTTCTTATGGATGCCCTTATATATATATTTTTTTTAAATACGTGCCCTTTTTTAGTTTCCTCATTAATAATCATTATATTTTTGTCGATAGTATTTGCAACTTCTTTATATAGACCTCTATATACCAATAACACATAATACGTTGCTGAGTTTTTATTATTCTATATAGTTAAGTACATTGGAGTGTATACGAGCTTGTCCCATTTGAACAAGAGTAAGCTCGTTTTGCTCCCAAGTTCATGTACCCTTTGAGTGGGAAATGGAAAAAAAAAAAAAAAAAAAACACTAAACGGAATGCTTCCTTAAAAAGAGTAAGCACGCCGTAACCTCAAACACCAAATCCAAAATCTTAGAAATACATTTAGAATTGCACTCGGCTTGAGTAGGTTTGTCCGAATCTCCAATTTGATGGGACGATGTTTAGGAAAGTTCTTGTCACCCCGTCATTGGTTGTGACCATGAACGAGAGAGATTGACCATTCAAGTACGAGTTTGATTGCCAGTTAGAACCCCAGTTTCTTGACATTGGTGTCCAGCCAGTTCTAGACCCCTTCACCTTCACCGACTGAACTGATCCGGCTCCAGCAACGTTCGTTATTGAAACAAGCTCAAAGTAATCTCTTCCGTTGACCGTAAACCTAACTCCACCATGTCTCTTGCATGGTACCCTAAAAATCGAACACAAAACACTATCTTTAATGCCATGTCTTACACTCGTACTATTGATTAGAGTACAATTGTGAACTTCTAAATTATTTATGTAAGAGTACAATTGTAAAAATAAGTCAATTTAGATGTATTTTATTGATAACTAGTGATATGGGTAAAGCTAAAAACTGGACTATAAATGTTTGTACAATCTAAAATATGCTAAAAATGTAAATGCTATATCCTTCAATTCTTTTTACTCGTAGAAAATAAAATTAAAAGGGCTATCATAATTAATATATTCAACATATTAGTTATATGATTATTAAAAAAGTGTTATACCTATCCATGTGAACCATGCATGTTTTCAAAACATTTCACTATTATATACACAAATCACCGGTGTACAAATCGGTTTTTAACCGAATCGGTTTTTTCCATCCAAAACAAAAATTGGTTTTTTTAATAACCGATTTCGGTTACTAACCGGTTTTTCAAGTCCAAAACAGTAACCGGTGTAACCGATTGGGATTGGTTTTTAACCGGTTTTGGTTATTAACCGGTTTTTCAGATCAAGAATAGTAACCGGTCACAAACCGCCGGTTCAGTTCTAAAACCGGTTAAAAAAATCGGTTTCGGTTTTTTTTTTACGGTTATGGTTCTAAAACCGGTTTTTTTGTACACCTCTACCACTAGCTGTACATTAATTATGATCTATAGCTAATAATCAGACTGATTTAAGATGAAAAACATGATTTGTGATGAGGATTTTTGTCTTCGGTCAAAATCGTAGCAAATCCGTCAGAAACTATGTTTTACGATGTACTTAAAATGGTTGTAGACGTCACAAATGATCTGAACCTGTTTTGATCCATTACTCGACCTATATCGATTATTTAACACTTAAACTAAGTAGAAATATGGGTACCTTTTAAAAATAACGGGAATGATTCCGACCTTGTAGATGCCAATCTTCTCCCAAGCGGGTTGAGCCATGTCGAAATGTTGGAGGGGTGGGTTGCACCACCCTCCAGGACCAGCAAAATTCGGTGGGCAAAAGTTGGTTGCGGTAATGGTTACAGATCCTTTCTTGCACCATCGAGGGTCTGCCTTGCGATCACATGCGATCTTGTAGCATTGGCCACAAGCTGCACCCTGGTTGAACAAAGCAGTACTTAGTGCCGCGGTTCTTGTGCCATATCCAGCTGAGTACAAATCACCATAACCACAAGCACCCCCTAAAATAAACCAAGATCATCAATACCGCTTTCTGGTCTATTCAAAAGCTCGTGACTCAACTCAACACTTGCTTGGAAAAAAATTAAAAAGTTACGCTTGAAATCGGCTCGGTTTGTAAACGAGCTGAGCCTAAGCCAATGTAAGTTCGCTTGTTAGATGGTTCGTTGACTCGCTCATTTGGCTCGTTACAAATAAAGTCCAAATTTTAATATAATATTAGTTAGAACATATCACTGGACCCAAACTTAAATCAGGTAAAAATATTATATTAAAAGTATTATTTTGTGCTTCTTAGTGTAAAAACTTTTAAAAATAAACGAGCTGACTTAATGAGACATGAGCTAACTCAAGCTCAACATTTCAGTTCGTTAAGATAAACGAATCGAACCTAGCCAAGTTGACTCGTTTAACTTCGAGCCTGAGCCGAAACCCAACCCAACCTAACTCGACTCAACTTGTTTATAGCGCCTAACTGCTTCTTCATGGTCGGCTCTACATGCATGCATGCATTAATAATGGAAAACTTGTATGTAAATTGTATATATATGATGGATTAGGATCAAATACAAAGGATCCTAATTGTAAGAAGTGTAAGAAGGATTTAGGTTTTTTGGGGATTTTTTTAGTGAGGTATAGTTTTTTTTTTGTTTTTTTAGGGGGGGGGGGGGGGTGGGGTGGGGTGGGGGTGGGGGGGTTTAGGTTTTTGGTGGTGATGTAATGGGTTTAGTTTTAGGTTATTGGACACTTGTCACTCTATAAATCCTTCTTACACTTCTTACAATTAGAAGCTTTTGTAGAATAACTTGACCCTATATATGATATTAAGGCTTAGCATTTCAGCTTGTTAATATAAATTAGTCTAGCCGAGTTGTCTCGTTTAATTTCGATCTGAGCCTGAGTCCAGTTTGGCTCAACTCAGCTCGTTTACAGCCCTAACTGATTCTTCAGAGCCGGACTTACGACATGCATAAAAAATGGGAAAACTGTATGGAAACTTGTTATTTACGCAATCAAAAGATTCAAACACATACCCATTGTTCCTGAAGCATCACTGCCTCCATAAAACGTGGCATGACCTTTAGTCCAACTTGAAGCAATTAAAGATTCAACATCAATAAGAAGATAGCAGAAAGCCAATAACAAAAGAATGTAAGATTTCACCATTTTTGGTATGCAAAAGAATGAAGAAGATGGTAGGGATGAAGAGAATTGAATGCGATATGAACCACATTTATGGATATATAAGATCAGATATTAAATTAATTAAATTAATCAAGAGTATCATCAATGGAACATCTTCACATGTAACCCTGCAAGTATTGATCCATTTTCACATTTTAATTTATTTAAATTATGATATCACAACATTGAAGAGATTTCTAAAATCCATTCATTTATTCCCCCACATTTAGTTTCATGTTTAGGCAAAAGATCAAATACAAATAATCTTAACATACTAAACATACAAATTGAAGGAAAACCCAAATTGAAGAGATTTCTAAAATCCATCCATTCATTTTTTTTTTGCTGCTACTAAAAGTAGCGATTTTTTAATAAAAAATGTTAAAAAAATAAAATAAAATAATTTGTGTGTGTTTTTTTTTTTTTAGATTTTTTTAGGTTTTTTGGGGGTTTAGTTTTTAGCATTTTAGCTTGGGTGGGGGGGGGGGGGGGGGGTTAGGTTTTTTTTTAGGTTTTTGGGGGGTGGTGGGGGGTTTAGGTTTTTTTTTTTGGGGGGGGGGGGGGAGTGGTTAGGTTTTTTTAGGTATATTTGTAGAGTAACTTTGATAGTTATTGATAATTACAAAAATGCCACCTTGTCTTTTTGAGTTTTTCTTCAATTTGTATGTTTAGTATGTTAAGATTATTTGTACAAGAACTTTACCCTTCATGTTTATATATATATATATTTCATGCATATGCTTTTTGAATTATGCATTTTGTGTGATATTATTAACTTCTCTCTCAATTTTTTTATGCTACACTGCCAAGGGAAATTCATATAAGTTATGAAATTTTACGTTTACCAACTAAAAATTAACCCTCTAGTAATTTGATTTAATAAAAAAAAACATGTAGATAATATGATTATGAAACTTTATATAACTAGAATCATGACACGTGTAAAAAAACACATGATTTTATGTCCGCCAGTTGTGTAGCTCGGTTGGTTTAAGGATGGAGTGTTCTCACCCTTACCAAATATAAGGTCTAGTGTGCGATCCTAACGGTTGACGCCCTCCATCGCCTTGTGGCTTAGTGAGTCGAATTTACCTCTCACATGTTGGACATGTGATGCTCTAACGTGGGCTGGTTTGCGTGTCCTGAACAACACACAAATATATAAGAATTTACCTCTCACAATTATATTTGCATAGTAACTTAAGTGATAATAATGTTCGTTTAAGTGATTTTTAACTACTAATTTCAAGTATCTATCAAGGGCAAGAACTAGAAACTTTAAAGATTTTTTATTGGATTTCTCATATGATATGAACTTTTTTATTTTTGTTGATTTATTAAAGCTGAAAAAAATTTATTAAAGCTGGAAATCGGAAGTATTGTTGGACAATCAGAGTTCAAATGCATCAACATGCAAAGTAGTGACTACTTTTGATTATTTATTTAGGCTGATTATTTGTTTAGTTGTAAATTAGAGTTTAAATGCATCAACATGCAAGATATGTGAGAATAACTCATGACTAACTTAATATTAACTAGTGAATTTTCCCCGCGCTTCGCGGCGGGATTTGATCGGTATTAGTTCGGTTCATTATGGTATCGGAACTCGCTATAATAATCAAAAAAGAAAATCTTACATCAATCGAAAATAATGAAAATGAATATTGATATTGATACCAGTGTTGTTCGATTGATATTGGTTCAGTTCATTTGCGTTCTTTGTTTACTTTATTCAACATTGCGATATAAATTTTATTGAAAACAAATAATATGTTGCTATCTTACCAAATCGAATTGTAACCGACTAAACAACAATCTATATCAGTACTGATATTTATTTTTATTGTTATTGTCCTTGCTTTCAATAAACTGACATTGTGTCACTAACATACCGTATCGAACTGAAAAAACGCCGATATCGCTAGATATCACTACCTGTATTCATTTTTATGGTTTCAAATTTGATAATGGATACTGTACCGCTACCGTAGTGAATCAAACCGAACCTGACCGAACAACATCAGTTTGGGTACCGGTATTTATTTTTATTTTTATTATTTTTTTCTTTCAATAAGATGACACCGTATTACTACCATGCCGTCCCTTCATTATTGGTATATGTATGTTAATTAATTACCTAATTAAGTAATGAGTATGTGTATAATCTTTTGGTGATTCGTTATAATTGGAAACCAAAATCACATTATGTATTATATTTCCGAAAAAAACACATTATTAGTATTACCTAATTAATTACTAATCACATTATGTGCTAATATTACTTGAGCAGAGCCCACATATAGTTTGTGTGTGGGTGGGGATGCCCCACTTTCCCCAACTGCCATTCAAAGTCGCTTTCCATCTGTTTGTTTTCTTTACAAGTATTGCTTCCTCCGATAATAATAATAGAAAAATTCAACATTTTTGTTACTGTTTATGAAGCCTTCAAATTCATATGTATAATTAATCAAAAGAAAAACTAAACTAAAAATTAAAATATCTTATACACTTATCTATTAAAATGTGGTATGCATGAATTTCTAAAAGCAACGTGTATTTGCACACAGGTATCACTACTAGTGCCAATAATACCTGAATTAAATATTCTTTAGTAATCTCTTTGAATTCATTGCATCCAGCTCTGAACATGGATCCGCAGAGATACGCGAAGATATACAATTATAAGTTGATATCTGGATTGGACTTATTTTGGATTTTATTTTACAACACGCACATGTATATATAAGAATATATTTTTTTTGAAAATTGAACTTCATACTAAAATATATAAGAATAAATACAAAGTAAATATATCATACTAAAATATATAAGAATAAATAGAAAGTAAAGGAAAATATCAAATAGGAAGTTTATTTTGTCTAGGAAGCAATAAGATTAGGACATGTGGCAACATTTAAAATAAAGAGGAATGGTATTTTAGTCAATCCAACCCTTTCTTCTTCCTTTTCAAAACCCAGTAACTTCAAAACCCACCATTTTCAAAACCCACCATCTTCAACCATTTCTTCACTTTCTATCTCAATAATCACTACATTATAATGCGATTTTCATCACAAATCAATGATTCAAACACCCGATCAACGTGTTCTTCAGCTTTTTTTTTTGAAGAAAACTCAGTTTAATTTCATAAAAAATCTTGTTTTTTCCGGTGATTTTGGAGATAATCACTCGATTCGAGCGCTGATAAGTGTTTCTATCATTCAAACTTCGTCAATTGTTGAAGAAATCACTTTGATCCATGTAAGAATTTCTTTAATTTCATTTTTACGATCTGAGTTTTTTATTTAGTCATTGCGTTTTACGATCTTGGCGGGGGTCCGGGGGCAACGCCCCTGGTAGCGGGGTCCAAGGGGCAGAGCCCCTGGCTGGGGTTGAGCTGGAAAACTGCCTCTGGAAAAATTAATAAAAATGCATCAGAAAAATTAATTTTCTGTAAATTGCCTTGGAAAATTGCATTCGTAGACAGTGTTTCCGATTAAATTGCTGTAATAAAAATGCATCAGAAAAATTAATTTTCTGTAAATTGCCTCTGGAAAACTGCATTCGTAGACAGTGTTTCTGGTTCTGTAAACAACAGGTTCTGGTCATTGCGTTTTAGTTAGATTCTGGTTCTGTGAACAACAGTTTCTGGTTCTGTGAACAACAGTTTCTGGTCATTGCGTTTTAGACAGTTTCTGGTCATTGCGTTTTAGAAATAAAACATTTTTGAAGTGTTTTTACTCATTGCGTTTTAGGTAAACACATTTTTATGTGTATTCAGTTCATTGCGTTTTAGAGAGAACAGTTTCTTTTGTGTTTTTAGGCTATTGCGTTTTAGAAATAAGACATTTTTATGTGTTTCCTAGGCATTGCGTTTTAGAAATAAGACATTTTTAAGTGTTTTCTGGCCATTGCGTTTTAGAAATAAGACATTTTTAAGTGTTTTGGGTGCATTGCGTTTTAGGTAAAACACATTCAGTCCATTGCGTTTTAGAAATAAGACATTTATTTGTGTTTTCTGATCATTGCGTTTTAGAAATAAGACATTTCTTTGTGTTTTTTGTGCATTGCGTTTTAGAAAAAGTCATTTTTTTTACGTTTTTTTTTTCATTGCTTTTTACGCGACTGGGTTTTCTCCATTGCGTTTTACGCAACTGGGTTTTCAAAAAAAAATCGAAAATATAGCAATAGTATACTCGTTTTAAAGATAAAAAAGCTCGTTTTTTGGTGCAATTTTTATAAAAAAATAATGTCGTATGAAAAAATTATTAACGTTTAAAAATGGGGGGGAATTGGAGTAGAGAAACTATTGTGCTGGATTGACTAGAATGCCCCTAACAAACCCACGCGCCTCTTTTTTTTGCTTCAATTTCATTTATTTAATCTTAGCCATTGATTAACTAAATGGATGGTCAATATCACTTCCTAGCCTTCCTAGCCAAATAAACTTCCTATTGTATCTCCACCTAGAAAGTAAATATATCATACTAAAGGTAGATAACATTATAAATAATAGTAAGTTATACATGATTTAAAGAGTGAAAAAAATCAGCCTCAAATATTTTGTTTAAGGGGCTGTTTGTTTACCTCTTAATGGTTCAGACCTCTTACTAGTTCAGCATTTAATAGTTCAGACTGTTTGTTTCGTGAACAGATGTCTAAATTAATGGTTCACACACTCGCCTCTGAATGGTTAAGCATTTGGTAGCCTCTTAATGACCATTCAGATGCTACCTCTTAATGGTTTAAAACCTCTGAATGAATAAGAGGTAACCTCAAGTCTGAATGGTTAAGAGGTAACCTCTGAATGGTAAATCATCACATGTTACATTCTTCTACCTTCTCAAGGTAAAATTCTTAATGGTTCAATTAAAAGGTAGCCTCTTAATGACCATTCAGAGGCTACCAAACAGCCCCTAAGTCTGAATGGTTAAGATCTATAATTTGGATTTGTCAGATATTTGTCTCTAAACGATTAAGCATTATAGTGACTCTTAATGGTACAGACCTCTTACTGGTTCAACACTTAACCATTTAGAAGTTACCAAACAGACCCTAAATCTAGTCTGAACTACTATATACCTCATATCTATGTCTAATCTTGTTACGTAAATGTCTAGGGTTTAGTTATCATTTGGGATGCGACGTTCACAAATCAACAACAAAAGACACATCATGAACACATCGAATCAGTAAGGATTGCAATGGTTTAGAGGTGCCTATTACAGGTGTGATGCTTTGAAGGGGCCGAGAGGGGAGCCCGACCCCCCGAACTTTTCAGTCAGTATATATATAGTTTTCATATAGAAATTTTTTGGTATATATGTTTTCGACCCCCCGGTTCTATAGAGATTTTTTGGTATATACGTTTTCGACCCCCCGTAAAAAAATTTCAAGCTTCACCACTGGTCGATTAGATTAGTATAACTAAGATCATGTATTTCAATTGTAACATTCACATGCAATTCAATTGAAAGTTCTTGTGAATAACTCAATTTCATTCTTATTTCTTATTTCTTGTTTATCAATATCAATTGTAAAGATTTGGGCCAAACATAAACATTTTTTGTAAACTCAGAGTAACATAATATACTTCATATTTTATATAAAACATTAAATCATCAAAACCATAATCTTACTATAGATGGGTTAGGCCAGCATATGTCGCCGGTGGAGTACCGTACTATCCTTAAGTATCGCCTCATGATTCCTTTATTCCCGGTTGATGAGGTATGCCATGTTTGTCATAAGGCATGTTTGGATTCTTTTGGTGAGCATGCAGTTCATTGTAGAGAGCTCCCGGGGTTCAAATACCGACATGATTTGGTTAGGGATGTCCTTTTTGACATATTCAGGTGCGCTGGTATTTCTGCTAAGAAAGAGGCACCCGTTAATTTCTTAACAGACCCGTTGGAAGGGAGATCTACCATTCGACCAGCCGACATTCTGGTCTTTGGATGGGTAGGAGGAAAACACGCATGTGTGGATCTAACAGGGGTTTCCCCGCTTGTGGGCTTAGGGAGTAGTGCTTTCACAGTGGGTCAGGCTGCTTCGGGTAAAGTGATCAAGCATGAGAAAGCGTGCCTTGACAACCAGCACGTGTTTATCCCATTTGCTTTTGATACTTTTGGTTTTATGGCGCCAGAGGCTGTGGACCTACTTAGTCGAGTTCAAAGGGTCATGCATAGTAATGTTATGACCCCAAGATCTATGGACGTAGTTTTTAAAAGGCTTAGTTTTGCTATTCAAAAAGGGGTAGCGGCGCAGCTTGTTGCCCGTTTACCAACTATCTCGATGTAAATTATCTACCAAATAATTAAAAAAAAATATAAGATTGCTATATGTGTATATTAAAAACAAAGTTTTTTTTTAATGTTGATACAATATGATTATAAGATTGCATTTAAATTAGTTACTACACGCCTAACATACAAGAGTATGTCAGTCTAAGTCGAGCAATTTAAATTTTAGGACAAACAGTACATTGAACGTGATAAATTGCACACTATGGCTTCTTGATCGACAAGATTTATATGCAATATATCTATATAAATATTGATTTACCTGATTATTAATTTCGTACCCACTAAATAGTTTCATCTAAAAGTGAATCGCACACGACTTAGAAAACTATCCCAAACATTTCGAAATACGAAACCTACCAAACGCATAAAAAAACGAAATTAGATAAACTATAGCGTTAACTAAATACATAATCTACATCTATAGTATATAATAAAAGAAACTAGATTTGGGACACATGTCAATCAATGAGAGCATCTAAAACCAAGTTTTTTTTTTATCTTCAAAAAAAATTAACTTGATTAATTGTTTTAGAAATAACTTACGAATAGTTTCCAATTTTTTAGGAACTTCCGGAATTAAAAATTGTTTATAAATGTTTATATAATTATTAAATCCGATTTTTAGGAACTACTATGGCAAAATCAAAACCGAAACCGAAATGTCGGTTTTTGGTTTTTCAAAACCGTTCGGTTTCAGTTTTTTTCGGTTTTGGTATTTTCGTTTTTTACACCGGTTCGGTTCGGTTTTTCGGTTATTTCGGTTTTTGAAACAAAAGTAAGTAAAATTCAAAAATAAAAAATTATAATTCAAATTTAAGAATATTTCTTATATGGTTACATTTAAATTATTATACTTAATCTTTTTAACTAAAAAATTATATCTATACTATATAATAAAAGAAACCACTTTAATGACACTTGTCATCATATTAGGCCGTCTCTTATAGATAATTATTATTTTAGTTTAATCTCTTCTAATTAATTATAGATAACACTTCTACTAAATATTATTTAATTAAATATCTTATATTATAGATAACCCTCCTACTAAATATTATTAGTTTAATATCTTATGGATAATTATTATTTAGGTTAATCTCCATCTCATTTATAATATTATTTCTTTTAATTAATTAGATTTGAACGTTTTTTTTTAGTTTGGTATCAAATAGATTTTACGAAACTTAAAATAAAATTAACTAATATTGTTTATCATTTATACATTTACGGAGTTTTAAATAACGGGTTAAATTTATTGAATAATCTATTTTTTATCGCGAACAACAGAATAATCTATTTTTATCGCGAAAACCAAACTTTGTATTAATATATTAAATATTTTTATTTTCACTATACAAAATTACATTTACTCGACCCATGTAATACATGAGGGTTTTTTTAAATATAACTTTTTATTATTTGATATATAAAATTAGATTTATTCAATTCGTACAATACACGGGGTTTTTAAGGATATATATTTTTTTATTATTTAGTACAGAAAATTACATTTTTTTCAAACCGTGTAATGCGCATATTTTTAAAGATGTAATTTTTTTTTATTATTTGGTATATAAAATTACATTTATTTAGCCCGCGTAATAAATGAGGTTTTTTAAAGATGTATTATTTTATTAATTGGTAAACAATATTACATTTATTCAACTCGTGTATATACCTGGTTTTAAAGATATAATTTTTTTATTTGGTATATAAAATTACATTATAGATATAACTTTTTATTATTTAATATATAAAATTATATTTATTTAACACGTACAATAAATGAGGTATTTAAAGATATATTGTTTTATTATTTAGTATATAAAATTTATTTATTCAACCCCATGTAATACACGGGGTTATAACCTAGTTATTACTAATCTAAAGCATATTGAGCTGTCACATAACAATAAAATAATGAAAGAAGAGAAGGTTCGTTATAGATACATAATTTATAAATGGGAATATATTACAATTTAATAATTTAATAATAAATAATTAACTTCATTGTGCATTAACATTAGATCTGAGCGAATTTAAAACTCCACTAGCAATATAATTAAATTTGGCGGTGTTCAGAAAAGATACAAGGAAAGTACTTGGTACGTACATCTCTATGTTTTTATGTGATATAACATGTCCTCTGTTTCCCTTAAGTATCCATACCAAAGATATGCTTTATATGAACTAGTAATTCAACTAGTATATTATTTAGGGCATGTTTGGCTAAGATTTTTGAAACAATTTTTTGACTTATTGCCTTTTTGAAAAAATCAGTATGGAGTGACTTACTGACTTTTTTTCCCTCAAATACACCCTCATTGCCTAGTGGTGTGCATGGGTCGGTTTTGACCAAAAACCATAACCATAACCGCGATGTTGGTTATTGGATAACTATAACCATAACCGATCGGTTATGGTGGATATGGTTATTTGGTTTTGATGGTTATAGTGGGTCGGTTATGTGTGGTTAGCCGTGTATTTAGCTTAGTTAAAAATAATTTTTTTTAACATGGAATAAATTGTTATTGCATATTTGTACATATTAGTATATTTCATAGTATTACAGAATACATATAATCTATAATATTAATACCAATTATTATCGAATATTCAAATAAAGTGATATGATACATTCCATAAATTCAAATAAACATTCAAACAAAACCACAAAATGATATGAAAAACCCATAAGTACTAAAAATCTTCAGTCAAAAATATCAAATATTAAAAAGAGTTAAATGCATGGTTGGTCCCTGTGGTTTGCAAAAATTGTATACTTGGTCCTAGTGGTTTACTAATTATACGCGTGGTCCCAAAACTTGTCAAAAATGAACTCGGTTGGTCCCCAGCCCTAACATCAGTTAAATTTCTCAGTTAACTATGTGTGAAATGACTATATTACGCTTGAGTTCATTGTACAAGTTGAAACCTCTACATCATCTTCATCACCATCATCATCTTCATCACCAACCCACCCAGGTCTCTGCTCTCTCTCCCTCTAAAAATCTGGTCACCAGATTATTTCTCCGGCGACCTGTCGGCCGTCCGGTTTCTCCGGCGAATCAACCAATCCACCCCGACCACCTCTTCCTCCCTCTTCTTCCTTGAACCCTAACCTATCAACACCGGCACCTTATTCCACCTTCCCTGAACTCTAACCCCATTACGAATCTGATCTGTAACCTCAAACCCGTCGGACCTGCAACCTCAAACCCCAATACGTATCAGAGCTGCAAACTCAAACATTGCCAGCCAATAATAAAACCTGCAACCTCAAACCCGTCGGATCGGAGACCTACAACTCCGAATCAGATCTTGTTTAAATCCACTTCAAAGGTTGCGCGTTGCGAGAGCTAAGGGGTCGCCGGAAATTATGTTTCTCCCTCAACAGTCTATTTCTCTCTCTACTTTATCACACATAGTCAGTGTGTGTAACTTGACCAACAAACAACAACAAATGAATATGAACAGAAGATATTTTGCTTTTGAATATTGAGATTTGTTTACTTCTGATTGAAATTTGATATAAAAATCACTAACTTGCAATGATCGAAATTTGATATAAATGATGTGAATATGTGGTTAATTAAGTGACTGTTTGATGATGGTAGTGATGTAGAGTAGAAATGTGTGGATGAAGATGAAATGGGGGTGAAATAGGAGGTGAATTTGAGGAGTTGAGGTAGAATTATTCGCCGGAGGATTGGTTAATTCGTCGGAGAAACCGGACGGCCGACAGGTCGCCGAAGAAATAATCTGGTGACCAGATTTTTAGAGGGAGAGAGAGCAGAGACCTGGGTGGATTGGTGATGAAGATGATGATGATGATGATGATGAAGATGATGCAGAGGTTTCAACTTGTACAATGAACTCAAGGGTAATATAGTCATTTCACATATAGTTAACTGAGAAATTTAACTGATGTTAGGGCTGGGGACCAACCAAGTTCATTTTTGACAAGTTTTGGGACCACGCGTGTAATTAGTAAACCACTAGGACCAAGTCTACAATTTTTGCAAACCACAGGGACCAACCAAGCATTTAACTCTATTAAAAATATGGTGAAAAGTTTTAAATCCTACAAAGATTTATTACATGTCGGTTCGGTTCGGTTATGGTGGGTATGGAAAAACTAATAACCATAACCGACCCGCTACATTCGGTTTTCCAAAAAATCATTAACCGACCCACCGGTTTTTTATTTGGTTCAGTTTTTTCGGTTCGGTTTTGTCGGTTAATTCGATTATGGTTCGGTTAATTCGTTTTTTTGCACACCCCTATTGCCAAACATGCCCTTAATAGCTACAAAATATTATACTAAGATTGTGATCGAAAGCCTATTCGTATACACTCTTAAAAAGGTCTATTCATTATTGCTGACGAAATATTCATCGACGTATTGTCGAGTAGTAAAAAAAATTCTTTATTGGAAAAACTAACTTTTAAAAGTCAAAATAAAATATTAAAAGAAAAGATAAAATATTATTTATGAACATGGGGATCCATTAATGATTCGTTAACACTAAGAACACATGGTGTGAAAGAGGAACGTTATTTGATAATGTCGCGGAGCCAAATTACCTAAGAAACAAAAAAGACGCCGATATGTGTAGTAATTGCGACGATATGGACACTATGGATAAAAAGAAACGAACGAATCTTTCAGGACAAACATAAATCCAACGTTAGAATCTTTGAAGACGTTAAAGAGTGTTCACTATTATGGCTGAAACATAGGGCCAAACTCGAGTACAATCTGGGAGTTCATGTAACAAAAAACTAGGCGCAAGAATACTATGGTTGTAATGTATCTACTTCTAGCTTTTGGCTAGTAGTCTTGTTTTATACTGAAGTAATAAAATGTCCCTCTTTTCTGGTAAAAAAAATTGATATGTGGACGCCACGTCAGCGCGTCAGAATAGTGGCGTGGTGGAAAAAAGAGGGTGTGAGAAGGGGCGTGGAAAAGAGACGTTATTCGACACGTGACACCTATTAAATATTATTATTTATCTATTTTAAAAAAAAATATTTTCTATTAAGGCCCAATATCCTATAAGAGACCAAGCTATCATGACTATTATTGCCCATTACGATCTAATATGGCTTACTATAATCTAATATAACTTTTTAAGACCAAATGACACAATAAAGCATATCATGGCTTATTAAGAGCTCTTAAGACCTAACATGATTCATTAGGATATGTATGATCTATCTTGCCATTATCGTATACTATAATTCACTACAACATGATATAACTCTTTTAAGATCTAATATGACATAATAAGACTCACAATTGTCCATTACGAGCTATCATCCAATGACCACTTTTTAAAAGGTTAATTTACTACAACATTTTGCTTCTCTTGCTTTGTATGAGTTCTCATATCATCAATATTGTTCTTCCTTGCATTTGTGTCGGTTTGATTTTGTCTGTTATAACATGACTGATTTGTTACTAAATTAGGATTTCAGTACTGGCACAAATTGTGTAGGAAGTTAACCTTTGATTCAGTAACATCCCTTTTTATTGACTTTCTCTTTCTTTTATCCGCAATAGGTTTAATATAGTTGTTGTTCAAATGCGTGAAGCTATTAAATTCTAATTAGACCTAACAAGGACATAATCACGCTATCCCCAATCCTCACTCCCCCTTTTCCAATAAGAACTCTCGTTCAACAAGAGACCCCTCACTACGACTATGTGTTGTGGGTTAACTACGAAGATGTTAATGGAGCCACGTCACCCGTTAACGGACGGAACACCGCGCCACTCTGTTAACATGGTTAGTTAATGGGAATTTAGTTAACACACTGGCGATGTTAATAGAAGAGGTTGGGGATCTCACCTTCATTTTATTTTTCTTTCTTTTGTTTAGTTAATAGTATTGGGTGTTAGTTAACCACAACACAATGTTAACGGGAATTTAGTTAATTGTCAAGTTGTGGCGTGGCGGTGATAAAGAAGAAAACGAAACAATCTCAATTTTACGACAATTCCAGTCCAATTTTCTACTAGAAAGTTGTACGGATTTTCTTTTGGAACACATCTTGTTTTAACAGCAATAAGGGCTTTGTGTAACGTTACATTACTGTTTAACGTATAACCTCGGGTTTTCCAAAATCTTTTTTGTAGGCCATACCGTTTTTTAACCCAAGGTATTTTGTTCTCCAAAGACAAGACTCAAAATAATCAAATGTTGCTTTGCACAAAAAAAAAAAAAAAAAGACTAAATTAACATAAAAGGAAGCCAACAAGATGCTTTTATAACCATTTAGGGTTCTTAAATTGATTGGAATGCTCACATGGAATTGAACAAATGTTGAATGCAAAAGAAAGTCCACAAAACAGCACATGTTGGATCCGTACAAGTAATTATAGTAGGCCATGTTGAATAAAGACCAAGTACAGAAAATGGATTAAGAAAATAAAGTCCCATTATTTTATTTTAAAAGGGTCCAAGTCACATACATTATGTGAATTTAATCAAACAAACTCTTTACAAAAAAAAAATAATAAATAAAAATGATTCATAACGTCTGAAAATATGGTTTTCGAACAATAGAGAGCAGAAGCTTTTCAAAGAAAATAATATTATCTAGACATACAATGAAGTGTTACAAAATTAGGTATATATATTGCTAAGACCCCTACAGGTGTGAAACATTAAGACAATGTTAACCTGACTCGAAATTTCGCAAGTTTGGGTGTATGTTGAACGAGTTTTGGCCTATTTTGGGTCGAATTCGCACAAGTTTAGGTAAACAGGTCATGTTCTGGTCAAACTGACCCATTTTTTAAAATACGTTTTATGTAATAACTTTAAATTTTTTGTAATTTTTATGCCAATATTTAAAAGTTTGAAAACAAATTGGCATAGTTTAAACATAAGTGAAGAGTAGCCTCTGGGGTGTTGTGTGACAAGCGGTTCCTAACTTAATTAAAGGGGAAATTTTATAGGGTTGCAGTTAGACCTGCTATGTTATATGGAACAGAGTGTTGGGCCATTAAAAAGGCACAAACACGCAAGATGGAGGTTGCAGAGATGAGGATGCTGAGGTGGATGTGTGGATACACAAGACTAGATCGGATAAGAAATGAGGTTTTCAGGGAAAGAAGGGAGATTGAGATGGTTTGGGCATGTAAAGAGAAGGCAGACTACAACGCCAGTTAGAGCAGTGGAAAACTTCATTGTGGAGGGGAGAAGAGTAGAGGCAGGCCTAAATTAACTTGGGAGGAGCGGGTTAGACATGATTTGATAGAGTTGCATCTCTCTGAGGACATGATCCAAGATAGGGATTCGTGAAGACATAGGATAAAGGTTAAGGACTATTAAGGGATAACGTATAGGTAGCCTAGTTTTTGGGTTAAGGGGGGATTTAACATATGATTGTCTTTCGGTAACATGTGTATTGGTTGTTTTATGATGCTATAAATGTTATGTAGTATATGCTCACTCCTGTTGATACTTGGTAGTTTTATTTCACTATGGTACCCGTCTTTTCTGCTTGTTTCACGTCAGTTTGTTCGTATGCTTTTGTTTTTGAGCCGGGGGTCTTTCTGGAAGCAGCATCTCTACCCCCAAGGGATAGAAGTAAGGTTTGCCTACATCTCACCCTCCCCTAACCCTACCTCTAGCTCTGTTGTACGGTTGTTATTTCAAAAAGAGAAATTAATAAATAAATTTAGAAAATTAAAGTATTGATATTCAAAACTTAATTTTTTTTTTCGAGTTAATAGCGTCGTCATGGTAAAGCGTGCTTACACGTGTCGTGCTTGGGTTCATGTATATGACACAATTTTCAGATTCCTGTCACCTTCACGTTCGTGTAAAATTTTCGAGTTCATGTTGGGTTCGACGCGCAAACACATCACGTTTAGCAGGCCTAAACGATGGAAGTGTGCACTTGAAAAACAAAAATCTCTAGTTTCATGCGATTAACAATAAAACCCATGTAACAGAATACTACAAAACCTCTACATTTGGTAGAAAGTCAGAACCAAAGCCCAAAACTACCGTATCCGGCCCGTCGGTTGGGCCAAACTTTGTTAAAGCATGCGGCTGCGGCCATCAAGACTTTTCCATTGGCTTGTCATGGGCCCATAGCCCATTACAGATCAAAACTGTTCCACATTGGTACTCAACCCGAAGGTATCTCCCGGTCTTCAAAGTCTGTTTCATCACAAGTAATTATCATCACAAAGCTGCTCACTTTACATTTCTGCAGAAAGGAAAAAAAGAAGAGGTGGCTATTTTAACCCGTTTATTAAATGAGTCGATTGGGATTGTTTTTCATTTCAAACGGTGAAATAAAAAAATAACTAGAAGGGGATCATATCACCCAAAGGCTTTATCTTTATCAGATATATGCATACTATTGCAATTATATTGTTTTTCTTAATCATAATAAACATGTTAACTAATGGTAGCAAAAACTGAAACTGGAAAAAAAATGTGTTTGCAGGTCAACAGTCAACACAGCGCGTACTTAATGCATATACTACAACCTCCCAAATCATTTTAATTAAAGATTCGGATCAGTAGTGCAACAAAATCGCAATCATAGTAAACGCATTTGTAATTGTTAAAAAATGGACAAAAAGTGTTTGCAATGACCCGTACTTGTTTTGACCCATCACCCAACCCTCCCATCCCGTGTGTTCAACGGTAATGGGTTCTCACAGTAAAAAAAAAAAAAAAAAAAAAAATCTAATGAATACTTACCAACCATGGCTGCAATTGTTGATTTAGGACATTTGTTTCTTGAAGTACCATGACAGTGAATGCAAGCATTAGATAAACCAAGCTTTCACTAAACTTTTCACCAATAATCGCCACACGAACACAAACCATCTTTAAAGTGATGAAAACGATTCGTATCTCTAACAAATATCTCTCTCTGTTCAAGCTTAGATACAAACTTTATAAAATCATGACAATCCCCACAAATTCTAAGGTTTTTAATCACTTGAAGAGTAGACCCTTGTGGAGTATTCAAAAGCCCAAGCACCACTGCCAGTTTCTCACTATGCCCACACAAAATATGTTCTTTTTCTTGATCTTCAACATCTTGCAACACAAATGAAGTAACTGGCAAACACCCTAATTTCTTCATTTCCATACTTAAATTATCGATTTTTTCTAATATTTCAACCAGTTGAGGATGAGATATATCGCCTGCTAAAAGCATGTGCACTTTGTTCTTGATCGAAATCCAACTGCATCCGGGATTCTTCTTCATTCCCATTGATTTCATCAGATCCCGAACTCTATCGACTTCTTTCCATAACCCTTTATTCGCGTAAATGTTGGATAATAAAACATAATTCCCGGGATTATTCGGTTCAAACTCAAATAGTTTGTTAGCCGCAAGTTCCGCTAGTTCAAGATTATTATGAACTCTACATGAACTAAGTAAAGCTCCCCAAACACAAGCGTCGGGCTCAAATGGCATATTTTTAACGGTGTTAAAAGCTTCGTTAAGCTTCCCCGCACGACCAAGAAGCGTAACTAAACAAGCGTAATGCTCGATTCGTGGTGTAATTCCATAATCTTTTGACATTTTGTTAAAGAACTGTTCACCTTGCTCTGTGAAACCGCTATGACTACAAGCGGATAATAAAGACGTGAAAGTGATAAAGTCGGGTTTTTGATCGCTTTTTTCCATCAAATGGAATATTTCGATAACTTCGTTACCATTTCCGTGAATCGCGTATCCTCCCATGATCGCGTTCCAGCAGACTACATTGCGTACGGGCATCCTCTCGAAAATGTTTCGGGCTAAATGTATTCTTCCACAATTGGCGTACATGTCGATTAAAGCACTTCCCACATAAACATTATCCGATATTCCTGTTCTAAGCGAGAACCCGTGCGCTGCTTTCCCGTGCATTAACGCTGCAATGTTTCCACACGCGGGAAGTAAGCAAGGGATCGTTACAGAATTCGGTTTCACTCCCGAAAGCTGCATTTCTCTGAAAAGGTCAAGGGCTTCAATGTCTTTTCCATGCTGTGAGCAGCAAGCTATGATCGACGTCCATGAGATTACATTTAACTCCAGATCTTGACTACGTAACATATTAAACGCTTTTAACGCGTCATCAGTTAAACCGTTCCTAGCAAACCCTGAAACCAAAGCATTACAAGCACCAACGTCTCTTTCAGGCATTTCATCGAACACCCGTGACATCTCCATAGTGGACGAACACTTCCCATACATATCGATCAATGCACTCACTACACACTTATCCGATCCAAGACCCTGCTTAATCGCATACCCATGTATCTGCACACCCACAAAACAATCCTCCAACACCCCAACAGCAGGAAGAACACTTGAAACAGTCGTCCCATCCGCCTTACAACCTGACAAACACATATCCCTAAACACCATCACCGCCTCCAAACACCGTCCACTCTGGCTAAACCCCGCCACCATCCCATTCCACGACACCAAATTCGGCTCAATCCCCAACTCCACCATCCTCCTAAACACCATTTTAGCTTCCTCCACACATCCATCTCGCGCATACCCAGAAACCAACGCGCTACACGAAACAACATCCAGTTCAGACATTTCATCAAACACCTGGTGTGCATAATACAACTTCCCACATTTAACATACAAATGCACCAAAGAAGACTGCACAAACGAATCCAGACAAAGCCCAGATGAAACACAAAACCCATGAACCTGTTTCCCGAATCTCAAACTGTGTAACCCACTACAACACTTAACAACAGATGGAATGAGACGCGAATCGGGTAACAACTTGAATGATATCATGTGGGTGAATGTAAGAATGGCTTCAGTGAAGTAACTGAGCTTAGAGTAGGCGTGAATGAGGGTGGAGAATGAGAATACATCTGGGTTTTGGATGGATTTGAGAAGGTTTTGGGCTTCTACGAAACGAAGGTGGTTTGCGTATAAAGAAATGAGCTTTGTGGTGAAATGGGTGTGGAGAAAAAGACCGGTTCGGAGGATTTGGGCGTGAGTTTGACGAGTTTGTGAGAGGGAGAGTGTGAGCAAGTTATGGTTGTTGAAGACCCGGAGAGCATGTCTTGACATGGTTGTGTTGTGTTTGGTTTTTCAGGTTGAAGGAGAGTACATGCACATTGTACATGCTCAATTTCGTTTAAAATGACTATTTTACCCTTACAGTTAAAATACAAAAATAATTCCTGGTCTTGATTTAAGAATTGCGGAGAGATTTGGTAGGGCCAACGAGAACAAAATGGTCATGAAAAGAAATCGTGTCGTCTTTCTTTCTCTCTCTCATGACCACCACTAGGCCAACGCAGAATTGATGTTGGTGACTAAGTTTCCGGCTTCTAGATGTTTTAAATGATGTCTGTTGCAACAAAGGCAACCAAAACGAGTTTGTATATTGATTTATTGCTTTGATGACACATATATATTTGTTGTTTAGTCATTTTTCTCATGTTTTTTGAACTTTGGCTATGCCTATGAATTTTCTAATGTCGGTGGCACTAAAAAAATCATTGGACATCACTTATATTTGAGAATTTGTTTAGCAATTTAGTTAGTGAACGATACGTGCTCAAATTTATCTGTTCACGTTAAGAATTAGTGATACACAAACCAGTGATAAGTTTTATACTTCTTTTGGCTTTGGAATCATATATTTGAGCAACTTTTCTTGTTCTTATTTTTCTTTCAAGTGCATACATATGAAAGTTTTAGTTTTTTGATCTCATTTCGTGTGTTAATCTATCTACTATAATAAAAGAAATTATTGTGGGACACTTGTCGCTCTCTCATCCACCCTCACAATATTTTTACCCAATTTAGTTGAGGAGCGGATCCTTTTACCCGACCCATTTATTGTTATGAACCGATTATTTCCAACCCTAATTGAATATTCACGGTTCCTCAGTCCCTATTCTCGCTATTAGCCGATTTCCATTCCTCCATTCATCGCCTTGATAGTAATCATGATCATGCTGATGTAGACGACAACGTGAATTGCTGTTTGAGGTGAGCCACAATCAATCAAAACTCAAATAGGTGGGCAATATGTTATATTGATTACATCTGCTTCAAGTCGTACGTTCCTCTTCACAAGATCCATGTGAGGTTTTTTTTTTTATTATGTAAATCCTTTTAGACTTTTAGTCTTTTACATGATAGTTAGTAGATAGATAGATATCATCCCAATTTGCTAAATCATTATTCAATTGTGCATCGATTGCTATTTTATTTATATCGAAACTCTATATTTAATTTTATTGTTAGGGTTTTACTGAATCTTCGATTTGATTTGAAGTTCTCCCTGGTTTTTCTTTTTTTTGTTATGATTTTGATAGCGGTTTTCTTTGATTTCATCAGTTTTATCCCTTTTTGTATACTTTTCTATGTTTAAACACTATTTTTAGTCTCTAGATTATTTTGTATATTAACAGTTTACGATTTGTTTTTAATTAGATTTATTTTACTAATCTGATTGAATAAAATGTATTACATGTATAACCTCTTCCGATTCCAAGATGTCATTTTAAGGTTTTGCGCCCTGAAAGGGATGGATTGGCATGCAACAAAAACCCTCCTTTACTTTCTATTATCACATCTATCTAATTTTTACTAAAAAATAAATATGTTCATACACTATATTCAGGTGTTACCAAATGCCCATGTAAGAAAAAAACATGGAAGATGATTTTATTGAACGTAGGTGGCTGATGGGCTTGCATTCACATAAGGTTTGAGAAGAGTGGTAGATGATTTAGGGTTACAACTTGGTAACTTTAACCTTTTTCTCTCTAAGCAAGATTGTTGTGTTGGCTAACGGGTCAAAGATGGCCAAGTTGGCTTACAGATTAAAACGGGCGAGGTTTGTTAACAGGTCAAACTTATAGGTTGGGTTGACCGACGCCACACTTTTCGTTCAACATTTTGTACAAAATCAGTTTTTATAACATATCATTCTTATTTTTTGCGTAGTTTTATGGATTTGTGTTTTGCTTATTGGTATAGGTACTTGAAGAACTAATTTATGATGAAAGAAAGCGTATGTATAATTATTTAGAGGTTAAATGCTTTGAAGTTTAGGTCTTAAGAGACTAAATTTTGTTCCATTTTTGTTAAAAAAAAAATTCTAGGTCATTCGTGCCTTTAATATTATGTTTTTTTTATTCCCATCAAGTTTGTAAGAATAAAATGGTTCTGCTATGTTAATTTAGAAAAGAATCCAAACTATTGGTTTGTATGCCATTTTAAAAATACATTATATTCATTTCACATGTCTTTAACTACGTTTATAACTATTCATAATAGAAAAAATCGAATTGTGTTGTGCCTTATGATGGTGCTAACAACTAAAATAATGTATTGATTTTCTAAACTTACACCATGAAGCATACATATAACATTGGTCTAATTAACTATTCTAATGAGAGTGTATGGACAAACATATGCCATTATGAACATACAATACAATTTGCATAGAAGGGTTCATTATTCTAATTGGGCAAGAAAAATCCTGAGGTAGTACGCCACGTATTTTCTTTAGAGATTTATACATTATATCATTTTCATTATTCAACCATTATGTTAAGTGGGTTGCTTTGCATCTTTGATTTGGTTATAGTAATCATAGATGAGCTATTGTCTTTCTGTCAAAGCCCTATCCGTGTTTTAGCACCAAATGTTCGAAGTTTAATCTCAATGAGCCTAATCTCATGTGAGTATGCTAAAGTTTTGAAATTTGTACATCAAATGGGTTGCTTTGCATCTTTGAATTGGTTGTAGTAAACAGGAAGAAAAAGGTGTCAGTAAAAAAATAAAAAAATACCGAGACTGTTATGAATGCATCATTATTAGTGACTATCCACCTTTATAACTCCCATGTCACATTTATGTTTGTATTAATGTTATAGCCTATATATAGTGGCTCGTGTATTTTGTATGGGATACATCAATAGGGGAAGGTTCATTTGAGAAGAAAATTTAATTGAGAATAAAAAGAACAAAGGGTAATTTTGTAAAAATTAAATAGTTTTTTCACTTATCTCATTTATTATCATTTTTTGACTAATTAATTAGTCATAAAGACTATTATCCTCCACACTAACTTTTTTTTCCTACACACATCAAAAGTTATCCTACATATTTCGAAATTCGTCCTACACGTTGAAATTTATCCAACACAACTCGTAATTTAACCTACACAACTCATAATTTATCCTACACTTTAAATTATTTTATTTTATTTTTTTGAAAAAATATATATTTTGAAGATAAGTTACAAAAAAATTAATGTAATTAGCTAGTAAAGAGGAAGACTACAAATTAATGACCTATGTAGATTTACCAATGTACCCTTATAGTAAAATAAAATACTTATATTAAATGAAGTCAAATAAAGCATTCTTATTGGTTGAAATTTCTTCTTTTTTCTTCTTACAAAAAATTTCTTCTCATTTGAACTCTCCACTACATCAATAAGAATAAGTTTCTTACATTCTCCATTTTCTCTTTGTCTCCATAATCTCTATAATCCTACTTCATATGTTTATACTTTATACATTGTTCCTATTAGGTTGTTGTTTCACAACACGTTATCAGCACGAGTTGCTTTAGAACTTGGATCTCATTATCACAAGCTTTAATTTTCTCTAAACGGGTCATCAACATCATCATCGGTAGAGGTACGGTTTAATCATTCATGATTTAATATCGATGTTTAATCATCCATGATTTAATATCGATGTGTTAACTTTTTGTTGTAATATTTGTGTGTTTGTTAATTGTTGGATAATATCAATGGAGGTGGGATGGTGGTTTATCACAAGATTTAAATTAATTTTGTTTTGAGATTTAACTAATGAGTTACCAGATGAGATCAGATTATTAATATTATAATATGTAGTTTTCATGATAATTGATAATTCCTAAATCTAAGAGTTTTTAATGTTAATATAATAGATAAATGGTATCTCTTTTAAATTGTGTGCACCTTAATCCGCATTTTTTTCGAATACCATAGATCGATTAGATCTGTGTACGTTTAAATGGTTTCATACATGTTTGAGGGGACGATAACTGTATTTTCGGTAATATATAACAAATTAGGAAAATGGAATTATCCGCATGAATTTTTAGATGGCCAAGTCGGTTAAACAATTCAAGCTTTAAATTTACAAAAATATAATATTTATTACTTGTTAAGTGTAAGCTTTTCACTTAAAAATAATTTAAGGATTTTATTGAATCATGTGAAATATATTGTTTTAAGATATTAATATATTAGGTGATAATTGTTTACTTCTATGTATACATTTTATTTGTTATTTGTAATCGGATATGGTTTATTGGTAACATTTAGCACCAGATCAATATCATCTAATTAAATTATAATAATTTAATCAAACAACATTTATTGAAAATGTTTTTCTAGAGTGTTATGATTTCTAAATCTGATTAAACCAAATTACAAATGAAGTTCCTGTTATGCAGAATGTATGACTGCAAGTTATAAGTTAAAATGTTAAAAATTGTATAATTGTACTCTGTGTATATGTATTCTTGATGCTATAATATTATTCTAATATTTTGCTTTAGAATGGTATTAAATAATTTAAGTAAAATATCAAACTTGTGAGTTATTTTGATTCTCATATAAACATGTTTATATAAGAGTAAAAGATAACCACTTATTTACTTAGAATAATATGACATGCCATAAGTTTTTGCCTTTACTCGGTTGATTAGATCGATCGAAGCAACGTGAGCCTATGAAATTAATTTGAGTGAATTTATTGATTTTATTTAAATTTAGTTGATTGGTGGCCTTCCATTTAGCCGTATTTAATTGACCACTTGACTTTTATATTCATAATTTTAGCATTCTAAAGTATTTAATATTATATATTATGAATTAATGATATGTTAATATCACATTTATGTTTTATCTATTTTTAATATATCTATTTTAATTTGCTTAAATATGCAGTTATATAAATGGTGAATACGTTTATAAATTTTAATATATGATTAATTAGATCATAATTGGATTTAAGTTTAAAAACTTTGTGGTTTCTTATGACTGTACCTACTTTAGAAACATATAATAAATCTTGCATGTATCATTATCATATTAAGTTTTAACCACCTTTATTATTATTATCACAATATTATCACCATTACCTTATTAAATTAGACATTATATAACCTGTTTGAAGTGTGGTATGTTTTTACTCAGCCTAACTTGTTGCTTTAGTAGTCATGCTAGCGTATAGAAGGCATGCCAAAATACCTTTACACAGTTAAGATGTTAAAGAGATCTAGTGCGTAGTACACATTCGACATTCATTTCTACGATTTTAAACATTGATTGATTTCGGTATTACGTACACTATACAAGCCTTTAATGCAATACATTATTACAATAACATATTACTACAGTATTAAAAAAAACTTTGATATTTATGCATGGGCTGTACCAGGATCTCTAAAAAAATGTATCAATAATATTCAAGTAATGGTTTACTGTTGTTCAAGAGGAACCCATGCGTTATTTTATAGTGATAACGGTATCTCATGCATCTAATAGGGGATTGGTCATAATACTTAACAATAGTATTGGATATTAACTATAGCGTATTGATTATATATTTTATTATAAGTGATAAAAATCGTATTTCATAAGGTTTTATTATAACTTTTTTTTACTTGGTTACATGTCATAAAGTCATGCATTGTATAATCTAGCTTTATGTATACATTGTGTTCATATGATGAGCATTAAAGTGACCAAAGTTATGGTATATGATCACACGTTATAATCATGATTGAATTGTGATCCATGTTGGTTTATAGTATGACATCCGAAGTATCAAACTCCCTAAAGCTTATTATAAATATATTGAAGCGTGTTTGGAGCGATAAATATTAATGATTCGGTCATATAATTGATGTTATATGATGAAAAGATTATTTATACACGTGGAATAAAATAATTTCCATTGCCAAACCTCAAATATGTTTTTGAAGTAGCAAGATTGTTAAAGTTTATGTAAGGTTGATTGTTATGATACAATGATTGGCATAAAGGTGGTGATCATGTATATAACTAAGAAAATTGTAATGATGTCACCATGATAGTTGTTTAGTTATAATCCATTCCGTGAACTGAATGTGATGATATAATAATTGGTGTAAAGTTCGTAATCGTGGTAATTGAGGAAATTGTTATGATGCTCATGTAATGAGATCAACCATGTTAATAATGTGATAATTATACAATGATCGTTATAAAAGTCGTAAGATATAAGATTGATAAATCTTATACGACTCAACTACTTCTCAATTGATGGTAAGCAAAGAGAACATTATTTGCAAGAAAAAATTGATTTTTTTTTTTCATTTGTCACATTTGAGACATATATATGCTCCTAAAGTAGCAATATCTATATACTATATATAAGCATCTCCTATGTCTACAAATGTAATTTACTATCATATTTTTAAGATGGCATACCTAAAGCTAGAACAAATTCCTATATTTTTACACTTTTCTTCCTTTTTTGCCCCTGCTCACACACACAAAATCATTTCTTTACCTGCCCTAAAAAAACCCAACAGACGTCCTCATAATCAAACCCCCTCTAATTATATCGCCACATTCAACAAGGAATTCCAAAGATCTTCCTCATTATTTTTCTCTTCTCAAAATGTCAGTTAAGTACCGATTCCATCCCACCCCTGTTAAGTTGTGTTCCAGCCTCTTGAGTTTTCATTTTCCTTTCATGCTCCCCAGATACTAAACTCGATCTAGGTTGTTTTGTTTGTTGCAGGAAGCAGGTGAACGACCAGGTCTCGGTGGTCTGCAAGGGAAGTGATGTTGGTGGTTCAAGAAGGAGCAATAACCGATTAGGGTTTTCAGGGTAACCGGGTGAAGAAGACGACCGGTGAACCAAACCACGTGCACCCGTTTCTGCGGAGTTCGAGTTACACTCCAAACTTCATGGTTATTTTGTTCTATTTTACTCTGCCCAGATTTGCCCTTTGCTTTGGAGATTCTGTTCAACGAGATAGTAAGCGTTTAATTTCATAGTCTTTTTTTATGATTTATTTCATTTGTTTTTTTAGATCATGAACAATTTCAGATCTTGAACAAAACAACCCAGATAAAACCCACCACACCATTCTTTAGTTTTTTTTTTCATGGGGTGAAGAACAAAAAGCTGCATTTTCTTTTGTATGGTGCTTTGATTGAGTGGTTTTTAAGAACCCACATAATTATTATTTGTGTAGAAAGGGCCACACAGGGATTTTAGTGTTACCATGTTCGTTTTACTAAACTCATACACGTGGTCTATAATTTTGGGTAAAACAAACCAGAAGATAACAAACTCACTTTGGATGTGGTGGTCCATAAGAGTTTTTTGTTTTGGAGAAGCCATACATACTTATATTGTAAACATAGATACGAGCAACCTTAAATATAACTCGATAATTCATAACTCGATAAGAAGATTGGAGCTGCTACTGCACATAAAGTTTGAGCCACGGTAACCGATCCTTTTTCATAGATTCGGTAAAAAAATGATAAGTTGTATGGTTTAAGTTTTGAATATAAATGTATTGTTTACAGATTGGGGTGATGGTGATGGTTCATGGTGACGATACAGGGCTGATTTCAGACTTCTCAAGTTGTCTACAGGTTCATATCCCGTCTGGTGCGAGATCCCTTTGTTTGGTTTAAAAATGGCATAAAAGTTTATTTGAACAAAAGAAGCTACTAATATGACCAAACTTTACAAGAATGCAGGGTATATCCCAAACAGGTCTAGCATATGATCTAAGAGTTGTTGGGGTCATAGGCACATGGACAGTGGTACACTTCGGTACGCGGAATGGAAACAGGTACTTGGTTCATGCATTTTTTATATTAGGTAAGAAAGGGGTCATCAAATGTGTATTTTTTAAGAATGTTAAAAGTATTTATACTATAGCACAACCTGGGTACAGACTTACGAAGTAAGTAGGGGCGGACCTAGCATGTTACTAGGGGTAGCGGGCCGACGGTAATGTAAATTTTGGAAAAGTTTGCTTTTATTATCATTAATTGATAAGTTGAGCATGGTTTCTTTAAGAGTAGAGTGGAACAAAAGACGCTGTTGCTGACCAAATCGTGAGGAGTGTCACGCCGGAGCTTTAAAGTATCGCCATCCAAGCAACCTGTTTGATGAAATGTATTTGTTAATCGATTCTTTAATTTTTATTTGGATTAGATTATTTCTAATTTCTTCTTTTATTTGATGATGAACAGGGGCTGAAAAGAAAAGCAATGAAAGACTGGTCACATATTTCTTCTCTAACAATAATAAGTTAAAGGTAGTTAATTAGTTTTATGAAAGAAGAGGTTTAATATTCACTTTATCTCTGGCTAATTTCATTGTATATGAGATGGCCTTCAACCTATTTAAAGTAGTATACTTTAGATGACTCATAAATCACGATATGTTCAACATGTTCCTCTTTTAGCCCAATTTTTATATCCGACTCACATCATCCCATTCACAAGTTAATTGATTGAAATTTTCACATCTGATTTTCAGTCTGACCATGCACTATTTTTGGGGTATAAATGTAATTTTTCTCTCAGGTGGAAGATTGCGGATTGCCCTGATGACTTGGTTTAAAAAACCAGGAAGCGCACAAAAGCGACGAGGTTTAAAACCGAGGCGCAAAGCGCAAAAGCGGTGAGCTTTTCGTGCACAAGGCGCAAAGTGATTATATAAATTATTTTATATATCTCATAGAAGTTGGCGATTTTAATAAGAGTGCTTGTGAAAGAGTCGATTTGGTTTAATTTACTACTTAATGATGGTTGTTGATCATGACCGTGGGTTGCATCAAGTAGAGAAGGAGCCCTCTGTGTTTGGGATTAGTTATTTAAACTCTTGACTGATAGCTAAATAATTATTAAAAGCTCAAGTTTTTAAATAATATATATCATTTCAAGCGTCAAGAATAATAAAAAACAATTGTAGAACTTCGGAGTGGTAATTAAGTTTGTGATAAATGCACACAGCACGTTTGTTCATCATCCTCTGGCTGATCACATTGTTCTTCGTTTCCGTTCAATGAACGCAACAGGTTAAGGGATTGGCAGAGAAGCTGAAGACGAATCCCGATAAGGGAATTCATGAAGACGAGGCAAACATCTTAGATAGGAAAAATGTGTTTGGATCAAACACATACCCGCGGAAAAAGGGGCGAAGTTTTTGGGTACTCACTCTTCGTCTTTCTGGGATAACTTGATTCCTTTTTATGTTTGGTTATGTGATAATTTGATTAATTACATTCTTTCTGTTTGATAGAGGTTTCTGTTGGATGCTTGTCGCGATACGACCTTGATCATCTTGATGGTAGCGGCTGCTGCTTCTTTGGCTCTAGGAATAAAAACAGAGGTAAGCGAATCATATCTTGTTTATCTCTTAATCCCACCTTAAAAAAGATAATCTTGAATCTTCATGCCATTTTATTTGATCATTTAATTTATTCTTCTTGTGGATTTAGTTTTATACACTGTTTTTCTTTTAGGGTTTCTGCAATTATTTTAAAACTGTATTGTTGCACATCTTTTAAGTTGTATAATCTTTTGTCTTAAATATTAATAATAGCTCCCATTAAGAAAGTGGTCAATGTTTTGACTTTTTAAGTGTTATATGAATTATCTGTTGGCTGTTGACCATAGTGAATTTTAGGTGGTGAAAACTTGTTCTGTTGTTTTTATTTTTTTTTTACTTTTGATCCCACCTTGAAAAGATAACATTGATGCCATTTTATAGGGTGTTTTTCTTTTAGGATTATATTATTAAGCTTTGTTATTGACTATAAATCTTCCCTTCACATTCGTTTCAGTCGTAGAAGACTTTTATAAAGTTTATGGTGTTTTGATGATAATTAGACTGCTGGTAGTGCTGAATTTAATGAATTACTTGAAATTGTTGAATGTAACGAAGAAAAGGGTTATAGATTGTTGAGATCTTTGTATTCATGTATGTTAGGGCGGAAGCTGCAGCACAAAGGCCGCAGTTTGCTGAAGGCGAATTTTAAGGCCGCAACTGCAGTTCGGGCAGAAGTTGCAGTGTATGACTAGCTTTTTGTCGACACAGTTACCTGCAGAAGTTGCAAGTTCATTGAGAAGCAAAGTAGTGCTTTTTGTTTTATCTTTTTATGCAAGTTATGTTGTGGCTTTTTTTCCTATATCATTCTATCCATGATATCATCATCATTTAGATTAATAAAAGAGAGCCAAGTTTGGTTTTGAATGATTTCTGTCATCGACTTGTTTTTTTTCATGCATCCTTTTTTTTCAACAAATATATTTTAGAGTAATATTTGTTGATTAAATAGTAAACCCTTTATTTATATTTGTTGTTATCAGCCAGATATATACAACTTAAGTTAAGAATTTTCTCACTTATATCCAAGCGAATTGGCCGGTTTGATGTTCTATACGGTTTAGTTTTTGTGGTTATTGTCGAATTTTGTTTCTATTTCGATTTTGTGACGGGACTGGTGCAAAGTAGTTTTCTTAATCTCGACTTCATGGCACATCATCTAATACGCCTAACATAGAACTTGTTTTTTTTTATAACTAACTAGGTTAGAATCCCATGTTTTATAACTAACTCGGTTTTCGTTATGGTTAGGGTTCAAAACTGAACCGAACCGAATTGGCTCGTGCAACCCTTAAAATAATCTAAGTGGTGTGCTCCCGCCGCATCGCGCGGGCACCCTACTAGTATTATAAAAGTCATGAAAAAAAATGAAATGACTTTATACTCATGTGACCACCAAAATTGGCAAACTAAGGAGTGATTGCATAGCGTAATGGTTTTAACTTTGAAGTTATAAAATATTCTCTCGCATTATACGTTTTGTATTACATACGAGCAAGTAATACACATACGATCATAAACCAAAAGTTTATGGATCATGATTATTTAATTAGTTGGCATGACCGGTTTGACCACACCGAGTCAATGATGATGTGAAACATAATGAAGAACCAGAAGATTCTTCAAGATAATAATTAGCATGTAATGTTTGCTCTCAAGGAAAATTATATATATGCAAAATAAACGAGGGTGTGTATACCTAAATATTCTGGAAGCGATTAAAGGATATGCATATCCCAACATGATACCATTTATTGTTTTAAATCGATGCATCGTCTAAATGGTTATCAAATCCACAACCTGAAGCTTGTGTGATTGTGGCTTAGATAATGTGATAGCAAGCATATTAATCCGGATTAGTATATTTATTTGTTAATAGTGAATTTGATTCCCAAGTTATTAATGATCATTGGAATAAGTGTTATTGTGATAACTGAACGTCTACTATTGGTTACAAAGCCAATAATCATGAGAGGAGCAAAAATTCATTTAGGTACATGTAATTTTATATATAGTACCATCAATTCACATCAAGCCAATAAGTTATAGTTCTCCCCATACAGTTGGTTTTTGGTCAGGAACCAAAGACGTCTCATAAAAGATTTTGGTTGTGCGACATATATTGAAACTCATCCACCACACCGCAAAAAAAGGGGACTTCTAAAAAGTTTGAGAATATGTTGGGTATAAATAGTCGTCTATATTTAAAGCCATTAGTGAGAAATTTGTTTATGGCTCATTGGTTTTCACTTTAGTGAATGAATGTTCCCAACATTAGGGGGAGATAACAAGCAGTTGGAAAGTGAAATGAATTATCATGTCATCTTGATTCTCAGACTATAAACTATGAACTAGAAGTTTAAAGTATAATTCATTTACCAATATTAAATAACAAATTACCAGACAAGTTCACTGACCTAAATAGAGTGACTGAGCAAGTCACATAATCAACTGCTTATGCTCCAGTTATATTTGTGTCCCAAGAGGACAACCACATATTTTGTAATGAGTCTATTGCACGCCTGAAGCGTGGTAGACTAGTCAATTCCAATAATAAAATTCCTCGAAAATTGGAGCAAGTAATTAAGATGGTCAAGTCGAGGTTATAGTAATAAGATCTCCTGAAGAGACAATATACATGATGGTTCAAGAAGAACCTCAGGTACCTGAAAATAAATAGATCTCGATAAGTTGTATCATGTCTAAGATATGTATGGAATCGAAATAAAAATCGACGTCGTTATACTTTTGTATATAATGTAGCGCTTAAATTGATTAAATGATGAGGATCAAGATTTAAGATCTGCCTATAAATGAATATTAAGAAATGATTGGCCAAAATAGAAAGACGCAAATAAGGCAGAATTTAGTTCTCTAATGAAATGGAAAGTTTCTGGACCAACGGTCCATACAACTGAAGTTGTAAAATATGTTGGATACAAATTTGTCTTTTACGCGAATCATGTGAAAATCAAATTAAGTGATATAAGTCAAAATTGGTGGCACAATATGTCACACCTTGGCTTTGCGGAAGCGTGGTTATTTTGGTGTGACTTCTTAATACCATAGCTTAATCATAACAAGCTATATGAAATAAAAACCATGCAAGATCATCCATTAAAATAAGTTTGAAGAGTAAAGAACCACAACATTGTCTTAACGGATATCACATCCTAACAAACATAAACAGTGCTCAAAAGACACAACACCAACAAGAAATAAACACAGTTTAAGAACTGTGACTCGTCCAGGAAAAAGTCACATCCCTTAAACTCGGATGACCTCGAGACTAATGCAGCGGGAAAACGTGTCATACCGCGCCAGATCCTTTAATTCCCTGAAATACATGTAAGTTGAAAAATCAACAATAATGTTGAGCGAGTTCATGTGTAAGTGAGTAAATAAACCTTTGTATGTATAAAAACCCTGGTATGTAGCAAATAAGGAAAAAGAGATCACCAATGGTTTGCAAGGCCATTGATATGTGTGAAGTGCAAGTAGGAAGACTCAAACCTAGCAGATTTATGCGTTGGGTACAAAGTCACCCCGAGGTCCGTTCTGTTTGGGCCTGGGGCTGGGCTCACTACACCCAGATAGATCTACCGCTCCTGCCCCTCGGTCCTACCCTGAGGATTAATAGCCTCAAGTTTCCGCCTACCCACTCACATGATCCGAATAATAACCCTCCTTACGCTAACCATACCATGTAAGAATTATTCGTAATCATAGTAACATGTATTTCACCCCCGCAGTTTAGAAAACTGAAAACAGTTAGAGAAACGGGGGACATGAACTCACAGTGGTGCGTCTCTACCAAGTATATCTCCTGATCAAGCAGCTGTGCGACGACCTACACGTACTAAATCTATTAGACGGACGGCCGTGCCTTAGCTTAAGGTTTAAGTTTTTGGGAAATAGTTAGACAACTATTTCGTGTTTATATTTTCTTGTAAATACTTGGTAATTATTCTCCTTCCCAAGGATGGGGGATTTAATACATGCATGTTCGTAAAATTCGAAATACATTATTAAGTCTCACTTAATATATTTTATTTCTTACTTCAAAATATAAATATTCTTCCCAAAATAATACTTTGACAAAAATACGCGCTCATAAATATTTTCTTAAAATGCGTAAGTTACGTTTTAAAGATCAGGTGGTAATAATTATACCGTTGTAACTTATTATTTATTATGAAGGTGTTTGTATTATTTTTGGAATCGTTAACATTCGGTAATATTATTTTTACCCTAAAAATAATATTTGTATAGTTCACAAAATAATCATAGAAATTCACAAGTGTTGTTATGAAAAACATATATTCTAAATATATATATTTCAGGTTTTATTTTGTGAAAATCCCACCTCCGACACTTAGAAATTTTGTAAACAGAATCATGGCGAAATTTGCGTCCTTGAAAACAAGTTAAAAATGTATTTCTAACACTTGTGATGAAAATATTTTCAAGTGTTAGGTTTTTGAAAAAATTTCGCCAGAGTTTCCCCTGTAACTGGAGGTGGCCACGCTTTCAAGCGTATCATTTTCTTTTAAAATCCAAATCAACAATTTCCTCAATCAACAATAAACAATATTCAACTAGTTAAAATAGATATAATCGCAGAAATACATGAACTTGTGGTTTTTCCAAAATATGTAGTATCTTTCCATTATTTATAGTGGATCTTTGTATAGATCAATTCGGTTACTTGAAAGTCTCGTTTTTAAAGAAGTTACATCTTTACAACTTCATGTCAACATTTACAAAAATAGTTCCTTTGTCAAAATTTTTGTGTTACACAAGTGTCTACACACTTGTGTGTTTACAAAATCATTCTTGTTTATGAAAGATCCGTCTTTAAAAGTATGTTTTCTCTTGACACGTGGTCCTTTGAAAATACCGTTTGTAGATCCGTAGATCTACTAGTTTTGAACACTATTTCATAAGTAAAATCGATTTTACACAAGTTCATGTTTAATGTGTGGTAGAGTTTCATCATTTAACCCTTTGTACACTTAAACAAACTCTATGTCATGATCCATGATCACGACTAATCCGGGTTAGATGATGATCCGAGCTACCACAACATAGATCGGCCCTAAATAGTTACACAAAACAAGTCTTACAAGATTTACACCACATCATAGCTTTTAACCAACATCTTTAACATTTTAGTAGACTTTTACATATCATCTTGCATGTTCTTGAGTTTTAACCGTTACATTTCATTTTAACCACTTTAAAATAGATCGAGAGGGCGTTTATAGCAACTTACTACTAGCTCGAGGCTAGGGAAGATTCTAGTCGAAGAATGAGTGGATAAAAGCAATAGGGTGAGGTCCTTCACGTTCCGAATGCACCAAGCCTCCTCGTATGTGATCCTTAACACTTGTATGCTCTTGGAATGAGATGATCAAGATCGAAAGATGGATGGATGGGGAAGGGGATGTTCGGCCGAGAGCTTTGGGGAGAGAGGGAGAGAGAGTGTGTTGGTGAGTGTTGAGTGAAAGTGTTAGTGTGTCAAGACTTGATCTTATAGGCAAATGTTATAATCATTATCCAATGGTTTATGTGTCTAATAGATATTAGGCAACTTTGATTAAATTAATCACAAAAGTACAAGGGTGTCCCCCAAGGGGACGAGTTCGGTTGGGGGGGGGGGGGTAATTTAGTTAGATTTCAACCATTTAGTTAGGATATAGTTAGGTTAGTTAAGGGTTAACTCGGTTACTAGTGTGTTGTGCATTACAGCGGGTGTTAGGGTATTCAGGGACCCTAACTGGCTCAGAAAAAGATAAACAATGTTATTGGTAATATTTTTATGTTCCGGGTAAAGTCCGGTTGTTTGGTTGGATAATAATCCGTTAAAGCGCTTAACAAAGCTTTAAAGTGTCGTTAATACTATTTCTAGTGACCCAACTTATTCCCGACACTTTGGAAAGTGTCTAGTAATGTTTTTCTCATGTTTTGGCACTTATTAGTTAGCTAGATGCTGAATTTTAATTAAAGTGTTGAATTTTGTACTTAAAGTACGTTTTAGGCACATCCGGTCACTGTAATCTCATTCCTAGTGACGCAGTTCTACAACCCTTATATCCCTACACTCACCACTAGTGTAGCAAACTATCTCAGGCTCTTACAGGCCTTAGAGGCAGTACCTGCCTGGTGCTAGTTATGACAGCACGTTTAATAGGTTATCCGTTCATTGTGCTACTGTGCTTTTGGTGCATCAAGGTTGTCACAAAGGTGCTGTAAGCAAAACATGGAGTGACAGCAAGTAAAGTATGATGCAAGTAAGTACATGTATCAGCATTCAAGTAGCATTTTATCCACAAGTTCAAGTAAGCACAGTAATTAAGCAGTAATTAATTATAAATTAAGTCGTACGGATACCTGGTTTAGTGAGGGTTGTCACACAATAATTTTCACAAAGACCTATGATTGATTATGAGGAAACATATTCTCCAGTGGTGGATGCATTGACTTTCCAATATTTTATTAGTCTGGTAATATAAAGAGAGAATTGATATGCGTCTTATGAATGTTGTGTATCACTTGATACTTAAAGTTTACATGAAAGTCTCGAAGGATTAAATTATGTAAGTCATGTAAAGTAAGTTCTCGAGAACAATGTGATCATTTTATACATATTCGGATTTGAATAGGTTATGATTATTTTACATGTTGAATATAATTGGAACTCCTGAGGAGTTTCTAAAAGCAATTGAGTGCTTAAACGGTTAATCGAAACATCTTAACGATGTAATACTTGTGCACCAAGAAACATACATAGAAAACTTGTACCCGTTGATTGTGATATCTCAATAAACAGTGTACACGCATGGTACAATATGGGTTTTGGAGATAAAAGCAAGTGTTTATGGCATTTTTGCATATGATATAGATATCAATGTGTTAAATGCGCAAATTTATGTAGCAAAACTTCTAAAGAGTGAAAGTGTAACATCCCAAAAATGGGTTTGGTAATTAAACCACGTTATTAGTGACGACGGGTAAAATACCCTTAGTGGTAAAAATTAACCCGATTAACATTGGGATTTAAATAAATAAATTTGATGCTAATTAAAGGAGGGTAAATACTTTGAGAAAACAAAGTATGTAGAAGGCCCGAGTTAACGGGACTTAAAATAAAACGAGTTATAGCTTCCCGAACCCATCAAGTTAACTAGGAGTAATTAACCTAGTTAATAAGGTGTAAATAAGTAAAGAAAACATGAAGTTCTAGTCCCTAATAATTAAAATCTAAACTTGAGGGACCTAAATCGTTAAAAAGGAAACAAGTTCTATTAAATAAAAAAAACACACCACACACACATCTTGTGAGTGTGGATCGATCATCAGGAGCGACCAAGAAGGGTCAAACCCTAATCAACACAAATTCATCAAATTAAAGGGGAAAATCAAGTCCAAATCAAAATCCGAGTATGAATTAGTGATCTCCATTGAAAAAGGAGTCACGAGGTATGTAAATTTCTTGAGAAATCTCTAGTTGAAATTCTGAGCAAACCTAGGGAACTCGAATCTGAGCTTGCATGTTTGTTGTTTGGATGAAATTAGTGCTGAAACTATGTCTAGGAGTAAACCCTAGTCATGCATTTGTCGAATTGATGTTCATGGTTGTGAATTCATGATCATACACTCATGTGTCAAGTGGGTTTCGATTATGTAGTAAAGATGATGATGTACACATGTTTAAAATCATCATAGTTGCTAGTAGAAACAAGATACTTGAACAATTTGCAAGCTTGAGTGTTGAACATACATGACTTGAAATGGGTTTTGGATAATTTAATGAAATTGATGTTGTATTGGTGTTTATAAACACCATACAAACTTGTATAAATGAACTATTTGAACAAAACGGGGATTTGTTAAGAGTTCATACTTGATTTGAAATGGGTCATGACACAAGAATTAAACTCATAATTTATGATTTAGTTCAATAGGAAAAGTAGTCAAGGGTTCATAAGGTGTGAAAGTCATGATTTAGAATGACTAATCTAACAACCTTGTGAATAATGAATGATAGTTGGGGCTTAACAAGCTAGATGAAGCTTGGGGAGCAAGCGGGTCGATCGAAGCAAGTGAGAAAAGAAAAGCGTAATTTGGATGTGAGGTAAGTTAAACTTACACCTTTTATTTGATATCTATTGGTATTATAGACTTATAAGTAAATTGACCGTACGGTGTAAACCGGTACGAGTTATGTAGACGAGATGATAATAATTCCATCTCGTAAAAGTAAACGGTCATATAAGACCAAACGGGTCAAAAGGTGAAAATATCACCCTTTGACAATATCGGCTAATGTTTTGTCGAGTTGCATGATTACAGAAATAATTATCGATTGAATGATGACATCACTATTACTTAGCGTCACTAAGGCAAGGTATAGTAACGGGTCAATACAATGATCCGGGCCAGGTATGTAAAATAACACAACTCATCATGTAGAAATTGGAGTTCTATAAGAGTTAGACAAGGTTGAAATATAGATATTCGGTTATCTTTTAGGTAAACCGAATAAATTGGAGTTCTATAAGAGTTAGACAAGGTTGAAATATAGATATTCGGTTATCTTTTAGGTAAACCGAATAAATTGAATTATGTTTATGGTGATTTAGAAGCACATGGGTTATAAACAAGATTATAGTTAGAAGGGTCGGATTTTGGGTCAAACAAGTATTTAAAGGACCTTGTAGTAAAAAGGGGATGAAAATTAACCAAATTGCCCTTCTAAGCTAATTCGTAGGAACGACCCTTAAAGGTGGTTTAGAAACGAGTCTTATGACCAAATAAATGCTTAGAATAAGTATAGGTAGTGAAAGATGTAAATTCTTGGGTCTAAAGACTTTATATGAGTCCTTGCCGTAAAATGATAATTCGAAGGGTAAACCTCGGAACATATAGATCTCTACATTAAATCCACCACAAATAAAGTTGTGGTGGAAGATTACTTGATAAGAAATGTAGGAATAGGATGTTAGAAATAAACGAGTATGAATTATGCGGAAAAGTGCATAAATACCCTTAACGGGTCAAAATAAGTATTTAAGAACGAACGGGTTAAGAATATACATAAACTCGTGAATTGAACTTATTATGATAGGAAATAATGAAATCATGAGATTCATGTGAGTTGGGATCAAACAAACATGTTTGTTTGACAAAATGCATAAACGGATTAAAATTCGGAAAAAGGGCAACAAGTCGAAGGCTTAGAAGTCTGAAAATTTGTTATGTTGGATGTAGGATTTCAACTCCACAAGGTAGAGAATCAAATTACAAACACGTAGAAAGAAATGGTAGGTCAAACGGACAAGCGGATTGAAAGATACGGAGATTTTCGTGTCAAAAACGACAAAATGGAAAGGTTGGTTGCAGGGGCCACCGTAACTTACGGTGCCACCGTAAGTTACGGTGTAGCTAAAATGGTTACGGTAGATTCCCCCTGATTTACAGTGGGGAGAATTAACAATCAGAGGCCACCGTAACTTACGGTCCCACCGTAAGTTACGGTGTAGGCCAATTTGAAATCAATGTTTTTGGATCATGAGATTTTCATTGGGATTTCCTTCCATTATCATTTATCTTGTCTTGTACCGTTATTTATATTATCAAAACTAATTGTTAAGTTGGTTTTGAACACAGGTATATGTCGAGAGCCCGGATGAAGATAAAGCGTCGAGCAAGAACCGAACACATGTTAAATAAAGCTTCCGCAAGTTGTTTCGTTCGTTATTCTAAAACGACGAATTAAATCGCATTATGTTATAGCACTATAAATTGTAAAAAGTTTTTAACAAGCCCGTATTTTCAGTATAATCGTGATTGTAATTACATGATTATGAGTTTAAATTATACGAAAAATGTTAAATAATAACTAGGGTGTTACAAGTTGGTATCAGAGCCTTGGTTTAAGAGATTCAAGTATGGTGGGAAAACTATGCTTGGACTTAAACCTTATGCTCTTAATAAAGATTGGTGTTCGGTTCGAGGCTTGATCGCAAATCCGGTAAGTGCATGTATGTTAATAGTTTAGCATGCTAAAGCGTTGTAAACAACACATAGGGCTATCGTGTGATACACGTTACCCCAATTGAAATGATTGATATAGTTGACGAAAATACGCGCGTTGACACGTATAGTAGAAAAGCCTTGTATTATAATACGGGCGATTATTGAAGTTGATGTTACTAACTTTTGTGAGTGTTTTAATTGAAGGACACTCGCGTTTGAAGACGACGAGAGTCAAACGAATTGTGGATATGATGATGGAACGGTCCGAGATATGACAAGAAGAGCATGCTTATCAAGGACCCAAATCGCGTAATGGTCGCGAACAAGGCTAATGGCAAGGAAAGCCCGTTAGGGCAATCATTTACCAGGTGCACGTTTAAATTAGTGCATGAATATAAACTTGCAACCAATATGTAGAAACTGATAGTTGTAGATTTAGATTGAAAACTTGGACAAACCTGAATAGAATACCTATCCAGGATATTGTTTCCAAGAGAAATAAACAGAGGTATTACTTACATAGGGCGTGATGGGAAAGCTATAAAAAGGTCATGCGTGTCATGTGTTAATCGCTTACTCTGGCCAAGTAAGTAGTGGCACATGATACCATGAACTTCTTATAGCAGACACATTCACATCAGATGTAGTAAGGACGGGGTGATTGGGACAAATTAAAAAAGTACCCAAATGAAACAAATAAACAAAATAGTTGAGAATAATGTAAACGCATAGCCGGGTGACGGAAGCGTATTACATTAGGATAATGAGCCCGATAGAAGGGACAAGGATTAATGTAAATGATGATATAAAAGAATGATCAAAAGAAAATTCACGAAAATAAGTCATGGTGAACGAAATGGGCAAGTAAAACCAAAGTATAGATGATCCGCCGGGTCATAAAAACAAAGGTGTTGCCACACGAAAAAGATAATCAAGGTTGTTAACTATAGTCGTAGTAAAGCAAAGATAACGATGATAATCGTTGCTTAAAATTAATAAGGCCGCCAATGGTGGTCAAGTAAAGAATAAAAGACATGGTTGAATAAAAGCGACGGATTTCGCTAAGATGACCAAGCAAATCGAAATGAAGTCTTAATGCATACCGGAAGGGGTGCAATGATAACGATTTCGGTGAAATACCCGGTTGATGGGTAAGGAATTAAACACATGCGTAGACTGAGAAACAGGAACGCGTACGGAAAGTCAAAAGACTCGGGTTTTGGGTCATGACCAAAGGACGATAAGATAACGGCAAATAGAAATTTTGATAAATTACGCTCAACTATTTTAAAGTTGAACGGGTCGAACAAAGACTGAAGTTTGACATTTATAAGTGATGAAATTTTCACACGAACAAGTCAAACAAAATTTAATAAAGGATGACACTTGCTAAAGTAAGTAAGCGCGAATCGAATAAATAAAAGTGCGAAATATTAGTAAACCTATGTAAAGGAGTTAAAGGTGTTAAAAACATTAAAATAAAAGAACCCGGGTAATGGGACGTAAAGAAGTATAGGTAAGAACCGGGTAACGGTAAGTGTAGGGCAAACCGACGTGTAATTGACGTTAGAAGTCAAGGAGTCGGAAAGATAATTCGAAAGAAAACAATGTAGCCTTAGACTACGGTCAAGGTAAAACGAAATCCAAAAAGTAAAGGTGAATAATTCTAAAACATAAGAAGGGGTGCCTTAATGCCATATGTATATATAAATGTATACACATTTGAATAAAGAATTGAATAAAAGATGATCTACGGAATCACCATAACCTACGGGATATTAATTTGAGCAAGGGTTTACGGGTCATGAATTGAAGCAAAAGGATCAGAAGGGCCTCGCCTCAAAGAGGGGAAAGCCTAAGGAAATAGCCTACGAGGTTAAGTGAAGGAACCTACGGGTCGATAGTGTGAGGTAAGGGAACTTGGTACGATTCCCCGTATAAAATTAAGATTTTAAAAGAATAAATTATGGACTGTCAATATCATGGAATGGATAATTGACAAAAGTTAAAGAAAAGATCCTAAAACTAAAACTTCGATTTTAGTAAGAAATAACGTTGTTACAAATATAAATTCTGATAGGAATTTGAATAGTAAGCATGAAAGGTTCAAGTCCTGACACTGATAGGCGCAAGACGATATATTCGAAAAGTGATATTTTCGAAAATGAAAGGTTGATACAAACTAAACACGATGTGACACGATCACGGTCAGGAAATGTAATGTGAAGTAAAATCACATTATAACCAAGATAGCAGTGAAAAGTAACGGGACTAATAAGTCTAGTTAGTAAGACCGGTTAAGGCCAGTAATTCAAATAAAAAAAAAATTGGTTTGCTTGTAAGCGGTGGATTCGGTATAACTGAACCGAATAAATAATCTGAAAACAAAAGAAATTATTGCTAAAAGTGAAATATTTCACTAAAGACCTTTAAACGGGTCAAGGTAACGGATTCACCAAGAGTTCGATAATATATAAAAGCGATGGAAATCGCTAAGTTAACTAAACTAGTAGAAATAACGGAATTACGTTATTTCAAGTTACATAATGTCGTATGAGGTACGTAGAGGTTCTGTAACCAAAAAGGATATTACCATAAATTTTCTGGTAATACTAACAATTGGTTAAAGTATGAGTAATGCTTAAGAGATTACTCAGGTCAAACGCATTGAGTTTAGAACTCAATGAACTATGTAAGCAGGGTTTCGAGGACGAAACCTCTTTAAGGGGGGTAGACTTGTAACATCCCAAAAATGGGTTTGGTAATTAAACCACGTTATTAGTGACGACGGGTAAAATACCCTTAGTGGTAAAAATTAACCCGATTAACATTGGGATTTAAATAAATAAATTTGATGCTAATTAAAGGAGGGTAAATACTTTGAGAAAACAAAGTATGTAGAAGGCCCGAGTTAACGGGACTTAAAATAAAACGAGTTATAGCTTCCCGAACCCATCAAGTTAACTAGGAGTAATTAACCTAGTTAATAAGGTGTAAATAAGTAAAGAAAACATGAAGTTCTAGTCCCTAATAATTAAAATCTAAACTTGAGGGACCTAAATCGTTAAAAAGGAAACAAGTTCTATTAAATAAAAAAAAAACACACCACACACACATCTTGTGTGTGTGGATCGATCATCAGGAGCGACCAAGAAGGGTCAAACCCTAATCAACACAAATTCATCAAATTGAAGGGGCAAATCAAGTCCAAATCAAAATCCGAGTATGAATTAGTGATCTCCATTGAAAAAGGAGTCACGAGGTATGTAAATTTCTTGAGAAATCTCTAGTTGAAATTCTGAGCAAACCTAGAGAACTCGAATCTGAGCTTGCATGTTTGTTGTTTGGATGAAATTAGTGATGAAACTATGTCTAGGAGTAAACCCTAGTCATGCATTTGTCGAATTGATGTTCATGGTTGTGAATTCATGATCATACACTCATGTGTCAAGTGGGTTTTGATTATGTAGTAAAGATGATGATGTACACATGTTTAAAATCATCATAGTTGCTAGTAGAAACAAGATACTTGAACAATTTGCAAGTTTGAGTGTTGAACATACATGACTTGAAATGGGTTTTGGATAATTTAATGAAATTGATGTTGTATTGGTGTTTATAAACACCATACAAACTTGTATAAACGAACTATTTGAACAAAACGGGGATTTGTTAAGAGTTCATACTTGATTTGAAATGGGTCATGACACAAGAATTAAACTCATAATTTATGATTTAGTTCAATAGGAAAAGTAGTCAAGGGTTCATAAGGTGTGAAAGTCATGATTTAGAATGACTAATCTAACAACCTTGTGAATAATGAATGATAGCTGGCGCTTAACAAGCTAGATGAAGCTTGGGGAGCAATCGGGTCGATCGAAGCAAGTGAGAAAAGAAAAGCGTAATTTGGATGTGAGGTAAGTTAAACTTACACCTTTTATTTGATATCTATTGGTATTATAGACTTATAAGTAAATTGACCGTACGGTGTAAACCGGTACGAGTTATGTAGACGAGATGATAATAATTCTATCTCGTAAAAGTAAACGGTCATATAAGACCAAACGGGTCAAAAGGTGAAAATATCACCCTTTGACAATATCAGCTAATGTTTTGTCGAGTTGCATGATTACAGAAATAATTATCGATTGAATGATGACATCGCTATTACTTAGCGTCACTAAGGCAAGGTATTGTAACGGGTCAATACAATGATCCGGGCCAGGTTTGTAAAATAACACAACTCATCATGTAGAAATTGGAGTTCTATAAGAGTTAGACAAGGTTGAAATATAGATATTCGGTTATCTTTTAGGTAAACCGAATAAATTGAATTATGTTTATGGTGATTTAGAAGCACATGGGTTATAAACAAGATTATAGTTAGAAGGGTCGGATTTTGGGTCAAACAAGTATTTAAAGGACCTTGTAGTAAAAAGGGGATGAAAATTAACCAAATTGCCCTTGTAAGCTAATTCGTAGGAACGACCCTTAAAGGTGGTTTAGAAACGAGTCTTATGACCAAATAAATGCTTAGAATAAGTATAGGGAGTGAAAGATGTAAATTCTTGGGACTAAAGACATTATATGAGTCCTTGCCGTAAATTGATAATTCGAAGGGTAAAACTCGGAACATATAGATCTCTACATTAAATCCACCACAAATAAAGTTGTGATGGAAGATTACTTGATAAGAAATGTAGGAATAGGATGTTAGAAATAAACGAGTATGAATTATGCGGAAAAGTGCATAAATACCCTTAACGGGTCAAAATAAGTATTTAAGAACGAACGGTTTAAGAATATACATAAACTCATGAATTGAACTTATTATGATAGGAAATAATGAAATCATGAGATTCATGTGAGTTGGGATCAAACAAACATGTTTGTTTGACAAAATGCATAAACGGGTTAAAATTCGGTGAAAGGGCAACAAGTCGAAGGCTTAGAAGTCTGAAAATTTTTTATGTTGGATGTAGGATTTCAACTCCACAAGGTAGAGAATGAAATTACAAACACGTAGAAAGAAACGGTAGGTCAAACGGACAAGCGGATTGAAAGATACGGAGATTTTCGTGTCAAAAACGGCAAAATGGAAAGGTTGGTTGTAGGGGCCACCGTAACTTACGGTGCCACCGTAAGTTACGGTGTAGCTAAAATGGTTACGGTAGATTCCCCCTGATTTACAGTGGGGAGAATTAACAATCAGAGGCCACCGTAACTTACGGTCCCACCGTAAGTTACGGTGGAGGCCAATTTGAAATCAATGTTTTTGGATCATGAGATTTTCATTGGGATTTCCTTCCATTATCATTTATCTTGTCTTGTACCGTTATTTATATTATTAAAACTAATTGTTAAGTTGGTTTTGAACACAGGTATATGTCGAGAGCCCGGATGAAGATAAAGCGTCGAGCAAGAACCGAACACATGTTAAATAAAGCTTCCGCAAGTTGTTTCGTTCGTTATTCTAAAACGACGAATTAAATCGCATTATGTTATAGCACTATAAATTGTAAAAAGTTTTTAACAAGCCCGTCTTTTCAGTATAATCGTGATTGTAATTACATGATTATGAGTTTAAATTATACGAAAAATGTTAAATAATAACTAGGGTGTTACAAGTTGGTATCAGAGCCTTGGTTTAAGAGATTCAAGTATGGTGGGAAAACTATGCTTGGACTTAAACCTTATGCTCTTAATAAAGATTGGTGTTCGGTTCGAGGCTTGATCGCAAATCCGGTAAGTGCATGTATGTTAATAGTTTAGCATGCTAAAGCGTTGTAAACAACACATAGGGCAATCGTGTGAGACATGTTACCCCAATTGAAATGATTGATATAGTTGACGAAAATACGCGCGTTGACGCGTATAGTAGAAAAGCCTTGTATTATAATACGGGCGATTATTGAAGTTGATGTTACTAACTTTTGTGAATGTTTTAATTGAAGGACACTCGCGTTTGAAGACGACGAGAGTCAAACGAATTGTGGATATGATGATGGAACGGTCTGAGATATGACAAGAAGAGCATGCTCATCAAGGACCCAAATCGCGTAATGGTCGCGAACAAGGCTAATGGCAAAGAAAGCCCGTTAGGGCAAGCATTTACCAGGTGCACGTTTAAATTATTGCATGAATATAAACATGCAACCAATATGTAGAAACTGATAGTTGCAGATTTAGATTGAAAACTTGGACAAACCTGAATAGAATACCTATCCAGGATATTGTTTCCAAGAGAAATAAACAGAGGTATTACTTACATAGGGCGTGATGTGAAAACTATAAAAAGGTCATGCGTGTCATGTGTTAATCGCTTACTCTGGCCAAGTAAGTAGTGGCATATGATACCATGAACTTCTTATAGCGGACACATTCACATCAGATGTAGTAAGGATGGGGTGATTGGGACAAATTAAAAAAGTACCCAAATGAAACAAATAAACAAAATAGTTGAGAATAATGTAAACGCATAGCCAGGTGACGGAAGCGTATTACATTAGGATAATGAGCCCGATAGAAGGGACAAGGATTAATGTAAATGATGATATAAAAGAATGATCAAAAGAAAATTCACGAAAATAAGTCATGGTGAACGAAATGGGCAAGTAAAACCAAAGTATAGATGATCTGCCGGGTCATAAAAACAAAGGTGTTGCCACACGAAAAAGATAATCAAGTTTGTTAACTATAGTCGTAGTAAAGCAAAGATAACGATGATAATCGTTGCTTAAAATTAATAAGGCCGCCAATGGTGGTCAAGTAAAGAATAAAAGACATGGTTGAATAAAAGCGACGGATTTCGCTAAGATGACCAAGCAAATCGAAATGAAGTCTTAATGCATACCAGAAGGGGTGCAATGATAACGATTTCCGTAAAATACCCGGTTGATGGGTAAGGAATTAAACACATGCGTAGACTGAGAAACAGGAACGCGTACGGAAAGTCAAAAGACTCGGGTTTTGGGTCATGACCAAAGGACGATAAGATAACGGCAAATAGAAATTTTGATAAATTACACTCAACTATTTTAAAGTTGAACGGGTCAAACAAAGACTGAAGTTTGACATTTATAAATGATGAAATTTTCACACGAACAAGTCAAACAAAATTTAATAAAGGATGACACTTGCTAAAGTAAGTAAGCGCGAATCGAATAAATAAAAGTGCGAAATATTAGTAAACTTATGTAAAGGAGTTAAAGGTGTTAAAAACATTAAAATAAAAGAACCCGGGTAATGGGACGTAAAGAAGTATAGGTAAGAACCGGGTAACGGTAAGTGTAGGTCAAACCGACGTGTAATTGACGTTAGAAGTCAATGAGTCGGAAAGATAATTCGAAAGAAAACAATGTAGCCTTAGACTACGGTCAAGGTAAAACGAAATCCAAAAAGTAAAGGTGAATAATTCTAAAACATAAGAAGGGGTGCCTTAATGCCATATGTATAAATAAATGTATACACATTTGAATAAAGACTTGAATAAAAGATGATCTACGGAATCATCATAACCTACGGGATATTAATTTGAGCAAGGGTTTACGGGTCATGAATTGAAGCAAAAGGATCATAAGGGCCTCGCCTCAAAGAGGTAAAAGCCTAAGGAAATAGCCTACGAGGTTAAGTGAAGGAACCTACGGGTCGATAGTGTGAGGTAAGGGAACTTGGTACGATTCCCCGTATAAAATTAAGATTTTAAAAGAATAAATTATGGACAGTCAATATCATGGTATGGATAATTGACAAAAGTTAAAGAAAAGATCCTAAAACTAAAACTTCGATTTTAGTAAGAAATAACGTTGTTACAAATATAAATTCTGATAGGAATTTGAATAGTAAGCATGAAAGGTTCAAGTCCTGACACTGATAGGCGCAAGACGATATATTCGAAAAGTGATATTTTCGAAAATGAAAGGTTGATACAAACTAAACACGATGTGACACGATCACGGTCAGGAAATGTAATGTGAAGTAAAATCACATTATAACCAAGCGAGCGGTGAAAAGTAACGGGACTAATAAGTCTAGTTAGTAAGACTGGTTAAGGCCAGTAATTCAAATAAAAAAAATTTGGTTTGCTTGTAAGCGGTGGATTCGGTATAACTGAACCGAATAAATAATCTGAAAACAAAAGAAATTATTGCTAAAAGTGAAATATTTCACTAAAGACCTTTAAACGGGTCAAGGTAACGGATTCACCAAGAGTTCGATAATATATAAAAGCGATGGAAATCGCTAAGTTAACTAAACTAGTAGAAATAACGGAATTACGTTATTTCAAGTTACATAATGCCGTATGAGGTACGTAGAGGTTCTGTAACCAAAAAGGATATTACCATAAATTTTCTGGTAATACTAACAATTGGTTAAAGTATGAGTAATGCTTAAGAGATTACCCAGGTCAAACGCATTGAGTTTAGAACTCAATGAACTATGTAAGCAGGGTTTCGAGGACGAAACCTCTTTAAGGGGGGTAGACTTGTAACATCCCAAAAATGGGTTTGGTAATTAAACCACGTTATTAGTGACGACGGGTAAAATACCCTTAGTGGTAAAAATTATCCTGATTAACATTGGGATTTAAATAAATAAATTTGATGCTAATTAAAGGAGGGTAAATACTTTGAGAAAACAAAGTATGTAGAAGGCCCGAGTTAACGGGACTTAAAATAAAACGAGTTATAGCTTCCCGAACCCATCAAGTTAACTAGGAGTAATTAACCTAGTTAATAAGGTGTAAATAAGTAAAGAAAACATGAAGATCTAGTCCCTAATAATTAAAATCTAAACTTGAGGGACCTAAATCGTTAAAAAGGAAACAAGTTCTATTAAATAAAAAAAAACACACCACACACACATCTTGTGTGTGTGGATCGATCATCAGGAGCGACCAAGAAGGGTCAAACCCTAATCAACACAAATTCATCAAATTGAAGGGGCAAATCAAGTCCAAATCAAAATCCGAGTATGAATTAGTGATCTCCATTGAAAAAGGAGTCACGAGGTATGTAAATTTCTTGAGAAATCTCTAGTTGAAATTCTGAGCAAACCTAGAGAACTCGAATCTGAGCTTGCATGTTTGTTGTTTGGATGAAATTAGTGATGAAACTATGTCTAGGAGTAAACCCTAGTCATGCATTTGTCGAATTGATGTTCATGGTTGTGAATTCATGATCATACACTCATGTGTCAAGTGGGTTTTGATTATGTAGTAAAGATGATGATGTACACATGTTTAAAATCATCATAGTTGCTAGTAGAAACAAGATACTTGAACAATTTGCAAGTTTGAGTGTTGAACATACATGACTTGAAATGGGTTTTGGATAATTTAATGAAATTGATGTTGTATTGGTGTTTATAAACACCATACAAACTTGTATAAACGAACTATTTGAACAAAACGGGGATTTGTTAAGAGTTCATACTTGATTTGAAATGGGTCATGACACAAGAATTAAACTCATAATTTATGATTTAGTTCAATAGGAAAAGTAGTCAAGGGTTCATAAGGTGTGAAAGTCATGATTTAGAATGACTAATCTAACAACCTTGTGAATAATGAATGATAGTTGGCGCTTAACAAGATAGATGAAGCTTGGGGAGCAATCGGGTCGATCGAAGCAAGTGAGAAAAGAAAAGCGTAATTTGGATGTGAGGTAAGTTAAACTTACACCTTTTATTTGATATCTATTGGTATTATAGACTTATAAGTAAATTGACCGTACGGTGTAAACCGGTACGAGTTATGTAGACGAGATGATAATAATTCCATCTCGTAAAAGTAAACGGTCATATAAGACCAAACGGGTCAAAAGGTGAAAATATCACCCTTTGACAATATCAGCTAATGTTTTGTCGAGTTGCATGATTACAGAAATAATTATCGATTGAATGATGACAACGCTATTACTTAGCGTCACTAAGGCAAGGTATTGTAACGGGTCAATACAATGATCCGGGCCAGGTATGTAAAATAACACAACTCATCATGTAGAAATTGGAGTTCTATAAGAGTTAGACAAGGTTGAAATATAGATATTCGGTTATCTTTTAGGTAAACCGAATAAATTGAATTATGTTTATGGTGATTTAGAAGCACATGGGTTATAAACAAGATTATAGTTAGAAGGGTCGGATTTTGGGTCAAACAAGTATTTAAAGGACCTTGTAGTAAAAAGGGGATGAAAATTAACCAAATTGCCCTTGTAAGCTAATTCGTAGGAACGACCCTTAAAGGTGGTTTAGAAACGAGTCTTATGACCAAATAAATGCTTAGAATAAGTATAGGTAGTGAAAGATGTAAATTCTTGGGACTAAAGACTTTATATGAGTCATTGCCGTAAAATGATAATTCGAAGGGTAAAACTCGGAACATATAGATCTCTACATTAAATCCACCACAAATAAAGTTGTGGTGGAAGATTACTTGATAAGAAATGTAGGAATAGGATGTTAGAAATAAACGAGTATGAATTATGCGGAAAAGTGCATAAATACCCTTAACGGGTCAAAATAAGTATTTAAGAACGAACGGGTTAAGAATATACATAAACTCGTGAATTGAACTTATTATGATAGGAAATAATGAAATCATGAGATTCATGTGAGTTGGGATCAAACAAACATGTTTGTTTGACAAAATGCATAAACGGGTTAAAATTCGGTAAAAGGGCAACAAGTCGAAGGCTTAGAAGTCTGAAAATTTGTTATGTTGGATGTAGGATTTCAACTCCACAAGGTAGAGAATCAAATTACAAACACGTAGAAAGAAACGGTAGGTCAAACGGACAAACGGATTGAAAGATACGAAGATTTTCGTGTCAAAAACGGCAAAATGGAAAGGTTGGTTGCAGGGGCCACCGTAACTTACGGTGCCACCGTAAGTTACGGTGTAGCTAAAATGGTTACGGTAGATTCCCCCTGATTTACGGTGGGAGAATTAACAATAGAAGGCCACCGTAACTTACGGTCCCACCGTAACTTACGGTGGAGGCCAATTTGAAATCAATGTTTTTGGATCGTGAGATTTTCATTGGGATTTCCTTCCATTATCATTTATCTTGTCTTGTACCGTTATTTATATTATCAAAACTAATTGTTAAGTTGGTTTTGAACACAGGTATATATCGAGAGCCCGGATGAAGATAAAGCGTCGAGCAATAACCGAACACATGTTAAATAAAGCTTCCGCAAGTTGTTTCGTTCGTTATTCTAAAACGACGAATTAAATCGCAAGTTGTTAAATAAAGCTTCCGCAACTATAAGATGCGCAGAATCTAGGCAAATCTTGATAGTACAAATACGCTTCTGCACACGGGGTCGTGCCCAGCGGACACGGGGCCGTGGTCAACTAATAAAGACAAGAGCAATTAATGAAGAAAGAGAAGGATGTGGACACGGGGCTGTGCCCACTGGACACGGGGTCGTGCCCAAGCTTCTGTTCAGCCTATAAATAGGAGTGCTTGGCTCAAGCTCAAACCATCCCTTGGCACACCACCTCTCTCACACTTCACCCACCACCACCATAAGACCATCATCCACCACCATCATCCATTGTCCATCATAGAGTGTGTGAGTCGTCTCAGGATCCAAGATTGATCGTAAGAGTTCTTGACAATCAAGGCCATGTTTGCCTAAGTCTCTTACATCACTTGGTGAAGACAAAGTGTCTAGTGTAATACTTTTTATTTTTAATCTTTTCGCACTTTTTAATTGGTTATGTATTAATGACTTTATTAACTAGTTTCTTATGTTGAAGGTGATTCTTCCTTATCGTTTGTCCGTGGTGTCTTGGCATTATTTTACTATCTATATAAAATAAAAGATTTTCACCATTCATATCTCCACGGTCTATATGGAGTTATGTTGGCTACCTGGTTGGGGGTTAAGGGAACAGTTTGGTAAGAGTCTTGCCATTGTTCAGTGTATAGATCCTGCAAAGGACCTGGGTCAAATTTAGTAGGACCTCCTTCAATACTTAACGGTATTGGATGGCGGGGGTCCAAACTCTTTGACCCCCTCATAAGTTAAACTACTATTAATATTTTAATCCGGCTACTTAGGACTGTATCCCTACTGACTCAGACTACTTAGCCGAGGGTAACGTCGCCTTCAAAAGATGGGCCTACCACAATATGCATTAATAACTTAATTAATTATCTTTTCAATAATCCGACCCTTTAGGATTGTATCCTTGCTGACTCAAACTTCTGGGTTGAGGGTAACGTCACCTCCAAAAGAGGGGCCTACTACAATAACTAAGATAATCTCTTAAATAGTGCAAAAGTGCGAAATAATCAAAGGTTACACTAAACACGAGTCGGAGCCAAGTGATTCATCTTGTCTATCTGTTTTTCTTTTATTTTTATTTTTCAGCATTTTAGTTAATTTTTATTTTCTTAGTTTAAAACATTTTTCTAAACTTTTGATTTGATTAGACGTTGAGGATAAACCGGTACTAAAAGCTCTTGTGTCCTTGGACGACCGCGGTATCTTACCAACACTATACTACGCTCACGATGGGTGCACTTGCCCATATATGTGTTTAGTGTTAGTAAATATCGTGTTTTATAAATTTAAAACTTGGCTAAAGAAATTGTAAAAGGGCTTAAAATATACTTAAACCTACATATACACCTAACACGCATTAAGTTTTTGGCGCCGTTGCCGGGGACACAAGGATTTTAAGAAAGCTTAAAATCGACGGCCTAATCCGTTTTTCAAAACCTTTTTAAAACGCGCGCACATTTTTCTGCATTTTAGTTTAGTTTTGCATTTACAGTAACCTGAACACGGGTCGTGCTCGCTGAACACGGGCCGTGCTGCACATTTTTCATAAAACACCCAGATACAGTAGCTTGAACACGGGCCGTGATCACTGAACACGCCCCGTGCTCAATGAAATCAGTAAATTTAATTAAAACGCCCAGATACAGATCCTGAACATGGGGCCGTGCCAACTGAACACGGGGCCGTGTCCAGCCTCTGTTTCGGTTTTTATTTTTGTTTTCTGATCTCGAGACTTGGTTGTGGTCTGCTGAGTGATTCTAATGGATCAATACTCAGGAGGTTACAACTACACCTATGAGGAGGATGATTATAGGAGTAACTATTGCACTAATTGTAGTAATCCGCACTCGGTTCAATATAATCACTCATATCAACCATCCAATTCATACACCTACTATGAGGAGCCCAGGTACGAGCCATCAACTTCATACACATCCTATGAAGACCAAAGGTATGAACCTCCTCCCTCATACTCATATTTTGATGAACCAAGGTATGAGCCTTCTTACTCATACTTTGAGGAACCAAGATATGAGCCACCACCTTCGTATGCTTATTATGAGGAGCCATGGCGTGAACAACCCACCTCATATGAGTATTATGAAGAACAAAATTACGACCCTTATCCATCATATGCTTACATTGAAGAACAATGGTGTGAACCATCTACTTCATATGGATATTATGAGGAACAAAGGATCGAACAACCGGATTCAAGCTCTGAAAATCCCGATCCTTTTTCTATAACCGAAGTGACCGATAGGATATTAGAACACCTTAGAGTTATTGATCGCTATATAAAAGAATCTCGCGCAAGGGAAGAGGAGTCCCGCGCAAAAGAAGAATTAATTAAAGAAGAAATAACTGAAGGTGTAAAAATGGAAGAATAAATAAGTGAAAAACCGACACATGAGTTAAACAACGAAAAAGGTGAGTCCGTTAACGATAAAATTCCAGAGGAGTCTAATTTTGAAGAAATTAATCTCTTGTCACCTTCTTTTGAAAATCATTGTTTAGTTCCCACTCATGCTAAGTTTTTAAAAGAGTTAAACACTAACACTAAAATTGACGAAACGGTAAGTGTTAAGTTAACTACTGATCAAACCTCACTAATAAAAGAAGACCCATTTGAAATTAACATTACACCGGTTCCATGTTTCTTTCAAAATTCATTTATTAGTAATGTCACAATCGATAAAGATCTTTGTGTTAACATAATGCCTAACTACATCTTCGAAAAATTAAGTATTAGTGATTTTTCTCCACTTCAAATACCCATTTTTCTATCCAATCGAAAGGTAATAAAATCAATCGGTGTAGTTGAGGATGTCTTGGTTCAAACAAATCAAATGGTAGTCCCCACCGACTTTTTCATCCTCGATGACGCTCCTCTAGTGTTGGGACGACCATTTGTAAAAACTCACGAAGCTTTGAAAAACCGGAAGTTCAACAATCTACCTCTTCAATTAGGGGCATTTAAAAAAAGTGTCGATATTGAACGGTCAATGAAATATCTATTCGGCAACAATGACCCCCTAATTGAAGATGAAGATGAACCACCCGATACAAGTAAAAAGTTTGACCACTTTGTTGAAGAAGAGGTCGCCATAGAACAAACTTTTAAGGTTCTTGATCAAAATGAGCAACCAAATAAGGAGTCTCCCAAAGACCCACCTCTTGAGCTCAAAGAACTTCCAAAAGGTTTGGAATATGCTTTTCTAGACAAAGATGGTAAGTTACCTGTATTTATTTCGTCTAAGTTAGATAAATTAGAAAAAGAAAGATTAATTAACCTTTTGAAAAAACACAAAAATGTGATCGCTTGGAAGCTCGTAGATATTAAAGGAATAAGTCCTTCCATGTGTATGCACAAAATTTTAATGAATGATGACTATAAATCGGTAATACAACCACAACGTCGAGTAAATCCTAATGTTCAAGAAGTCATCAAATTACTTGACGTCGGACTTATTTATCCTATCTCTGATAGTCCTTGGGTAAGTCCCGTCCAAGTAGTTCCAAAGAAAGGAGGTATGACGGTAATAACTAATGAAAAGAATGAACTAATACCAACAAGAACCGTCACAGGATGGAGAGTATGTATAGATTATAGACGATTAAATGAAGCAACAAGAAAAGATCACTTTGCTTTACCCTTCATTGATCAAATGTTAGAAAGATTATCCGGTCATAAATTTTATTGTTTCTTGGATGGTTTTTCAGGTTACTTTCAAATCCTGATAGCACCCGAAGACCAAGAAAAGACAACCTTCACATGTCCCTATGGAACTTTTGCTTATCGACGCATGCCGTTTGGTCTATGCAATGCCCCAGCAACATTCCAACGTTGCATGGTAGCCATCTTCCACGACATGATAGAAAAGACAATGGAAGTCTTCATGGACGACTTTTCTATCTCTGGGGATTCATACGACCAATGCCTCGATAACCTTGAACGAATGCTATCCCGATGTGAGGAAACTAACCTCGCCCTTAACTGGGAAAAATGCCATTTCATGGTAACGGAGGGAATAGTACTCGGTCACAAAATCTCAAGCGAAGGAATGGAGGTGGATCGAGCCAAAATAGATACCATTTCTCGACTACCGCCCCCATCCTCCGTTAGAGCTATCAGAAGTTTCCTAGGGCATGCCGGATTTTATAGACGGTTTATCAAAGACTTTTCTAAAATCTCAAGGCCTCTAACAAAATTACTTGAAAAAGATGCTCCTTTCATCTTTGACAAGGATTGCAATCAAGCATTTCTGACCTTAAAGGAAATGCTAGTCAATGCACCTATCATGATAGCGCCTGATTGGAAATTTCCTTTCGAAATCATGTGTGATGCCAGTGACTTTGCAGTTGGAGCTGTCTTAGGACAAAGAAAAGAAAAGCATTTTCACCCAATTTATTATGCTAGTAAAACACTTAACGATGCACAAGAAAATTACACAACAACTGAAAAAGAATTACTAGCTGTGGTATTTGCTTTTGATAAATTTCGTTCTTATCTTGTTCTTTCTAAAACTATAGTCTATACAGATCATGCAGGCATTCGATATCTCTTCAAAAAGCAGGACACAAAACCACGTTTGATTCGGTGGATTCTACTCCTCCAAGAATTTGATATTGAAATCAAAGACAAAAGAGGAGCAGAAAATACCGCAGCAGATCATCTTTCACGCTTAGAAGACCCAGCTTTAGAGGCAACCAGGGACGAGCAAATCAACGAAAAATTTCCAACGGAGTCCCTAGAAATGGTGGAATACAAGGAAGAACCATGGTACGCCGACTATAACCATGGTACGCCGACTATGCTAACTACCTAGCTAGCGGTATAGTCGCTAAGGGTTGGCCACATCATCAAAGAAAAAAATTCTTTGCCAATGTGAAACACTATTTTTGGGAAGATCCATATCTTTTCAAAATGTGTACCGACCAACTCATCCGACGATGCGTACATGGTAGTGAAGCACGAAGAATTCTCCGCCATTGTCATGAAGGTCCATACGGAGGACATCATGGTGCCGCAAGTACCGCACGAAAGGTATTTGATTCAGGATTTTATTGGCCAACCATTTACAAAGACGCCCAAAGTCTTGTCAAGACTTGTGATGCATGCCAAAGAACAGGTAATATTTCTTCCAAAAACGAAATGCCACAAAATGGCATTCTTGTTTGTGAAATTTTTGATGTGTGGGGACTCGAATTTATGGGACCTTTCCCACCGTCGAAAGGAAACAAATATATACTTGTGGCGGTAGACTACTTGTCTAAATGGGCCGAGGCCGAGGCACTTCCAACAAATGATGGAAGAGTCGTGATAAGATTTCTGAAAAAGTTATTCTCTCGTTTTGGCACACCTAAAGCATTAATAAGTGATAGAGGTACCCATTTTTGCAACCATCAACTTGAAAAAAATTTAACAAGATATGGGGTCTATCACCGGGTCTCAACAGCGTATCACCCTCAAACAAACGGACAAGCCGAAGTGACTAATAGAGGTTTAAAACGAATACTCGAAAAAACCGTAGGGTTAAATAAAAAGGAATGGGCAGATAAATTAGATGATGCTTTATGGGCTTTTCGAACTGCTTATAAAACAACAATCGGTACAACCCCATATAAGGTAGTCTATGGAAAAAGCTGTCACTTTCCAGTAGAAATTGCACACAAAGCCTACTGGGCAATTAAAAATGTAAACTTAGATTTAGAATTTGCTGGTAAAAATCGATTTTGTCAATTAAATGAATTAGACGAGCTTAGGAATTATGCATACTCAAACTCCGAAATTTACAAGGAAAGAATGAAAAACTTACATGACAAACATATTAAACCTAATGAATTTCGAGTAGGAGATCTAGTTCTTTTGTTTAATTCACGACTTCGATTATTTCCTGGTAAATTAAAGTCTAGGTGGTCAGGACCTTTTTCCATCACCCATATTTTCCCACACGGTGCAATAGAAATTAAATCTCGGAATGGACCCCCATTCAAAGTCAATGGCCAATGGCTGAAACTCTATCAAGGATTCATTGAGGATGAAGAGGAGGAGATCTCGCTTCAAACGGTTGAAGAATGAAAACATCAACATCATACCTGGTAAGTTACGAACGATTAGGACGACATCTAAATCGGTAAGTCTTCTAACCAAACTTTTTGGGAAACAAAGGGCACTCACACGAGCACTAAAAAAAATCAAAACTTTGCTCGGCACGAGGCCGTGTCCGCTGGACACAGGGCGTCGGGATATATTCCCCTTTTCATAATAGTTACTTCATTCCACACACCCCGTTTCCCCGAAAACGCTCTGGTTCCAGGCGATTTTCCGCAGATTTTCAACGTCTCCTATCATTCCAACAACATCAAGGTATGATTCTATCACTATTATTAGTTAGATTAGGCATTTGCATGTAGTTAAAACTCCAAAAATTTGGGGGAAAATCTAGGGTTCTTGAACTACACCCGGATCGAACCTCAAATTTTTGCTTTAATCTGTTAGCATTTAGTTAGATCAGTGTTATAGGAAGTAAACCCACTTGTATTGTTCAAAGATTCGCCCGATTTCTCACAAAAAACCCCAAACCCTTGTTTTTGAACCGAAAAAGATAAAATTGAATGGGTAAACGGGTTGTTTTGGTAAAAACGGCGCTTGGGGTTTCATTTTCGGGGGAAACCACACCTACTGGACCAAAAATTTTCAAGTTTTCGAAACCGGGTCGAAAAATGATGTTTTTGAGTAACAGACACCTGGACACGGGGCCGTGTCCGCTGAACACGGGGTCGTGTCCAGCATACTGTTTGCAGTTTGTCCGAAAATCCTAATGTTTCGTGCTAACTTTTGGTGTATTCTTTCAGATGGCTAGGAAGTTCACGAGGTTTAACGCAAATGAGCTCGATGCTAGGGCCAGATACGAAATGCTTCAAACAAGACCGGAAGAATACCCAAGGCAAGCATGCACGGATTTGTTAGCATTGGTGAACCAACTCGACCGCTTCAACAACCTTGTCACAGGACCACTAAGAGTCGCTTTAACAACTCGACTCCGTTCCGTCCACGAATGCACTTTGGAATTCTATAGCACCTTCATATTCAACTCAAGGTGCGACCCATTCGACAATGATGGGGTAGCATTCAGATGTGGTGGAACTAGGTATTCGATCTCTATTGCACAACTTGGGTCGATTGTTGGGTTATATGCGGAAGAAGATGCAAGTAACGAGGAAAATACTGGAGGGATGCGAGAGATAGATGAGAACGATCGCCAAGCCGCTTGGGCTCAGATTGGTGAAGGGCATTACAATCCGAGCAGCACTAAGAGCACGAAGTTGAGGGATCCGCTCTACCGATACATCCATAGGCTCCTCGGCTACTCTCTCAGCCAAAGGCATGATAGCGGTGGCGTCGTTGGGTTAAGAGATTTAGTTGTCCTCCACTGCATCCGTAACCGCAGGCACCTCGATGTTCCATTCCTCATGCTCCGAAACATGCATCATAACCGCCTTGCTACTGCACCAACCCCTATCTTCTTTGGGGGATGGGTGTACCGTCTCTTCAAGCACTTCACCAACATACCTAGGTCATTCGGAAGGAGCCCATGGTCGGGTAGGGTAGATATACACATCTGCCGCTCAATGAACCTAATCTATGAGGCTGAAGACGGGACGGTGAGCTTCCAAAGGATGCAAGGGCATGCATGGAACCCGCAGGAGGCACTTGTCCTTCACGAGCCACAACATCATCAGTACCAGTACCAGCCCCATGGTGATCCAGGCCAGTCTTCCTCCGGAGGCGGTTTTCCTAACTTCCAAAGTTTACATAATTTATTGCAGGAAAACCTCATGTGCACCAGGAACACCTACAATATGGCAAGCAACACGTACAACCGGGTTGGGGGGATCGAGAGAAACATATCCGATATCCAAGACGATATTGGAAATATCCGGGAGTACATTGCTGGGCATGGTGGAGATGATGATGCTGAGGACGAGGACATGGATTAGGCGGGAGGAGCGGAGGAAGAAGCGGTTGGTTGGTGATTCCCCAGGTTAACCTTTTATCTTGAACAATTTCTGGCCTGCGTGCCGTGTGTCAAACAATTTACTTTCCTTTAACTCTTTTATTTTCTGCATTTTTTCTTTTTTCTAACTTTGTGATGGATGGGATGTTGAACACTGGTAATCTAGGATGTTTGCTATGTTTTGGCGTAGTGTTTATTGATCAAACAGGTACATACGAGGCTTAGAGCACCAAACCTTAGTGCTACTAAAGCCGGGACAGGAAAACTAGAACCAGAAACCTGTTTCTCAACCTTGCAGACTGTCTACACGGGGTCGTGTCCAGCCGACACGCCCCCGTGCCCACTACCCCAGACCTGCTGTTTGTCTAAATATGCATATTTTTTCCAATCACGGGGTCGTGTCCAGCCGACACGCCCCCGTGTCCACCTTCTGTAAGTTTTCCTTACTGGCACCTGAACACGGGGTCGTGCCCACCAGGCACGGGGCCGTGTCCAGTGCTCAGTAATATATAAATTTTTGCTTGTTTCACACCTTTTACACATTCAATCAACCTAAAAACTTATTTTTGGGACACATTGAGGACAATGTGTAATTTAAGTGTGGGGGGGGGGGGGGGGATGCTAAAACCTTGAATCTTGTAAGTCCTAATAACAAGCCTTACACAAAACTCTATTGGAACCGCTAATCACCCCAAATTTTTTCAAAAATTTTCATTTTTTTTACTTGTCGAGGTTTAATTTGGGAATTTCAAAATTCTAAAAAGGTTATATTTTTACGAATTTACAACCGATAGCGTCGTGATAAAAAGAACCAACATAAGAAAATTATGAAAATGCATGACAAGCTTAGTTAAAATTTAATTATATATATATTTGATCACATAAAAACTCATTCCCACAAAAGTGAGTTTTGAGCCTTTATTGAGCATACAAATACATATCTTTAAACTAAATGCTCATTTTTCGTTTCTTGTGTGAATAGCCACTTGGTTCTTACAACTCTAGAACTTGCCACGACGATACATTCCCGGTCCTTACCAACTTAAACCCGAGTAAGTATATGATAGAGGCATTAGGACTAACCCTTTTTATTTCTACACCATTATTTTCTTTTTTTTTACCACCTACCCAAAATCCCCCTAGTTAACCCCTTTGAGCCTAAACCTTTTCATTTCATAACCCAAACCAAACACCCTTTCACCCACCAAAACCTTTTTATTTTTAACCCTTTGTTTTAGTAACAAGTTCGGTTTTTCGTATGACTTTCAAAAAAAAATGTGTTGATGATGAAGCAAAAGAAATAAACAAGCAAGTTCATCAAAAATAACTTTGTTTGGAATTATGGCTTCATCACAATAAAAAGTTGAAAAATAGAGAGTCTTACGGAAACCGATACTTTTTACGCTTTTTCGCCCTTTTCTACTAACCACTAACCCAACCACCTACCTTTAACCCAAGCTTAACCCTTCACCCAAAAAAGTCATCTTGATATTTACAAAGGTATATAATTAAAAAGGAGGAGGATTGATTGCTTGGCAAGCCTATGGTAGGAGTAAGTTCCATGCCGCTCTCGAGTGATTCACTAAAATACATCTTCGGCCGAGTGTTGAGTGATCCCCCGTGAGGTATGTGAACTTGTATATAAATATAATTTTAAAGAGGCATGTTATGCCCTAATAAGTAATTTATCTTATGAAAAGTTTTAAATAAATCATGACGAACAGGATTGTAAATAAATAAAAATAAAACTAAATAAAGAATCTTGGAAATCCCGACACTCTATGACAAGCTCAAAAACCTTCTTTTCTACCAATTCCATTTGGGAGTGTAAAGCCATATTATAAAGAGTTTTGCTTGAGGACAAGCAAAGATTCAAGTGTGGGGGTATTTGATGTGTGCAAAATGCAACATATAAATTACATCAATTGTGGCATAAAACTAACCCTTTTTTAGTACTAATGTTGGAAAAAGTGTGTTTTTGTCTTCCTTTTGTATTTTCAGGATTAAATGAGCTCAAATTAACAAAAGAAGCAAAAAGGAAGCTAAATCTAACATAAATACAAGAAAAGGAACAAACGTGGCATGCCCGACCTCCCCGAAAGCATCTTCCCAAGCAAAACAAGAGAGCAGAAGGCTGAACACGCCCCGTGCTCAGTGAGCACGGGGGCGTGCCCAAGTGTCAGCATAAAAGACAAAGTTGTAAAAGCTTGCATCGCCCACCATGGGGCCGTGCTCAGCGGACACGGGGTCGTGGTCAACTATAAGATGCGCAGAATCTAGGCAAATCTTGATAGTACAAATACGCTTCTGCACACGGGGTCGTGCCCAGCGGACACGGGGCCGTGGTCAACTAATAAAGACAAGAGCAATTAATGAAGAAAGAGAAGGATGTGGACACGGGGCTGTGCCCACTGGACACGGGGCCGTGCCCAAGCTTCTGTTCAGCCTATAAATAGGAGTGCTTGGCTCAAGCTCAAACCATCCCTTGGCACACCACCTCTCTCACACTTCACCCACCACCACCATAACACCATCATCCACCACCATCATCCATTGTCCATCATAGAGTGTGTGAGTCGTCTCGGGATCCAAGATTGATCGTAAGAGTTCTTGACAGTCAAGGCCATGTTTGCCTAAGTCTCTTACATCACTTGGTGAAGACAAAGTGTCTAGTGTAATATTTTTTATTTTTAATCTTTTCGCACTTTTTAATTGGCTATGTATTAATGACTTTAATAACTAGTTTCTTATGTTGAAGGTGATTCTTCCTTATCGTTTGTCCGTGGTGTCTTGGCATTATTTTACTGTCCATATAAAATAAAAGATTTTCACCATTCATATCTCCACAGTCTATATGGAGGTATGTTGGCTACCTGGTCGGGGGTTAAGGGAACGGTTTGGTAAGAGTCTTGCCATTGTTCAGTGTATAGATCCTGCAAAGGACCTCCTTCAATACTTAACGGTATTGGATGGCGGGGGTCCAAACTCTTTGACCCCATCATAAGTTAAACTACTATTAATATTTTAACCCGGCTACTTAGGACTGTATCCCTGCTGACTCAGACTACTTAGCCGAGGGTAACGTCGCCTTCAAAAGAGGGGCCTACCACAATATGCATTAATAACTTAATTAATTATCTTTCAATAATCCGACCCTTTAGGATTGTATCCTTGCTGACTCAAACCACTGGGTTGAGGGTAACGTCACCTCCAAAAGAGGGGCCTACTACAATAACTAAGATAATCTCTTAAATAGTACAAAAGTGCGGAAATAATCAAAGGTTACACTAAACACGAGTCGGAGCCAAGTGATTCATCTTGTCTATCTGTTTTTCTTTTATTTTTATTTTTCAGCATTTTAGTTAGTTTTTATTTTCTTAGTTTAAAACATTTTTCTAAACTTTTGATTTGATTAGACGTTGAGGATAAACCGGTACTAAAAGCTCTTGTGTCCTTGGACGACCTCGGTATCTTACCAACACTATACTACGCTCACGATGGGTGCACTTGCCCATATGTGTGTTTAGTGTTAGTAAATATCGTGTTTTATAAATTTAAATCTTGGCTAAAGAAAGTGTAAAAGGGCTTAAAATATACTTAAACCTACATATACACCTAACACGCATTAATGGTTATAATATCTTTCACTTGAGCTTATTGTCATCATATAACCTTTGTCAAGAGAAGAGACATTGGAATGAGTTCAAAGAAATATTTCAGGTATAAACGATATTTGATTATATTTACTAACCCATCAAAACAAGTTTGGTTAGTCTTGTAGATGCAGAAATGTAACGAAACACAGTCGTGGACATATGATAATTTTTGGAAGGATGCGCCTAAAGTCTCGTTAGAAGATATACAACATCGCTCAACATAATGGAAAGTACATTAACGGATCAAGTGACAAATTATTGGCTACAAAAGCTTTGTTCGACTTTCAAGGAAGATGGATACACGTCACTTAAATGATACATGTTAAAATGAGGGGGAGACTTATTCAAGTTGCACTCTTTTTCCCTTGACCAAGTTTTGTCCCATTGGGTTTTCTTAGTAAGGTTTTTAATGAGGCAACATACATGATCCAGAAGTATCAGGGGGAGACAATACACGCTGCACTCTTTTTCCCTTAGCTGAGGTTTTGTCACACTGGGTTTTCCTAGCAAGGTTTTTAACGAGGCAGCATCACCAAACGTATTAAAGAATAGTATATTATCATGTGGATAGTCAAGGGGGAGTGTTATGAATGCGTCATTATTAGTGACTATCCACCTTTATAACTCCCATGTCACATTTATGTTTGTATTAATGTTATAGCCTATATATAGTGGCTCATGTATTTTGTATGGGATACATCAATAAGAATAAGTTTCTTACTTTCTCCATTTTCTCTTTGTCTCCATAATCTCTATAATCCTACTTCATATGTTTATACTTTATACATTGTTCCTATTAGGTTGTTGTTTCACAACCGAGACCTTTTTGTATTAACAAATGTGTTTTAAGTAAGGTTGTTAATGTTCTCCGTCATTGGTTTTTTGAGGATGCACATTTTTTCCAACGCTGTTTAATGAATTCTTTTTTATTTCTTCCTATAGACGAAGAGAAACATTAGAGAGCCAAAGGAAGACAATGTCACTCTAGGACCTGCAACTTGTGAGGGAAATATTGTATTTGATGTGGCACATATCTTTGCATCATTCAGTGATACTTTCATTGTAAGTTTAATCCTTTTTTACAGAAACTCTACTTATTTAATTGGTCACTTTTATCATATATAACTTTGAACTCCTATAAAGTATTTAAACCTTCATAGTAGTCTTGACAAACTTCATAGTTCTTAACAATGGAAAGATATTGTGTAAGTGGTTTGCAGTTTGCACATCTATGCATTAATCTTTTCAAAGAAATATTGTGTGTTGCTTGGAAATGTGACAACTGTATCGATACGTCATACGGTGATTTTTGTTCTTATTTAATCTTTTAATATTGAGATATAACATTTAAGCAATATTTAATTATACCAATAGGTTATTTTATAATATTCACTCGTTTTCATTTTATTTTTATTAAATCCGAACAAATTCAAAGTGTTTTCATTTGTTAAACCGCGTGTACACGCGAGGTTTAACCTAGTGACTTAATAATTGATTCATCCACATAACCTATTTGACCCCACTCAAAACGTCTTTTCTAAACTACCTTTTTAAGAAAAAAATAATAACAATAAGAGTAAACTTTCGTTTTGTTCCCTGTGGTTTGGTCACTTTAACGGTTTTGCCCCAAACCTTTAAAAATAGCCAGTTTACTCCCTGATGTTTCTATTGATTCTCTAATATACTCCCCGGCCTTAAATCTGTTCGTTTTTGTCGTTAAAAGTAAGGGCACTTTTGTATTTTCAGTTCAAAGTGAGGGTAATTCAGTAATTTTACATATTAATATTCTATTATTTATTTATTATATTACCTACAAAAATCCAATCCATTTCTTATTTATTTATTTATTTATTATATCACCCATTCTAACCCCAGCCACCGCCACCAGCCCCCACCATCTCCATCCCAGCCGACCACCACCATTAACATCCCAGTCGGCGGCCACCACCTGAAATCGGAGCCGGCCACCACCATCTTTATTTCTCTCTCTCTCTAACCACTCCACTATCATCATCACCTGCTTTGACTATGTAGTAACTTCAACAGCAAACCAAAAAAATCGAACATCAATTTCACCACCACCTCCACGAACCGCCGTCACCATTAGACACCACCACCTGCACGAATCGCCGTCACCATTTCTCCTTATCTCTCTCTTTCTCTTATACCTTTTGGAAGCCACCACCACTTCCACGCCACCGTTGTCGATCTAGATGAACAGATCTGGATCAGATCCGGAGAAAAAACAGATCTGAAAAACATCCTACACCTCCTAGAAATATAAAAAGCAAAATCCTTTCATCTCTAATTTCAGATTTAATCAATGGTGCTATAACTATGTTGGTTCCGTTTTGTAGAAAATCTTGTCGGCGGGGACAGAAACAGGTGCTTCGACAATGATCTGGGCAATGACTTTTCATTAAAAACCCTAAATCATTGAAGAAAGTTCAACAAGAAGTGAGGAATGCAGTCAAATCTGAAACGGCGGCGGTGAGGGTCACTGGCGGTGATGATGGTGGCGCTTGTTGTCGGTGTAGAGTTGGTGGGGATGGTGGTTGTTGGTGGTGATCTGGTGGTGGCTGGTTATGGTGAAGAGGGAGAGAGTATAGAGGGAGATGGTTCTGTGATGGAGAAGAGATAGTGAGATGAGAGAGTGAGAGTGTATCTATGTGTTATATATTACTGAAATACCCTTGCTTTTATTTATAAAATTACTGAAATACCCTTTTAGTTAACAAATATTTTGGATGGAGTTAGAGGCGGGGAGTGAAATCATGAAAGACTTCATAGATCAGGGAGTAAACTGGCTATTTTTAAAGGTTTGGGGCAAAACCATTAAAGTGACCAAACCACAGGGAGCAAAACGGAAGTTTACTCTAACAATAAAGCTTAGCTGTACTCAAAAGACATGGTGTGATGGTAACTTTTTTTTTTTTGAACTGCCAATGAATCCTCCAAATTGGCTACTGGCGAAATTCACAACATCAGGATACACCGTTCTCCAAACCTGGGAAAACCCTCACCTAGGGCCGAAGCCCGTGAACACTCACCCGAAGGCACGACAGTGCGGTGACGTAAAACCAGCTTAGTTAAAGGATAGATTTAGCGATCTCCACCTATTCGCCTAGTCTCCCATCATCACCAAGTGCCGTAGAAAATAATAAGGATGGTAGGAATCGAACTTAAGTCCTTTAGAATATCAAGTCTCCCCCTTACCACTCTACCACCACCTCATTGGCGGTGTGATGATAACTGGTAAGATATTTTCTTTTTATCCTAGAGGATGTGGTTTCAAATTCTACAAGATGTAGGTATTAATGGTTAGAAGAAGTAAATTAAGAGCTGGTTAGTTTTTCGTTGAAAAAATAGTAATAAAGCTCAACAACATAATATACAAAGCTAGATTTCATATTCAGTATTTGGCATCTTTAAAAGATCTCTATTTTAGTAGCATGCTTTATATATTAATTTTTATAATTGTTAGTAGGCTTCGGATCAAGAGAACACCTCCCCGCCCGAGTTGTGAGAAATTAAAGAACTCTTACTTTCCGTGCGAGTTTTTTTCTAAAAATGTTACAAACACAATTGTTAAAAATAAAATTCAAAAAAAAAAAAAGAGTTAATTGCCATTTTAGTCCCTGTGGTTTGGGCCATTTTGGCAGTTTAGTCCAAAGGTTTCATTTTTAACATCTGGATCCAAAAAGGTTTCGTCGTTGCCATTTTGATCCAACTGACTTAACTCTATCCATATGTGTTAAGTCTGCCAAGGGCATTTTAGTCATTTCATTTTTCTTTTAATTAACCATTTATTCTTTATTGATTATTCCTATATAAAAACATGTCTCCCTCCAGTCATCTTCATCATCAGTCCCAACCTGTTGGTCAACGTTCTTTTATCTAAGAGGGCGCATTAAAAGAGACAGAAGCAAAGGCTGGTATAGTGGTTCAAGCAACTCCGACACTTCACTGCCAGTTCTACTAGCCAAAAGTGCCAAACAAGACTGCACAATTTTGCTGACTCTTACAGTTGCATTTGTGTTTAATAACTCTGAAGCGAGAAACTCAACAACTCCTTGAAAACTCTGTCCGCGGGCTTCATTGTTTGCTTCATCAACGTTATTAACCACCCGCAGAACCTGAGTCAGCACCTGACTAGTTTCTTCTTGTTCTTTTGCAGCATAAACAGGGAGTCTTTTAAGAACAAATACAAGCCCTCTTACAACTCGCATTTGGAAAACACATAAAGTTTCAACAGTAACTTTTCCCACTAAAGCACCAAGACCAATAACCCCACCCATTTGAGCTTGCCAAGTGGATCAGTGGTGGGCAGTGGTAGTTGGTGGAGACAATGGTAGTTTTTGATGGTTGATGGTGGCGGTAGAGAGGGGTAAAGAGATATGTAGATACAGGGGCGGTGCTGGTTGGTGGAGACAGTGGTGATTCTTGATGGTTGATGTTGTCGGTTGTTGGTGGTGGTGGAGAGGGGTTGAGAGAGATATGTAGTGAGAGAGAGGGGCTGCGATTGTCAGGTGGTGGTGGCTGGTTGTAAGGGGTGGGTGGTGGTGGCAGTTGGTGGAGGTGGTGGACTAGTGGTTGAGAGAGATATGTAGTGAGAGAGAGGGGCTGCGATTGTCAGGTGGTGGTGGCTGGTTGTAAGGGGTGGGTGGTGGTGGCAGTTGGTGGAGGTGGTGGATTAGTGGTTGAGAGGGAGAGATTGTTTTAATGTTCTTCACCATTCACCATGGTCATCTGATTCATTTGATTAGAGAAGGTCCATTTTTATATAGGAATAATCAATAAAGAATAAATGGTTAATTAAAAGAAAAATGAAATGACTAAAATGCCCTTGGCAGACTTAACACATATGGATGGAGTTAAGTCAGTTGGATCAAAATGGCAACGATGAAACCTTTTTGGATCCAGATGTTAAAAATGAAACTTTTGGACTAACCTGGCAAAATGATCCAAACCACAGGGACTAAAATGGCAATTAACTCAAAAAAAAAAATTCCGAGCGGGCATTTACACCCACTATATGGGTTTTTTTTACTGTGGTGTAAATCAATAAAACTTTTTTTTTGGAAAGTTGAACTTTTTTAGGATTTTTGTTAAAAAAAAATTTGAAAAAACCTTCGTTTTGGCTAAGTTCTTTAAATCTTCACAACTCATAAAAGTTTTCGCCTAACCCTGCTAGTAATAATTATATAAAGTGATAAATATATAAACATATAAAAGGTAAAACGATTATTAGTTCGATGATAACACTAATTGTAACATGATAACACTAATTAGTAGCTTAAGGCCATTGGGGTGGCAAAACTTCAACGCGTGATAGGCCTAATTCAACACGTGGAACAATTGTGAAGACCACCGCCACCTCTCAATTTCACGCGTGAACTTTAAGTAGCGTGATAATTTCAACACGTTATGGGGTTAGCGTGATAAATAGATGTGAGAGGGTGTGGGGGTTTATTGTTGGGTGTTGTGAGTGATGACCATTGCCACCAAAAAAGGTTGTGAGTGATGGAAAAATGGTTGATGACATGACGGAACTTGATTGGGTGCTTGTGAGTGATGGAATTCTATCACTAGTGACCACCCTCACTCCCCTAATAGCTCTTGACCTTGGGTGCAGTGGCATCGGTGTTGTCCATTATAAAAGTTGTGTGAATTCAAATACCTAAAATGCATATGCAGGTTGATTAGATGATATTTAGGAATAAAAAAAAGTTGTTAAAAAAAGTTGATTGCTTAACAATAGTTATGGGTTCAAATAGCCTCGAAAGAGCTTCATTTGATTCAAATATATGATTGTAGATTCGAACTTAGTGATTCGAATATGCGTGATAGCATATTTGTATCTAGGGATGGCCATGGGGTGGGTTTAGCTTGTTCAAACCTGATTAGATAAGCTTGTTCAAACCCCTTGGATTTCTATCCGGTAATTACCATCAGGTATAGGGTAAACTCGTTACTCTAAAATAAATTATTCGTTGGGTATATCTGACCCAAAATCCGTCGGATATCTGTCGGATAGCTATTAATCAATTACATTACGCATTATCACTAAAAATAATCAATTACAATGTATATAGATAAAATACCAAAATGTATATAAAATAAATACTTAAATGCATAAATGGCAAAAATAGTGTATACCAATAATTGGTATATCATATATATACATATACATGTTAATAAAAACATAAAAAAACATAATATCACGTATACAATCATGTAAACGGGTATACTTTATTAGGGTAAACGGGTATTTCACAAAATCCCAAAGCAGTCACAACCCTCTAAAAAATAAAAACCAATTCCAAACCCACTCTCATACCCGATTACTCCACCCTAAACCCGTCCCAAATGTGTTGGGTTTCGGGTTACCCATCGGGTTCGAGTTCGATTGTTATCGTTATTTGAATCCCATGAATTGAATGTGTGGTGGTAGATTTGAACCCATGGATTACTTGGCCAAAGATCAAAACCACACTTGTCACAAAATAAACCAGTCACTGTGTAACACGGATAGATTTCTAACACGATACAAACTAAATGTGGGGATTTCGGTTTAGTCTAAACCTACATATCGTGTTCAAGTCAGGTTTACACATTAATCCGTTTAACTCGTTTATTTTTGGAAACTCAAAAAGAAGTTGTTTCACCAACATTACTTGTAAGACTAGAGGGTATGGAGAGCCTCATCCTCAAGAGGATGGGCCGCCACGTCACCGCCACGTAGGAAGGGCTTGAGGGTGATAGACCTAGGGGTGGGGGATGAACCTCTTTATATATATATATATATATATGTATGTATGTATAGGTATATGTGAGAGAAGGAGAGAGGAGAGAGGCCCGTCGACTTCGTCTGTGGGGAGCCGGGGACGACGGAACGGAAGCATGGGGGCGGTGTGGGGGACCGGCGCCGGGCCTCGCCGGGCCTAAGCCGGCCCCCATACCGCTTAGTCTAATGTAAAAGAAAAAATAGCCTAGTGGTATCTTGGTGGTGGGATAAGGCTTATGACCATTAGGTCATGGGTTCGATTCCCATAGGGGGTTTTTCCCAGATTTATTGAGTTTCCTCCTGAATTGGTGTATAGGCAATATTGCCTAGTGGAGATGGATATGAGTTTCCTCCTGAATTGGTGTATAGGCAATATTGCCTAGTAGAGATGGATATGATCGGGTGGTTCTGCTGATGGCACGATGATACTCCAGTGGTCCGTCAGTGATCCAAATTTGCCGTTAAAAAAAAACACCAAGGAAAGTTTAAACGTAATTATTTCCATAAATTTGTATTTTTGGTTGTAAATTATAAATGCAAAGTTAATAATATTTAAAAAGAAAAAAATTCAACTTAACCAAGTCATGTTCACTTCAAATATGCGAAAACTCATGCGTTTTTGTATTCATGTTTCCGACACAATTTTAGGTTTGTTACAAACTTGTTGGTTTCGAGTTTCGACGCATCAACCCACGGAAACGAATCATATAACAGCCCTAAACTGTAATATCATATTCTGCTTACGAGACGAGTCTTGCTAAACAATTATGGACCCTACAAATATTTTATTTTTAATATCTTTTAAAAAACAAGAAAAGAATAAAAAAATTACATGATGAAAAAGAAGCTCAAGCTCACTATAAAATGGCTGGCATGACATATGACAAGTTAAAGCTAGTAAAAATAAAGTGAAACTCATACAAACGCATGTCCTAAGCTGCTTCTGAAATACACAAAACATAGACCACAAGCAAACTGGTGAAACAAGCCTTTCTTTACATTCCATCTGCCACTGCAGCCTGAGTCGGCCCGTTTGATCTGAAACCACGACCCCTACCACGAGTTCCCCTCCCACGTCCACGTCCTGTTAACGGTGCAATAACAGGTTTATATCAAAACATGCCGGGTAGGGTCGGACCAAGTTGGTCCAACCCACAAACAGCTTTTTGTTCTTTTTTATTAGTTAAATGACTTAAAATCTAATTAAATATAATAATCACCATACCACTAGATCATGGGGTTTTAATAAGCAATTTAGTTGGGTTTTAATGCATTTGAAGCAGTGTTGGGTAATCAGCGATTAATCACTAGTCGGCCGGCCAATGATTAATTTTTAGTCAATCAGAGAACTAATCGCTAGTCGGCCCTAATTAGCCACGTCAGACCTAATCGAATCTAATCTTCCGTAAAATCAGCCCTAGTCGGCCGGAAATAGGCTATTACAGCAAGATTCCAGCCAAAACCTATATATTCCAACGATTAATCTTTGTTTACTTAAAAAATGGGTAGAGGAGGGGTTAAGACCTCTCTACGTAAAAAATACTTATAAAAATGTGTATATATGTATAAAAACTAAGAATTACATATAAAAAACTCAATCCGATTAATTGCTAGTTGGTACCCCACCGGCCAACTAGCGCCTAGCGATTCTTACAACCATGATCTGAACAGATTTCAAATGGTTTTCAATCTGTTTGGCTACCACAACCAATTTGGCCCGTTTCGTTTTTGGATACCCAATCATATTTTGATTGATGGATCCACACACGCAGTTTTGCATCTTACATAAATGATTCTACACGTAATTAAAAAAATAGATCCAGGCCTAATCTTACAAAGCTATCATATTTCAATAAGAATCTAATTTACCAAATAAAACGATTTGGAACTAGGTAGGTTGTATGGATTTTGAATAGATACTCAAGGGACTTCTCACATTTTTCACTCTATTGACTCATTGCGTTTATATGATTGACCAATTACAGATAAAACCTAACCGTGTAACCATTAATACCAAATTTCATGTCAGGAGCTTTTAGAATATTATAAGGCAGTACCTCTTCCCTGCTGCATCGGTGGGGCTTCTTGATTATATCCTCCATCGTATTGATCATCCATATATGGACCATTGTTATTGTAACCTCCCCTTCCACGACCTCTGAAATTACGACCTCGTCCTCGGCCCCTGCCCCTGGTGAATTCACGAGGTGCATCCCATCCCCCGTCCTCGTACTCTCCTGTTGCACACCCATTTCAAATCTTAAATTTTTTAACCCATCAAAAAGTACCAACATATATAACATGACAAAGTTGATTTAAAACTCAATGTTGCTGGATTAGATCATACCAGGCATGGTGGCTCTAGACCCTCCTCTTCCTCTTCCCCTTCTACCACGGCCCCTGCCCCTTGCAGTTGGTGATCCATCTGAATAAGCAAGAAAGTCAATAGATCCATCAAAAGGTCAACGTATATAAAAAAAAAGTCAATAAATATCAGATGCCTAGAATGGCATACCTCCTTCATACTCAAATTCAGTTGCCACCTTCACCTGATCAGCTGGCAATGGGGGCTGATATCTGCAAAACAATTATTACAATATGTAAGTTTACAGAAACAATATAATTACAATATGTATCTATATCTTCGAATTAAACAATTAAAAAGGCTTTTTACATCAAAAACAGACTTTCGGCCACTTTCAACCCGTTCGACCCATTTCAATCGTTGCCCTTTATATATATTTTGTTTGACCCATTTGATATAAATATTGGCTTTGAGCTAACATTGAACCCGTACCGATTTGTCCCTTTTCACTAACCTTTTTATTGACCCATTTGAGATAAAACCAAACCGAATTAGACCGATTCATATGTAAAGGGTCAAATTAGCATCTACCGGATGAACCTATGTTTAACTTAACAAGAACATAGCAAACATAATAAACCAACTCACCCAATAGATGATGTATTCACTTCCTTCGTAGAGAGAGTTACAGTGATCATTGAAACATGCCTTGTGGTTTCTATACTGCAGAAGCACAAAACATAAATAATAAATTTTAAAAATCATCATACACCAACAAAGACCATTCATTTTAATACAAGCTCAAGATGATCTTACGGTAGTAAGCCCTCCTCTAGTGGTTCCCATGTATCAGTTATGTCTGTTGACCCAATTGTTGTAATTTGATGAAGACCAACAACTCTCCTCTGTGATACAACTAGACATCAAAACCGGAAATCCAGAATATAATAATACAAAGTTAAGGATTTTAGATGTGAATCATTATACCTTTATCAGCTCCACAATCGTTACAGTTTTATTGATTGCTCTGCCCATTGCTTTAAACACGATTTCTGACGATCCTTTTTCCTATTATATGGTACAATAAGGTGAAGTTTAGAAAAACAAACGATTATAAAAAACGCCCACTTCTTATTTAAACAAAGAAAGAGCTACCCACCTATAAAAAAACTAAAACAGATGCAAATTTGCATTATATAAGACACTAAATATAGCCTTAAATGTTACTGATTAAAGCTAGAAGGTCAATGCATCCATTTGACAACTCTTACGTTTTTAAAGAAATAGAATACCTGAAGCAAAGTGATGGCATAGGTGATATAGTTCCGCATCCTTCCCTGGCTGGTGATTCGAATCTCATTTTCATCAATGGGTTGCTCTGCTCTTGGCTTTTCCACCTTTTGGTACCGATCCATCTTCAAGAAATTAACAAATCAAAACCTTATATTAAATCACAATTCTAACAGACAAAACATGATTTCTCAGCATAAATGATTAAAAAAACAAAAGAAAAACCTTAAAAAATATAAAGGTAACTTGCATTTTTAGCACAGAAACACTGCTCAGCTGTTGTGGAATGTCCCATATGATAACAAAGAGAAAAAATGTCACCTAATAGTAACCATATTTCTCAAATGACCTACTAAAGTCACTCAACGTTTTTTTCCTTCTTCTAAAGCCACTTATACTTCATTAGGTGCATGGTTTTAAAAAACGTTTGAGGCGTGCGCCTCGAAGCGAAACGGCCAAAAAACGAGTCTGAGGCGCGCCTCATGGTGTTTTTAACGTATATGCGCCTCAGAGGGGCTGAGGCGCTAAGAAAGCTGCGCCTCAGGTGCGCCTCAGGGAATTTTGACAGCTGTTTTTGATGTTTTTGACTTTTTGTGTCAATTTCAAGCATTTCATGTCTTTTTTAGTGTGTTTTTTATGATTTTGATGAATCTGATGATGAAATTAGTTAGTATTATTATTTTCATAATATATATAATTTTATATTTATTTATTAATACCGCCTCGGCCTTATGCCTCTTTTCGCCTCGAGGCTTACGCCTCGTGAGGCGAAGGGAAAACGCCTCGAAACTCGTTTCCGTTCTTTTAAACCTTGATTAGGTGTTCCAATCTTGTTAAAAATATTTATAGAAGTTGCAACTTTTTTTATTGAGAGTTCTTAAAGGAACATATATGATTCTTGGTAACAAATTAGCAATTACTTTTCTCCAACTAGACTTAAACTGAACAATTATGGAACTTTACTATCAATTAGTGAATTTTTTTCTTCACTATTACCTCCTACTTCAAGCTAAAAAAAAAAAAACTAATCACTAAATAGTAACCAAAGATTATAACATTTAAAAAATCACAAGTTGGGAACACCCAATGAAATTTGAGTGCCCTCACTCAGACACTATTTGGTGACTTTTTTCCTAACAAAAACTTATAACTCCAATTATATTCAAACTAAAAAACTCAAAAGCTATTCAAACTTAAGTCTAATAAGAAGATAAAAAACAATAAAAAAATACACTCAAACGCTGCATTTACTGTTGTATTACATCAAAACCATAATACAAAATAATAATAAAAAAATATAACAAATTCATAGCACATAAACAATACTTACCTACAAAAGGAATCCTAATAATAAGTAAAACCAAAAAGTAGAAGACAATGGCTATAATTATTATTATTATAATAAACAAAAAATTAGTACGATCTGGAACCTTTTACGCATCTAAAAAGGTATACTAACATCAGTAATCAATTTCATATAACAAAATTAACGTAAAACAAAAAAAAAATTTCAATTGCAAATTTGCTCAGAAAATGAGAAATATGAATCCGAATCTTATAAATTACATACAAAAACAGTAGAATTAATGAATACGAGATGAATTGAGAAGATATATACCTTTGATTGATTGAATTTAAGATACAACGGTGACGAAACAGCCCTCTTTTCCGGCTTCAATGTTGTTCGTTTAAGCCCTAAACCGTTTTAGGTATGAAGTTGGAGTATTTATAGCAGCAGTTGCCCTAAACTGACATCTTCTAAACCGTTGAACCGGTTGGCTGGTTTGCTTCTTGTTGATGGGCCGGGTTTCCCGGTTTGTGCGTCACTTTTGACCCGAGTGTCCAACAATTTTGACTTATTCTGGTGAAAAGAAAGTTTTTTCCTAATTAGGTATTTTCTTGTTACCTTATTCATATATATGTATTAATTTACAACATAACCGAGCAACAGTGTCTACAATGGACTTTAACGATGACGGCGTTTATCTTTTTGTCTGATACTTCCTTTTTCTTTTCCTTCCCACGAGTCTTCACCACCCATAGCCAGAACCAGTTCTTTCTCAATCTTCAACACGCACCCATCAGTTATTCCCACCGTCCTTACACTACCACCTCCGCCTCTCCTCCGCCACGCGTGTGGTTGTACTGAAAACCCTAAATATTCTTCTCTCTATGTCAAAATCTTCAAACCAAATCACAGACAAAAGTGAGCGGATCGTGAACGGAATCGTCTCCGGCGACAGACGCCATCATCGGTTTTAATTTTCTGTGTGTAGTCGATACTTTTTTGCACAATCAAACGGGATCTGAACTGAATCTAGCACAATCTTTGTGGCCAGGTAACTATCCCCTTTTTCATAAACCTTATCGATCGAGTTTACTTGACACAAATCTTATAAATTTGTGATCTTTTGGCTATGTGATCGACCTATAAACTATCTTTTGTTTCTTCACGTTGAAATTTAACTGCCTGTTGTGGTGGTAGTTTGTTTGCATATCAAGTGTTTGATGAAATGCTTGAGTGAAAAGTATACATGTGTTGGTTGTAGGAATGATATGCCATCATATTTGAGATCTTTACTTAATGCCCATCAGTTGTATTCCTTGCTAGGGCTGACCCAAATGGATTGAGTGAAACAAGCTATTAATTTTTTTTTATAGATATATGATTTGGGATTGAAGTTGAAGGTGAGATGTATGATGATTTGGTATTTGGTGAGTGGCCCGTGTACGATGAGGTGTGTAGTTCAATAGATAATTAGGTATGGCCAGTCAAACCAATAGTCCGATAGAAGAACACAGACAAATTGAAGCGTCCCGTTCTGTAAGATGGGCTTCTATTTTTTTATTACATACGGAATACATGCTTAAACTATTGTATTTTTCGTGATTGCATTTTTAACTTGCTTAAACTTAGTGATTGCATTTTTAACTTGCATAAACTATTGTATTTTTCGTTCAAGTTCGTTCGCGTTCATTTTTTAAAAGTTTTTAATATTTCACTTTCCCCCTTAAGTTTTACCCCCCCCCCCCCTCACACACACACACCCCCATAGTTAGGTAACTTTAGATAATTATGTTTCTTATCGTTTGGCTAATTATAATTGACACATTATTTGTTTATAAAATGTTGAAACAAGTGTCTACAAATATTTAGCGGCCTTTTATATTTTAGTTTTCTTACTTTTGATCAATTTGCCTGCATGTACTATGACAGAATTCAAGCAAAGCTTGAGAGGAATCTTATGTATTTTGCTGCCATTGCTGATTCTTAACCACAAGCTGCTGGTGTTCATTCCCAAGTATTTATTAGGTAGCAAATGGATTGATCTATGTCGCTAATTCATCTTCAATTTACGGTTCGTGTACGTTTTGAGGTTAGAGTGTCACCCACCAACAACTTTCTGCCTTTTACCAGGTAATTACTTACATTAAGCATCTTTTAATTTCAAATGTTATCACTGAACATGTTATATGCCTAAGTTACATGTGATTCAACTGTTTTCATTATCAGTCATAATTGCTTGAAACGGTTGAGTACCCGCGCATCGCGCGGGGTAATCACACTAGTTTTTTATTAATTATTTCAACAAACTTACCCAATTCTTTTAAATAATTTATAAAATTATCTCCTTCAATTTGAGCATATCTCTCTCTCTCTCAATGGAGAATCCTTTCATGGTAGAAATTCCTAAATTGTTTCAAACATGCCATTCAAGAACAACTTTAAGGCTACTCGGTATGGGTGAGGCTCATCCTTGGAGGATGACCCTTCACGTCAGCGTCATGTAGATCGGGTGTGAGGATAAGGTAAAGAGGATGGAGCTAAGGAAATGGGGGATGGACCTAATATATATGTATATGTTGTATGTATATGTGTGTGTTTATAAAGAAGAAGAGAGAGGAGCGGCTTCAATGTCTTCTAACCAACGTTCACGACGACGACGATGGGGCTCCGAAAATGGTGTGTCGGGCGGCGCCGGGCCAAAACGGGGCGGGGACAGTCCCCGTATCGTCTAGCCTAACATATCTGGTGAACCTTGTTTCTTTTTTTCTTTTATGAAACCGCCACCACCGTCAAACCGAGGATAAACCGAAAACATCATCTCTCCCACCCAAAAATCTCTAACAAAATAGAGCAAACCAGAATATCTTACAAATTTGAGAAAAATGATTGGATAGTCCCTGTGGTTTGCCCCCTTTTCACCTTTAGTCCCTAACTTTCTAAAATTACAGCTATAGTCCATAACTTTTGTAATTTCGTTCCCGGATAGTCCCTGGCGCGGATGGGGGTTAGTTTTTGGTGTTAAGTGAGTACGAAATGACTAAAATGCCCTTACTAACAACAATATAATTATCTATTTAATTATATAATACTAAAACAAAGTGGGAGACATCTCAATCCCACCCCCACCCCATCTCCCCTTCTTGTCTATTTCTTCCTTCTACAACTCCCACCACTCTATCACCACCATTCCACCACCACCATAACACTCTCTCTCTACACCTCACTCTCTCCCAATCCCTATATCTCTTTGTCCCTTACTCTCTATTTGTCCCTATATCTCAGGTTCCAATTCGCGATTCAATAAAAAATTATTATCCTGATTTGACATTTCAAGCTTTAACGTGATCAGATATCTGAAATTAGCCACAATGATTACTAATTTCACCTTTTTTCAGTTCATAAAAATAAACCGCAGAACCACCCAAACCAGTCATCGACACGCAACAAGTCGATTCCGGCAATACGGGTCTATGCGACGATGCATTTAACATCCCATGCAGTTTAGCCCCTCCCCCATCTTTATCTCCGGCGAGTCCGCCACCACCCGCTGGAAAATCATATAGCCGGAAAATTAGAAATATAGTTATAACAACCAGTTCTGTTGGTGGGTTTTTGTTATTATGCATTTTAATCACATTATTAGTTATCAGCATAAAATATGGTGGAAGTGGGAAAGATTTGTGGGTTTTGTGTCAATTGTGGGGAAGTGGGATTGAGTGACGAGCGGTGAACATCAATTTGTGATGTGGGGGGTGATTTTGTAAAGAAAGTGCTGAGCTGGGTTGGGTTGTGGGTTAGTGATGTGGGGAGTCTTTTGTTTGGAATAAGATGAATTGGTTGAAGAAGACAATGGTTTTTGGGGGTAAAACCCTGCATAAACCTTCTAGGTGTTGCGGTGCCTAAAGTTGGTGATAGTAAGTTTAATTCTACCTGAAGCTGATGATACTGATGATGCAGCTAATGATGATGATGATTTGGGCTCAACATCATCTGATTTTGATTTATTTATTAGTAAGGGTGTTTTGGTTATTTCACACCCACTTAACACCAAAAGTTAACCCCCATCCATGCCAGGGACTATCCGAGAACGAAATTGCAAAAGCTGGGGACTATAGTTGTAATTTTAGAAAGTTAGGGACTAAAGGTGAAAAAGGGCAAACCACAGGGACTATCCGAGCATTTTTCTCTACAAATTTATTTGAATGTGTTGTTTCTTAAAATTCAGATTTACATTACATGATAAACTCTTTGAGTTCTCAATTGAGTTCTAATGAATCATCTCAAAATCCCAAAATTCAAACTCTAGTTTTGGGGAAAGTAGTTGGGTCACTATACGTGGACCATGATACCTGGTCCATTTCATTGCTTCCACATCTGATGAAAATAAGTAAATTGGGTTTGATTCGTGAACGATATTGGAGAGATGGTTGTGGCTGCTTGACATGAAGTTTAAGAGAGTTATGGAGGCCGTTCCCGGAGTTCTGGGGTAGCGTTGTGCGTTGGATTTGTATGTTTTGGTAACATTTGTGATGGATGCGAATGAGGTAATTGTGGGAACAGGTTGTAGCGGCGTTTGCGGTGGATCGCGGGAATTGACGAGGATACAAATGAGGAAAACGAAAAAAAGGGAAGCTGGTGGATTGAAGATGATAGAAATTAGGTGATTTGATTTTTTTCGGTTTAATAAAATGTATAGAAATATAGCAAAATACCCATTTTGGTAAATAGTTTTCAAATCACCCATTTTGGTAAATATTTTTTCCTCCAACACCTATTTGGGAAAAACTCATGAAGAGATTATGAGTAAATTTTTAGGGTTTTTATGAGGTTTGTTCAATACAGGTTTCATTTACTTATAATATATTATTGCTTCATGAAGTTTGAAGTTTTAATATGTTTCTTTCTTAAGCATAATGCCTGATAACTTTTCCATTAGGTATTTATATGTGCCTGATGCGTGTGAAGTGTGTAGATAAGTTTAAGTATATTTTAAGCCATTTTACACTTTCTTTAGCCAACTTTTAAATTTATAAAACACGATATTTACTAACACTAAACACACATATGGGCAAGTGCACCCATCGTGAGCGTAGTATAGTGTTGGCAAGATACCGAGGTCGTCCAAGGACACAAGAGCTTTTAGTACCGGTTTATCCCCAACGTCTAATCAAATCAAAAGTTTAGAAAAGGTTTTAAACTAAGAAAAATAAAATCTAACTAAAATGCTGAAAAATAAAAATAAAAGAAAAACAGATAGACAAGATGAATCACTTGGCTCCGACTCGTGTTTAGTGTAACCTTTGATTATTTCCGCACTTTTGCACTATTTAAGAGATTATCTTAGTTATTGTAGTAGGCCCCTCTTTTGAAGGTGACGTTACCCTCAACCCATGTCACACCCCAATTTCCACGTGTCACCGGTGGGCCCGGTGGGGGATTATCGTGACGTGGTTGGCAACATAATAGTCAAACAACACAATATTTAATATGCACAGCGGAAGCAATTTAAAAGATAAAATACAACCGAATTTAATTATTGTAATATCAAGTATCACAACATTCGATTGTTTATCCACAGAACGGATCGAAATAAAATATGAAACAATAGTTCAACAGACTTCAGGCATCCTAAGCTTGCGAGACTTTTTATTGATGCTAAGGAGACAATCCAGCCAATTTCGTTTAGTACCTGCATTCAGTCTTTTTGGGAAAATACGTCAGTTTACATTGGTAAATACAATCAACTGACTCATTTTGAAAATGCTTTAAAAATTGGTTTGGATGCACATGGCATAAACATTTTATTTAACTTGGGAGAATTATTTTAATATTATAATCTTGTGAACGAATTACATGTTACTTGTGCGTTCAGTAGCCCGGATCTTGTCCGAGTTAAAGATCAATAGACACACCACATCATAGAGTTATACACTGACAGGTGTACGCCTACACCCCGTGCTCAGGTCGTGGCAATCTCGTAAGATGATGCCAAGGATATCCGGGACATGGTCATTAACCCCCCAAAGGCTTTAAGTAATCAAGACTGTTTAAACGAGCCGATCAAATTATTCAACTACCCACCTAACGGTGGAGATTTGATGCCCGATCAAGCGGTATGCTATATACCGTAACCCAAGCCCGTATAGGGAAAATAAGTTAAAAGTATTTACCTGAGCAAGTATTAATCACAATAAGCAAAATGCACGTAGCTTTTACTGGTTCTCCTAATCTGGAACGAAGGTTTAATATAACCTATTAGAATCCTAACGGGTCTTTTATTAAGCTTAGGCTTAGACCGGTTAGTTTTAAAGATACGGTTCGTACGCTTGATTAAGCGAAGACCGGATAGAATGTGATTTAGACCCGACAAGTTCAGAGACTTGTTTAATATGGGCCCTTCATGCACATTCTGGATTTTGAGATAAAACCGATAAGGTTTGACCCGTTTCGGCTAATTTATGTAAACCTGTTACATAAACCGAACCGAACGCGTAATAAGCGTAACGGGTATCCGTAAGAGCCATATACAGGATTCCTAGGTTAATATGCTTCAAATATGTTGTGACATCAGTAAGATATCTTTTATTATGCCCGAAACGATTTTAAACACAAACTATGCCCCGTAGGGGTAGTTTGGTCATTTTAAAGGTTGTAAAAGAGTTTAAATGATAACCTGAGTTAAAGGCCTGATGTAATCAGAAAATGTACTCAATTTGCTAAGTTATATCAGTAGGTTAAAGTATATATGTGAAATTTGTCAAATATAACCAAACTATGCACCGTAGGGGCATTTTGGTAATTTCACATAAGCCGAAAAGCTCAAAACCGAAGTCTGAGTTAATCAACCTTTGCTTACTGTTAAAATATTCTAATTTGCCTAAAATATCAGTAGGTATCAACCCGGGTATGTTCAATATGATTTTAATACATACTATGCGTTAAAAACGCTAAATAAGGCGATTAAAGGCCATTTCCGGGTTCGATACTTAAATCTGATATTTTTATATTTCCAGAAGGCTTAAATTAATTTATTTATCATATGTGATCGGTAGCAAAAGGTTTGGAGTCGTTTAGATATGTAAAACTCATTTTATGGCCCGTAAGGGCAAAACCGACAATTACCGGATTAAGCCTACGACTACTAGTTATGCTCAGCCTAAAATTAATTAAAAATCTTTAAAAATCCCAAAATAATATATTACATCAGTGGGTATTAAGTTTGATACCAAAAAGTAGGCTTAACTAGGCTATACGCTAATTACGCCATTTTATTAACATAAAGCTTTAAATTTGCGATAATGAGCATAACTCTTAATCTACAAGTCAAACTGATGTCAAACTTTGCATACAAGTTTATATATCAGTAATTTAAGTTTCTACTCTTTTACATTTCCAAAAATCACGTTTTAAAGTAATAAGGGCATAATGGTCAACATATGAGCAATTAACGGAAATATGCATATTAATTGGATAACTAATGAACCAAGGTGTATAATCACAGAGGGTTGTTCTAACATGTAACCTAGTCCAATTAAAGCTCTGAGGCATTTCTAAAACATGCCTAAACAGGTCAGAACTGAAAGTCAAAGTGAAAGTCAAACTATGTGACTTTCGGTTCCGAACCGGGTCTAAACAGGAAATTGTCGGGTTGAACATGTTTAGACATGTTCTTACACTTATTACCAAGTTATAACAATGATCAATCAGGTTGTATATGGTCTACATTGCTAATTATGCATAAATCGCATTTTAAACTTTCTGTTGACTTTTTAAGTACACGTTTGACCCGACTTTTGACCTGGTTAGAGTGGTAATCAGGGGGAACCCTTTTGAGGGTTTATTACCCACATAAATACCAACTTATATCTACTTTTAATTCGAGATATGACTGAGCCATTGTTGACTAATCTCGAAGTCAAACCGTAATTACGACGGTTTGACTTTTAGCTAAATAACTAAGCTAAACTTAATTAAAGAAGGATTAGCAGACTTACAATAGTCCTATGCACGAGATGTGATCAGTTGAGGCTGCTTGAGAGCTCCAGAATTGATTAGGTATGCAATTGAAGGTGTGAGGAATGAGTTGAACACTTGTGGCCTTTTATAGTGGATTAAACACCACAATTTGTTGACACTTGGGGTCTACAACTCACCACAATTGTTCTACACATGTCCCTAAGTGCCTAGAACAGTTTAGGGGTCGCCCACCATGTTAAAACATCGCTTAAAGATCGATTCTGCGCATTTCCAGGAGCCTGACCCCGTTTTCTGCATCTGGCGGCCTGACGCGGCCCGCCTCAAGTTTTGTTAATGTCTACGCGGGCCGCATGGCCCTTCTGATCAGACAAAAACGTTTTCTTGATGTTGCATCACACCCCTTGGCCCTTCCGAAAGGTCAATTGAGCTAAATACTTGCAATTTGACCCCTTATTAATTACCCACAAGGGCTTTAGGACTTATACCCACTTTGCCAAGTCCCTGGACACTTCCGGTTAACCCGAAAAGTCATAACTTTCAACGTTTACGCTTTAACCCTTCGCACACGAATTTGATCATAACTTTCTCATACGTTAACGAAACTTTACGAAATTTAAACCGTGTATTCTAGTGAGCATAATTAACCGTTACAAAGCTACGGGTTTTTCAAAAGGTCACTCAGAGGTATAAATTAAACATGTTGACACATTTAGCCCCTGTAGTTTGTAATCTCTCACTTTTAGCTTCGTATGATCCATGATTTATTCGTTTGAAGGTATGAGCATCTTGTAGGGTTAATATACAATATATTTATTCACTGTTGACACTTAGAATACGTATATTCACATACTTTCCATGTTTATCAACTTTAGTCCTTTCATAATATTCTTTCACACGTTTAAACATACGACACGTGTCTACACATTACAGGACGTGAATTCTCGAGGTGTTACATCCTCACCCCCTTAAAATAAATCTTGACCCGAGATTTACTGAAATACGTAAGGGTACTTTTCTTTCATCGTGGATTCAACCTCCCACGTATATTCGGGACCTCTACGGGCATCCCATTTGACCTTCACAATAGGTACATGCTTCCTTCGAAGCTTCTTTACCTGTCGATCTTCAATCGACAAAGGTTTTTCCACAAACTTTAAGTTCTCATCTATATGCACATCTGTATGCGGTATAACCAGTGATTCATCAGCGAAGCACTTCTTCAGATTGCAGATGTGGAACACATTGTGAATTCCACTGAGCTCTTCTGGTAAGTTTAACTTATAGGCAACTGACCCAACACGTTCGATAACCTCAAAAGGTCCTATGTATCTCGGGCTTAGCTTGCCTTTCTTACCAAACCGCATCACTTCTTTCCAGGGTGATACTTTAAGTAGGACTTTGTCACCTACTTCGAAGTGAAAATCCTTACGCTTTGGATCAGCGTAACCTTTCTGCCTATCCCGGGCAGCTTTGAGACGGTCACGAATCTGGACAATCTTGTCCGTCATTTCGAACACTATCTCTGGTCCTGATAATTGGACGTCTCCAATTTCTGCCCAACAAATGGGCGATCTACACTTTCTACCGTATAATGCCTCAAAAGGCGCAGCCTTAATGCTGGTATGGTAGCTATTGTTGTAGGAGAACTCGATTAATGGTAGGTTCTTATCCCAACTACCTCCCAAATCGATCGCACATGCCCGTAGCATGTCTTCCAACGTTTGAATAGTACGCTCACTCTGACCGTCAGTCTGAGGATGATAAGCCATACTAAAATTCAAGCGTGTGCCCAAGGATTGTTGGAAACTCTTCCAAAAGTGTGACGTGTATCTAGTATCTCTATCAGAGATAATAGCCACAGGTATGCCATGTAAGGCTACAATCTTATCAACGTATAACTGGGCTAACATGTCGGAGCTATAAGTCTCCTTGATGGGTAGGAAATGTGCTGACTTAGTCAGTCTATCAACTATAACCCATATTGTATCATTTCCTTTCCTTGTCTTTGGCAACTTGGTGATAAAATCCATCGTCACCATTTCCCACTTCCACGTAGGAAGTTCAGGCTGTTGTAGCAAACCTGACGGTTTTTGATGCTCGGCTTTGACTTGCGCACATGTCAAGCATTTAGCTACATAGGTGGCCACAGACTTCTTCAAGCCTATCCACCAATAGTTCGCCCTTAGATCCTGGGTAGCTGATGGCAATTCTTAATCGTTGCCTAATTAGGGTTGCGGCATTTAATATATAAGCAATATGAACCGTCTTTCTTATTTAATAATATAAAACCCTCAGAAGATTGAGTCAGGCTATATGAGCCTATGTCTTAAAACTTACTTAATCAAGGTTTCGATTATTCCATAATCAATATGGAGTTTTCACAATACTCCCGCCCACAGCGGGATACAAATCTTAATTCTACCTGCCTTCCAGGAGGTAAGCAGGGAAAACTTATGAGAAGATAATCAAGATGCAAGGAGGCTACAGAGATTTTCCATATCTCAGGCTCCAGTTCATCCATCATTGCTCGTGTCAAATAAGTGACACATTTATGTTATAAGTCCACGAATTCCTTAATCGGGAACATTTACTTGGACAATTCCATTCTGGATATCTTCCTTGAATACTACTAGTCGACTTTAGTACAATATGATCATTGGGATATCTTAGGGGTTCCATGTATTAAACTTCCATACTGATCAGGCATGGAAGTAATCTATGGGACACACTAGGATACGCCAATCCTCATATGGCACTTTTATCAAACATAGTTTGGCATTCGCAGGCGATAGAAAAACAATGAGAAAATAATTAAAATAACATATGTTGTCGTACTTTATGCGAAGAAAGAGTACTCTCAGATTTTTCGGAAGGATTTCTTGCCGATACTAAAAGAATCGGTTACTACGGTTTCCTTGGTAAGTTATACCTTGTGAAAAATATAAAAGTTTGCTAAGCTTATGGTTTATGAAGATTTATTATTGCCTGTATAAAAAAAACAGGACACTTAGCAGAAATTATCATTGGTAAATGATAAGGAATGTATTTGATGACATCGTGAATTGCCTCTTGGCATTCATTCACCAGGAGGGTTAAGCGCCTCCATTCTTAATCCTTTCAAACTTAGCTGCAAAATCTATGACAATTTAGGGCAGTCTCAGCTTTGACTGGTCGTTTCTTAATCTATATAACGTGAGTAGCTGAGGTAGATCCATAATGGATTTATAATGAGTAGGTTTTGAAACCTTAGTGTGCCCTCTTATTGCCAATGCTAACCACTAATAATTATGTGCTTATATTTAATCAAAATGGAAATTTCACAAACTAGGCACCTAGCTCGATTGGCTAGGCACGCGAAAGGGTGTGGCCTAGACCCAGGTTCGATTCCGGGGACGGCCGGTTCCACCATTTTTAATGTTTAATATTAATTAATCGTACTAATACATATAATGATGAGGGTTGCTCATAAGGAGTCTTGATAATTAATTGCTTCTTATCACCCACAATATGGGCTTGATTTTTAAGACAACCCATCGATTTTATAACTATATTGTGTCTTTATATTTTAACGGAAACTAGGACATCGTGAACTGCCCATCTCATCCAAGTTTTCCATACTCAAAACTTGGTACTAATCACCAAGATTTAACAATTATTAGTCATCATCCTGATGACCTGACTTACATTAGCCACGGCATTCATAAACCGTATGGGCTATTCTGTTCTGAACATTCTTAATGAATGCTATTTGAATGTATATCTATTACATTTAGTTTAGGTCACAAAAGGACTATCAATGGCATTTAAGGTTTGGAGCGAGTCCAATACCTGCTTGACAGGGGACCATAATGTCACAACTGTCTTTGTCACAAGGATGATTATAAATAGCTCAAAGGCTAGCCTTACAAGACTTTTATTATATATATACATATATGGCATAGAAGCATGTCTCGATGGACGTAGAAAGATATGGCATAAAGCCCAGTCATGAAGGACATAAATGATTATACGGCACGAAGGCCTTGTCGCAAAGGTCATTTAGATATGGCACATACAGCCTTGTCATAAGGACATTTATCAAATCTGGTACAAAGGCATGTCACCAGGAATGTTAACATTTAATATGTTAGCTTGTCACGAATGACAAATTATAGCACATGGGCTTGTCATGAATGACTTTAAAGTATAACTCGATGGTCTATCATCAAGGACCTTAATTTATTAGCCGCAATCTTATTAGATTAGGGCTTCAAGGTTTGAACGTGGTTCTTCCCTTTGGACAGGGAGTTATAGACTACAACGGTCATCGTCTTGAAAGACGATTTATTTGGCAGAAAAGTAAGCCAATCAACATCATTAATGGATGTTTATATGTAACCTATCGTATCTAATGATATTAGTCATGATCACATCGATCATATTGACTATTAGGTTTGGGTATAATCACACCATTTTGAACAGGGGATCATAAAGATCACTACTATCTTTGTCTTACCGACACTAGAATAAAGTATAGTCCGTAGGCATTTCATCACGAGGGATTTTAATATTTTGATCATCATACTGATGATACTAGTCAGGATCGCAATGATAGTATAGACTATGGGATTTGAGTATAGCTCACCCCCTTGGGCTAAGAATCACAAAAGATTACAATTGCCTTGTCTCTATTGGACAATATAATATAGCCCTTAGGCAAAACCTCATTAAGGATGTTAAAATCTTTAATCATCATGTCGACGATCTTTGTCATGATTGCATTGATCATATAGACTATTAGGCTTGAGCATAGCTCACTACCTGGGACAGGGAATCGTAAAGATCGCAATGCCTTTGTCACACATGGACAATATAATATGGCCCATAGGCGAAACATCACTAATGGATGTTTATAATAGGTTCATCCTATTAGAAGATATAAGTCATGATTGCATTAATCATATTGACTATTTTGGCTTGAGCATAGCTCACCACCTCAGACAAGGAATCACAAAGATAACGATGTCAATGTCCCAAATGGACAATATATTATAGCCCGTAGGCAAAACATCACTAAAGGATGTTAATTAATATGATCATCGTTTTAGATGATATTAATCATGATCGCATTGATCATATAGACTATTATGTTTGGACATAGTCCAATATTTTAGACAGGAGGTCAAAGACCACCACTGTCGTTGTCTTATCGGACAACAAGTTTAGCCCGTAGGCACTTCATCACTAACGGATGTTTATAATATGATCATCTTATAGGATGATATAAGCCATGATTCCTAAATCACTAGGCTAGATAAGGGAATTGGAAGAATCCAATATAAGGATGACTGTTGTGATTTTCTCGAATCACATTTGTCAAGAGTGCTAACACGTTCCTAAGTGTTAACAAGGATCTGAATCCCTTGAGTAGGTTTCACCATCTTGGCCGCGTAGGCTAGGTTTCACCTTTAAGATTCTTTTTAAAATGCATACTGACAGGGGAGGAAGGATATTTATTTTGTTCAGGATTTTTATCATAAATCCTAATTCATAAGTTAATAATAACACAAATGGCCTAGTCGCGTAGACAAGTTAAATTTATAAGCCATGATTTCAGAGAATCGCGGCATTAAGGTTTGAATCAAAGTTTATTACCTTTTCCTGACAGGGAGCTGTAGGCTACCACTGTCTTTAGTTTCCGAGGACATTAACTATAGCCCGTAGGTACTTCCCTTCTAAGGGATGTTTATTACGGAATTGCCCCTTAGGGAAATTCATTAACCATGGTAAACAGAGACCATATTTGGTTAATTTATTAATCATTTATGTTTAGGATTTCTATTATAATTTATCCTAATTATAAAACATTAATAGTTTTATTAGTGGCACCCAATAGCCTGGTCACATGGACATTTATAGATTATAAGCTCATGAATTCAGAGAATCAAAGCATGAAAGTATATTGGCACAATAGGCCTAGTTACAAGGACAATTATAAATTATATGCTAGGATTTCAGAGAATCGAAGCATTTGAGTATATTGGCACAATAGGCCTAGTCACAAGAACAATTATAAATTATATGCTAGGATTTCAGAGAATCAAAGCATTTGAGGTTTGAACCTAATTCATTACCTTTATCTGACAGGGAGTCATCGCTACCACTGTCTTTTGGCTCATATGGAAATGAGCAGGGCCCGTAGGCATTATGTTACCACTTATGGTTAAAATATGATCATCTCAATTAATGATGTAAACCCAGGATTCAGAGATCATTAAACTGGGTTAGGAATCTTTTGGAGGATCCTATATAAAAATGACGTGTGTGATTTTTTTTTATGAATCACGTCTGCCAGGAGTGTTAACACGTTTTCAGATGTTAACAGGGATTCGAATCTTTTAAACAGGTCTTACCATCTTGGCTAGGTCTTTATAATGACACTCGGCTAGGTTTCACTCTTAAGATTCTTTATTAATGGTTTGAATCTTTTTAACAGGTCTTACCATCTTGGCCCGGTCTTATAATTGACCCGAAGGCTAGGTTTCACACTTGAGATTCTTAATTAATGGTTTGAATCTTTTTAACAGGTCTTACCATCTTGGCCCGGTCTTATAATTGACCCGAAGGCTAGGTTTCACACTTAAGATTCTTACTTTAATTAACGCAGAACAATTTTTAAATTGAGGTGTTAATATGGATCTGAATCTAATTATGGAACTACGATCTTGGCCCGGTCTTAAATGACACGTGGCTAGGTCTTGTCATTTTTAGATTTTGTCATTTTATTACAATGGTAGATCTTATAAAAGGAATGTTAATAAGGATCTGAATCTAATTTGAGGAACTGCCATCTTGGCCGGGTCTTAATATGACACGAGGCTAGGTCTTGCCCTTTTTAGATTTTGCCATTTTATTATAATGGTAGATCTTGCCAAAGGAAATGTTATTTTCCATTTATTTAATATTCTTGTTTAGAATGAAAGTTTAAACTTAATCATTCCACTATATAAAAATAAAAGTATAAAGTTGCCCTAAGCGGGACTTGAAAGGAATAATGTTGTCCTTGTAGGGACTGAAAGATAATTATGTCCTTATAAGGACTAATAAGGAACGATCTTCAGTAAAAGGAGTTTCTTCTTCATTTTATTTCTGAACGCTTTCTCCTTGGATGCTCGTTTCATTCTAGCCGCGGTACGAAGCTCAACATCTCAGGGCTCCGGGTGTGGAGAACTCCTATTAAGGCTTCTTCGCTTGGCGACGTATCCAATAAAAATTTGGAAGTAAAAATTTATAGATTAGGATTGAGAACATTCCTAAGTTAAGTCTAGACTCAGAAGGTCAAGGAATGTGCTACTGTGTCGTTGAGATTAAACACCAAAAAGCTAGTGTTTAATTCACTCAATGTTGGCTCTGATACCAACCTGTCACACCCCAATTTCCACGTGTCACCGGTGGGCCCGGTGGGGGATTATCGTGACGTGGTTGGCAACATAATAGTCAAACAACACAATATTTAATATGCACAGCGGAAGCAATTTAAAAGATAAAATACAACCGAATTTAATTATTGTAATATCAAGTATCACAACATTCGATTGTTTATCCACAGAACGGATCGAAATAAAATATGAAACAATAGTTCAACAGACTTCAGGCATCCTAAGCTTGCGAGACCTTTTATTGATGCTAAGGAGACAATCCAGCCAATTTCGTTTAGTACATGCATTCAGTCTTTTTGGGAAAATACGTTAGTTTACACTGGTAAATACAATCAACTGACTCATTTTGAAAATGCTTTAAAAATTGGTTTGGATGCACATGGCATAAACATTTTATTTAACTTGGGAGAATTATTTTAATATTATAATCTTGTGAACGAATTACATGTTACTTGTGCGTTCAGTAGCCCGGATCTTGTCCGGGTTAAAGATCAATAGACACACCACATCATAGAGTTATACACTGACAGGTGTACGCCTACACCCCGTGCTCAGGTCGTGGCCATCTCGTAAGATGATGCCAAGGATATCCGGGACATGGTCATTAACCCCCAAAGGCTTTAAGTAATCAAGACTGTTTAAACGAGCCGATCAAATTATTCAACTACCCACCTAACGGTGGAGATTTGATGCCCGATCAAGCGGTATGCTATATACCGTAACCCAAGCCCGTATAGGGAAAATAAGTTAAAAGTATTTACCTGAGCAAGTATTAATCACAATAAGCAAAATGCACGTAGCTTTTACTGGTTCTCCTAATCTGGAACGAAGGTTTAATATAACCTATTAGAATCCTAACGGGTCTTTTATTAAGCTTAGGCTTAGACCGGTTAGTTTTAAAGATACGGTTCGTACGCATGATTAAGCGAAGACCGGATAGAATGTGATTTAGACCCGACAAGTTCAGAGACTTGTTTAATATGGGCCCTTCATGCACATTCTGGATTTTGAGATAAAACCGATAAGGTTTGACCCGTTTCGGCTAATTTATGTAAACCTGTTACATAAACCGAACCGAACGCGTAAGCGTAACGGGTATCCGTAAGAGCCATATACAGGTTTCCTAGGTTAATATGCTTCAAATATATTGTGACATCAGTAAGATGTCTTTTATTATGCCCGAAACGATTTTAAACACAAACTATGCCCCGTAGGGGTAGTTTGGTCATTTTAAAGGTTGTAAAAGAGTTTAAATGATAACCTGAGTTAAAGGCCTGATCTAATAAGAAAATGTACTCAATTTGCTAAGTTATATCAGTAGGTTAAAGTATATATGTGAAATTTGTCAAATATAACCAAACTATGCACCGTAGGGGCATTTTGGTAATTTCACATAAGCCGAAAAGCTCAAAACCGAAGTCTGAGTTAATCAACCTTTGCTTACTGTTAAAATATTCTAATTTTCCTAAAATATCAGTAGGTATCAACCCGGGTATGTTCAATATGATTTTAATACATACTATGCGTTAAAAACGCTAAATAAGGCGATTAAAGGCCATTTCCGGGTTCGATACTTAAATCTGATATTTTTATATTTCCAGAAGGATTAAATTAATTCATTTATCATATGTGATCATTAGCAAAAGGTTTGGAGTCGTTTAGATATGTAAAACTCATTTTATGGCCCGTAAGGGCAAAACCGACAATTACCGGATTAAGCCTACGACTACTAGTTATGCTCAGCCTAAAATTAATTAAAAATCTTTAAAAATCCCAAAATAATATATTACATCAGTGGGTATTAAGTTTGATACCAAAAAGTAGGCTTAACTAGACTATACGCTAATTATGCCATTTTATTAACATAAAGCTTTAAATTTGCGATAATGAGCATAACTCTTAATCTACAAGTCAAACTGATGTCAAACTTTGCATACAAGTTTATATATCAGTAATTTAAGTTTCTACTATTTTACATTTCCAAAAATCACATTTTAAAGTAATAAGGGCATAATGGTCAACATATGAGCAATTAACAGAAATATGCATATTAATTGGATAACTAATGAACCAAGGTGTATAATCACAGAGGGTTGTTCTAACATGTAACCTAGTCCAATTAAAGCTCTGAGGAATTTCTAAAACATGCCTAAATGGGTCAGAACTGAAAGTCAAAGTGAAAGTCAAACTATGTGACTTTCGGTTCCGAACCGGGTCTAAACAGGAAATTGTCGGGTTGAACATGTTTAGACATGTTCTTACACTTATTACCAAGTTATACCAATGATCAATCAGGTTGTATATGGTCTACATTGCTAATTATGCATAAATCGCATTTTAAACTTTCTGTTGACTTTTTAAGTACACGTTTGACCCGACTTTTGACCTGGTTAGAGTGGTAATCAGGGGGAACCCTTTTGAGGGTTTATTACCCACATAAATACCAACTTATATCTACTTTTAATTCGAGATATGACTGAGCCATTGTTGACTAATCTCGAAGTCAAACCGTAATTACGACGGTTTGACTTTTAGCTAAATAACTAAGCTAAACTTAATTAAAGAAGGATTAGCAGACTTACAATAGTCCTATGCACGAGATGTGATCAGTTGAGGCTGCTTGAGAGCTCCAGAATTGATCAGGTATGCAATTGAAGGTGTGAGGAATGAGTTGAACACTTGTGGCCTTTTATAGTGGATTAAACACCACAATTTGTTGACACTTGGGGTCTACAACTCACCACAATTGTTCTACACATGTCCCTAAGTGCCTAGAACAGTTTAGGGGTCGCCCACCATGTTAAAACATCGCTTAAAGATCGATTCTCCACGTTTCCAGGAGCCTGACCCCTTTTTCTGCATCTGGCGGCCTGACGCGGCCCGCCTCAAGTTTTGTTAATGTCTACGCGGGCCGCATGGCCCTTCTGATCAGACAAAAACGTTTTCTTGATGTTGCATCACACCCCTTGGCCCTTCCGAAAGGTCAATTGAGCTAAATACTTGCAATTTGACCCCTTATTAATTACCCACAAGGGCTTTAGGACTTATACCCACTTTGCCAAGTCCCTGGACACTTCCGGTTAACCCGAAAAGTCATAACTTTCAACGTTTACGCTTTAACCCTTCGCACACGAATTTGATCATAACTTTCTCATACGTTAACGAAACTTTACGAAATTTAAACCGTGTATTCTAGTGAGCATAATTAACCGTTACAAAGCTTCGGGTTTGTCAAAAGGTCACTCAGAGGTATAAATTAAACATGTTGACACATTTAGCCCCTGTAGTTTGTAATCTCTCACTTTTAGCTTCGTATGATCCATGATTTATTCGTTTGAAGGTATGAGCATCTTGTAGGGTTAATATACAATATATTTATTCACTGTTGACACTTAGAATACGTATATTCACATACTTTCCATGTTTGTCAACTTTAGTCCTTTCATAATATTCTTTCACACGTTTAAACATACGACACGTGTCTACACATTATAGGACGTGAATTTTCGAGGTGTTACATCCCAGTAGTTTGAGTCAGCAAGGTTACAATCCGAAAGGGTCGGATTATTGAAGATAATTAATTAAGTTATTAATGCATATTGTGGTAGGCCCCTCTTTTGAAGGCGACGTTACCCTCGGCTAAGTAGTCTGAGTCAGCAGGGATACAGTCCTAAGTAGCCGGGTTAAATTTTTAATAGTAGTTTAACTTATGAGGGGATCAAAGAGTTTGGACCCCCGCCATCCAATACCGTTAAGTATTGAAGGAGGTCCTACTAAATTTAACCCAGGTCCTTTGCAGGATCTATACACTGAACAATGGCAAGACTCTTACCGAACCGTTCCCTTAACCCCCGAACAGGTAGCCAACATACCTCCATATAGACCGTGGAGATATGAATGGTGAAAATCTTTTATTTTATATAGACAGTAAAATAATGCCAAGACACCACGGACAAACGATAAGGAAGAATCACCTTCAACATAAGAAACAAGTTATTAAAGTCATTAATACATAACCAATTAAAAAGTGCGAAAAGATTAAAAATAAAAAGTATTACACTAGACACTTTGTTTTCACCAAGTGAGGTAAGAGACTTAGGTAAACATGGCCTTGATTGTCAAGAACTCTTACGATCAATCTTGGATCCCGAGATGACTCACACACTCTATGATGGACAATGGATGATGGTGTTATGGTGGTGGTGGGTGGTGGGTGAAGTGTGAGAGAGGTGGTGTGCCAAGGGATGGTTTGAGCTTGAGCCAAGCACTCCTATTTATAGGCTGAACAGAAGCTCGGGCACGGCCCCGTGTCCACATCCTTCTATGTCTTCATTAATTGCTCTTGTCTTTATTAGTTGACCACGGCCCCGTGTCCGCTGGGCACGACCCCGTGTGCAAAAGCATATCTGTACTATCAAGATTTGCCTGGATTCTGCGAATCTTATAGTTGACCACGACCCCGTGTCCGCTGAGCACGGACCCGTGGTGGGCGATGGAAGCTTCTACAACTTTGTCTTTTATGCTGACACTTGGGCACGCCCCCGTGCTCATTGAGCACGGGGCGTGTTCAGCCTCCTGTTTTCTTGTTTTGCTTGGGGAGATGCTTTTGGGGAGGTTGGGCATGCCACGTTTATTCCTTTTCTTGTATTTATGTTAGATTTAGATGCCTTTTGCTTCTTTTGTTAATTTGAGCTCATTTAATCCTGAAAATACAAAAGGAAGACAAAAACACACTTTTTCCAACATTAGTACTAAAAAAGGGTTAGTTTTATGCCACAATTGATGTAATTTATATGTTGTATTTTGCACACATCAAATACCCCCACACTTGAATCTTTGCTTGTCCTCAAGCAAAACTCTTTATAATGTGGTTTTACACTCCCAAATGGAATTGGTAGAAAAGAAGGTTTTTGGGCTTGTCATAGAGTGTCGGGATTTCCAAGATTCTTTATTACTTTTATTTTTATTTATTTACAATCCTATTCGTCATGATTTATTTAAAACTTTTCATAAGACAAATTACTTATTAGGGCATAACATGCCTCTTTAAAATTCTATTTATATACAAGTTCACATACCTCACGGGGGATCACTCAACACTCGGCCGAAGATGTATTTTAGTGAATCACTCGAGAGCGGCATGGAACTTACTCCTACCATAGGCTTGCCAAGCAATCAATCCTCCTCCTTTTTAACTATATACCTTTGTAAATATCAAGAGGACTTTTGGGTAAAGGGTTAGGCTTGGGTTAAAGGTAGGTGGTTGGGTTAGTGGTTAGTAGAAAAGGGCGAAAAAGCGTAAAAAGCGTCGGTTTTCGAAAGACTTTTTATTTTTTTTATTTTGATGAAGCTATTATTCAAACAAAGTTATTTTTGATGAACTTGTTTGTTTATTTCTTTTGCTTCATCAACAAAACATAAATTTTTTTTATATCAAACGAAAAACCGAGATTGTTACTAAAACAAAGGGTTAAAAATAAAAAGGTTTTGGTGGGTGAAAGGGTGTTTGGTTTGGGTTAAGAAATGAAAAGGTTTAGGCTCAAAGGAGTTAGCTAGGGGGATTTTGGGTAGGTGGTAAAAAAAAGAGAAAAATAATGGTGTAGAAATAAAAAGGGTTAGTCCTAATGCCTCTATCATTTACTTACTCGGGTTTAAGTTGGTAAGGACCGGGAATGTATCGTCGTGGCAAGTTCTAGAGTTGTAAGAACCAAACGGCTATTCACACAAGAAACGAAAAATGAGCATTTAATTTAAAGATATGTATTTGTATGCTCAATAAAGGCTCAAAACTCACGTTTGTGGGAATGGATTTTTATGTGATCAAGTATATATAATTAAATTTTAACTAAGCTTGTCATGTCTTTTCATAATTTTCTTATGTTGGTTCTTTTTATCACGAAGCTATCGGTTGTAAATTTGTAAAAATATAACATTTTTAGAATTTTGAAATTCCCAAATTAAACCTAGACAAGTAAAAAATTGAAAATTTTTTGAAAAAAATTTGGGGTGATTAGCGGTTCCAATAGAGTTTTGTGTAAGGCTTGTTATTAGAACTTGCAAGATTCAAGGTTTTAGCATCCCCCCCCACACTTAAATTACACATTGTCCTCAATGTGTCCCAAAAATAAGTTTTTAGGTTGATTGAGTGTGTAAAAAGGTGTGAAAAAGCAAAAATTTGTGTTATTGGGCGCTGGACACGGCCCCGTGTTGTCCGGGCACGGCCCCGTGTTCAAGTGCCAGTAACAAAATTGAAAAAGAGAAACAGAAGCCTGGACACGGGGGCGTGTTGGGTGAACACGGCCCGTGTCCAGTTTACCTGAACTGGGTCATTTCTGCAGACTGTGCAGCACGGGGCCGTGTTGGGCGGACACGGCCCGTGCTGAACTTGCTGTTAATGAAGAAAGTTGTCGGATGGCCTTGTTTTCCTGCATGGAGTGCTGGTTCAAGTTTCCCTTATTATCCTTTGCCAACCCGAGTGTTTTACTCATTACAACATCATCCAAACACCAAATTATCTAAAACCATCATTCAGTAAGTCATAGAGAGAATTACATAATAGTCTAAAAGTTAAAATACTAGATAGTTAGGTCAAAGAAACACAAGAAATCTAAACCAAGAAGTTCTAGCCTACTACTTATTCTATTAGCAAAATTTCTGAAAAGGTAAATCCCTCGGTTAAATGTGGCTTGAAAAACTTCTTTCTCCGGGCATGGGTTCCTCACACGTCGGCGAGCCATTCTTCTATCTCCCTAGGGAGAAGAAAAGCGTGCTCATCGACATTGGTTTGAGGAGGTGCAACCTCCACCGGGACTTCTTGTAGATCTTCAAGAGGAGGTTCCGCTGGAATGTCGTCCCAACCGGTAGGATTGTGGATTCCAAGTGCTAGGTTCCAATCCTCTTGAGGGAGGGTTGGTTCCATGGGAGGTGTTGCAAGAATATTTAACCTCTGGTGCAAGAGGTTAATTTCTTGAAAACTGTTTTCCAGCCCTACCGTAAGATAATTTATACGGTCTATTAGGACCTCCTCTACCGAAGTCATCTCGTCAAGAGCTTCACGTTACGCCATTACGTATCGTACGAGAGTTGCTTCAATTGATGGCCTTCTTTCCCTTCGACTGTTTCTGGAGTGCGCAGAAGAGGTTCCACAGTTTTGGCTAGACATTCTACGAAAACAAACCAAAAACCGTTCATTTTAATGAAACAGTACCACGGACACGGCCCCGTGCTCAATGAGCACGGCCCCGTGTTCACCTTTCTGCAGTTTTTTAGAACAAGGAATCTTGGAGTTTCAAATTATTTTTCCAAATTTTTTGGACAGAAATAACTTAAAACAATGTTGTGTAACTTATTTTTAACAAGATTCCTTGAACAAAAGTTTAATAAACATCACAACAAAGCTTGGAATCGAGCTTCAATGGAGGTGTTGTTGCAAGAAAGATGAAGAAGAAGGTAATGGATAAAAGAGGAAAGGACTAGATGTTTGTTAGAACCTTCTTTTAGAACATACCTAGGATGGTAAGTTAGAAAATCCTTTCAAATCTCTGTCCCTGGATGGTCCAAATGTGCAGGATTCTTGGCTGCATTTATAGAAAATGACAGCATGCTGGACACGGCCCCGTGTTGGCTGGACACGGCCCCGTGTGCAGGCAAGATCCTGACACGTTTTATCCGTATTCTGACAAAAAGTCAGAAGGGAATCTTTTGGTGGACACGGGGGCGTGTTGACCTGGGCACGGCCCCGTGTTGAAGGGCTGTTTATGAAGTTTGTCTATTTTTAAGGAACTTTTCCGGATCGGGAGGTTCCTTACTGGATGGAACAACCCCAAAGTGCCTAAGATACCTTAATTGTTCTAGATTGAGACGAGAACGCAAGAGGTTGTCGGTGAGGGTGATTCCTATGCTATATGTAGGTGGACAAGTCCAACCCTTTTCCGGGCTCTCGTTAAAGAAGGTGTATGCCGAATCGCTCAGGTCTATGTATGCATCGAACGAAGTCGATGGGGAGTCCTTCACGGCACAATCGGCACAGGGACGACTATCGTTCAAGTCCTCACTAGAGTTAGAAGTATCGTCGGGGACAACGAAGTTGTTTGAATGCGATTCCAACACTTCTTCTTGGTTATCATCTTGAGATAAATTATTGAAATCTATCCTAAGTTCTTTTAACCAATTAAGAATTAGATCTTCTAATTGAAATAGTTCATCAAGAAGCATTTCTCCTAGAAAATCTGGTTGGGAGCATTCGAGGGAGAGATAGGGATTATTTTTACTTTCGCCCCTCTTAAGGATACAAGGAAACGATGGGTCTATATAATGGGGCTTATAATTTAGAAAATCACATTCTAATTCCTCAAGGGTACCACCACATATTTGACACCACGTACCATAAGAGTGCCGAAAGTAAAAAGTATCAGTATCACTCATGTTTGTGTCAGAAATTACCAACCGTCGGGATCTTACGGTTCTGTTTTCAGTAACTGAATCTTGGGCACGGGGCGTGTTGAGTGGGCACGGCCCCGTGTTCAGCTTACCGTCTGACTTAAAACAGGATTGCCAGTTCCAATGATTGGGCACGAGGCGTGTTCAGCGGGCACGGCCCGTGTTGAGTTCTGCAGAAGCTGAAAAACTAAGAAAAATCTTAAGAAAAATAAGAAAAACGATTAGGCCGTTGATTCCTAACTTTCTTAAAATCCTTGTTTCCCCGGCAACGGCGCCAAAAACTTGATGCGTGTGAAGTGTGTAGATAAGTTTAAGTATATTTTAAGCCCTTTTACACTTTCTTTAGCCAACTTTTAAATTTATAAAACACGATATTTACTAACACTAAACACATATATGGGCAAGTGCACCCATCGTGAGCGTAGTATAATGTTGGCAAGATACCGAGGTCGTCCAAGGACACAAGAGCTTTTAGTACCGGTTTATCCTCAACGTCTAATCAAATCAAAAGTTTAGAAAAGGTTTTAAACTAAGAAAAATAAAATCTAACTAAAATGCTGAAAAATAAAAATAAAAGAAAAACAGATAGACAAGATGAATCACTTGGCTCCGACTCGTGTTTAGTGTAACCTTTGATTATTTCCGCACTTTTGCACTATTTAAGAGATTATCTTAGTTATTGTAGTAGGCCCCTCTTTTGAAGGTGGCATTACCCTCAACCCAGTAGTTTGAGTCAGCAAGGATACAATCCTAAAGGGTCGGATTATTGAAAGATAATTAATTAAGTTATTAATGCATATTGAGGTAGGCCCCTCTTTTGAAGGCGACGTTACCCTCAGCTAAGTAGTCTGAGTCAGCAGGGATACAGTCCTAAGTAGCCGGGTTAAAGTTTTAATAGTAGTTTAACTTATGAGGGGATCAAAGAGTTTGGACCCCCGCCATCCAATACCGTTAAGTATTGAAGGAGGTCCTACTAAATTTGACCCAGGTCCTTTGCAGGATCTATACTCTGAACAATGGCAAGACTCTTACCTAACCGTTCCCTTAACCCCCGACCAGGTAGCCAACATACCTCCATATAGACCGTGGAGATATGAATGGTGAAAATCTTTTATTTTATATAGACAGTAAAATAATGCCAAGACACCACGGACAAACGATAAGGAAGAATCACCTTCAACATAAGAAACAAGTTATTAAAGTCATTAATACAAAACCAATTAAAAAGTGCAAAAAGATTAAAAATAAAAAGTATTACACTAGACACTTTATCTTCACCAAGTGATGTAAGAGACTTAGGCAAACATGGCCTTGATTGTCAAGAACTCTTACGATCAATCTTGGATCCTGAGACGACTCACACACTCTATGATGGACAATGGATGATGGTGGTGGATGATGGTGTTATGGTGGTGGTGGGTGAAGTGTGAGAGAGGTGGTGTGCCAAGGGATGGTTTGAGCTTGAGCCAAGCACTCCTATTTATAGGCTGAACAGAAGCTCGGGCACGGCCCCGTGTCCACATCCTTCTATGTCTTCATTAATTGCTCTTGTCTTTATTAGTTGACCACAGCCCCGTGTCCGCTGGGCACGACCCCGTGTGCAGAAGCATATCTGTACTATCAATATTTTCCTGGATTCTGCGAATCTTATAGTTGACCACGACCCTGTGTCCGCTGAGCACGGCCCCGTGGTGGGCGATGGAAGCTTTTACCACTTTGTCTTTTATGCTGACACTTGGGCACGCCCCCGTGCTCATTGAGCACGGGGCGTGTTCAGCCTCCTGTTTTCTTGTTTTGCTTGGGGAGATGCTTTTGGGGAGGTCGGGCATGCCACGTTTATTCCTTTTCTTGTATTTATGTTAGTTTTAGCTGCCTTTTTGCTTCTTTTGTTAATTTGAGCTCATTTAATCCTGAAAATACAAAAGGAAGACAAAAACACACTTTTTCCAACATTAGTACTAAAAAAGGGTTAGTTTTATGCCACAATTGATGTAATTTATATGTTGCATTTTGCACACATCAGTGCCCCTCAGGTGAGAGATAAATTCGACATGTTAAGTATTGTTTTGGTCAAAAATTACCGAAGTAATTAAGTGATCAAATTAGTTTAGTGAGGTAGTGTGCTAGAAGTAAGTGTCGAAAATGTGTTAATTAAATTATTTGTAAAAGCAGTTTCAGGATACGGCTCGGGATATTGAGCTGTATCGACGATCAAACAATGAGCAAATAATGAGCAAAAAGTAAAGGAAGTGACACGAGATGTACGAGGAAAGCCCTTGATCAATTTAGATCGCCGGCATAAAACCTCGGGAGCTGACAATCGCAGCTGCCTTGTTCTTCAATTGCTTCAAAAATCAGGATACAGTGGAGGATGTGGTACGGATCGACTAAGTGTTACAACGAAAATGAAATACAAGTGTGGTGTTTGCAATTAGCTAGAGTGTGATTGTGTTCGAGAGTGTAAGTGTGAAACGATGTGTTCTAAGCTGATCCGACCTCATCTATTTATAGTAAAGATAAAATAACTAACTACCCTAAACTTGCGGGATCCACCGAATATTCCTTCTTGGAACGTTGTAGAGCTGGTCTTTCGGGCTCAACGTCTCTTTCTCAACAAATTCATCCGAGTCTTGAGGAGAAGAAGTCCTCTTGACCGTTAGCAAGCCTCTGCCCTTAACCTGCACGTGGTTAATTCAATAAGCCTCAGGATATCGCCCAAGATGTCAGCAATATCCTCTTCCAGCATCCTGATCACAAATAAACAAACAAAGGCAGGATATTGGTCAGGATACATATGTTAAGAAAATGACCCCTAACAATTGTCCCCAAATATATCAGTTGGGATACCAATCCAACGGATATATTTCAAAACTTTACTTCATAACTTAAGGCAATTAATATGACTAGACTCTTGAAATGACAGCGGTGCAACTTCCAAGGCATTATTTACTTTTTACCCCCCTATATTCATCCTATATTAACCGAGGGACTCCTTGTCTCGGTTATCCTTATCTTCGAGCAAGCATCAGGTATCTTCTCTTCTAATCTCCTCTCTTTAATTTTTCATAATTTGCTCAATGGCACCACGAACGAAATCCCGCTCAGACCGGTCAGCCTCAACCCTCATAAGTCAAAACTTTATCACCGATCCAGCAAAGGAGATTTGCTGTTTCAATAATGCTGATATTGCTGCTCTCAAAGACTCCGGTGCCTTTCCCACCGGAACGGTCTTTCGCCCCTTTGACAAGGAAGCCCGATCGGATGCATCATCCGACGAGTGGGTTTGTTTTTTCGCTTATCCTTTCTCTCTTGGACTCCGGTATCCATTTCCACCCTTTATCTCCAGTTTTTTCGACCTTACCGGCCTTAGTTATGCCCAAGTCATGCCAATGGTCTGGCGAATCTTGATAGTGTTGGATCAAATAAAATCTCGTCATTATCCTAACCTACTCGTCGAGGACCTTCCCGTAGCATACCGGTTAAGATCTCACGGCAATCACCGTTATCTTCTGTTCTCCATCAAGAGCCCTTTGGTCCTAAAAGCCACCAAGAATGAGGATCGATGGCGACGAAAATTCTTTTTCGTCAAAAGAGACTCCATTGATAAGGGTATCGATCTACCGGTTAAATGGTTAACCAAGGGTAGGATTTAGGGTTTTAGGAATATCCCCAATCATATCTTCAAACTGTATCCTGGACTTATATTCTGATGTTTTTATGCAGCGAATTTCAGAGATTTAGTGCCTCCTAGCGCAGAATCCGAATCCAAGATCAAGGAAATCTACCGTCTTCCTGCCAGTGAAAGAACTTTTTCCCTGTCTCTCACAGATCCTCATCAAAAATCAAGCTCAGAAATGTCTGGTAAGCATATCTTCATATGTTAATTATTTGTCAAAAATATGATGAGTTTTAAGAATACCTTCCCTTATGTAGTACCAGTCGTCAACCTTGAAGCTTTCGAACTCGATGAGCTGGATTGCTATTCCAGCCTTGAACCCGCCAAACAAGAATCCAAGACAAAGCCATCTGCTACACCAAAGCCTACCTCCTCAAAGACTGTTTCAGCCCCCAAAGGTCCTCCGGCTTCCAGGACCAGGGCATCCAGTTCTCGGAAGAGAAAGGAGACTGACTCCCCAGCTGTTTTTGAAACGTTCTCTCTTGAGAATCATGGGTTTAACGAAGCCACCTCATTTCTCAAACAGGTAGAATTTTCTTTCCGATATCCTGTACAAGTATGTTAGTCTTTATCCTGCTTATTTTTCACATTAATACCTGTGTTTTTATCTTTAGGGTCTGGATCGCCTCATGCATTTATACGAAGATGCTAGCGGTCTTAACAAGATGTTGCAGATTCAGCTGGAGAAAGCTCAAGCCACCATAGCTGATCAAGGAACCATTGCAGCTGCCAAATCCCAGCACTATGAGGACAAATACAAGGCAATGACTCAGGAACATCAAGCCGCCCTTCACAAAGCTAATGAGGATGCTCAAGCCAAGCTGGATGCCGCTCTTCTCCAATATCAGCAGAATATGAGCTCATACCGGGATAGCCTAAAAGCTTCGGTGGTTGTCTCTCTTCTCCAAGCCAGGATAAGGATGGCTTATGAAGCCATGGATCTGGGTTTTGAATGCCCTTCCTGGAATGTAAAGGCTTGGGAGGAGAAACTACAGGGCCTCGGAGGTCATCCCGTTGCTCATCCCGCAAAACATACTGGTGAAGAGCCTTCTAAGGCGGCAGAGGAGGTGGCCAATGCTGATGATGGTGCTGAGAAGAATCCTGAGGGTGATGCCGGGGCGGATGCTGGCAAGGAGGTTGCTGTTCAAGAAGGTGCTGCCCCTTAGGCAGCAGAGTGGGCGATGATGGATATACGTGCCAAGGCCGGAGCCCACTTTTTAGTTTCATGGTTGTGGTTGCATAAACAATTTACTTTTCCTGTCCTTGAACAATTTACTTTTCCTGCACTAGAACAATGTGATGACCAAAGGTGGATGGGTCCTAGGTTTTAGGATGAAGCCCTTGGTCATCAATTAGTATAATTTGTTTTGAACATAGTAACGGTTGTAGGTGAACGGGTCCTGTTTTGAGACAGATCCTGCAACCGTTACAAAATTATGGTAACAACTAATTATGCTTTTGGCGGATGGGCCTTACCAAAAGCACAACTTTTGACTTGTTAATAATATAACTATCTTTTGACTTATTTTTTTGTTACTCTGCATTGTTTAGTGTAAGTCTTAGCTTTGTAAAAATTTCATACTGTTATTTTACAAAATATCCTGGTCAGTATGCTTAGAAACATACTGCAGAAGCCTTTTAAATGGATCTTCCAGACGTTCTTTCAATTTTATAAAAATCTCTTTAGAAAGTAAGAAATAGTTTATCTCCTCAAAACCAAGTTTTGATGATGATCAAAGTTCCAAGCCAATACCAGTTTCAAATATCCTTAAAAGGACTTTGAGGATATATGTCAAGATACTTAACATGATGTTACTAAAAATTTAAATGAGGCTTACAAAGGAAAGATCATACCAGACATAGGATATAAGCCTATTACCGAACTTCAATCCCTTTGCAACTCTTCCAATGAAGATGTCCCCAGTGCAAGGTACTTAATGCATTAGTCGCAAACTTCTTTCTTTTAGCTTTACACCACCATCTTGGCAGGGATGTCCCCTGTGTACAATGTCTTCAAGTATCTTAGAAATCTACTTAATGTCAGTTTCCATGGCATAAGCAATTTTTCACGTCCCGAGGGTATAACCCAAGGATGTACTGGAGATAAATCCTTTGTATCCTGGGGAAAATCCCAATTTTTCATGCGCTACAGGCGGGAGTGTATAAACTCCAAGACTTAGAAAGGTGAAAACCTTTAAACCTTAGAGAGTATGAAAATACCCTTTCGTGAGAGAGGGTGATCAATCCTCATATACCGTTAGGATTCAGGATATAGCCAATGGTAACGAAATTGTCAGCCACTTTTACATGGACTGGTCCCGCCACCTTGAACTATCCCTGAATAACTTGCGCTCCAGGCGGGGTGTTTAAACCCAATTCGGAAGAAAGGTGAATACCTTTAAACCTTTGAAGGGATCAGAATCCCTTAAACGTGAGAGAGGGGGCCAATCCTCTAATCTTCTGAGTTATCCCGAGTGCATATTCTGGAGCTAAATCCTGAAACATATCTTGCAAAACAAATGTAAACTAAGGTGGGTGTTAGCTTGGCTAACACCCCTCCGATGCTTAAGTCAGTATCAGGTTATCAAGAACAAATTACACCAAACACATTTAAAAGAAGTAAGAATTCATACCATCTTGAGTTAGAAATTAAATTCTAGACTCACTTGAAATAGAGCTTAAGGTGTATAGCATTCCAAGATCTCGGTAGCATATCTCCCTCCATATTCTTGAGTCTATATGCTCCTTTCCCTGCTTCTGATTCAACTTCATATGGTCCTTCCCATTTTGGAGCTAATTTGCCATCGGCAGGATTAGTAGTATTTTGGAAAGCCTTTCTTAATACCCAATCTCCAACCTTAAATCTTCTGGTTCTAATATTCTTGTTATATGCCCTGGATATTCTCTGTTGATATGCTGCCATCCTTAGCCTTGCCGCATCTCTCTTTTCATCTATAGTGTCTAAATCCTGACTCAAGGCTTCAGGATTCTTCTCAGGATCACTTAAGATAGATCTTGCAGTAGGTATTGTCATCTCCGTTGGAATCACTGCTTCCGCTCCAAACACCAACGAAAATGGGGTTTGACCTGTTGCATTCTTTACCGTTGTCCTATCAGCCCATAAAACAAAGGGTAATTCTTCTGCCCATCTTCCTTTTTTGGCTCCAAGCCTTTTCTTTAAGTTGTTGACAATTATCTTGTTAGAGGATTCTGCTTGTCCATTTGCTTGAGGATGTACCGGAGTAGATGTGATCATTTTGATTCCCCAATTCTTGCAAAAGTCTGTAGTCCTCTTACTTATGAACTGAGAACCATTGTCACAGATTATCTCAGCTGGTACTCCAAATCTGGTCAGGATATTCCTCTTTATGAAGGATACTACTTCTTGGTCTCTAACTTGAACAAATGCTTCAGCTTCAACCCACTTAGAGAAATAATCCGTCATTGCTAGCATAAAGACTTTTCCTCCCGGAGCTTTTGGTAGCTTTCCCACTATATCCATACCCCACTTCATAAATGGCCAAGGGGAAACAATAGGATATAATGGTTCAGCAGGTTGATGCAGTATGTTACTATGTCTTTGACATGAGTCACATCTTCGAGCATATTCTGCGGCATCTTTTCTCATTGTTGGCCAATAATATCCTGTTCTTAATATTTTTGAGAATAACGATCTGCCCCCAGCATGGTTACCACAATCCCCTTCATGTATATCCTGAAGGACTTCTTTGGCTTCAAGATCCTCCAAGCATCTCAAATACGGTCCTGCAAGAGATTTCTTGTATAAAATATTATCTATAATAGTGAATCGTGATACCTTCATCCTAAATGCCTTAGGATTTTCATCTCCAGGAATATGTCCTTCTTTGAGATATTTCATGATTGGAGCCGTCCAGGTTTTAGGATTCTCTTCAGGATATTCTGCCCCAGGATCCTGAATACCAGCTACTTCTTTATCCTGAAGATTCGTTGCAGGATATAAGACATGTACTATTGGTATTTGTGTCCCTTCAGGTATCCTGATCGATGATCCCAGATTTGCTAAGGCATCTGCTTCAGCATTATCTTCCCTTGGTACCTGTTCAAGTATAAAAACATCGAAATATCCTGCTAATTTTTTGAGAATATCGAGATATTCGATTAATTTCTCTCCCTTAACTGCATAGGATCCATTAAAATGGTTAGTAATTAACAGAGAGTCAACATATACTTGCAAATTTTTGATACTCATGCTCTTAGCCATCTCTAATCCTGCAATTAAAGCCTCATACTCTGCTTCATTATTAGTAGCAGGAAATTCACACCTAATAGCCTGGGGTAATATGTCCCCCTGTGGCGATTTTAGTAGTATTCCTAATCCCACTCCTCTTACATTAGATGCACCATCAGTATATAATGTCCAGGATCCTGAGGATTCTCCTAGCTGTTGAACTTCTAGATCTACCTCATCCTGAATGTCACTACTAAAGTCAGCCACAAAGTCAGCTAAAGCCTGAGACTTTATGGCATTCCTAGGTTCATATACTAAATCATAAGCACTTAACTTTACTGACCACTTGGCCATCCTGCCTGACATCTCTGGTTTCCTAAGCACATTTTTAATAGGATAGTTTGTTTTAACATGTATCCTATGTGTCTCGAAATAATGCCTAAGTTTCGTTGATGCCATAATTAATGCTAGTATCAATTTTTCTAAATGAGAATACCTAGTTTCAGCATCTAACAAACTTTTACTAACATAATAAACAGGATACTGCTGACCTTCATGGTCTTTTATAAGAACGGCACTTACAGCATTCCCTGATACAGCAAGGTACAGGGATAGTGGTTCACCATTTTCCGGCTTCATCAATAGAGGTGCGGTTGAGAGATACCGTTTCAAATCCTGTAGAGCTGCTTCATGCTTTTCCCCCCATTCGAATCTTTTGTTCTTCTTTAGGATATCATAGAAGTCTTTGCATTTCTCTGAGGATCTTGAGATAAATCTGTTTAGAGCTGCTACTCGGCCTGTTAATCTTTGTACATCCTTCATATTCGAGGGTGATTTTATATCCAGGATAGCTTTAATCTGCTCCGGGCTTGCCTCTATCCCCCTTTTCGTCACCATATACCCAAGAAACTTTCCTGCCCCCGCTCCGAAATGGCATTTAGCAGGATTCAGCTTCATGTTGTATTGATCCAGGATATCAAATGCTCCTTTAATATCCTGGAGGTGATCCTGAGCTTTCTTTGATTTTACCACCATATCGTCAATGTACACCTCCATGGTGTCCCCCAGTTTGTCTTTAAACATCATGTTTACCAATCTTTGGTATGTTGCACCTGCATTTTTCAAACCAAAAGGCATAGCTGTATAACAATAAATACCTGTTGGCGTCATGAAGGCGGTATCCTCCTGGTCAGAAGGCTCCATTTGGATCTGTTGAAATCCTGAGGATGCGTCCATGAAGGTCAGCATTTCATGCCCGGCAGTGGCATCTACCATTGCATCAATATGGGGAAGAGGAAATGGGTCTTTAGGACAAGCTTTGTTCAAGTCTGTGTAGTCTACACAAACTCTCCATTTCCCATTCTTCTTCTGTACTACAACCACGTTTGCTAACCACCTTGGAAACTTAACCTCTCTGATCATTCTTGACTTTAATAATCTTTCAACTTCCTCCTGGATAATCGTGTTCCGCTCAGGAGCAAACTTCCTTCTTTTTTGTTGCACAGGCTTGAATGATTTATCAATTCCAAGCTTGTGAGTGATAATATCTTTGGATATGCCTGTCATATCCTCATGCTTCCATGCAAACGTAGACATCCTGCATTTCAAAAAGTTAATTAATTGTTCCTCAATATCCTGAGGGATATTGGTCCCTACGAGCACCGAAATATCGGGGTTATCCTGGTCCAGGATAACTTTCTTCACATCCTGCTCCGGATCCTCCACGATATCCTGGGCCCGCGTCTTTAATTGCTATGCTGCACTAGTTTTGGCTGAGGATTTCATCGAGGAGGAGTAGCATTCTTTCGCCTCCTGCTGATCACTATCAACTTTAACAACTCCCCAAGGGGTAGGTATCTTGATGCATTGGTGATATGTTGATGGCATGGCCTTCATATCGTGAATCCATGGTCTTCCCAGTATAATGTTATAGCAGGATAGAGAGTCCATCACACAGAAACGTTGTATCGAGTTGACTCCTTCAACGTATACCGGCAACTTTATCTCTCCCACTGTGTTTCTGGCCTCTCCGCTGAACCCAACAAGCACGGTGGACTTCGAAGTTATATCCATTGGAGATACATTCATTCTTTTAAGTGTCTCTAGCTGGATTATGTTGACGGAGCTGCCATTATCAACCAATATCCTGCGTACAAAATGGTTAGCCACATATAACGTTATTACCAGAGCATCATGGTGAGGATCCAGGACAGTATCCCTGTCATCAGCATCAAATGTGATCACTTTGTCAGTTGTGAGTGTAGTCATCCTGACAGGTTTGTCTCCCCTTTCGGCTTTGGCTTCCTTTGCGTGTCTCTTTGCTGCCGAATACGAAGTTCCACAAATGTCGGATCCCCCCGAAATGAAGTTGATTATCTTGGCATCCGAGGGAGGTGATGCTGCTCTTTCAGGATCCTTGTCAGTATCCTGACCCTTATTCTTCTTTTTTCCTAAGAGATCTTTCAGATATCCCTTGCTTAGAAGATAGCTTATTTCTTTCCTTAAAGCAATGCAATCCTCAGTCATATGTCCGAAATCTTCGTGGAAAGCACACCATTTTGACTTATCCTTCCAGTCAGCCTTTTGTTGATTCTTTCGAGGCCATCTAGCCTTGTCTCCTAGACCCTGCATAGCATACATCAATTCAGGAATATTAACAGAAAAGCAATATTCAGACAACTCAGGATACTCTTCAGGATCCTCGTCTTCGACAGCGTTCACTTTCTTGTTTTCATTTCTACCATATGGCTTAGGCCGATATGACCTAAATGAGGATTCTGACTTTCTATTAGTTGATTCATAAGTGTTGGATGAGTTCATCCTTTCTTGCATCTTCTTGTCATCTTCCAGACGGATATATCTCAAGGCCCTGTTACGAGCTTCATCGAGATTCCTGCAGGGATTCATTACAAGATCCTGATAAAACTGAGAATCCTTTTGTAATCCCATCTTAAAAGCTTGCACAGCTGTTGCAACATCAAGATGTGGGATATCCAAGGATTCTCGACTAAATTTGTTCACATAATCCCTCAAGGATTCCTGAGGCCCTTGAGTTATCCTGTAAAGATCACTGGTTAGTTTCTCAAAACTCCGACTACAAGAAAATTGACTGTTAAATAAATTAACCAAATGAGCAAATGAAGTAATTGAGTGAGGAGGAACGTTTAACAGCCATTTTAAGGTTGATCCTGTTAGAGTAGAACCAAATCCCTTGCACAAGCACGCTTCCTTGAGCTCCGGAGGGATAGGGTTAATCTCCATTCTTTCCCTATACTGGGCAATATGCTCCTCAGGATCCGTAGTCCCATCATAAAGCTTCATGTTGGGAGTTTGGAATCTCTTTGGGATCTCAGCATCACATATAGGGTATGCAAAACGAGATATATTGTGACTATCTTGAGATACTTCCGGGATCGGCTGGACCACCCCAGGTACACTAGATATCATGTCTTTCAACTTCTGAAGTTCCCTGGTAAGTGCTGATGTTACACCTGTATCCTGCAAAGATCCACCACTGTTAGTAGCATGAGTATTATTATTATTAGACATGTTACCAGTTGGAGGATTCTGCCCATATCCTGAGCTCCTTATGGTTGACATCCGGACCAAGGAGGGTATTTCAGGAGTATGATTCTGAGGAAGACTGGGCACGATATTCCCCCTATTATCCTCGGTATACACAGCCGAGCTAAAGTTCAATGCTCTGGGGTGTAACGGAGTGACATTGTCCTCCGCAGATCTGCTCGAGCCAGCCTTTAGGAGTTGTATCTCCCTCAAAAGCATTTGGTTTGTTTCCTGTTGTTGCCTCATTTGTTCCTGCACACTTCCAAATAAGGTTAGAATTTCATCATTAGAAGCTAAAACGGGAGCAGATCCCTGGACACTCCGAGTCGGGATAACATCTTGAGATTGTGTAGAGGCTGGCATCCTTGGAGGAGGTGGTGGAAGCACCGAACCGGCAGTAGCAGAAGTCATAGCAGATACAGTAGAGGAACTCACGTTTGATCTTGAGGCCATTATAGATAATGTGGCAAAAAGTTTTGAAAATAGAAAACCGATTAGCGATTTGACAAAAAGTTTTAGTAAAAAGAGCACCACTTGCCCCACGGTGGGCGCCAAATTGTTTTGGTCAAAAATTACCGAAGTAATTAAGTGATCAAATTAGTTTAGTGAGGTAGTGTGCTAGAAGTAAGTGTCGAAAATGTGTTAATTAAATTATTTGTAAAAGCAGTTTCAGGATACGGCTCGGGATATTGAGCTGTATCGACGATCAAACAATGAGCAAATAATGAGCAAAAAGTAAAGGAAGTGACACGAGATGTACGAGGAAAGCCCTTGATCAATTTAGATCGCCGGCATAAAACCTCGGGAGCTGACAATCGCAGCTGCCTTGTTCTTCAATTGCTTCAAAAATCAGGATACAGTGCAGGATGTGGTACGGATCGACTAAGTGTTACAACGAAAATGAAATACAAGTGTGGTGTTTGCAATTAGCTAGAGTGTGATTGTGTTCGAGAGTGTAAGTGTGAAACGATGTGTTCTAAGCTGATCCGACCTCATCTATTTATAGTAAAGATAAAATAACTAACTACCCTAAACTTGCGGGATCCACCGAATATTCCTTCTTGGAACGTTGTAGAGCTGGTCTTTCGGGCTCAACGTCTCTTTCTCAACAAATTCGTCCGAGTCTTGAGGAGAAGAAGTCCTCTTGACCGTTAGCAAGCCTCTGCCCTTAACCTGCACGTGGTTAATTCAATAAGCCTCAGGATATCGCCCAAGATGTCAGCAATATCCTCTTCCAGCATCCTGATCACAAATAAACAAACAAAGGCAGGATATTGGTCAGGATACATATGTTAAGAAAATGACCCCTAACAAGTATTATATCAACTTCATTACATAATGTACAAGTATTGAGGAAGGCCTACAAGACACTAAACCTCATCTCTCCCCGTTATTCTTCTCCTTGTCATCCCCTCCTCGTTCAGGCTCTACAAAAGCTACAAAAAGGTTATGTTCCTCAATCGATCATATACATTCTAAATCACACCAATTCCAATTGTGAAACTGGGCATCTTCATTGCCACATTTCACCATCGTCTGAATATTTGAGTTTTCCACACCATCGACCTAAAAGAGGGGTTGGGGTTGTTTCATTGTGAGGGTTGCGTTGCTAATTAGAGAATATATGTTGTTCTGGGGGCAGTGGTTTCGACCATGTAATTGTCATCAGTGTGGGATTTCAGAGGCGACTTGATGATCAGCGATTGTTGATGAACGATTGATGGATCCTTAGAGCGAGAGGAGATGATCAATTTTAGTTCACCGGCCATAACTATAGACATCACCATCAACATTTTCTTTTTATCGTCGCCGATTATGTTGTTTTCCCCACCATCAATTATAGCTGCAAGGAACCACTAATAGAGGTGATACTGATTTTCCTTTCTATTCTACCCTAGAACTCGCCTCCGATCACCATCCCCACCATGGTGATGTAGTTGTTTATTTATGAACATACGATAAGGGAGATGGGAGAATGAATTTGATGTAACGCCTCGCTTTTTAAAACTTTCCGTAAGCTCGCCTTGTAATATATTTTTGGAAACTTATATCCGTATCGTATCGTATTCGTATTTCGTTTCCTTCTTCGTAATTCGTATCTTGATCGTAATAAAATTTATCATTTTATGTGAAATATGCATTGTTTATTCGTACTTACTCATGCATTCAAATCTTACACTTATACATTCAAATCATACGCATACTTGATGCGTATTCGATATTCTCGTGAAAATGTTCTTATCATACAAAGGACAACCGAAAATACGTAACCTTATACACTTACTTCATGCAAATACTTGGATATACGTTCACAATCACTAAACTACACATTCTTACTTAATTTATACCTAAATACATGCTAAACATACATTAAAAGCCTTATGTTATAGACCATAAGCGACAAAAAACAAACTTCAGCCCTGTGTAACAGGCTCGCAACACGCGACAGGAGGAGGTGAATCCCTCCGCGATGCGCGAAGCTAGTTCGATCCGCACTAGCTCGTTGATGGTTACGTGATTGGTCAAACTTCGGCTTCTAACTCCCAACTAACCCTTCTTAATTACCCTCTAACACCTAACCCTAATCCCCAATTATAAATACAACATATCCCTCACCCATTTTCACTTTTCAAGCTCCTAAACACTCCCAAATCACTCTCTAAATCATCCAAATTCACTAAAGTTTGGCAAAAAGTTTTCAGTGATTCAAAGTGAGTTCTAGCTCACTTCTTCAACTATTTATTGCTTGTTTCTTCTTCTAAAACACTTGGATAACCTCTAGGAAGGTTTTCGCAAGATTACCATGGTAATCTAAGGTGAAACCTCACCATATTTGAGGTCCAAAGTGTGTTTGATTTTTTGATTTTGTTTATTGTTCATATATGTAACACCCCAAATTTCGTATGTCGTAATATAATATTATAAGTTTTGATGCTTTGATTATAAAAAAATGGTAAATATAGATTTATACCATAAGCAAGGTTAAAGATATAATACTAAGTTTATGACGTATCAATATAACTAAAGTTAATCGAAAGAAAGATAACCAAGTTAGTATGAGAAATGAGAAATTGGACATGCTCTAAAAGATAGAGGGCTGAAAATGAAAATATATAAAATAAAACCATTTGATAAAAAAAATGATGATCAGTGTATATGTGTGGGTGTGCGATCGAGAGCCCTTCTCCTTAAAACCTAGCAAGAAATCATCAAATTGAAGAGAAATCGGGCTGAAATCTTATGCATGAGTTAAGAACTAAAATCACCTAAGTGTTCTTGATATCAAGTAAGTTGAAATTTATGTTTTGGTGATGTTTGATTAAGTGGGTTATGTGTAATCCGTGAATGTATTGTAAAATTAAACATGAATGTTAGTTGATATGAATGTATAGATGTTATAATATGTTTGAATTTGGCCTACTTGATGGTTAAAAGTGAAAACCCACTTGAAGTAGGAACATTATGAAATGTAGTGATGAATCATGTGCAAATTAAGGTGATAATTATGTATGGAATTACTTACAATAAGTGATTGTTAAATAAGGTTTGATGATGAATGAATGTCATATGAAATTAGTTAGAATTTGATGAACTTGATATGAGTTAGTTGAAGATTGTGCATGAGATAGTTGTACTTTATGTATTGCTAGTGTTATGCACACCACGTGTTTGATGAAATGCCTAACTATTGTTTGTTTATGTGGTAAAGATGATTTGTGCGCATATGATGGTAATTGATATGAATATGTGATATGATGAGTTGTTAGCTTACTATGCTAATGTAAATATGAATTAAAGATATGAAATTGAAAGAATGTTGAATGTGAAATTGTAGGCATGAAGGAAGAAGGTACAAGCCAAACCGGTTCGCAAGCAACGCAAAACAAAGGTAAGTTCCTATGAACTTTGTCTATCCTTAATGAAGATTTACGAATGTTAGTCTCATTATATAAATTCCAGTTCGAAAGTGGTAGTGTAAATCATGGTAATTCGATGTATTGAACATTTAAGGAATAGTTAGAAAATGAGAAAGTAAAGGAATGTCATGTAGTCGAACCGTATGAACGGGTCGCATGAATAGAATGAATGTTGGAATGTTATGTAGTCGAACCGTATGAACGCGTCGTACTAATAGAATGTATGTTGGAATGCTATCTAGTCATGAATGCTAGTAACTTACATAAAACTTAGTTAAAAGTAGCATAGTGGAGCATGATCGAATTGATGTGGTGAATATAGAAGGAATCGCTTAGAAAATGAAGTAGTAATGTATGTGGTATGACCCATTTCGAATGGATCGAAATGGGTTGAAGGTAAGACGGTAAAATGGATTAAGTAAGGACTTGATTGTAAACGGGTCAAAAATGATTAAATTGTATCAAGTATGTATGATGTAAATTAACCCATTGTAAATGGGTTAATAAAGACTTGTATGATGAATAGCAGCAATGGTTGAGTATTGGCTCGTTACTAACGGGTCGAATGGGTTGCATGTATGAATGTTAATGAGATGTTGGTAATAATGCTAAAACGGAAAGAATGGTTACAACAAGGATTGTTAGCAAAATGGTAATTTTGTTAATAGGTTGAATAAGGATAAGTAATGAATGTTATGGATTTTTTTTGGTATAATGAATTAATGAATGTTTTGATGTTGTGTATGTTAGGTAAATCTCATCCTTAATAACGGCGAGCCTGGATCGAACACACTACAACTCATGCCCAAAAATGCGCTTCCGTATAAGTTTTCGTGTCAAATGGGTCAAAACTCTCTTTTGGTTTATAAGATGTTCCATTGTATTTAAGGTCTTTTGTAAGTAAGTTAGTTGATGGTTATGGTTAGTTAATTTTGAACAAATGTAGTTTAAAAGTTATGATAGTCGTAATGTCATAATTAGCCGTAAAGGGTATTTTGATGAAATTGTATGTGTTAAAATGAAAGTTTTAAATTTTTGACATTTTTACATGTCGTTTTGACCATATGTAAAAGTGGGCGTCACAATATAACTTCATTTTTACATACTTTCTTCACCATGTCTTCTTCTACAAAGCTTGGAATACCTATTGGAGTGTTTCCACAAAATTACCAAGGTAATCTAAGGTGGAACATCACCATTTTTAGGTCCAAACTTTCTGTTTTGAAGGAACTTGGTTAAATTTTATAAACATAACTTTTCTTACATGAATCTTGTACCTAGCAACCTCCTAAAACCCCTCAATGGTTGTGGGACTTGTTGGGGATGATTCTTACAAGTTGAGAGGTACAAACAACCTTTAAACTTTCTGATTTGTTAGGGTTCAATACAACCCACAAATGTTGAAATCACATAAGTTTGCCATAGTTCATATGGTGAGACTTATGTTAGATGCAAGTGTGAACATTGGATGCCTTGGCATTCCTAACTTAATTCCACACCTCACTTGATGTTTTTAGTTAATATTCCAAGTAGCTTTCTAGTATCAAAGTAACATAACCCCGTCTAGCATCCGACACTTAGGATTACCTTTCCATGTCGTGTTGGCTCACCCGGGTTAAAGACTTACTTAGCTACTTGACATGTAATAGTTAGATCTTTTAATTCTTGTCATTCATGACCCTCTGAATCATCGTTGTGGTGACTTTGTGTAGTGGTGAATCATACAATGAGGTTAAATCCTCCATGCTTTACATGATAATACATGATATCTATGATGGACTTAGTTTTTAGGATATTATTATAACTATAACTATATATATATATATATATATATATATATATATATATAGGGGGCCGCTAAAATGAGAACCACCTCGAGTTGTAAGAACCATGAGAACTTTTTGATCCGGGGCGAGGTGGACCAAATTTTTTTTCATAAACGTAGATGCGTGTATCGTAACACATTTGTAAAAAAAAATTCAAAAAAAAAATGTCGTGTGTGTAGTTTTGAGCACCACAAGTTTGCGTTTACGGGTACCGTAAATTTTAAACAAAATTTACGGTGTTGACCAAATTTTTTTTTACAACTAGGTGTGTGTATTATAAACACATTCGTAAAAAAAAAAATTTTAACGGCGCGGCCGAGGGGTAGTTTTTTACACCACAAGTTATGAGAACCACCCCGAGTTATGAGAACCGCGAGAACCACACCATCCGGGGCGCCGTTGACCAAATTTTTTTTTTTACACCAAACTTGTGGTGTAAAAAACTACCCCCTCGGTCGCGCCGTTTAATTTTTTTTTTTACGAATGTGTTTATAATACACACATCTAGTTGTAAAAAAAAATTTTGGTCAACGGCGCCCCGGATGATGTGGTTCTCGCGGTTCTCATAACTCGGGGTGGTTCTCATTCTAGCGGTCCCCTATGTATATATATATATATGTATATATATATATGTATATATATATATATATAGTCTTAGGATTCTGTAAAAAGGACACTTTTCGTGAGAAGTGTGAGAAGGCATAAAGATTCATATGTAGACATCTTGTTTTGGACTTAGGCATAATGTTTTGGGTTGTTTTGGCAAGAAAAACACCAAACATAACAATTTAAAACACAATGCAATCGAGGCTTAAAACTTAAAACACCATGCCAAGAATGTTAAGTGGTGTGTTTTAAGTGTTAAGTAGTGTGTTTTAAATTTCACGCCTATAATACGTTGCATTGTGTTTTAAATTGTTATATTTGGTGTTTTTCTTGTTAAAACAACCCAAAACATCATGTCTAAGTTCAAAACATGATGCCTACATGTCAATTTCTATGTCTTCTCACACTTCTCACGAAAAAGGTCATTTTTACAGGAACCTCACCCTATATATATATACTTGGCCAAGTTTGCGATAATAATTGGTTAATGGTTATTCATCATGAACTTAGGCTAACTTATCTACGATCTTAAACAACTCGTTATTGATTCTAATGGGCAATTTGGGATTCATGAAACCACACATAACATAGTGTCATAAACGAGTGCTTAGAATTAGATAATACTTTTATGAATACATACTTTTTGTACTTTAAATTCTAAATCCCGAATCCAGCCACTCCATAAATATCATATAACCATACCATTTATTCCTTATTCATGAACAACTCGTCACTCACGGATAATCGGAAGGCTTTGCAATGTTGTGAGTATACTCAACGCCCTTTTTACCGTTTTTACACTTTTTGGGTGCAACATGTTTACATATACAAAATACACTCAACATACATACTTTTATGCAATCATACAAACAATCCAATACATGCTTACTAATATGTTATGTTTGATTCGTGTTTCTGGGTGATTCTTATGTGATGAACTTGTCATTAACTTCGTACGAACCTCCCCTTAACATGTATAGGGCTATAGGAGTTTACGTTGTCCAAAAATGGCATGAAATATATATTAAAAATTATTAAAACAATGTGTTCAAGAATTTTATAATAGACACATGCAAAATATACAGATATTTCTCATCCTAGTAGTTTTATATCTATAAAAAGGAGTAACAAAAAGTATATGAGACCCACTCAGTGGTTATAAGAGACACAACTTTTTGTACTTAGTGATGCTTCCACTAGATTCCAAATGCTGATAAGATGTTTTTATTCATATAAAACGACATCGGGCCACAAACATAGTTTTAATCGAAAGGCAAATGGGATGAGGACAATCTCTCAATCAGAAGATATTCAAAATCCATAGTTTTGATCGAAAGACAAATGGTATGATAACAATTTCAAACTCAGATATTACGTTGTTTGGTCGTGAGCGGATCAATGATGTTTCTCCATCCATTGTAGCTGATTGGTTCCGAGTCATTGAAGGGTATCGAAAACCCGTTAACAAAGAAAAACGGCGTGCCGAACACCCCTCTCGAGCAACCATACTACAAAAAAACGAAAATACAACACAAAATAATCAGTTTTTAGGTTGTTGTATCTCGCTCATTTGATAAATGTGTCATCTCCGGTTTAACCTGTTTTAGTAAACGGGTTGTGTCCAGGTTAACGTGTTTAACCCATTTTAGTTAAGAAGTCAATCTGCAAACCTATTTAATTAAACATGGTGGCCCACTAACCCGTTTAATCCATTTTTACAACCTACCAACCCGATTAACATGTTTACAACTTGACTCCTACTTGTCAACCCATTTGGCACATTTAAATAAATGGGTTAAAATGTCGTTTTTGGGTTTCACGAATTTAAGTGTGTGCGGGTAAAGGTTGATGTTTTCCGATACAAAAAATAATACAGGTGGTATTTAGGTTGAACAACTCAACTCACTAACCCGAAACCCATCCACCTGACAAAGTTGACACCCTACTACGTTTTATGCAAGATGTACAACTTATGAAGCGAGGTTAATTTGTCGATTTTTACCTTGAATGAAACTCTTGTTTTGATACCCGTAGCTGAGTCATTGAATCCAGACTTAATAGCGGATTGCATGGAGTTGCCAAGGGTGCTTGATGAGAAATCTATGACTTTATCGAGAACTGCTTCGCGAGACATATTCAAGGTCTGCTCGCTGTAAAATCGCTCCTGTTTGTTTGTCGACAAACACATGATTAATGTACAAAGTGTTTCGGTATAACCTTGATTATAGAACATTGCACGTAAAAGAAACATACTTTATGTCAATTTATGTTTTGTAAACGTACTTTCAAAATCGACGTCTAAGAGGTTATGTACTTATGTCGAAGAGGGGTAGCAATTCTTGACACGTCACGATAATAATCAAGTTTTGTTTTGGGTTGTCATATCCAACTTTTTTAACTAAACGAGTCTAGTTATGTTGACATATTAAACTCGTTCATTCATACATGTTGACCTGTCAACCCATTTATTTAACATTTGACAACCATCCATTTTACGACACATTTATCCTATTTATCCCAACCCACCAACCTGTGTATGACCCACTTAACACATTTACAACTCATATACACTCGTTCAACCTGTTTGACTCGTTTTTATAAACATGTTAAACAGATCAAGTTTGGGTTACATGATTTCAAATGTGTCTGTGTTAGGGTTGATGTTTTTTTTACACAAATAAACATATGCGTGGTACTCGGCCATTCGGGTTCAACAATTTAACCTACCAACCTAGCACGACACACGATTGACACTCCTAAGTCCTAAATTGTTATATGATATAAATATATAATTAATCAAATATGGGACCTGGTTGCCTATTAATCGTACAGATAACCTGATCCCGTGTTTGATAATAAACTAATAGCAAACATTTAAACGTCAATTAAAAGTAGTTCCCTATAAAAAACGACTTAAAGTGCATCTTTCACTCATAACTTTCTTTATGACAAATCATGAGAATTGAAGTCAGAGTTGTAACCTGATGCTTAAAAAATGCATTCAACAAATGGTATGTAGCTGAAGCATTCAGCTCATTGACGATATGCAAAGCGCGAGAAGTAATAAAAGCGTTGTCATGGTATCTGCAACACAATTCCCTCTTTGTTAGTCGAGAGGAACCAAATCGATCATAAAACAAGATGATAAAGCTAGATAACGATACATTATTTAAAAGTTGGTAACCACTTTTGCCGTTATTACAAGAATCAACTATGAATATAAAGTTTATAAGAGCAAAATATAACCCCCCAACTTTTAATCTAGCTAGGAACAACAGTCTTTATTATCCCACCAAATGTTTCACAAGAATGCAGGAAGCTTTAATAGTTGTACGTCTGATGCAGCAACTAACCTTCTTGTGCATTGAATAAAAAGTTGACAATTTGGTGCTTTAGAAGTGGACCGGAGGGTAGGTCAACCCGTCAAAACACAAACATGTACCGTGTGCATTAAAGGTTGTACTAACTAATTACAACTAAGTATTATGAGTTAACTGCCAATTTCGTCCCCGTGGTTTGTTCAATTATGCGAGTTCAGGCCAAATTTCATATTTGTTCCATTTTCGTCCCTGACATTCTTGAAACATGCCAGTTCCATAAAAAAAACTAAGGTTGAATCGAATAATTGACAAAGCACAGGGACGAAAATGACAGTTAACTCATGTTTTTTTGGACGGAACTGCCATGTTTCAAGAATGGCAGGGACGAAAATGGTACAAATTTAAAATTTGATCTGAACTGGCATAATTGGGCAAACTATAAGGACAAAAATGACAGTTAACTCTATTATTATTTATATAACAAATTTGACATATATAGTCATACTGTGTCAGTAAACTTTATTAAAAAAATACCTATTAATATAACAAGCTCTGGTTTGATATCATTGTTGTAGTTGTTTCGGTGGGGTTAAACCGGTTTTGACAAAAATTCTGTCATTAATACTTTAACTTGGCTTTTTTACGCTACGCGTTACCGCGAAACGGAGCAAATGATAAGTAAAACAAACATTATTTGAAAATGTAGCATGTTGTTTAGAAAGCCTAACCGTTAGAATCGGTTTAGATGATATCATAAAAAATATATATAAAATGTTGTTATATTCTATTCAATATATATAAAAAATATATAAAATGTTGTTATATTATTGTGAAACTTTTTATGAAATGTTGAAACTGTTTTTATATTCGATTACTGTATACTATTTTTGATTTTATTTTTTACAATTGTAGTTGATTTGAAAAGAATAAACAAGGTTTAAATTTCTTTTAGTTCTAACGGTTGTTGAAAATTTTCACATCAATAACAACTTTAAAACTTTAATTGTCATAAAAAGGGATGTTTTATACAAAAGTAATTCTAGATACAAGCTACTATAACTCATAAACACTTACACATCATACTTTTTTTTATAATTTACATGGATATATGTTCCTTTTGCGGTATGCGCATATAATGTATATGTGTGTGAGTCATCAGGGGCAAAAGTGAAAGTGTACTAATTTTAACGTTATTTTACTAGTTTCGTGAAAAAAACGTTAAAAGCTGAGGACGGTTAATCATGCATCATGTGGTGGCGTTGATAGCTGAAAGACAAAATGGTATATGCACTAATCGGTCTTTGTCCCGATTGCTGAGTGTTATGTGCCTTATATCCAAGGCTTGATGCAAAACTACTATCGAGTCGGGGGTCTCACTGGAAGAGTTTCTTTATTCCTACGGGGTAGAGGTAAGACTGTCTACATTTTATCCTCCTCAGACCATACCTTTGCTTTGCTATTAATGAAATTTAGTAAGTATGATGATGAAATCAATTACAATATCAGAGAGAGAACATAATTGAAAACACATGTAGAATCCATAAACATCCTTGTATTCCCTAACATTAATTACCTAAGACATTCAATTCAAACAATATAATTTTTTTTACCAAAAATGCTTGATTATATCCTACGTTACACTAATTAATTAAATAACTTTTTTTGTTATGATATAAGCCTGAGATCTGTTCTGTTACACTAATTAATTAAATAACCTTTTTTGGTATGATATAAACCTGAGATCTCTTCTTTAAAACAAGTGGCTAGCCCTACATTAACATTTCAAACTATATGATTAATCATTCGAAATGACTTAAACCACGGATATATAATTACTAAAAATAAAAAATATAACATAACAAATACAAAATTTTAATGGCCTATTTATTTCATATTTTTAATATATTTTTCAATTTAAAAAGTTAACCGTAAAACATATTTTATCTCAATATATTACTTTATAATTCTTAAATCTTTATTACTTTTCAAATTGTTGGATGCCTCGATCAAAATATACTCAGAAATACCTCTATTTGATTTCAACTCGGTTGAAAATGAGCCGTTCAGCTGGCTGCCGGCCCTGAAAATTCGTGTACTCTGTTTGAGCTTCAAAAAATGTGTCTTAGGCTTTAACGAAATTGGGTATTGGGCTCAATAAAGGTCTAAAACTAATGCTAATGGGCTAATAACTAATCTAAAGCATAAGAATAATTTTGTATAGGTATACCTTATTAAAAAAGAAATTTTTACGTATACATATCGGGTTTTTTTTTCTAAAAATAGTGTGTCCTTCGAAACATCAGGCCTGGCCGGTGGTCCTCCCCACCCACCCGCAGGGCCGGCCCAGTGATTTTGATTTGTTAACGACCCAACACGACACATGTTATTAAACTAGAATTACTCTAAAATTATGAACTATTGCTATGAAACAAAGAGAACATAAAAAAGACGGAATAATAATAATAATAGTAATACTAACGGTAACGGGAACGTGTGAACGATGAGCGATACAACAGTCGGGCCATAGTGATCAACCGCTTGCTTAAGCGGAGGCCACGAGTCCCTGCTATCGGGGCAGACCGGATCGTAAAACGCCTCGATCAACACGGTGGCAGTAGACGCAGCCCGTTTTCGGTACACGAATCCGTCGTATCTTGATGGGATTATAGACTGAGATAAAAGGGCTGAGTAGGTTAGGATCAGTAAGAAAGTTAATGGGATTATGGGGTTTGACATGGTGGGGTATACTATATTGTTTATGGGTGTTTTGTGAATTGGGACGGCGGCGAGCGGCGGAGGAGGGCGGAGGAAAATGTGGGGAGGTTTGTTTGATATGGAGACTTGGTAGTGGAGAATATGGAACTTGCTTTTTTATTGTTCATGTTTTGTACCACTTAATTGCTTTCTATTTGTAGAAAAAGTAGCCAAAATTTGTGGAATACATGTAGATGAAAATGAGATGTTTAATAATTCAGTTAACTTGAATACATACGAGATACGACTCCTTTAATGTATTAGTTGAAGCCAAAATTTGTGGAATGTATGTAGATGAAAGTGAGATGTTTAATAATTCAATTAACTTGAATACGACTCGTTTAATGTATTAGTTGAAGTGTTGTTTTGTTTAAGTTTAAGAGTTTTTTTTTATAAAATTTTGTTATTATAGTTATTGTTTTATTTGCATTGTGGAATTTACTTTATACCAATTGTTTCGTTTGATTTTTGATCCCTAGTTTGATTTTTTCTTGGAAACTTTGGTTAGAAACGTCTTATTATGTTAGGCGAACAAGCTCTGATTTGGATGACCCTGTGAGACTGGCAAGCTTGAGTCTGATCGTCAACTTTTTTAACTGTCGATGTCGTTGATTTATTAGGTGTGCTTTTCTTTCTTTTTGATGTTAGTGCTCTTTACCCTTCTCCGCACATAAGTTATTGTCTTTCCTCGGCTTGTTCTCAAAGAGTCAAATCTAGTTGCTTGGTTGATTGGAACTCCTTTAGGCTCATCCTGCATTGGATCGAACAAATTCAATGAAGTGATGGGCTAAGATCATGTTATGTTAGATTAAATATTATTTATTTAGTATTTAATCTTGTAGCCTATATAATCATTTATATTATATTAGATCAAAATATATTTAATAACCTATTAATAATTAGTTGGTAATTGTTGATGGACCATATTACCCTTATTAACTAATTAGGTTTCCTCTTGGGTGTATAAATAAGGGGCTTATTAGAGAGTTAAAGGGTTAGACACTTTACACAATCACAACCCTCATTAACATCATAATTTCGAACTCTCTCCCTCAACCGAATCCTTACCCTACTTTCGGTTATCATCACCATCATTACTTTACACCCTAAGGAGGAACCGAATCAACTTGACAAGCATGTCGAACTCAATGGCTGGATCTCTGACTGGATTCTCCTCTGCTTTGAATGCCATAACAGGTATGTTATTCATGTTTTCCATTTAGTTTAAACAGAACTGATCAACATGTGGTATCAGAGCATATGTTGATAAATCAGTTCTGTTTTTCGTATCCATTATTATCGGATCAAAAATCTGGAAAACGGAAGTTTTAAAGCATTAAAATCAAAAACTGTTTTCGGGTTTCATTATAGCCGAAATCCCTGTTTTCGGAAATTATTACTTGATATTTTGACCCGAAATCATAAAAGGATTAAGCTTATTGTCACGAAATCCATTACAAAACCATTAAAATCAGGTTTCGGATTTCCAGATTATGTTCTTATTATTTTAGGGTTCATCATTTATGTTCTAAGAAACTCGAAAAATTCATAAGATTTGGAATATAATTTTGGATTAGTAAGTGTTTTACTGTTTTGATCTAAATTTTTATCTATTAAATTTTCGAAAAACTGTTAAAGAGATAATCAGTTATTATTTTCGAAATCCTTGATAAGTTTAGATCATGATTAAAACAGGAAATATTATCCCAAATCCCTTAAATTTCGAGTTTCAGTTTTATCACAATCAGCAGCTGTTAACAGAGATCACGACTCGAGACTAAGGTTGCGACTCGCAACCACAATCAACACAACTCGAAACTAAGATTGCGACTCGCAACCACGAGATTGCGACTCGCAACCACGATCATCATAACTCGAAACTAAGATTGCGACTCGCAACCACGAGATTGCGACTCGCAACCACGATCATCATAACTCGAGACTAAGATTGCGACTCGCAACCATAACCATCACAACTCGAGACTAAGGTTGCGACTCGCAACCACAATCAACACAACTCGAAACTAAGATTGCGACTCGCAACCACGATCATCATAACTCGAAACTAAGATTGCGACTCGCAACCACGAGATTGCGACTCGCAAGCACGATCATCATAACTCGAGACTAAGATTGCGACTCGCAACCATAACCATCACAACTCGAGACTGAGATTGCGACTCGCAACCATAACCATTGCGACTCGAAACTAAGATTGCGACTCGAGACCTCGATCCGCGCTAACAGGTGGTTTGCTATTAAATACTTGGTTTTGTTAACACTTACTTACTTAATTAATCAGAATCAGATAATTTTACAAAACCAAAATAGCTTAACTTGAATGAGCTTCTGATGTATTAATTCTGGCCAAAGCTGATTTACTACATCTATTTATTGTTCAAGTATTATTAAGAGCTATGTTAAGTATGCATTACAAACCTGAAATGTCTTAATTCTGGCCAAAGCTGATTTAATTCATTTATGTTTAGCATGACTTGACAAGTGCATAACTAAAGTGATTGTCTCATTTCTGGCCAAAGCTGATTTGTCACAATTACTTTGCACACATATTTAAATGATTACACTTCTGGCCAAAGCTGATTTGTCTTCATTTAAATAGAATTTTACTAAGTCTATTATTTTGATGTTAGTAATAGACATTATCACAGCTTCATAATTAAAATGGTCATTACTTATACCTGCCTTAGTATAACATGCCCTTAGATCACATTAAGACTTCTTTCTTAGTATCATAACTTGCTCATCTTATTTCCACTATCAGCACCCAATCAAGGGATTCCACCTTTGACTGGTGATAACTTTGCTGCTTGGAAGGATGCCCTCATGCTTACTCTTGGGCTGCTGGACTTTGATTATGCTCTAAGAGAGAATAAGCCAGCGGACCTTACTGCTACTAGTACTGCTGCTGAGCAGTTACTCCATGATAAGTGGACTAGGTGTAACCGCATGTCTCTCATGTTCATGAAGCAGTCCATTCATAACTCAATCAGAGGGGCCATTCCTGATTCTGAAGATGCTAAAACCTATCTGGCTTCTGTGGAGGATCAATTCAAGGGAACATCAAAAGCACACGCTAGCACTCTTATCCTCAAGCTAGTGACGACTAAGTATGATGGGAGGAGCGGCATTCGCGAACACATCATGATGATGCATGACATGGCCAATAAGTTGAAGGGCCTAGAGATGGAGATCAGTGATGGTTTTCTTGTTCACTTCATCATCACTTCGCTTCCTTCGTCCTATGAAGCATTCAAGATCAATTACAACACTCAGAAGGACAAATGGACGATGAGTGAGCTGATCGCCATGTGCGTGCAGGAGGAAGAGCGTATGAAGATGGATCGCCATACTGATGTTGCTAACTTCACCACCTCCAGCTCAAAGAAGAGGAAGAACAATTATCCAAGAAAGGATGCTTCTAAGGTTCAAAAGCCAAATCCAACTCCTAATACAAGTGCACCTTCCAGCTCTAAGAACTCCTTAGGCAAACCCTATTGCAAGTTCTGTAAGAAAACAGGACATAAGCAAAAGGAATGCCCTGACTTCAAGGAGTGGCTGGCTAAGAAAGGTAACGATTTTTTCATGATACTTGAGTCCTTTAATTTAAATGTTCCTGCTAATTCTTGGTGGTTTGACTCTGGTTCTATGGTACATGTTACCAATTCACTTCAGGGATTCCTTACAATCCGGAAGCTGGGAAGAAACCAAAGAACACTTAAAGTTGGGGATGATCGGGAATTAGAAGTGAAGGCCATAGGAACATTACAATTATTTTTGAAAACTGGTTTATGTATTAAACTTTATGATACCTTATATGTTCCTGAGGTAACTCGGAACCTTGTATCAGGACCAAAGTTAGACATGGACGGTTTTGTTGTTTCCCATGGTCATCGCAAACTCTCTATTCTCTATGATTCCGTTGTTTATGGTACTGGCATTCTGGATGGTGGTCTCTATAGATTAGAACTAGATGATAATTTTTCTAAATCTTTGTTGTCATATAATATTAATGAATCACTCACAAAGATAGAAAAGAAACAAATTCGAGACTTAGAGACTTCATCTATGTTGTGGCATCAACGTTTAGGCCACATCTCAAGAGAACGATTAAATCGTCTCGTAAAGGATGAAGTCTTACCTCCTCTCGATTTCACCGATTTTGGAACATGTGTCAAATGTCTCAAAGGCAAAATGACATTAGCAAATAAGAAAGGAGCCACTAGGAGCTCTAATTTATTAGAACTCATTCACACTGACATTAGTGGTCCTTATCAAATTGCTGGTATAACAGGACATACTTCATTTATCACTTTCATTGATGATTATTCTCGTTACATGTACTTGTATCTTATAAAGGAAAAATCTGAATCTCTAACAACTTTTAAAGATTATAAAGCTGAAGTTGAAAAGCAATTAGATCGTCAAATTAAAGTTGTGAGATCAGATAGAGGCGGTGAATATTATGGAAGACATACTGATGTGGGTCAAGCTCCTGGTCCATTTTATGAGTTTTGTAAGGGCCAGGGGATTGTGAACCAATACACCATGCCTGGTACACCTCAGCAGAATGGTGTCGCTGAAAGAAGAAATCGTACCCTTATGAACATGGTGCGCAGTATGTTAGCCAACACTAATTTACCATTATTCCTCTGGACTGAAGCGTTAAAAGCAGCTGTTCATATACTCAATAGAGTTCCTTCTAAGTCTGTCCCTAAAACTCCTTATGAACTTTGGACAGGAAGGAAACCGAGTCTTAAATATATGAAAGTATGGGGCTGCATTGCTGAAGCAAAACTTTACAATCCTTTCCTAAGGAAACTTGACCCTAAAACAGTTACCTGCTTCTTTATTGGGTATCCTGATCATTCGAAGGGTTATCGTTTCTATTGTCCTTCCCATGTCACCCGTATTGTTGAAACCAAGCGTGCTGCGTTCTTGGAGGATTTTAAGATCAGTGGGAGCAGTACCAACCCTTACGAAGAATTGCAAGAAGTACAAGACGCGGGGGGGAGAGACTCGTCGCTTATCATTACTCCGTTTACTCCTCTTGTACCCCATGCAACTGTACCTGAAGTCACTGCACAAAATCCATCTCCACAATCAGAACCCATTATACCTCATAATGAAGGCACATCAAACGCTCAAAACCAAGACAACGCTGAACCCGATAATCAACTCAGGAGGTCATCTAGGCAAATAAGGCCTACTAATTGGGATGATTATGTTACCTACCTGACTGAAATGGATGCTGGAAAGCTCAATGATCCTATCTCTTATAACGAAGCCATTAGCAGTGATCAGTCTTCTGAATGGAACAAAGCAATGATTGATGAGCTTGAATCCATGAAGAAAAATGACGTTTGGGATTTAGTCGAATTACCCAATGGTGCCAAACCTGTAGGTTGTAAATGGGTGTTCAAAACAAAACTGGATCCGAATGGGAACGTTGAACGCTACAAAGCGAGATTGGTTGCAAAGGGCTACACTCAGAAAGAGGGAATTGATTATCAAGAGACGTTTTCACCTGTCTCTCGTAAAGATTCATTAAGGATCGTCATGGCCCTAGTAGCTCATTTTGATTTAGAGCTGCATCAGATGGACGTCAAAACTGCTTTCCTTAACGGAGACTTAGACGAAGATGTTTACATGAAACAACCTGAAGGCTTTAAACCTGAAGGTCAGGAGCATCTAGTCTGTAAGTTGAAGAAATCCATTTATGGGTTAAAACAAGCATCACGTCAATGGTACCTTAAGTTTGATGAAGTCATGAAGAGGCAAGGTTTTATGAAGAATCAAGTGGATCAATGCACCTACCTCAAGATGAGTGGGAGTAACTTTACTATACTTGTCCTTTACGTAGATGACATTTTACTGGCAAGTAATAGTTTAGACATGTTGCATGAGTCGAAGCGTTTACTCTCGCATAACTTCGACATGAAGGATCTCGGAGATGCTTCTTACGTCATTGGCATCGAAATTCACCGAGATAGACACAAAGGGATCTTAGGATTGTCTCAAAAGACTTACATAGATCGTGTCCTTACACGTTACAACATGCAATAGTGCAAACCCTCCGTCGCTCCAGTAGTTAAGGGAGATGTTTTCGGTTCATTCCAGTGTCCGACAACAGAGGTTGAAAAGGAGCAAATGAGCCAGATACCTTACGCGTCAGTAGTCGGGAGCCTGATGTATGCTCAAGTCTGTACTCGCCCAGATATCGCTTATATTGCTGGAATGCTAGGTCGTTATCAGACTAATCCTGGCCTAGATCACTGGAAAGCAGCTAAGAAGGTCCTTAGATATCTGCAAGGGACGAAAGACTATAAACTGACTTATAGAAGAAGTGATCACTTAGAAGTGGTAGGTTATTCTGATTCTGACTTTGCCAAATGCAAAGATGACAAGAAATCCACTTCGGGCTACATCTTTATGTTAGCAGGCGGACCTATCTCATGGAAGAGTCATAAACAACAGTTAACTACAACTTCCACAATGATGGCAGAGTACATTGCTGTTTACAACGCAACCTGTCATGGAATGTTGCTTAAAAATCTGATCACTGGACTCAAAATTGTTAATTCCATTTCTAGACCATTGAAGCTTTACTGTGATAATTCAGCTGCCGTTAGTTTCTCGAACAGTAACAGTTCGACTGGAGCTGGTTTATATCTTGATACGAAGTACTTGTTCGTACGTGAACGAGTTGAGGAAAATAATCTTTGTATTGAGTATATTAGTACTAAAGATATGCTTGCGGATCCGATGACTAAAGGTCTCCCACCTAAAGTTTTCGAAGAACATGTATCGAATATGGGACTTACTAAAGACCTTATTTAATGGCATATTGTACTAGCTTATGTTTTAATTAATAAAATTTCCTCAGTTTGATTTTGTATGTCTCTAACATATGTTCTGCCGGTGTAATGACATATAGACAAATATAAATACAAATCAGACGCTAAAGGGCTGCATATTTTGATCGTAACTGTTAGGTTTTAAATTGAGGCTATAGTATGACTAATGGGGGTCCTGAGTCGAATGATGATTCAACGGCTGTATTTCTCTGCTATAGTTCTTGGTTTAAGGCTAAAATGAGTGTTAACTCCTGGCCAGGCTTACCTAATACTCATGATAAATGATTACTTGGCTAAGTGGGAGAATGTTAGATTAAATATTATTTATTTAGTATTTAATCTTGTAGCCTATATAATCATTTATATTATATTAGATCAAAATATATTTAATAACCTATTAATAATTAGTTGGTAATTGTTGATGGACCATATTACCCTTATTAACTAATTAGGTTTCCTCTTGGGTGTATAAATAAGGGGCTTATTAGAGAGTTAAAGGGTTAGACACTTTACACAATCACAACCCTCATTAACATCATAATTTCGAACTCTCTCCCTCAACCGAATCCTTACCCTACTTTCGGTTATCATCACCATCATTACTTTACACCCTAAGGAGGAACCGAATCAACTTGACAAGCATGTCGAACTCAATGGCTGGATCTCTGACTGGATTCTCCTCTGCTTTGAATGCCATAACAGGTATGTTATTCATGTTTTCCATTTAGTTTAAACAGAACTGATCAACATGTTAAAATTTGGCTTTCAAGGCAAACGAAATTGCGTTCTATTAACCATTGGATTTAAGACAGAGAAGAAAGATGGTTGTTTTTAATGTAATTGTAACTAAGGGGGTGTTTGGCTTATCTTTTCCAAACTCCTTATAACTTTTTGGAAAAGTTTCCACTCACATATACTTCCAATCCCAAACATCATTTTACTTTTCAAAAAGTCAATAAATTATAAGTCGGCTAAAATAAGCAATCCCAAACACTCTCTAAGAAGTTTGTCTTTTTAAGACCTGGAGAAAAAAGATTGTTGTTTTTAATGTCTGGGTACTTTGTCTTGTTTGTTTTCAATATAATTTTAAAGGGTGTTGTTAATCTAAAAAGTGTTAATATTTGAAGTTTGATACTTTGATTTTAATTTTCTTTCGTTGTTCATGTCCGAAATAAAATTCTCTTGTGAACTTTTCATTAACGCTTGATTTATAGTAACTTTATTCATTAGTCATGACTACATTCTTACTTCCCCGGTTCTTCAATTCTCTACATAATTTCTCTAATCTTGGGCTAAATAAATAAACCCAAGTTTATTAAATGATGACGTGAGATAATAAATAAAAGTAATTTGATAGACATCGATTATAAAAAAGGGTTCATTTTCAGCTCGACTATTTGGTTATTTAAATTGTTATCAAGTCACTAGATATTATTCATATTTAAATATGAAAATTAAACAGATCAACTCAAAAACAACACGATTCTAATGTGTTCGGATTAGAGTTGATGTCAATACATATATGAGCCAGGTTCAGATTCACCTATTCAACTTGTTGACTCAGAATCTTTCAACTCACTAAACCACAAACGCAATATGATTGAGACGCCGTGGAAATTAAAGAACACTACATAATGGGTCAAGTTATTCTACAAAGGCTTCTAATTGTAAGAAGTGTAAGAAGGATTTATAGAGTGACAAGTGTCCAATAACCTAAAACTAAACCCACTACATCACTACCAAAAACCTAAACACCCACCCCCACCCCACCCCACCACCACCCAAAAACCTAACACCCCCACCCCCCAAAAACCTAAAAAAAAAATATAAAAAAAAACTAAACACCCACCCCCACTCCCACCCAAAATCCTAAACCCCCACCCCCACCCCCTCGGCAAAAAAAAAATAAAAAAAAATTTGGTGGGTGATGTGGGGGGGGGGTTGGTGGTGGTGGATGTTTAAGGTTTTTTTTTAGTGGGTTTTTTTGTGTAGTGGGTTTTTAGGTTATTGGACACTTGTCACTCTATAAATTCTTCTTACACTTCTTACAATTAGGATCCTTTGTATTTGATCCTAATCCCTACATAATATCTGTCTTTATTTACATGCGTGTTTTAAAGATAAGGCCCGACTTTAACATCACATTATCAAAGTTCTATCGTTACGTCATTTGCTTACTTCAACGTTTGCTCTTGCAAGAATGAGGAGCCGGCAAGGAAGACCACCACGTCATAGTTACTTGGCTACTTGCTACTTTAGAGGTCAATTTTAGATTAGGAAATACATCAAATTGTGGTTTATAACTACTTGGCTATGTGCTACTTAGGGGTTGTTTGGTAATGACCATTCAGATGGTACCTGTTAATGGTTTAAAACCTCTGATGAATAAGAGGTAACCTCAAGTCTGAATGGTTAAGAGGTAACCTCTTAATGGTAAATCATCACATGTCACATTCTTCTACCTTCCCGTTGGTAAAATACTTAATGGTTCCATTAAGAGGTAGTCTCTTAATGACCATTCAGAGACTACCAAACAACCCCTTAGAGGTCAATTATCAAATGTATCCGCACCCAAACTAAATGTTAAAAACTAAACCATAAAGCTAAACCCTCTAAAAAATCTAAGAAAAACCTAACCCCCCCCCCCCCCCTCCCAAAAAAAAAAAAAAACCTAACCATGAAATTAGCTGTAAAAAGATGATGACATAAGCATTACATCATTTTTATAGCATTTACGGCTACCGTAAATGAAAAAAAAAAACTAGTTTTTTTTGGGAAAATTTGATTTTTTTAAGATTTCTGGTAAAAAAATTGTTGAAAAAACATTGCGTAAGGTCGAGTTCTCTAAGTTCTCACAACTTGTATAAGTTTCTATTTTACCCTAACCCTATATATGTATATATATATATATAGGGGATGGCTAAAATGAGAACCACCTCCAGTTGTAAGAACCATGAGAACCACTTTCTAACCATTGGATCAAGTAGATGGATGGATGAGATTAAAAGTATTAAAAAACTAATATTAAGTATTTTTTGTCTTATTATGTCTTTTATATTTTAATCCAAAAGGGTATTTAGGTAAAATTACACTATTTTGTCTTTTTACCTTTATTGTTTTTTATTACTTTTTAGTATTATTATATTAGATTCTTAGGTTTTAAACTTAGTTTTTTTATTAAACATTTTCATATTCAGATTTATTTACAAATTTTTACGTTTAACGTTTTACGTTTTTACGGCCGGCCTATTCACGCCTCGTTTTTTGACGCGCCGTTTTTTACGCCCGACTTTTTCACGCGTCGGTTTTAAACGTTTTACGCCCCGGTTTTTTACGTTAACGTTTTTTTGCGTTTTACGCGCCGGTTTTTTACGTTAACGTTATTTACGATTTACGCGCCGGTTTTTTGCGTTTTACCGCCCGGTTTTTGACGTTAACGATTTTTTTACGTTTTACGCGCCGGTTTTTTACGTTTTACGCCCCGGTTTTTTTACGTTAATGTTTTTTTACGTTTTACGCACCGCTTTTTTACGTTTTGCGTAAACTTTTTACATTTTACTAAAAAAAATTTACGTTTTACATAAAAACTTTTTACGTTTTGCGGTAAAACTTTTTACGTTTTACGTAGAACTTTTTACTTTTTACGTTTTACGTTTTGCGTCAAAACTTTTTACGTTTTCCGTTAAAACTTTTTACGTTTTACGATTTACGTAAAACTTTTTACGATTTACGTTTTACGTAAAACGTTTTACGTAAAACTTTTTACGCTTCACGTTTTTTCGCTTTACGTTAAAAAAGTTTACGGTTTACGTTAAAATAGTTTACGGTTTAATTTATTTTTTTAAATTTTACGTTAAAAAGTTTTACGGTTTACGTTAAAAAAGTTTTACGTTTTACGTTTGACGTAAATCTTTTTACGTTTTACATAAAACTTTTTACGTTTTACGTAAAAAAGTTTACGGTAAACTTTAAAAAAGTTTACGGTTTAAGTTTTTTTTCTTTTACAAAAACTTTTTTACACAAAAACAAACGCACCCAGAAAATCGTTACTCGGTAGGTGTCTCGGATAGTTTGCTATCATCATCGACGCCTCAAAAAAAAAAATATAACAAACAAAAATAAAAAAGAACGCGTGGATTCTGGAAAAAAAATAAGTTTTGGCTCAGATTTTCCGAACATCAGAGGCTGCAAAGTGGGGTTGCGGGTTCAAAAACCTACCCTCCACCGTCCTTGCCGCGCCCTCGTCATCAAAATATGCGAGTTTTTTTTTTTTTTGCATCATCATCGCCCCAAACCGAAAACGGATCAGAACCCACATATTCAAACATTCAAAAAACACCTGAAGAACATCATTCAAAACACATTCAACAGATTCAAACAGATTCACCAGATTCATAAAAAACACCATATTCAACAGATCCAACAGGATCAAGAAAGGACCCAAAAGCATCGTTCAAACCAGATTCAACAAGAACAACATTCAAACCCAAAATTCAACAGAATCAAACCCAGAAAGTCAAACCCCCCCAAGATTCAAACCCATATTCAAATAATCAAAACCTGCAGCAAAAACACAAAGATTCAAACCCAGATTCGAAACCCACCACAAGATTCAACACAAAAATAAAACACAAAAAGACTCAAACCTAGATTCGAACACCCACCACCTGCCATCGCAAAAACCACCAGTAAGATTCGAACACCCACCACCTGCCCGTCAAAAACCCACCGCCACCGCAACCCCACACCATCCTCGATGTGAATCTGGTCGGCGACGGCTTCAAGAAGAAGAAGCAGAGAACAACATAACACCACAACTCATCGCAGCGATGATGATGGCGGCGGTGGTGATGTCGCCGGACGGGAAAAAATGGAGAAGATGAAGGGGGCGGCGAATGGGGGCGGCGAGTGTCGGCGGTGGTGATGTCCCGAGAGGGATGAGTTTCAAAAGCTTCATCAGTGTGGGGTTCAAAGGTCTGAAAAGTGAGGAAGATGATGGTGGTGAGGTATTTCAAGAGAGAGAGAGAGAGAGAGAGATATGAGAGATGAAGTGAGGTCTGCAACTATAAAAGGAAGAGAGAGAGAGAGGGTGTGATATAAATGAAGAGAGAAGTTCAGATTTGACATATGGGGTAAAATGACCAAACTAACCTTTTTGTTGGCAAACTCTGATTGGTTGAAGTGGTTCTCATGGTTCTTACAACTGGGGGTGGTTCTCATTTTAACCTTCCCCTATATATATATATATATATATATATAGAAAGTGTATTGTACAAAATGGCTTAACCTATGCTATGTACGCGATGTGAAATCGCATGTTATAAAATAGCATGGATGAAATCGCATGTGATAATTTTGATGAAATCACATGTTAAAAAACCAACATGCGAAATTGTTACAAAAAAACCAACATGCGATTTCAATGTGGGATGAAAATCTGACGGCTGAGATGATCGCGTACGTAATGTATGATAAGGGCGCTTGTAAAAAAAGGGTAATTGCACGGTACCCCTGACCGCGGGAGGGATCCCCCTCCCCAAGCTAGCGATCCGGCAACGCTGCCTGGCGGTGACTACCCAGCCGTTTCGAGGGGAGCGAAGAGCCTGCAAGCAGGATTCGAACCCGAGCACTTTAGGCCTCGAACCGGTTTAACTTAGGTGCCGTTGGCCATTGGGCTGACACCCAATGGTTAAAAAAAAGGTAATTGCACGGTACCCCTGACCGCGGGAGGGATCATAAGGGCGCTTGTACGTTAACCTAACTATATATATATATATAGGGAAAGGATAAATTGAAAGCCCACTTGAGTTGAAGAAACCCTGAAAACCCATTAATAACCATTGATCAAACTTGATGGATGGCTAAGATTTAATTTTGGCCATCAGTTGCTTTTCTATCCCTTTATATCTATTTTTAATACATTTCATGTACGTAAAGGGTAATACTGGAAAGATTAATACAATCTCTTACAAATAGACAAAACTCTACACGATGTAAGAAACCTCACATCGGTTCATCATTACACTAAACCTATACATCAGTCTTCATTATTTTAAAACCACAAAATACATTCTCTCTCTTTCATAATCTTCATCAACCCCTCTTCATCTATACCCAAAATCACCGGAGATGTTCACACAAAAACCATAATCCAGAGAAAAATCGCCAGAGAAAATCAACAATCACCGGAGAAAATCAACGATCGCTGGAGAAAATCAACAATCACCGGAGAAATTCAACGATCGCCGGAGATATTCAGCATAAAACGAGGGAATTTGAGGTGCGTCGGTTCTTTGTTGACTAAAATTATCAACTTTCTTTTAGCTATACAGATTTGGGTTGTGTTAAATAGAGATTATAGGGTTTTAAAGAGATTTCAAAGTGCTCGATTCCTTTATACCCATCTGGGTTTTCTTAATGACAGGGTAGCGTTAGGGTTTTTTCTTTCTTTTGAATAATCTCACTTGTTAAACGCTTGGATACAACGGTTTTTTGGATGAATACGTGATCAATTGGGGTGGGGGGCTCTAATTTATGTGTTAATTTGGATGAATACGGTTCTTTGTTAACTAAAATTATCAACTCTCTTTTAGCTATACAGATTTGGGTTGTGTTAAATAGAGATTATACGGTTTTAAAGAGTTTTGAAAGTGCTCGGTTCCTTCATACCCATCTGGGTTTTCTTAATGACAGGGTAGCGATAGGGTTTTTTCTTTCTTTTGAATAATCTCACTTGTTAAACGCTTAGATACAACCGTTTTTTGGATGAATACGTGATTAATTGGGGTGGGGGGTCTCTAATTCGTGTGTTAATTTTGATTGAGAAAATAAATTACACTAATAGTCTGTAATTAGAAAAAAACGGCTATTCAGGGTTTATCAATACATAATGAGAAATGCTAAAAAAAATATTGAGAATTTTGGGGATAATAAAAAATAGAAGCATAAAAAATTTGGGAAGAATGTTCGTCTGAGAAAAAAATCAGGCCATAGTGATCTACTGGTGATTGTGGTCCTGTATTTGTTATCTACTGGTCATTTTCCGGGGTTATAAAAGTGATCTGGAGCATAAATTGACTGCCTCTTAATCTGATGCTTTGTTGGATTACCTGATACTTTGCAGTCATCTGTTGTTACAACTAAGGATAACAAAAACATATCCAAGGAAAAAATGAGCCCAGGTGTTTATAATTACAAAACCTGTGATTAATTATGCTTTCACATTAAATTACATGTTATTTTATTAATGTTGTTTACAATTAAAAAATGCAGCTAAAAAGGCTCGTCGTACCCCGGCTGTCGAGAAGCGCATAAACAGGAAACTAATATGTACGTAACTACTTTGAATTCATTACATGTTTGTTGTCATGTTTATGTCTAATGTACATAAGCTTTCTAAATAGTGACACCGGATGCTAACACGGGCGGTCCAGCAACGCGAACAAGAGGAGGTAAAAATGGTTTAAAATTAGTCTCTTTTTTTGTATTGTTAAGACATATATTTTGTAAAGGTTGTTAATAGTTCGTGATTTATATAAAACTTGTACAAATGTAGTTAAGCAAGCGCATTGTGATAAGAAGATGCAAAAAAGAAAGCTAATAAGTACGTACAAGCATTTTTTTTTCTTTTGCTTGTCTTACAATTATGTTTTATATAAATAATAAAACAAAGTTGGTGCCTCAGTTTCACCAGACAGTGATTTGGACACCCCCGGGCAAAACATGGAGAAAATAAAAAAAGGTATGTTTTTTATGTATAGAAGTTTTTTGGTTACATCTTTTTTAAATCTAATATTTATGTACATGAACTTTGTAAAACATTCTAAGTTGACGGCGATGCGGGCGGGCCAGCAACACGTACCAGAGGAGGTACAAAACTGTTTTAGACGTGATCTTTAGGAATCTAAATAAATATATGTTTCGATACTTTAATGCTAATTGTTAAAAAAATGTATATTTACAGGTCAGCAATCACGGGCGGATAGCAAAGCAAAAAAAATGTCAAAAGGAAACTAATAAGTACGTACACACAACTTGTTTCCTTCTTTATAAAATATGTAAATCGTAACAGAAAGTTGGTGTCTTAGTTTCAATGGACAGCGACTCAGAGATGAATGGAGATTTGTTAAATAACAACACCTTGGGTGACAATGGCCATGCAGTTCTGCCAAGAAAGGATGCAGTTGTTGTGAGGAAAACAAAAAAGGAAAACATGAACGGGTGAAAAGCCGAAGTGGGAAACACCCAAAAACCACACATAAGTGGTCTAAAATAAAAACACGTTCAGCGCCTATGCAGTTGTACAAATGCATCAAGTCTCTGACCAGTAACCAACGAGAGGACGTGAAGAGGATGGGGTTTGGAAAAATGCTATCATTCAACGTCAGTGGGATACCTGCAAAACTTGCACACTATGTTGTGGACCACTTCAACACGGAAGAAATGGCTATTGAGATGTCATGTGGGTCAATAGATGTTGATGTTGAGTCTGTCCATGACCTTCTAGGAATTCCTAACAAAGGGATAGACATGCAAAATGTAAGAGCATATGAAAAGCTTGATGTTGCTGTTTTTTTCATGCACCGGATTTGAGGTGTTCAAGGGTGATGTCATCATGGAGTTCTTATGAACTTCAAGGTTTGGCTTCATTCCACCAAGAACAACTCAGATCTGAAGGATTTCCACATGAATAACCAATGTTTTCACATAGATCTACACATATTCATGGTTGAAAAGATTCAAAGAAGGTTTTCCAACGTTCTTTCAACTCTTTTACACTCAATGCACTCAAAACCGATAGAATCGGAGCTCGTTTTGATCTTCTACTCTTTCTTAGTGATGGGTTAGTTCAAGATCTGAATTCTATCCGGGAGATAACGGATTTCGGGTTTGAACATGAACAACCGTCACGAACCGTGAACTGGTCGGACTAGGGTGGTTCCCGTTTGATCGGGTCACTAGGGTCGAGATGGGGTTCCTGTTGTTCAAACAAGATATCAAAACGTCTCGTTCAAAACTAAAAAACTTCAAACAGAATCGAGTGTCAAGACATTCAAATCGTTGGGACGGATTGCCGTCCGATCGACCGGCAATCCGATCGGGTTGCACTTGGTTCCATACTTAAACTTTTATTTAAACATTTCAAGGATCTGAACTGTCACGACCCCCGGCCCGGTTTGACCCGTTTCAGGAGCCGCGGGACAGAAATCCCGTGGTATTTATTTAATTGAGTTTAACAGCGGAAGTTTATTATCAGGATCGTTGTAAAGCTAAAATTTTTCCGATTATTTTATTTCACAACTCGGGATAAAACCCCGGTAATTTACAATACTATGATTTCACGGAGAAATATTTATTTTACAAAACATATTTCTTTATTTTATAATGAGCCACTTTCTTAAGCTTGAAATGCTCCACAGCACTTTTCCTGAATTACAACAGATCACCTGAAACATGTTTGAAAAAGATTTTTGTCAGCGGGAAATACTGAGTGAATCATTCTATTTACTAAAACGACACATTTGTTATAATTTACAGTATTAAGGAAGATTACAATGTTTCTGATATCAACCAACTACCCACAGTACTTTGTCACTCGACCCATTGGCCCATTCGTCCAATGGTGTCTGTGATTATGGTCATATCACCCCTTGGCTGCCCCAATGGTGAAGATTATCAAGTAATGTATACAAAACCCCACATACCGGCTGTAACTTGGTGATTACATAAACTTAATCACTGTAATTATAACCTTTGAAAATAAACATGATTTTTGAAAGTAATTAGATAAAAAGAGAATGACTCACATTGCAGATTTAATACGGACAGAGTCTAGTCTATGGATTAGCCTTGTTAACCTAATTTAAATAATAATGCACACAAAACTGGGTTAGTAATCAATACAGCATTTACGATAACTCACGAGATCAACCCTCACAACGAATGACAAAGTGCTATGCTTAAACATCCATCGAATTAACGACTAATGACAAAGCATCACCCTAATGTGGGCAGCACTTAAACATCCATTGAGTACAATGATCGATCGGAAAATGAATCGTAATAGCGATCGAGTTATTGCCCTGTTTTGTGGCAGCAATTCGAGATTCGTGTGTGTTATGAAACTGTTTATACTATAACTCAACGTATATTTGGAATTTTTACGTCGAACTGAAGCCAGGAATCAAGTCCCAAGCCCCTGTATTTATACCCTAATTTGGCATCTCCCGCGTGTCGCGAAGGAGACCATGGTCCCTGTCGCGTGTCGCCTGGGGTGTCCAAGTAGACTAGGCCTGCTTCGTCACCTATCTAGCCCTGATGAGTCAATAACTTCGTAAAATTCGAATTTGACAGCATTTTATGTAGATAAATATAACTAGGGTTTACCCCCCCCCCCCTTAGTTTTAGGGCCCTAATCCTGATTCCAAATGTTCTGAAAATTTTAGGGTTTATGCAGAATCACTTGGGTTTCTTAATTAGGGTTTCCTATTGGACAATTTAATTAATTAAATATGACTTTTGATGAGAGTTGTTACATTCTCCCCACCTTAATAAAATCTCGTCCTCGAGATTTACTGGAATAAATGAGGATACTTTCGCTTCATTTATGATTCCAGCTCCCAAGTGTATTCAGCTCCTCTTTTTGAATCCCATTTGACTTTAACTAGCACTAGTCGCTTGTGCTTGAGAAACTTTACTTTTCTATCTTCTATCTGAAGAGGTTTCTCAACAAATTTTAACTTTTCGTTTACCTCTATTTCTTGAAAGGGTACTACCAAAGATTCGTCTGATAGACATTTCTTGAGATTGGATACATGAAATACATCATGTACTCCAACTAACTCTTCTGGTAGTTGTAAACGATAAGCAACTGGTCCTATACGTTGAATCACTGGAAATGGTCCTACGTACCTTGGACTTAGCTTTCCTTTCTTACTGAATCTAACAACTCCTTTCCAAGGAGAAACTTTCAATAGTACTCTGTCTCCAACTTGGAATTCTAATGGTTTGCATCTATTGTCTGCATAACTCTTCTGGCGATCGCGAGCCATCTTCAGTCTTTCCTTGATTTGAGTAATCTTATCAGTTGTCTCTTGCACAATCTCAGGACCTGATAATTGACTTTCTCCTATTTCTGTCCAACATACTGGAGTTCTTCACTTTCTTCCATAAAGTGCCTCGAATGGAGCAGTTTCAATACTTGAATGATAACTATTGTTATATGAGAATTCAATTAATGGTAAGTGATTATCCCAATTTCCACCAAAATCTATTACACATGCTCTGAGCATGTCTTCTAGAGTTTGAATCGTCCTTTCACTTTGTCCGTCCGTTTGTGGATGATATGCCGTGCTTAGGTTTAGTCGAGTTCCCATAGCTTGCTGGAAGCTTTTCCAGAAATGAGAAGTAAAACGACTATCCCTATCCGAAACAATGGAGAGTGGAACTCCATGTAAGGATACGACTTCATCTACATACAATTTTGCCAACCTTTCCATACTAAAGGTTTCTTTTATTGGTAGAAAGTGAGCAGATTTGGTTAATCGATCTACAATTACCCAAATTGAGTCATTACCTTTTCTGGTTTTGGGTAACTTAGTAACAAAATCCATTGTTATGAGTTCCCATTTCCATACAGGCATTTCTAATTGTTGTAGTAACCCTGAAGGTTTCTGATGTTCTGCCTTAATTTGTGAACAAGTAAGACATTTAGAAACATATCGAGCTATATCCTTTTTCATTCCTATCCACCAGAAATTCTTTCTTAAATCTTGGTACATTTTATTGTTTCCAGGGTGTATAGTATACCTAGATTTATGAGCTTCTTCTAAAATCTTATTTCTTAATTCTCCCTACTTCGGTACCCAAATTCTGCTTTTGTGGAATTTCCATATTCCATCAGCTCCTTGCTCTAATTCTTTTATTTGTCCCTTCATTCCTTCAGCATCATCTTTGATTGCTGTTTCCTGAACACTCTTTATTTGTTCCATTAAATCTATTTGTAGATTTAATCTAAGAGCACGAACTCGTCGTTGTTTTTCATGATACTTACGACTTAAGGCATCTGCAACTACATTTGCATTTCCTTCGTGATACTGAATATCACAGTCGTAGTCACTTAAGATTTCCATCCATCTTCTTTGCCTCATGTTTAACTCTTTTTGCCCAAAAATATATTTTAAACTTTTGTGGTCTGTATAGACAGTAAACTTACTTCCGTACAGATAATGTCTCCAGATTTTCAGGGCAAATATTACGGCTCCTAATTCTAAATCATGAGTCGTATAGTTTTCCTCGTGCTTTTTCAATTGTCTTGATGCATACGCAATTACCTTCTTACGTTGCATAAGCACGCATCCCAATCCTAGTTTTGAAGCATCACAATATACTTCAAAATCTTCAGTTCCTTCTGGTAAGGCTAAGATTGGTGCATTTGTTAATTTCTGCTTCAATATTCTAAAGGCTTCTTCTTGTTTAGGTCCCCATTCAAACTTAATGGCTTTACAGGTTAGCTTAGTTAATGGTACAACTATCTTGGAAAAATCCTTAATAAACCGTCTATAATACCCAGCTAAACCTATAAAACTTCTAATTTCCATTGCGGTTTGCGGAACCTTCCAATTGGTAATTGCCTCTATTTTAGCAGGATCTACGTGAATACCTTCATGATTCACCATGTGTCCTAAGAATTGCACTTCTTGTAACCAAAATTCACATTTTGAGAATTTGGCATACAACTTTTCTTTTCTTAACAAAGTTAAGAGTGCATACAAGTGCTGACAATGTTCGTCCTGACTTTTTGAATAAATAAGTATATCATCTATGAAGACAATTACAAATTTATCCAAATACGGTTTACAGATCCTATTCATCATGTCCATGAATGCTGCAGGTGCATTCGTTAACCCAAAGGGCATGACTGTAAACTGGTAATGACCATACCTAGTCCTGAAAGCAGTTTTAGGTATGTCTTCCTCTTGTACCTTCAATTGATGATATCCGGAGCGTAAATCGATCTTAGAAAAATATCTAGCTCCTTGGAGTTGATAAAAAAGATCATCAATCCTAGGTAATGGGTATCGATTCTTAATTGTAACCTTATTCAATTCTCTATAATCAATACACATTCTCATGGAACCATCCTTTTTCTTTACAAACAACACTGGCGCTCCCCACGGGGATGAGCTAGGTTGTATGAATCCTTTACTTAGTAATTCATCTAATTGTGTTTTCAATTCTAACATTTCGGTGGGTGCTAACCGATAAGGTGCCTTGGCTATCGGTGTAGTTCCTGGAATTAGATGAATCCCAAATTCTACTTCCCTATCTGGGGGTTATCCTGGTAGTTCTTCTGGAAATACGTCCGGATATTCTGAGACTACAGGAATTTCCTTAAGTTCTTTACCCTTAGTACTAATGATTACTGAAATCATGTATACCATTCCTTGTTTTCGTTCATAACTAGCAACTTTCATTACTGATATGAACTTCATGGGTTTACGTGGTTTATCTCCTGTAATCATGATTACTTCTCCAGTAGGTGCTTGAATTTCTATAGAGTTTTTATCACAAATGATTTGAGCATGGTTGGCTATTAACCAATCCATTCCTAACACAACATCAAATTCAGCTAATTTCATAGGTAACATATTTGCAGAAAATTTATGACCTGAAAGTTCTATTTCTACTTTTTGCAAAACCTGATCTATTTTAACTGAATTCCCCTCTGCGGTTTCGACTGTAAAAATCTGCCTAATGTTGGTTAAAGGTAACTTAAAATCTTGACAGAATAAAGTATTGATAAAACTTTGGTTTGCACCAGAGTCAAATAATACTTTTGCGTATACGTTGTGAACTAGGAACGTACCAGCTATTACATCTGGAATGAGTTCTGCTTCTTGAGTGGTTAGCTGGAATGCTCTGACATTCTTCTTAGTAGCTCCTTCGGTCGCCTTGGTTTTGTTGTCTGCTAGTTTGGTTAATTTAGGACATTCTGTTTTAAAATGCCCTGCTTCTCCACAGTTAAAACAAACTATGGTTTTCTTTCTGCAGTTTTCTTCCCTATGCCCTATAGTTTTGCAAAAATTGCAGGTTACATCACATCTTCCAAAATGTTTTCTTTTGCAATTCCTGCAAAAGGGCGGAGTTGAAGGCTGCCCGGTTCCTCTTTTCTTGAAACTACTATTATTACCCGTACGAAATCCTTGGGTAATTTTCTGAGCTAATTCCTTCTTCCTGTTTTCATCCCTTGTGCGTACTAGTTCATCAGTTAAGGTGTTGGCTAGTTCCACTGCATCGTCAATAGTGCGAGGTCTCGCAGCTTTAACGATATTGCGGATTTCACTAATTAATCCCCAAATGTAGCGAGAAATGAGTACCGGCTCTGGCGAAGCCAGCGTTGGTACCACCCTAGCATATTCGAAGAATGTCGAAGTATATCCTCGACAGTCCACATTAACCATCCGATGGTTTAGGAACTTATTTGCCATTTGATCTTTTTCATACTCGGGACATAATTTTCTTTCTACAAGACTCTTAAATTCTTCCCATTTCATGGCATAAGCCTCAATCCTTCTTTTTGCTTGTATCACAGTGTTCCACCATTCTAACGCCCCTTCTTTAAAAAGATTTGACGCATACATAACTTGATCTTCCTCAGCACATTTACTTATAGCGATTACTGCCTCAGTTTTCTCTAACCAACGTAATGCTGCAATAGCCCCTTCGTTACCTGCAAACTCAGTTGGTTTACAGGCAAGGAATTCTTTGTAAGTGCAACCAGGTGTTGCAGCTTTCATTTTCTTGAAAATTGGGGTTTGCAGATCATTATTGTTATTAACATGATTTCCGCCTCCGTTTATACTATTACTAAAGTTGTCGCCTTGAGTACCTTTACTCGGAATGATTGATTGCGGTTTAACAGGTTTTTGAACAGCAGCAACAATTGCTGGAATAGCATTGGCTATTCCTTGTGCAACGATATCCTCTATATCTTGTTTATTTAACAATTGTTCTTCCTGAATTTGCTCGGATTGATTTACTTCATTTACTGGTTCATTATCAATGTTTGCCATCTGATAATTAATTTATAGATAAATAATTAGTATAAAAGAAATAATCCAATGTCACAATTAATTGCACATAATCACGTAAACGAATATACAAACAAAATCTAAAATTTTATTTAGTTTATAGATTATATCATGCTTCTATATACAACCGTTTTATTATTTATTTTACAAATACTGATTTTACTATTACTATTACACAACCACAGTTTTACCAACCCACTATCTCTCGTCATTTGTCTTCCTAAAAACGAAGCTCCCTTTCATCATACTTCCAAGCAATTTGTCCCCCTATCTCCCGAATTCTACTTCCCGCATCCATTAATTCTTTACCAAAATGGCGAAGTTCAGCCAGATTTTCGTTACTCATGGGTGGATTTGGTAATGGTTTTGGATCGAATTGCGGAAGAAAGGAATAAGGACTGTTGACAATGTTTTGGAATTGCCAATCATTCGTCCACCATTCGTCCATTCCTAAAGGTTGGGAGTGGACTATTGGTTCTGGGATTGCTGGTTCAAGATTTATAGGGAGTTGATTTTCAATAGGACGAGTAAAAATATTTGTATTGACAGGCTGAATAGTATCACAGCTTGCCAATAAAAAATCTATTTCCTCCTGAAAAGTCATTCCATGGTTTTGTTTGGAGCTTTCTCCAATTTCCATCTGAGTTGGTCTAGAACCTTTTCCAATCTCCATTTCTATTTCCTTAGAATATTCCTCAAACTGCATTCCCATTTGCCTAGAATCTTCCTTGACTTCAGTTTCCATCTCCTGCTGTCTAGAACTTTCCCTGGTTACAATTTCTTTTCCTTTTTCTAAAGGATTGTTTATTTTAGGAAGTTTCGTAGCTGGCTTTTTCCTACGTATACGACTCCCCCATACGTATTTCCTTCTTTTCTTTGGTTTTGGCTTTTTCAAAGGTGGAGCGTTGAATTCTACAGGTTGTTCCACATCAGGAAAATACCCAGTAAACTCTTTAGAAACTTCTAGATTTACAGGGTATAGGTTGAGATTTTCTAGGGCTTCCGATAACTCATTCATGCTGTTTAATATACAAGTAAAATACAAAAATGCTAAGTTAAAATTTATAACAAAATTTAGAAATAACCTTTAAATTTTATTGCATATCTTGTGACTAATTTACACAAAAGAAAATGAACAATTTTAAACATACTAGGTTTTATTTATTTACTAGATGATATTTCGGTTTGTAAGTGATAAGGTTACTATTACGGAGTCATGGTATTTTAAATATTAGCATTTACTGCTACAATAGCTAGCATATAAAGATCCGCCCATTTTTCATCTAATTTGTCCTCCCAAGGTGTTTTACTGGTTAATTTCTGGGTTTCCTTTTTAACTTTCTTCTCTCGGGCTTTCTTTATTTCCTCTTGACTTTTCTTTAAAATTAAACTTCTTTTATTCGGAGAAAGTGGTTTCTCGTATTGGGCTTTTCGAACTAATATTCCTTCTTCAGGAATTGCAGGGAGTTTTGAGGATTTAGTTTGGGATGAACTTCCTTTCTCGTTGGATGACCTATCTAATTTAAGATAGATGCTTGAAAGCTTTTTCCTACCCATACTGTAACTAACAAATAGTCAGTTAATAAAACACATAATCACATAATAGTAATCAGGAAAAATTAAGTATTTCTAAATACTTAATTAGCTTAACTCAGTGGCTCTGATACCACCTTTTTCTGTCACGACCCCCGACCCGGTTTGACCCGTTTCAGGAGCCGCGGGACAGAAATCCCGTGGTATTTATTTAATTGAGTTTAACAGCGGAAGTTTATTATCAGGATCGTTGTAAAGCTAAAATTTTTCCGATTATTTTATTTCACAACTCGGGATAAAACCCCGGTAATTTACAATACTATGATTTCACGGAGAAATATTTATTTTACAAAACATATTTCTTTATTTTATAATGAGCCACTTTCTTAAGCTTGAAATGCTCCACAGCACTTTTCCTGAATTACAACAGATCACCTGAAACATGTTTGAAAAAGATTTTTGTCAGCGGGAAATACTGAGTGAATCATTCTATTTACTAAAACGACACATTTGTTATAATTTACAGTATTAAGGAAGATTACAATGTTTCTGATATCAACCAACTACCCACAGTACTTTGTCACTCGACCCATTGGCCCATTCGTCCAATGGTGTCTGTGATTATGGTCATATCACCCCTTGGCTGCCCCAATGGTGAAGATTATCAAGTAATGTATACAAAACCCCACATACCGGCTGTAACTTGGTGATTACATAAACTTAATCACTGTAATTATAACCTTTGAAAATAAACATGATTTTTGAAAGTAATTAGATAAAAAGAGAATGACTCACATTGCAGATTTAATACGGACAGAGTCTAGTCTATGGATTAGCCTTGTTAACCTAATTTAAATAATAATGCACACAAAACTGGGTTAGTAATCAATACAGCATTTACGATAACTCACGAGATCAACCCTCACAACGAATGACAAAGTGCTATGCTTAAACATCCATCGAATTAACGACTAATGACAAAGCATCACCCTAATGTGGGCAGCACTTAAACATCCATTGAGTACATTGATCGATCGGAAAATGAATCGTAATAGCGATCGAGTTATTGCCCTGTTTTGTGGCAGCAATTCGAGATTCGTGTGTGTTATGAAACTGTTTATACTATAACTCAACGTATATTTGGAATTTTTACGTCGAACTGAAGCCAGGAATCAAGTCCCAAGCCCCTGTATTTATACCCTAATTTGGCATCTCCCGCGTGTCGCGAAGGAGACCATGGTCCCTGTCGCGTGTCGCCTGGGGTGTCCAAGTAGACTAGGCCTGCTTCGTCACCTATCTAGCCCTGATGAGTCAATAACTTCGTAAAATTCGAATTTGACAGCATTTTATGTAGATAAATATAACTAGGGTTTACCCCCCCCCCCCCCCCTTAGTTTTAGGGCCCTAATCCTGATTCCAAATGTTCTGAAAATTTTAGGGTTTATGCAGAATCACTTGGGTTTCTTAATTAGGGTTTCCTATTGGACAATTTAATTAATTAAATATGACTTTTGATGAGAGTTGTTACATGAACGTCGAACAGATTGCCGCCCGATCGGATTGCCATCCGATCGAACGACCATCCGATAGTGTGACGTTTGGGACCTTGATACTTTGTCAATTTTCAACATGTTCAATGCATACGAATTGCCACCCAATCGGATAGCCATCCAATTGAGTGACCGTCCTGCTGTTAACTTGTTCTCAACTGAGAAGCCTCGCCAATCGGATCACCGTCCGATCGAACGACCGTTCGATCGACCGACCTGAAGGGTAGAGGTACTTCTCTATTTTCAAATGCTAAAACGAAAACTTCAAAGAATAAACCATCATACACAAACACATCCTTACCAAACGAGGTGTCAATCCAATCGAATGGCCATCCGATCAGATGACCATCCGAATGGATTGACATCCGATCGACTGGCCATCCGATCGGATTGCCATCCGATCAGGTTACCATTCGACACTTGGTTACTTTTGCATCGTTTTACACCTCGCTCATCGTTTATGCTATCGTTAACTGTTCAGGCTAATCTCTCTCAGCGCTCCCTTCAATCCAAGGCAGTGTTTATTAAGTTAAACGCTATCTGTGAGTGTACTCGATCCCTTTTGGCTTATGCACTTTTGGGTGTTTCATACGTTACTTATTCTAAATCACATCGAATACACAACGCAAACACTCTTTATACGCTGACCTTTAATGCATGTTATACGTGACTCGATGAATGCCTGTTTGTTATGTTAACACATTGATTGCTGTCTACCTACCTTAGCAACGATAGTACTATAGTTTGGACTCAGCACCTGTTCACTCAGGGGTTGTTAAGGACAATACTTCACGTGTTCGCAGTGGTGAACATGTGATGCGCACTCGCTACTCGCAGTCAACTCACAGTCATTGGTATTGATAGGATCTTTGTCGATAACTTACATGCTTCACATTATACGTTAAACATGCTGGTTATACATAAACGATTTCGAACTCTATTATGCTATTATCAAACTTGTATGCTCACCTTTACACTCTATGTATTGACCTTTATTTTAACGTATGTGACAGGTGCTTAAGATGCTAGGGATTGCCGTGCTTTGATGAATCAAGCTAGGGGTCTAGTTATGTCACGCTTAAATCTGAGTCATCGGAGCAGTATTTGTTTATGAGACAATTATTTGTAATAACGGTTTTTATTTGGATATGTTGTGGTATGGGACATGACGTTTTAATTATCTGGTAATGAATAGTTGTTATGGATGCTCATGGACAATCTGTTTCACTCAGTGCCATGCCCTGATGTTTCCGCCATCGGTTGGGGTGTGACAGATTGGTATCAGAGCCATAACTATAGGGAATTAGGCAAGACTCGACCTAGTCCGGGTCGATGTCTTAGAACGACCTAGTCTATAGTATAAGTACCAACAGACCGACTTGTGCATGCCCAGGGTTTTGTACGAGCTTACTCGCTATTTCTCGCTCAAACTCGTTGTACACTACACACTAACGCGAACATCGCATACTACAGTTCCGCGCAAGATCAGCCTTTCCTAAGGCTGACTGCACACACAAACGGATGATCTGGTCAAGATTAGGTGTGAAAACCGCAAACTCTCGACCAGATTACTCATTCAAATTGCTATTTTTACTACAAAACAAGAGAAATTGCGTTGAATCAGGAGTGAAATCCATACTTTGACGCATATCCCCTTATCTATCTCGTGATTTTATCACACAAGCAGTAACGTAGTCGCTAAGTTAGGGGTGAAACCCGAACCTTGATGACTCGTTCTACTCTCCAATACTCACACCAAAGTCTCGACGGACTCCAACGACTTGGGACACGCTGTAACTGGAAGGATGCGTGCCGACCGTTCAAATCAAAGCGAGAGCACAGTTCCGAAGGCCAAAGTGTGCACTTGAAGTCCTTGTGAATAGTTGAATCTCTTTGGGTAGTCGACGTCTACCAGCCGCAGGCAATCTATTCTCGATTTCTATGTGTTTTGATTCTGAGCCCGCAACTGCTGACTCTGATATTTTTCACTTTTATGTGGATTTTGTGTCCTTTCATGTGATTACGTGTTTTGATTTTGGTTATTATTCGTTTTCCCTGTTCATTTCGATCAACACGCACTGCACATATACCTCAATACGCTAACAAATCGCTGATCATTATACGCAATCGCTGCTCGATACTCGCAATCACTGTACTTAATCGCTATACGTGCTGTGGAGGATAGGGAATACGTGCAACATATAGTAAGGTTTCTGTGTTCTGACTGCCTTATGTGCTTCTATGCCATACGTGCTTACGTGTTTCTGTGCCCTACGTGTTATGTGATTCTATGATTATGTGTTTATGTGCTTATGTGGTTGATGTGTTCCTGAGCTTTATGGTAAATCGCTAGACTATACTAGGAATAATCGAATAGTGTTTTGAATCTTATGGCGCTGTCTGTTTCAGACAATGTCGTCATCTGGATCCCTACACTCATGAGCTGCTAGGCGTAAGCACGCCGACAAGCGACTTGCTTCTCTTGTCGCAAGTCAAATCGTCAAAGTTATCCCTCAGATCGTGAGTGAACTGAACGAGAATGCAAGCAAATATTCTGAAGAGTCCTGAACTGATTCGCCAAAAGCTACCTTTAGCTTCAAGCAGTTCAAAGCCTACAGACCGAAAGAGTTTACTAGTGAAGATGGTCCTACGGTCATGTTCCAATGGTTTGATTATATCGAAGTCACCCTGCGCCAGAGTGGCTGTCCTGACAACCTCCGCACTCTGAACGCAACTGGCGTCTTCCAGTCCCTCGCTTTAGACTGGTGGACGGCTGAGAGAAACAAACGCGGAAATGATGCAACTTACGGGCTAACATGGGATGAGTTGAAGGACGTGATGATGGAAGAGTTGTGCCCTCCCCATGAGCACCAAAAGTTGGAGGATGAATTCTGGCACATTAAGCATAAAGATGGTGACAACGCTGGTTTGACTGCGCGCTTCAAGCAGTTGAGTATAATCTGTCCGGACCAAGTCAAGACGCCCGAAATCGCCATCAAGAAGTATATACGTGCTCTTCCAGATTGGGTGGCTGATTTCGTTCAAGCTGCAAAGACGTCAACGATCAAAGAAACCTACTTGCTCGTAGCTGAGATCAACGACAAGCGAGTCATGTTTGGTGTCTGGGATAAAGCTCCCAAGAATCTGCATCAAGCTACCACTGCTTCAATCGCTGAAACCGCCACCGCTCCTCAGTCATCCAAGCTCTCGAGACGCAAGAGAAAGAACAACAGCAGTTCCAGGAACAAGAACTGCGCTGTGACCAATGCTGCCCCGCTCCAGTCAGTTCCAGCTCCTCAGCAACATCAACACCGCCAAGTAGCGGCCCCAGTTACCAACACACCGCTGGCAAAGCGTGCGTATACTGGTCCTCACCCGGCTTGCCTTACTTGTACTTATCACCACCCAGTGGGAATCGCCTGCAGATACTGTGCACATTGCAACATGTACGGCCATTTCACCGCTAACTGCCATACAGGTCCAAGTAAAAACCCTGCTCCAACCCAAGGTCAAGCTCCTGCTCAACAAGCTCTACTTACTGCTCCACAAGGCCATCAAGCGGCTCATGCACCCGCGGTCAATGTTAGAGCTTGCTACGCTTGTGGTGATCCCCACCACTTCGCCAACATGTTCCCGAACCGAGTAGTCAAGCAAGAGCCGCAACAGCAGCAACCCCAGCAGCAGCCTCAGCAACAGCAGCAACAACCAGCAGCCCGCAGACGCACATTCAACATTAACGCCCGCTAGGCTCAAGCCGATAACAATGTGGTCAATGGTATGTTTCTCGTGAATGGTATATATGCTACGTGTTTATTTGATACTGGAGCAGATAACTGTTTTGTATCGTTTGAATTCGAAAAGCTCCTCAATCGTAAGCGCGCTCATCTCCCCTTGACGTTCGATGTTGAAGTTGCCACCGGAAGAACCGTCGCCGTCAATTCTGTTCTTCGTGATTGTACTCTCGAACTCAACAATCACGTCTTTCCTATCGACCTTATTCCGATGCTGCTCAGTAGTTTTGACGTCATAGTAGGCATGGACTTTCTTCTTGAAAACCATGCTGAAGTTGTTTGCTTCGATAAAATGATTCGATTCTCACTCGCTAATGGTGATCAATTGTGTGTTTACGGTGAAGTCTCGTCGAAGAAACTCCAACTCATGTCGTGTGTCCAGGCTAGCAAGTATCTCCGCAAGGAATACCAAGCTTTCCTGGCGCACATTGTAGTAGCGGAGAAGGAAAAGAAAGGTAATCCGGGAGTGAATGATGTCCCCGTGGTTTGTGAATTCCCTAACGTATTTCCCAATGAGCTACCAGGTCTACCGCCCGCTCGTGATATCGATTTCCGAATCGACTTCATTCCTGGAGCCAACCCTATTGCTAAAGCGTCGTATCGTCTCGCTCCATCTGAAATGCGCGAACTCTCGAGTCAGCTCCAGGAACTACTTGATAAAGGCTTTATTCGCCCTAGCACTTCTCCATGGGGTGCGCCTGTCCTTTTCATCAAAAAGAAGGATGGTACGTTCAGGATGTGCATCGACTATAGGGAGTTGAATAAGTTGACAATCAAGAATCGCTATCCCTTGCCTCGAATTGATGATTTATTTGATCAGCTACAAGGTGCTACGTGTTTTTCTAAGATCGATCTACGCTTAGGCTATCATCAATTACGCATTCAAGAGGAGGATATACCCAAAACCGCGTTTCGAGGCCGCTATGGTCACTATGAGTTCGTTGTCATGCCTTTTGGATTGACCAATGCTCCTGCAGTCTTCATGGACTTGATGAATCGAGTGTGCAAACCCTTTCTTGATCGCTTCATAATCGTATTCATCGACGATATCCTGATATATTCCAAAGCAAAAGCCGAACACTCGCAGCATCTACGTTTGGTTCTTGAGTTATTCCAGGGAAACCGTCTCTACGCCAAGTTCTCCAAGTGTGAATTTTGGCTGGAGGAGGTCCAATTCTTGGGTCACATTGTCAATAGTCAAGGTATCCACGTTGACCGTGCGAAGATCGAGGCTGTTAAGAGTTGGGTTACACCTAAGAATCCGTCTGAAGTCCGTTCTTTCCTCGGACTGGCAGGCTATTATCGCCATTTTATCGAAGGTTTCTCCAAAATCTCCGTACCGCTTACCTCTCTGACGCATAAGGATAAACCTTTTGTTTGGGGAACCAAACGGGAGGAAGCCTTTCAAACCCTCAAGACCATGCTTTGCAATGCTCCCGTGCTCTCACTACCCGACGGAAATGACAACTTCGTAGTTTACTGCGATGCCTCAAACCTGGGTCTTGGTTGTGTTCTCATGCAACGAGACAAGGTTATCGCGTACGCTTCTCGACAGCTCAAAATCCACGAGAAGAACTACACCACACACGACCTCGAGCTTGGCGCAGTTGTTTTTGCGTTAAAGATTTGACGACACTTCCTTTATGGTACCAAGTGTATGATCTTCACCGATCATAGGAGCCTACAACATATCTTAGACCGGAAAGAAATGAATATGCGTCAACGCCGGTGGGTAGAACTGCTCAACGATTACGACTATGAGATCCGTTACCATCCAGGCAAAGCAAATGTCGTTGCCGATGCTCTCAGTCGACGAAGCTACTTGCTTAGCGTTCGTAATTCCCAAGCCCAGTTTAATCTCGAAGCTCTTATCCGTGACGCGCAGCATGCTTGTTTTACTGAATGAACTTTGAAGGAGGAAAGAATTCTAAACAATGGCACCCAACTCGAGAATAAATCGAATGGTATCTTTCACTATTCCCAAGCTTACGAACTTGCGACAACTTCTGATGGACGAAGCCCACAAATCTCGATATTCTATTCATCCCGGAGCCGACAAGATGTACCAAGACATGCGTTACAAGTACTGGTGGCTGGGCATGAAGAAGGATATCGCTATCTATGTTTCGAAATGCCTGACCTGTTCCAAGGTCAAGGCTGAGCATCAAAGACCCTCTGGCTTATTCGTCCAACCCGAGATCCCGATGTGGAAATGGGAAAGTATAGCCATGGACTTCATAACGAAACTTCCACGTACTCAATTTGGTCATGATAGCATATGGGTTGTGGTTGATCATTTAACCAAGTCAGCTCACTTCCTGCCAATACGAGAAGACTATAAGGTAGAAAGATTAGCCCGAATCTACACCAACGAGATCATTAGTCGACATGGGACGCCTCGCGACATCATCTCTGACCGCGATGATCGGTTTACCTCACGTTGTTGGGAAACGTTTCAATCTGCTCTCGGTACTACTCTTAATCTAAGTACCGCTTTCCATCCCCAAACCGACGGTCAGACTGAAAGAACGATTCACACCCTTGAAGACATGCTCCGTTCGTGTGTCATAGATTTCGGTGGTAATTGGGACGCGTACTTACCTTTGGTCAAATTCTTGTACAATAACAGTTATCATTCTAGCATACAAATGGCACCATTTGAGGCTTTATACGGAAGGAAATGTCGATCGCCTATTGTGTGGCACGAGATCGGAGACGCACAACTTACCGGTCCCGAGCTGTTGCAAGAAATGACAGACAAAATCCTCCAAATTAGAGACAACTTGTTGAAAGCTCAGAGCCGACAGAAAAGTTACGCTGATAGACACCGCAAGCGCCTTGAATTTGACGTTGGCGATCACGTACTCCTAAAGGTTGCACCTTGGAAGGGGTGATCAGATTCGGCAAGAAAGGAAAGCTCGCGCCTCGATATGTTGGACCCTTTAAGATTCTAGAAAGGATTGGAAAAGTGGCCTACAGACTCGAACTACCAGAGGAACTGAGTAACGTCCACCCGACTTTCCACGTTTCGAACCTCAGAAAGTGCTTGGCCGACCAGGAATTACACGTCCCTCTTGAGGACTTGCAAGTGGACGAAACATTACACTTCATGGAAAAGCCTATCATGATCGTGGGACGAGAAACCAAGGTACTCAGACGCTCACGCATTCCCATTGTGAAGGTTCGCTGGGAAGGCAAACGAGGCGCCGAGTTCACCTGGGAACTCGAAAGCGACATGAAGGCGAAGTACCCGCAGTTGTTTGTTACGACTAAAGCCTAATTTCAGGACGAAATTCCCTTAAGTAGGGGAGGTTGTAACACCCCGTGTTTCGAAAGTCAAAGTCAAAGTCAAAGTCAAGATTGAAGTCGAATGAAGAAAAGATTGCTAATTGTGATCTGTCACTCCTTGCTCAACTACTGTTTTGACTTCTTTGACTTGTAATCGAATCTATTTAATTTTTTGCTTTAGTTGTATTATGTGGAGTATCTATTAATAATCGAGGTTTAATCGCTATTTAATCGCATGTTTGATCGATTTATCGCTAATCGCTATCGCAACTCGAATTATGTGATCTGGATATTGTTTTACGTGTGTGCTATTTATGTGTTACTTGTGCATATTATGTTTATGTTGAGGTGTTAATCGCAATCGTAAATCTATCGCATCGCAATCGAATCGCAAACGCTAAACGCAAGTTAATTATAGTGATTGTATGTTGGAAATAGTAGTTATGTTATTTGTGTAACTAATGTATAATACTATCGCATCGCTCGCTCGAATCGCATCGCAACGCTCGACATACAAATTGAAACGACAAAACCCGTCGCGCCGAACACTAGGATCGAGTGGCCAACCGATCGAGTGGCCATCTGATCGGAGTGCCACCCGATCGGATTTCCATCCGATCGGATTGCCATCCGATCGGATTGCCGATCGGATGGCAATCCGATCGAATTGTTGCCCGATCGGGCTGCCACCCGATCGGATTGCCACCCGATCGGCCGACACCATCACCACTTTCCTTTTTGGGAAACCCTATAAATACCCACCTGTCACATCATTTGTGATGTGACAGCTCCCTTGTTCGACCAGCCGACTTCAAGCCCTCATTTCTCTCGATTCTTGTAAGTTTCCAACCTAAATCTTGTACTTCTATGATCTACACACACTTCTACATCATTTTCACCTTTGAATCTTAACTTTTAACCGTGAAATCACCGGATTTGAGGTGTTCAAGGGTGATGTCATCATGGAGTTCTTATGAACTTCAAGGTTTGGCTTCATTCCACCAAGAAAAACTCAGATCTGAAGGATTTCCACATTAATAACCAATGTTTTCACATAGATCTACACATATTCATGGTTGAAAAGATTGAAAGAAGGTTTTCCAACTTTCTTTCAACTCTTTTTACACTCAATGCACTCAAAACCGATAGAATCGGAGCTTGTTCTGATCTTCTACTCTTTCTTAGTGATGGGTTAGTTCAAGATCTGAATTCTATCCGGGAGATAACGGATTTTGGGTTTGAACATGAACAACCGTCACGAACCGTGAACTGGCCGGACTAGGGTGGTTCCCGTTTGATCGGGTCACTTGGGTCGAGATGGGGTTCCTGTTGTTCAAACAAGATATCAAAACGTCCCGTTCAAAACTACAAAACTTCAAACAGAATCGAGTGTCAAGACAATCAGATCGTTGGGACGGATTGCCGTTCGATCGGATTGCCATCCGATCGGATTGCCATCCGATCGACTGGCCATCCAATCGGGTTGCACTCGGTTCCATACTTAAACTTTTATTTAAACATTTCAAGGATCTGAATGTCGAACGGATTGCCGTCCGATCAGATTGTCGTCCAATCGAACGACCATCCGATAGTGTGACGTTTGGGACCTTGATACTTAGTCAATTTTCAACATATTCAATGCATACGAATTGCCACCCAATCGGATAGCCATCCAATCGAGTGACCATCCTGCTGTGAACTTGTTCTCAACTGAGAAGCCTCGCCAATCGGATCGCCGTCCGATCGAACGATCGTTCGATCGACCGACCTGAAGGGTAGAGGTACTTCTCTATTTTCAAAATGCTACAACGAAAACTTCAAAGAACAAACCATCATACACAAACACATCCTTACCAAATGAGGTGTCAATCCAATCGAATGGCCATCCGATCGGATGACCATCCGAAATGTTTGACATCCGATTGACTGGCCATCCAATCGGATTGCCATCCGATCAGGTTACCATTTGACACTTGGTTACTTTTGCATCGTTTTACACACCGCTCATCGTTTATGCTATCGTTAACTGTTCAGGCTAATCTCTCTCAGCGCTCCCTTCAATCCAAGGCAGTGTTTATTAAGTGAAACGCTATCTGTGAGTATACCCGATCCCTTTTTGCTTATGCACTTTTGGGTGTTTCATACGTTACTTATTCTAAATCACATCGAACACACAACGCTAACACTATTTATACGCTGACCTTTAATGCATGTTATACGTGACTTGATGAATGCCTGTTTGTTATGTTAACACATTGATTGCTGTCTACCCGCCTTAGCAACGATAGTACTATACTTTGGACTCAACACCTGTTCACTCAGGGGTTGTTAAGGACAATACTTCACGTGTTCGCAGTGGTGAACATGTGAAGCGCACTCGCTACTCGCAGTCATTGGTATTGATAGGATCTTTGTCGATAACTTACATGCTTCACATTATACGTTAAACATGCTGGTTATGCGTAAACGATTTCGAACTCTATTATGCTATTATCAAACTTGTATGCTCACCTTTACACTCTGTGTATTAACCTTTATTGTAACGTATGTGACAGTTGCTTAAGATGCTAGGGATTGCTGTGCTTTGATGAATCAAGCTAGGGGTCTAGTTATGTCACTCTTAAATCTGAGTCGTTGGAGCCCTATTTTTTTATGAGACAATTATTTGTAATAACTGTTTTTATTTGGATATGTTGTGGTATGGGACATGATGTTTTAATTATCTGGTAACGAATAGTTGTTATGGATGCTCATGGACAATCTGTTTCGCTCAGTGCCATGCCCCGATGTTTCCGCCATCGGTTGGGGTGTGACAACTAAATTGTTAATTGGTATTAAAGTCTAAATATTATTTTCATTTGAAAGTTAATACGAGATTTGTGTTGAATCCTGGTAAGATGGTAAAGGGCCTAATAAAACTACAATGTAATCATTAGATCTTTGGCAGTTATTACATCAACATAGAGAATGCATACAATCAAACATGCACGCTGACAATTTCATAACTAAGGAACCATGATGAGAGGAAACCTCGTAGCAAGCACTAATTCCCTCATTCTTTACCATAACATCTATCTAAGAAGATATGTAGGGCTGGCATATCGTGTCAACCCGACCTGTTAAGACCCAAAGACGATAAAGTGTGAACCCCAAACAGGTAAACACGAACACGAAACGAAATCTTATCGTGTCAGATTTTCCAAACGCGAACACGAACCTGATAATTAACAGGTTACACAAAATGACTTGTTAAGACACGAAAAAATTACCAATGCATCATACAACCTATTAAGACACGAACACGACCTGCTACTACATATATAATATTTAGCCATTAACAGGTCTTAACATGTATTGTATAATGGTCTTAAGTCTTAATAGGTCGTATCGTGTCTGACACGACCTGTTAAGACACGAACATGACCTGTTAAGACACGAACATGAAATAGGTAAACACGAACACGACACAAAATTAAACAGGTCTTATCATGTTGACCTGTTATAGACACGAAACCTGTTAACTTCGTGTAGGTTCATGTCGTGTTATCTTGTTCGTGTCAGAATTGGCAACCCTAAAGATATGTGAACATCTCATCATGCAAAAGTAAGGTAATTTCAAAACGTACCTTTTTCTGTAGGCTTTTTTTTTTTACCATATTTCAATATGAAATGTAGATACACATTTAAATGTATAAGTATAAATGATGAAATGTAGTCAAGTACAAATTGAAAAATATAGCAGCTAAGTTAGCCCATTTGTAAAAAAACAAAGAAATGTAAAAAAAAGAAAAAGAAAAAGAAGATAGCAAACAATAACAACAAAAAAATCATTTTTTATAAAAGCGCAAAATGATCTTATGGAAGTAAGCCCTCCTCTAGTGCTTCCCTTGCTAACCCAATGGTTAATTTGATGTAGACCAATACCAGTTGGAAAACTTCCATGTGCTTGCTTTCTGTTTTTCATAACGAAGCTGATCGCCCCTAATGCCACTACACACGGATCCAGCCCGACCTGATTGCGGGTAGCAAAAGAGACATGTATAAGATTGGTAGTTGACCCGTATTGGCTTCTTGGCATACTTTTGGCACGGTGGTGGTCTTAACTTTGCTAGAATTATTGATAGTGTTAATGATATTATACCCTAAAAAATTTGAAGATTAAAGTTGAGTTGAGTTTCAAATTTGATACAAATAATCATAAAAGTTTGTAATTTAAATCGGGACACTCTAAATTGATAGTATTTCAAAATGGGTCGTTTTGACCCGAACCTAATTCACGAAAAATTTATTTTTTTACCCATTATTCAACATGACCCTGGCTTGGTAGTAATTACCACGAATAACTTCATGAATGAAGGAAAGCTTTCAATTTGATTAAAAAAATAATGGAAGCAACTGTGATGGTCCCAAGGTGTCATAGTTGGTCAGCGTTTTAGCGGCGTTAGTCATCAGCATATGTTGTTGTGTCAGGCAACTGATCGTATTCATATTCGTCTGAATCCTACCACAACCAGCTTCTTCTCACACGCCTCATTTGCTGCACCAACATTTAGTTAACATGTGAAAGTCAATAACAAATGGAGCATCTTTGCTTTTTAAAAAAAAATAAAATAAAATATATAACAAACTAAAGAAGATATATAGCACCATTTTTTTATGCTCTTATAACTCAGCTATTTCCTGCACAAAAAGCATTTGTAAACGAAAGCATATTGGTGTCCATGTGTATTATGTCATATATAATAGAACTGAGCAGAATTTTTAAAGCCTAGCCATGCGCGTTACATCTACATAACACCAGAAGTCACTTTTCTCAAACTATAATTAAAGAATTCCCGAATCAAGCTATGCATAGATCATAAGTAAACATGTCGATACTGACGTAAAATCTCATATAACCACTAGGACATCCAAAATTTACATACCTCAAATCAAGTTATATGACTAATTTGATGACAATAAACAATCCAAGTGAATATAATGAAGCTAACCTGTCACGCTTAGAGCACACAACTTTTAGTTTCAATTGATGAAAATGTATCATCTGAACAAATATTTAATGCTATCAAATAAAAGAATCAAGTTTTAAATTTATAAAACACGATATAATACTATCACTCCACACACACGTTAGGGCAAGTACACCCATCGCGGACGTAGTATAGTAATGGCAAGATACCGAGGTCGTCTAAGGACACAAAAGCTTTTAATACCGGCTTATTGTTAATGTTTAATCTAACCAAATTTTGATGAAAATTTTTTGAAAATTACAAAATGATAAACTAAAGAGCAAAAATAAAATATAAGAAAAAACAAATAGACAAAAAAGGAATCACTTGGTTTCAACTCCTCTTTTATGTATCCTTTAATAATTTCCGCACTTTGGGCATTTTAAAAGATAATCTTTAAGTTATAGTAGTAGGCCCCCTTCCAGGTAGCGTTACCCTCAACCTATTGGTCTGAGTCAGCAGGGATACAGTCCTGCAAGGTCGGATTATTGAAAGATAATTGATGTGATTAAAATACAACATATAGATTGTGTCAAATACAGCGTAAAAGCAACCTTTTTTAGTACTAATGTTGGAAAAAGCTCGTGTTTTCATTCCTTTTATATTTTCAAGGATAAAAGATCTTAAATTTGCAAAAGAAGCAAAAAAGACAGCAAAATCCAACATAAATGCAAAAAAGAAGGAATTGCCGCAATTCGCCGAGCCCCAATTTACATCCAAACCTCAAAAATAACAAGAACAGAAGGCTGATACGGGGCCGTGTCTACCCAACACGGGCCGTGTCCGAAGATGGATACTGGACAGAAGAAAAAGACAACTACAAAAGACAAAATGACAGCCAACACGGGGCTGTGTTAAGCCAACATGGGACGTGGTCAACTCAAAGATTTTCAGAATCTTCAATAGTAGAGTAAATACTTTGGCCACGGGTCGTGCCGTTGACACACGAGGCCGTGTTAGTACAACATCTGACAAGCAGTTAATGAGGAAGAGAGAGAGAGAGAGATGGGCACGACGCCATGCCAACCGGGCAAGGGCCATGCTGAAGCTTCTGAAGACAGCTATAAATAGGAGTGCTTGGTTCCACTTCAACTTATTCCTTGCTAAACCACTTCTCTCTCACTTACCACCACTCCATGTAACACCCCGAAAATATAGATTTTATATTATAAATTAAATGTCGGTTATGGTTGTCACACCCCGACCGCGTAAAACAACAAATCGCGGCGGAAACATCGGGGCGTGTTGCAACAGAATTAATGTTTCATAACCATGGATACCAAAAAGTGTTTCGTTTTATTAAACATTGAATAATTACATTGTCTGGAAATCTAAATACACAATTTAAACATAGTCTATCATTGTTATTGAGTCACTAAGGCCTTGTCCAGTCCTATATGAGCATGCATCCTATCAATCGATATCTTTCAACAATACCTGAAACATATGTGAAAACGAGGTCAGCAAAGAAATGCTGGCGAGTACATAGGTTTTGTGTAAATAAGATTCACGACTTCTGTTTTAAGAAAATGTTTAGTCATGAACCTTGTAATTTGCTTTGTCTTTGTAAATCATTTGAAAAATAATAAGTTCAAGTGATATGTATAAATAAGAGAATAATGCATGATTAAATGAATAACCATGTAAAATGAGTTTGTATAAGATAAGTTGTTTGTAAATAATTGTCTTGTGAAAAGTATGTTACTTGTATAAAATGTTCTATGTCTCAAACTGAAATGATTCAAATAACGCTACAATATGTAATACCATACAAACACTTATATATAGGAAGTACCAGCGGCGTATCCACCATGCTTGTATCATATTCCACACGCATTGTTACTTAATCACTTAGTCAAACCAAACCACCAAAGTAATGTTCATGCCCAATGTAAATCATGTAATATGTATAACCAAAACCCAATCGTATATCACTTTGAAGCCAATCGTTTACCCAATCATTAAAACATCGTGTGAAATCCAATTGTTTACCCAATCGTTAAATTCGTTTTAGGTCGTGAAACTACTTATATGGTCGTCTCGCTAATAACATTCAAACCTTCTTGACTCGCATTAATAAACCCTTACCAAAGGATAGATTAACAATTCGCATTAATAAACCCTTACCAAAGGATAGATTAACAACTCGCATTAATAAACCCTTACCAAAGAGTAAATTAACAATTACAGATTCAGTCGCTACCCACAACACCCACACATAACTACGGGTGTAGTAACTAACGGGATTTGTCAGATCCTATGGTACCATAACCTAATACTGGTCGGCTTGATCATTGCTAATGAATGTCATTTGTTATGTAACCCAACCAACAAGTTCATTCACCTTATCGAAATCGTTATTAGTTTTGTATAAATCGTCTTAATCGTTTTTGAAGCCATCGTTATAATATCGAAAACATTTAGCACATATGAGTCACCCCAAAACAATTGAAAGCAGTAAAATAGGGGAATAATGTACTCGCCTGAGAATGCTTAGAGGTCTTGAACAACAACCAAACAAAGCTAGAGAGAGTACGAAATCAGTCGGCAATCTAAAACTATATAAATAAACCGGACTTAAATCGGGAGATCGGATAGGATGAGGCTTGGTAAACCAAATGAGTATTGGAACTCATATGATATGGTTTAACAAGGCCTACATACTACAATGAAACCAAACCTAAGTGCTTTCGACCCATCGCGACCCATTAAGGTAGCTTATGCTACTTTAACGCGTCGTGCGCGTGAAACGCGTTCGGACCGCCTAACTAGTCCTATGAAAAGTAGAATATGCCTAAACATGTTACATATTCAGTTATGTGGCAAAGGTTTAGGTTACATATGCTTAATTACCAATTATACATGAAAAGGGTATTCTGGTAATTTAACTAAGGCATATAAACTACCTATCATACAACTACTCAAACGATGTGACCATAAGGTATAACCTCGGAAGGTTATTCCCTATATACTATGGTCACCTAATGTGTTTGGTCGGATCCTAATGATCGACCAAATGGGTTGGGTTCGAGGTATAAGCGATTTATCAGATCGCTTACCCTACGACCCTAGACAACGTGGTAATCAGTAGGCATAGTCCCAAGGGACTATAACCAACGTGATTACACTCACGTTGCGAAGTTCAAACGAACTTCGCATTGACCATAACTGGTCAATGTAGAAAGTCAAACAAAGTTTGACTTTCAGACTCGAAAGACTCGAAAAGCAATAAAAGAACGAAAGAATACTTACGAAGGGTCCCCGAATGCTAATTTCGATCCGAGAATCTCAGGTATGAAACAATGGTTTCAACTTAGAGTTTCTAAGATCAAAATTCTAGTGATTATGAAGCATGGGGGGTGGGGTATTTATAGTAAAAGGTCCACCGTTAAGATCGTTTCTTGGAAACCGTGCTTTGATCTTGGCCTTACACCTCAAGATAATGGTTTTACAAAACCATGTGAGCCCATGGTATTTCCCAAAACCATGTGCACATCAAAACAGCCCCTAGTATTGCCCAAAACCATGTGCAAAGGTGGTATAGACCAGATTCAATGTTTCTTCACAGAAAGTTTCAAAAATGGCAGATTTGGTCCCTGTAGTGTAATAAGGCCTTTTTCGACGCGTTTAAGGCCCGTTAACCCCATTTCAAAGCTCTAAAATGAAGTTAAAGTAAAGGGAACTTAAAATGTTCTCAAAAATATCTCGGATGTCGGTTCGTTTAGCCGTACAGTTGCGTTGTTCGGCTAATTACGACGGAATGCGCATAAGCGCGAAAAACGATCCAAATGACGCGACGAATGGATTTTTCTTAAGCCAAACACTAAAGCATAATATAGTCATGCTTACATAAATTTTTGGATGTCCGGATGTATTCAGAACGTAAGTTATGCGCGAAAGTGCAAACTTGTGCACTTTTTGACACTTTTAGTCCCTGAATGACCCAAAAGTTTATTTTAGCACACCGAACACCTCAAAGCTTATTTCTAAGCTATGTAAAGGATATTTATGGTATGTTTAACTTATGGTCATGTTCCGGAATGTCTGTTACAGTTCAAATTGGCATACTTTCGCAGTTTGTCAACTTTAGTCCCTGTAAGCGATTTAACTTGATTTTGCCATACCAAAGCCTTCAAAACTTATTTCTAAGTTATGTAAAGGTTATTTAAGGTATGTTAAGCCTATGTCACTATTACGGAGTGTTTGTTGCATTAAACTGGTTATATTTACGCATCGGTGCGCGTATAACCTTCCAGAAAGCGATTTAGAGTTTGAAATTGAACAAGAATTGATATGTGCAAATGATACACATATTTTTACAAATCCCAAGTATGAAATATAATATTTCATTGGTTTGGTATTTGTTTGATGGCCGTGGAGGCACAGGTGTTACAGTCTCCCCTACTTTAGGAAATTTCGTCCCGAAATTTATTTAGAGGAAACTTGTGAGAGTTTAAAACATGAAGTTGAAAAGACCGAACAACATTGGTTAGGGTTCTGAACTTCTAGTAACTTTAATAACATCATGCTTGCAATGTAAGAGGGATACTTATATACAAGTATATGAAGCATCATTGGTGCGTCCACCGTGCCTCCATTACATTGTTATCATTTTATTATTGTTGTCACTATCGGTTCTTACACATAGTAAACCTTACTGGGTTTCTGTGCACTAAATTTCATAATTATGTACGCGTCCATAATTAGACAATTCCTTGCACAGTTTACACAGTCTATTTTATAATGTGTAGGGTAAAACCAAATGAACAATCCTGTGATGTGTGTAACTAGACCGCCATAGAGTCCTTTTAATTAAATCAATAAATGATCTAAATAGACTATCAAGGAGTCTGTTCAGCTACATCACTAGATGTCGTTCTTTAACCAAATTGTGAATCAATCTTTTAGACTAGACCACTCAAGGGTCTATCATCGAATCCTGGAATGGTACTATATAACCCAAGGGTCTTAACTACCACGTAGAAGCCCATAAGGATTTAAGGTAGTACCTTTTTAATATCCTACTATGAATCCCTCATATGAAGATATAAAAGATTCTATGAGGATTTGAAAATCGTTTACCACACAAAAACATAGAGGAGAACACATAAACACATATCACATAATCGCATAATCGTATACTCGCATAATTGTTTAAATTGACCTTTAAATTTGTTATCTTTGGACACGGGTATTTAATGCATACAAGGAATCAATTCTTAATTGCATCAATTTGGATGGATCCACATGAATACCCTGCTTGTTGACTACATGACCCAAAAACTGAACTCCTTTAAGCCAAAATTTCCTCTTGGAGGATTTAGTGAAAAGTTTGTTCCTTCTTTAAGGGTTCCAATGTCAACGAAGGTGTTGATCGGGATCGGCTCGTGATATGAATAGATCAAGATGTCATTAATAACAATGACGAACTGATCCAAATAAGGCTTGCAGACTCTATTTATTAAGTCTTTGAAGATGGCTGGAGCATTTGTCAACCCAAAAGGCATGACTGTAAACTCTTAATGGCCATACTTCGTGCAGAAAACCGTTTTGGGAATATCTTCTTCGAGAATACAAAGTTGATGATACCCAAAACGCAAATCGATCTCGGAAAATATGAAACGCTATGCAGTTGATCGGAGAAATCGTTGATTTAAGGTAGGGGATATCGATTCTTGATGATAAGCTTACTAGGCTTACGTTAATCGATATACATTCGAAAAGATCCATTTTTCTTTTCACAAGGAGGACAGGAGTTTCTCCAAGGTGAAAAGTTCGGACGGATGAATCCTTTATCAGACAACTCGTGAAGCTGTTTTGATAATTCTTGCATCTCGAACGGTGCAAGATGATAAGATACTTTAGATTTAAGAGAAACTAGTGTTTGAGGTTCTTAGGGAGATCACAAGTGATCATAAAAATGACAGAACCACACGAGTAGTTTCGTCTTTGTGATGACATCATAAGGTTGGATCAAACATTCATACAATTGCATTAGTTGAAAATAAAAACCACAAATTTTTTATTTGTATAACAACCACATTGTCTTTAAATGTTACAAGATAACAACCAGAGAAATTTCAAAATTCTACTTGTTCTTCATCATTGATTGCCTCATTGATGTTATACACTCGTCCACGTGCTGGATTTACATTGACGTTGACGTTCGCATTCGGGTTTGCGTTAGCATTTGCATTCACCAGTCTTGGGCAGTTGTGGCGGAAATGACCAATCTCTCCGCAATTGAAACATGAACCCAGTGGGAATCTCGCAGCATTCCCTTGAACCTGAGCTTGAACCTGAGCAGCCTGATTTTGTCCCAGACGACAAATATTGGCCAAATGCCCAAGTCTACCACACGTTGTGCATTTCTTGCAATCTTGTTGTGCAACGTGATGACCATTGCAACGGGCACAATGTGCTGCGGTACCACCATATGCCTTCTTTGCAGCTGGCTGTGCCGGTGGGTTTTGCAAGTTCTGAGCAGTCTGTGCTGTAACAGCAAAATTTTGGGCACCCTTCCGCTTCTTTGATTTCTTCGAAGTCTCAACTTCCTTATCCTTCTTGTTTTGACCTTTCTTGCTATCCTCCTTGTCAGACTCCTGCTTCTTACCCTTTTCACCCTTTCTGTGTAACTTATTCTTCCGAATCTGCGACTCAGTCAATGTCGCAGCTAACTCGATCGCCTGACGGAGTGTGGTAGGGCTACTACCACTAAGGATGTCTTGTACCATGTCAGGTAGGCCGTCAATGTACCTTTCGATAGCCTTGTCGAGTGGGGTAACCATTGTCGGGCAAAGCAGACTCAACTCCTCAAACCTATCAGTATACGCCCTGTGCTCACCACTATCTTGCTTCAACTCATCAAATTCCTTCTCCAAAGCTCGCTGCTCATGACAAGGACAAAATTCCCTCATCATAAGGGCCCTAAGTTCAGCCCACGTCTGTGCTAGAGCAACTTCTGCACCACGATCCCTCATAACCCCGTTCCACCATGTGAGAGCCCTCTTCTGAAACACACTCGAAGAAAACTCGACCCTGCGATTGTCAGGACACTGCACGTGGCGGAAAGTATTCTCAATGCTCTCGAACCATTGAAGAAGCCCAGTCGCTCCTTCAGAACCACTAAACTTGAGTGGTTTAGCCTGGTTAAAATCCTTGTATTTACACTGTGCGTTATTGTTGTTGTTATTATTGCCGTTGTTGTATATCTCGTGGACTTGGGTTACAACCCCGGGAAGCACAGCAGCCACCTGCTGAGAGATCAGGGCTGCGAGTTCTTCAATAGTGAAAGTCCGAGCATCGGTTTGAGCATCGCGTCGAGGAGGCATTGTCTAAAAGAGGAAACATGAAAGGAAACGAGAGAGAGAATTAGACGAAAAGAATGAGATGAAACAAATCTGATGAAAGCAAGGATAATGGTCATTTGTTTGTTACTACAAAGCAACAAACGACACACAGAACTAATCAAAGTAAATGGGTCAAAAATAATGTATCGCGAAGACATGCTCGCCTATAAGTGAACACTCATCCCAAGAATTCCCAGGTAAGCACAACTGGTCTCGCGTCTGATGAGATGTATACGAAGTGCTTGCCTAGACAGAAAACCCAGAATACAGGCATTCACCCTTCCAGTTTGCACGTGTTCACATTATTTAAAACCCAAAACTTTGCCGAGATTTTGAAAATTCAAAGGGGTTCAAAACCTTGTAATCAATCACCCTAGAACAGATGATTAGTTTTCAAAGCGGTTTTGAAATTTATGTTCTTGTTGTGGTCGTCGCCTAAGGATAGGTGACGGTATTGTTTTATGACTAAATTCAAGTAAACTCGCGTTAGGGTCCTAGAAAGGTTATAGACTAGGTCAAAGCATTACTAATAACCTAATTCCCTATAACCATTGGCTCTGATACCATCTTTCTGTCACACCCCGACCGCGTAAAACAACAAATCGCGGCGGAAACATCGGGGCGTGTTGCAACAGAATTAATGTTTCATAACCATGGATACCAAAAAGTGTTTCGTTTTATTAAACATTGAATAATTACATTGTCTGGAAATCTAAATACACAATTTAAACGTAGTCTATCATTGTTATTGAGTCACTAAGGCCTTGTCCAGTCCTATGTGAGCATGCATCCTATCAATCGATATCTTTCAACAATACCTGAAACATATGTGAAAACGAGGTCAGCAAAGAAATGCTGGCGAGTACATAGGTTTTGTGTAAATAAGATTCATGACTTCTGTTTTAAGAAAATGTTTAGTCATGAACCTTGTAATTTGCTTTGTCTTTGTAAATCATTTGAAAAATAATAAGTTCAAGTGATATGTATAAATAAGAGAATAATGCATGATTAAATGAATAACCATGTAAAATGAGTTTGTATAAGATAAGTTGTTTGTAAATAATTGTCTTGTGAAAAGTATGTTACTTGTATAAAATGTTCTATGTCTCAAACTGAAATGATTCAAATAACGCTACAATATGTAATACCATACAAACACTTATATATAGGAAGTACCAGCGGCGTATCCACCATGCTTGTATCATATTCCACACGCATTGTTACTTAATCACTTAGTCAAACCAAACCACCAAAGTAATGTTCATGCCCAATGTAAATCATGTAATATGTATAACCAAAACCCAATCGTATATCGCTTTGAAGCCAATCGTTTACCCAATCGTTAAAACATCGTGTGAAAACCAATTGTTTACCCAATCGTTAAATTCGTTTTAGGTCGTGAAACTACTTATATGGTCGTCTCGCTAATAACATTCAAACCTTCTTGACTCGCATTAATAAACCCTTACCAAAGGATAGATTAACAACTCGCATTAATAAACCCTTACCAAAGAGTAAATTAACAATTACAGATTCAGTCGCTACCCACAACACCCACACATAACTACGGGTGTAGTAACTAACGGGATTTGTCAGATCCTATGGTACCATAACCTAATACTGGTCGGCTTGATCATTGCTAATGAATGTCATTTGTTATGTAACCCAACCAACAAGTTCATTCACCTTATCGAAATCGTTATTAGTTTTGTATAAATCGTCTTAATCGTTTTTGAAGCCATCGTTATAATATCGAAAACATTTAGCACATATGAGTCACCCCAAAACAATTGAAAGCAGTAAAATAGGGGAATAATGTACTCGCCTGAGAATGCTTAGAGGTCTTGAACAACAACCAAACAAAGCTAGAGAGAGTACGAAATCAGTCGGCAATCTAAAACTATATAAATAAACCGGACTTAAATCGGGAGATCGGATAGGATGAGGCTTGGTAAACCAAATGAGTATTGGAACTCATATGATATGGTTTAACAAGGCCTACATACTACAATGAAACCAAACCTAAGTGCTTTCGACCCATCGCGACCCATTAAGGTAGCTTATGCTACTTTAACGCGTCGTGCGCGTGAAACGCGTTCGGACCGCCTAACTAGTCCTATGACAAGTAGAATATGCCTAAACATGTTACATATTCAGTTATGTGGCAAAGTTTTAGGTTACATATGCTTAATTACCAATTATACATGAAAAGGGTATTCTGGTAATTTAACTAAGGCATATAAACTACCTATCATACAACTACTCAAACGATGTGACCATAAGGTATAACCTCGGAAGGTTATTCCCTATATACTATGGTCACCTAATGTGTTTGGTCGGATCCTAATGATCGACCAAATGGGTTGGGTTCGAGGTATAAGCGATTTATCAGATCGCTTACCCTACGACCCTAGACAACGTGGTAATCAGTAGGCATAGTCCCAAGGGACTATAACCAACGTGATTACACTCACGTTGCGAAGTTCAAACGAACTTCGCATTGACCATAACTGGTCAATGTAGAAAGTCAAACAAAGTTTGACTTTCAGACTCGAAAGACTCGAAAAGCAATAAAAGAACGAAAGAATACTTACGAAGGGTCCCCGAATGCTAATTTCGATCCGAGAATATCAGGTATGAAACAATGGTTTCAACTTAGAGTTTCTAAGATCAAAATTCTAGTGATTATGAAGTATGGGGGGTGGGGTATTTATAGTAAAAGGTCCACCGTTAAGATCGTTTCTTGGAAACCGTGCTTTGATCTTGGCCTTACACCTCAAGATAATGGTTTTACAAAACCATGTGAGCCCATGGTATTTCCCAAAACCATGTTCACATCAAAAACGCCCCTAGTATTGCCCAAAACCATGTGCAAAGGTGGTATAGACCAGATTCAATGTTTCTTCACAGAAAGTTTCAAAAATGGCAGATTTGGTCCCTGTAGTGTAATAAGGCCTTTTTCGACGCGTTTAAGGCCCGTTAACCCCATTTCAAAGCTCTAAAATGAAGTTAAAGTAAAGGGAACTTAAAATTTTCTCAAAAATATCTCGGATGTCGGTTCGTTTAGCCGTACAGTTGCGTTGTTCGGCTAATTACGACGGAATGCGCATAAGCGCGAAAAACGATCCAAATGACGCGACGAATGGATTTTTCTTAAGCCAAACACTAAAGCATAATATAGTCATGCTTACATAAATTTTTGGATGTCCGGATGTATTCAGAACGTAAGTTATGCGCGAAAGTGCAAACTTGTGCACTTTTTGACACTTTTAGTCCCTGAATGACCCACAAGTTTATTTTAGCACACCGAACACCTCAAAGCTTATTTCTAAGCTATGTAAAGGATATTTATGGTATGTTTAACTTATGGTCATGTTCCGGAATGTCTGTTACAGTTCAAATTGGCATACTTTCGCAGTTTGTCAACTTTAGTCCCTGTAAGCGATTTAACTTGATTTTGCCATACCAAAGCCTTCAAAACTTATTTCTAAGTTATGTAAAGGTTATTTAAGGTATGTTAAGCCTATGTCACTATTCCGGAGTGTTTTTTGCATTAAACTGGTTATATTTACGCATCGGTGCGCGTATAACCTTCCAGAAAGCGATTTAGAGTTTGAAATTGAACAAGAATTGATATGTGCAAATGATACACATATTTTTACAAATCCCAAGTATGAAATATAATATTTCATTGGTTTGGTATTTGTTTGATGGCCGTGGAGGCACAGGTGTTACAATGGTCAAGATAGAATAACTAGGAATAAATAACCTAGTTAATCATAAGTCTTGAAATAATAAGAAAAACTTGGTTAAAACACCATTTAACACTTGTCTGCATTAGGCTCCACACGGCCCCGTGTTCGCTGGGCACGGCCCCGTGTGCAGAAGCGTATCTGTTCTACCAAGATTTGCAAGATTATGCGAATCTTAGTGTTGACCACGCCCCGTGCTGAGCTGGGCACGCCCCCGTGGTGGGCATAGAAGCTTCTATAGCTTTGTCCCTTTCTGCAGACACCTGACCATGCCCCCGTGTCCAGTGGGCACGAGCCGTGGTCAGCCTTCTGTTTCTTGTTTTTGCTTGTGGAGATGCTGTCGAGGGGTCGGGCATGTTACATTTATTCCTTTTCTTTGTATTTATATTAGTTTTTGCTGCATATTTGTTCCTTTTGTTCATTTAAGCTCATTTGGTCCTGAAAATACAAAAGGAAGACAAAAGCACACTTTTTCCAACATTAGTACTAAAAAAATGTTAGTTTTATGCCTCATTTGATGTAATTTATATGTTGCATTTTACACACATCAAATACCCCTACACTTGAATCTTTGCTTGTCCTCAAGCAAAACTCTTTATTTTGTGGCTTACACACCCAAACAGAATGGGTAGAAGAGAAGTTTTGGGCTTCTCTTGAGTGTCGGGAATCCAAGATCTTTATTGGGTTTTATTTTTATACTATTTACAATCCTATTCGTTATGATTTATTTAGAACGTTTCATAAGAGAAATTACTTATTTGGGCATAACCTGCCTCTTTAAAATTGCATTTATATACAAGTTCACATACCTCACTGGAGATCACTCAACACTCGGCCGAAGATGTATTTTGTGTAACACTTGAGACCGGCATGGAACTTATTTCTACCATAAGCTTTCCAAGCAATCAATCCTCCTCCTTTTTAACTATAAACCTTTGTAAATATCAAGAGGTCTTGGGGAAAGGGTTAGGCTTGGGCTAAGGGTAGGTGATTTTGGTTAGTGGTTAGTAAAAAGGGCTAAAAGCGTCGGTCGTCGTAAAATGTTTTGTTTTTTTTGTGACTTTTATTCAAACTAAGCATTTTCAAATAAAGTTTCTTTGAGCACTTTGTTTGTTTATTGCTAGACTTTCATTTTTTTATAACGAAATGTCACAAGAAGACCGAGCTTTTTACTAAAATAAAGGGTTGAAAAGAAAATGTTTTGGTGGGTAAAGGGCGTTTGTTTTGTGGGTTTAGAAATGAAAAGGTTTAGGCTCAAAGGGGTTAACTAGGGGGATTTTGGGTAGGTGAAAAAGAAAATGAAAAATAATGGTGTTGAAAGGAAAATGGGTTAGTCCTAATGCCTCCATCATTTACTTACTTGGGTTTAAGTTGGTAAGGACCGGGAATGTATCGTTGTGGCAAGTTCTAAAGTCGTAAGAACCAATCGGTTATTTACACAAGAAACAAAAAAATGAGCATTTAGTTTGAAAATGTATGCTTGTATGCTCAATAAAGGTTCAAAACTCACTTATTCTAGGAATGGGTTTAAAATGTGATCAAGTATATATAATCAAATTTTAACTAGATTTGTCATGCCGACCCCCCGAAGAAGATAGGGGTCGGGGAAGTGGCTAGTTGCTTCAGGTGCATGTTTCGGAGGAGCAGGTGTGGAACATCGAGAGGCACACGGTTATGGATGTAGTGTAAGACCGTCAGATCACGTAGGCTAACAACACCGGTACTATCACGCCTTTGGTTGAGGGAGTTTCTAAGGACCCTATGAATGTAGCGGTATTGAGGGTCCTGCAACTGGGAGCTTTTGGTTTGTCTTGTATCATATGGTCCATCCCCGATTTGAGACCATGCCATTTGACGCATGTTTGGCAAGATTTCACGGAGACCACCCGTGTTTTCTTCGTCTCCGGCATCCTCTTCAGAAAACAACCCAATAATCGCCCCAAACTGTGCAATGGAGATTGAGAGTACATTTCCAGCACAGCGAAATTCAACCCCCTCCGCATCAAATGGCTCTGCTTTAGCTTTGAACGCGAAAGTGCTATAGAACTCCATGTAGTATTCGTGGACCGAATGGAGTCTAGTGCAGAGGGCCGCCCTAAGTGGACCCGTGACTAGGTTGTTGAAGCGATCTATCTGCCCCACTGCTTCCAGGGTCTCGAGGCATACTTGTCTTGGATTTTCCTCGGGCCTTGTATGAAGAACTTCAAATCGGGCTTGATAGTTCCACTCATTCTGATTGAAGCGTGTGAATTTCTTGGCCATCTGAAAGAAAACACAAAACAATTAGCATGAAACAATAAATTTCCAAAGAAAACAGAAAACGACAAGCTGAACACGATCCCATGGCCACTGGCCACGCCCCGTGTTCGGAAGAAATTTGCTAGCCTGCCCCCGTGTTCGCTGAGCACACGTGCTCAGGCGTCTGTTTCCCAAAAAATCCATTTTTTGACTCGAAAACTTGAAAATTTTTGGTTGAGTAGGGGCGGTTTACCCCGAAAATGAAACCCCATGTGTCGTTTTTCCAAAAACAAACCGTTTACCCCTTCAATTTCATCTTTTTTCGGTTCAAAAACAAGGGTTTGAGGTTTTTGTTTGAAATCGGGCAAATCTACAAACAATTCAAGTTGATTTACTTCCTATAACATGCAACTATACTACTACTAACAGATCTAAGCAAAAATTTGAGGTTCAATTCGGTTCAAGTTGAAGAACCCTAGATTTTTCCCCAAATTTTTGATGTTAAACTACATGCAAATCACTAATCTAACTAATTATGATGATAGAATCATACCTTGACGTTGTTGAACGGTGGAAGAACGTGAAAATCTGCAGAGATTTGTGAAGGAACCAGAGAGTTTTCGGGGAAACGGGTCGTGTTGAAGTGAAGAATGAAAGGAAAAAGGGGGTTTATCCCTAACAATAGCCGGCCATGGCCCCGTGTCCAGCAGGCACGACCACGTGGGCGGGTAAAAACAAATTTTTTTTTGAGTGCACGTGTGAGTGACCTGTTTCCCAAAACTTGGTTTTAGAAATCTTACCGATTTAGAAGCTTTCCCGACGTTCGTTACCTACAAGATATGATGTTGATGCATAAACCTTCGTTTATTCGTCGGCCGCTTGTAGCGAGATCTCCTCCTCTCCATCCTCAATGAATCCTTGATAAAGCTTTTGCCATTGGCCGTTGACTTTGAATGGAATGTGTTATGGGTCATTTTCTGAGCGTACATATCCTGACTAATATCCTGCTTTTGGTTGTTTGCTTATGATCAAGATACTGGATTAGGATATTGCTAACATCCTGGGCGATATCCTGGTGTTAATTAAATTAACCACGTGCAGGTTAGAAGCTGTGGGTTACTAACGGTCAAATGGACTTCTTCTCCTCAAGACTCGGGCGTATCTGTTATGTGAGAGACGTTGAACCCGAAAGACCAGGTCTACAACGTTCGAGTGGGGAATATTCACCGGATCCCGGTTTATTAGGATAGTTTGTTGCATTTCTTTTACTATAAATAGATGGGGGCGGATCAGATTAAGGCACGCAACTTACACACACACTTTCGAACACTTTTGCTCTCTAGCTCACTGCAAACACTATACACAAACACTTGTATTCGAATTACATTGTAACACCTAGTTGATCCGCATCACATCCTGCACTGTATCCTGATATTTGAAGTAATAGAAGAACAAGGCAGCTGCGATTGTCAGCTCCCGAGGTTTTATGCCGGCGATCTAGATTGATCAAGGGCTTTCCTCGTACATCACGTGTCAACCTTTACTTTTTTGCTCATTGTTTGATCACAGATACAACTCTATATCCTGATCCGTATCCTGAAACTGTTTTTACAATTAACTTGGTTAACATATTTTTCACACATATTTCTAGCACACTACCTCACTTAACTAATTTGATCACTTAATTGCTTCGATAATTTTTGACCAAAACAATTTGGCGCCCACCGTGGGGCAAGTGGTGCTATTTTTGCAAAAAACTTTAGTAAAATCATTACTCGGTTTTCTATTGTCAAAAATTTTTGCTACATTGTTTTCAATGGCCTCGAGATCAAACATGAGCTCTTCCACCATCTCTGCTACAACCTCTACAACGATTGGTTCGGTGCTTCCACCTCCTCCTCCAAGAATGCAAGCTTCTTCACACGGAACTGATAGTCATGTAGCTCGGGATGTTATCCCCGCTCCCAGTACCCAGAGATCCGGTCCTGTTTTGGCGTCTAATGATGAAATTCTGAATTTGTTTGGTAGTGTACAGGAACAGATGAGGCAGCAGCAGGAAACTAATCGGATGCTGATGAGAGAGATACAACTCTTGAAATCCGGCCCAAGTAGACCTGCTGAAGAAACTGTCACTCCTTTACAGCCTAGGGTTTTGAACTTCAGTTCTGTAGTTTACACTGAGGATAACCGGGGGAACATCATCCCAAGCCATTCCCAGAATCATACCCCTGAGATACCCTCCTCGGTCAGGATGTCAACTGTGAGGAGCTCAGGATATACTTCAGGATATGGCCAGAATCCTAAGACCGGTAACGTGTCAAATAATAATATTCTTGCTACTAACAACAATGGGTCTTTGCAGGATGCAGGTATGACGTCAACATTTACTAGGGAGCTTCAGAAATTGAAGGAAATGATATCCAGTGTACCTGGAGTGGTCCAGCCAATTCCAGAAGTATCCCAAGACAGCCACAGGATATCCCGCTTTGCATATTCTATCTGTGATGCTGAAATCCCAAAAAAGATTTCAGACCCCCAACATGAAACTATATGATGGGACTACAGATCCTAAAGAGCATATTGCCCAGTATAGAGAAAGAATGGAGATTAACCCTATCCCTCCGGAACTCAAGGAAGCATGCTTGTGCAAGGGTTTCGGTTCTACCTTGACAGGATCAGCCTTAAAATGGCTGTTAAATATTCCTCCTCACTCAATTACTTTGTTTGCTCATTTGGTTAATTTATTTAATAGTCAGTTTTCTTGCAGTCGGAGTTTTGAGAAACTAACCAGTGATCTTTACAAGATAACTCAAGGACCTCAGGAATCCTTGAGGGATTATGTGAACAAGTTTAGTCGGGAATCCTTGGATATCCCACATCTTGATGTTGCAACAGCTGTGCAGGCTTTTAAGATGGGGTTACAAAAGGATTCTCAGTTTTATCAGGATCTTGTAATGAATCCCTGCAGGAATCTCGACGAAGCTCGTAACAGGGCTTTGAGATATATCCGCTTGGAAGATGACAAAAAGATGCAAGAGAGGATGAATTCTACCTCAACCTACGAATCAACCAACAGGAAATCAAAATCCTCGTATAAACCATATCGCTCCAAGCCATATGGTAGAAATGATAACAAGAAAGTGAATGTTGTTGAAGACGAGGATCCTGAAGAATATCCTGAGTTATCTGAATACTGCTTTTCTATTAATATACATGAGTTAATGTATGCTATGCAGGGTTTAGGAGACAAAGCTAGGTGGCCTCGAAAGAATCAGCAGAAAGCCGATTGGAAGGATAAATCCAAATGGTGTGCCTTCCATGAAGATTTCGGACATGTGACCGAGGATTGCATTGCTCTAAGGAAAGAAATAAGTTACCTGTTAAGCAAGGGGTATCTGAAGGATTTGCTGGGAAGAAAGAAGAATAAAGGGCAGGATCCTGAGAAGGATCCTGAACGAGCAGCATCACCCCCAGCAGATGCCAAAATAATTAACTTTATTTCAGGAGGATCCGACATTTGTGGGACTTCGTATTCTGCGGCCAAGAGACATGCAAAGGAAGCTAAGACTGAAAGGGGAGACAAACCAGCTAGGATGACTACCCTTACAACCGATAAAATGATCACTTTCGATAGTGATGACAGGGATACTGTCCAGGATCCTCACCATGATGCTCTCGTAATAACATTATATGTTGCTAACCATTTTGTACGCAGGATATTGGTGGATAATGGTAGCTCCGTCAACATAATTCAGCTGGAAACATTGAAGAGGATGAATGTATCTCCGATGGACATTACTTCGAAGTCCACTGTGCTCGTTGGTTTCAGTGGAGAAGCTAGGAATACCGTAGGAGAGATAAAGTTACCAGTATATGTTGAAGGGGTCAACTCGATACAACGCTTCTGTGTGATGGACTCCCTATCCTGCTATAACATCATACTAGGCAGTCCATTGATCCATGACATGAAGGCTGTGCCATCGACTTATCACCAGTGCATCAAGATCCCTACCCCTTGGGGGGTAGTCAAAGTTGATAGTGATCAGCAGGAAGTGAAGGAATGCTACTCATCCTCAATGAAATCCTCAACCAAGCCTAATCCAGCATTGCGATTAAAGATGCGGGCCCAGGATATCGTGGAGGCTTCAGAGCAGGATATGAAGAAAGTTATCCTGGATCAGGATAATCCTGATATCTCGGTGCTCGTAGGAACCAATATCCCTCAGGATATTGAAGAACAATTAACTAACTTTTTGAAGTGCAAGATGTCAACATTTGCATGGAAGCATGAGGATATGACAGGTATATCCAAAGACATTATTACTCACAAGGTTGGAATTGACAGGTCGTTCAAGCCTGTTCAGCAAAAAAGAAGGAAGTTTGCTCCTGAATGAAATACAATCATACAAGAGGAAGTTGAAAGATTGTTGAAGTCCAAAATGATTAGAGAAGTCAAGTTTCCAAGATCGCTGGCAAATGTAGTCGTGGTACGGAAGAAAAATGGGAAATGGAGAGTCTGTGTAGATTACACAGACTTGAACAAGGCTTGTCCTAAAGACCCATTTCCTCTTCCCCATATTGATGCAATGGCGGATGCTACTGCCGAGCATGAGATGTTAACGTTCATGGATGCATCCTTAGGATTTCAGCAGATTCAAATGGAGCCTTCGGACCAGGAGGATACTGCCTTCATGACACCAACAGGTATTTATTGTTATACTGCTACGCCCTTTGGTTTGAAAAATGCAGGTGCAACATACCAGAGGTTGGTAAACATGATGTTTAAAGACAAGCTGGGGGACACCATGGAGTTATATATTGACGATATGGTGGTGAAATCTAAAAAGGCTGAGGATCCCCTCCAGGATATCAAGGGAGAATTTGAGATCCTGGATCAGTATAACATGAAACTGAATCCTGCTAAGTGCCATTTCCGAGTGGGGGCAGGAATGTTTCTAGGATATATGGTGACCAAAAGAGGCATAGAGGCGAGCCTGGAGCAGATTAGAGCTATCCTGGATATAAAATCACCTTTGAATATGAAGGATGTTCAACGGTTAACAGGCCGAGTAGCAGCATTGAACAGATTTATTTCAAAATCCTCGGAAAAATGCAAGGAATTTTATGATATCCTCAAGAAGAATAAGAAGTTCGAATGGGGAGCAAAGCATGAAGCAGCCTTGCAGGATTTGAAGCGATATCTCTCGACTGCACCTCTATTGATGAAGCCTGAAAATGGTGAACCACTATCCCTATACCTCGCTGTATCAGGGAATGTTGTAAGTGCCGTTCTTATAAAGGACCATGAAGGTCAGCAATATCCTGTCTATTATGTTAGTAAAAGTTTACTAGATGCTGAAACTAGATATTCTCATCTAGAGAAATTGATATTAGCACTAGTTATGGCATCAACAAAACTTAGACATTATTTTGAGACATATAGGATTCATGTTAAAACCAATTATCCTGTTAAAAACGTGCTTAGGAAACCCGATATGTCGGGTAGGATGGCTAAGTGGTCAGTAAAACTGAGTGCTTATGACTTAGTATATGAGCCTAGAAATGCCATAAAGTCTCAGGCTTTAGCTGACTTTGTGGCTGATTTCAGTAGTGACATTCAAAATGAAGTAGATTTAGAAGTACAACAGCTAGGAGAAAACTTAGAATGCTGGACATTGTATACTGATGGTGCATCTAACGTAAGAGGTGTAGGTTTAGGTGTACTACTAAAATCGCCACAGGGGGACATATTACCCCAGGCTATTAGGTGTGAATTTCCTGCTACTAATAATGAGGCAGAATATGAGGCTTTAATTGCAGGATTAGAGTTGGCTAAAAATATGAATATCAAGAATTTGCAATTGTATGTTGACTCCTTGTTAATCACTAATCATTTTAATGGAACCTATGCAGTTAAAGGAGAGAAGTTAATCGAGTATTTCGAAATTCTCAAAAAATTAGTTGGATATTTCGATATTTTTACACTTGAACAGGTACCAAGAGAGGATAATGCTGAAGCTGATGCCTTGGCAAATCTAGGATCATCGGTCAGGATACCGGAAGGACCCGAATACCAATATTACATATCCTATATCCTGCGACGAATCCTCAGGATAAGGAAGTAATAAGTATTCAGGATCCTGATGATGAGTATCCTGAGGAGGATCCTAAGTCCTGGACGGCTCCAATCATGAGATATCTCAAGGAATGACACATCCCAAAGAATGAGAATCCTAAAGCCTTTAGAATGAAGGTATCACGATTCGCTATTATAAATGATGTTTTGTATAAGAAATCTCTTGCAGGACCATATCTGAGGTGCTTGGAGGATCCCGAAACCAAAGAAGTACTTCAGGATATACATGAAGGGGATTGTGGTAACCAACTGGGGGCAGGTCCTTATTCTCAAAAATATTAAGGACATGATATTATTGGCCGACGATGAGGAAAGATGCCACAGAATATACTCGAAGATGTGATGCATGTCAAAGACATAGTAACATATTACATCAGCCTGCTGAACCACTGTATCCTATTGTTTCCCCTTGGCCGTTCATGAAGTGGGGTATGGATATAGTGGGAAAGCTTCCAAAGGCTCCTGGAGGAAAGGTTTTCATGTTGGAAATGACGGATTATTTCTCCAAGTGGGTTGAAGCAGAAGCATTTGTTCAAGTTAGAGATCAGGAAGTGGTATCCTTCATAAAAAGGAATATCCTGACTAGGTTTGGAGTACCAGCTGAGATAATTTGTGAGAACGGATCTCAATTTATAAGTAAAAGGACTACTGACTTCTGCAAGAGTTGGGGAATCAAAATGATTACGTCTACCCCGGTACATCCTCAAGCAAATGGACAAGCTGAATCCTCAAACAAGATAATTGTCAGCAACTTGAAGAAGAGATTAGGGGCCAAGAAAGGAAGATGGGCAGAAGAACTACCCTTTGTTTTATGGGCTGATAGAACGACGGTAAAAAATGCAACTGGTCAAACCCCATTTTCCTTAGTGTTTGGAGCAGAAGCGGTGATCCCGACGGAAATGGTGATACCTACAGCAAGATCCAACCTCAGGAATCCTGAGCAGAATCCTGAAGTCCTATGCCAGGAACTGGATACTATTGATGAGACAAGAGATGCAGCAAGGCTAAGGATGGCAGCATATCAACAAAGGATATCCAGAGCATACAACAAGAATATAAGGACTAGAAGGTTCAAAGTTGGAGATTGGGTGTTGAGAAAGGATTTTCAGAATACTACTAATCCTGCTGATGGAAAGCTGGCTCCAAAATGGGAAGGACCATATGAGGTTGAATCAGAATCAGGAAAAGGTGCATACCGACTCAAGAATATAGAGGGGGATATGCTACCGAGATCTTGGAATGCTATACATCTAAAACTCTATTTCAAGTGAGTATGGAATTTAAATTCCAACTCAGGATGGTATGAATTCTGTCTCTCTTATTAAAATTTTATATTATTTACTATTTTGAACCTATTACTGACTTAAGCATCGGAGGGGTGTTAGCCAGCCTAACACCCACCTTAGCTTATGGTGGTTTTGCAGAATATACTTCGGGATATAGCACCAGGATACATACTTAGGATACTTCGGAAGATTAGAGGATTGGCCCCCTCTCTCACGTATAAGGGATCCTGATCCCTTCAAAGGTTTAAAGGTATTCACCTTTCTTCCGAATTGGGCTTAAACACCCCGCCTGGAGCGCAAGTTATTCAGGAATAGTTCAAGGTGGCGGGACCGGTCCATGTAAAAGTGGCTGACAATTTCGTTACTATTGGCTATATCCTGAATCCTAAAGGTATATGAGGATGGATCACCCTCTCTCACGAAAGGGTATTTTCATACTCTCTAAGGTTTAAAGGTTTTCACCTTTCTAAGTCTTGGAGTTTATACACTCCCGCCTGTAGCGCACGAAAATTTGGGATTTCCCCCGGGATACGAAGGATTTATCTCCAGTATATTTTGGGTTTTACCCCTGTAACACAAAAAATTGTCTATACAATTGGAACTAGTGTTCAAAAATTTTCTAAGTGTTTGAGGACTTCATGCACAGGGGACATTCCATCTAAAGCAATTGTATGATGCATAAAGGATCAAAGTTGAGCTAAGAGTCTCGAACTGGGGACATCTTAGTAGGAGAAGTCGCAAAAGGGATTGGAGATTAATACTAGGGTTAGACTCAGTTCCTGGTATGATCTTTCCTTTATAAACCTTACATAAATTTTATAACTGAGGTTAAGGATTAAGTATCCTGAAAAGGATATATCTTCAGGATATATCTTCAAAATGTGTTTTTGGGATGCGTTTCGGGATATTTGATTGAAATATTTGGAAGTGATACTAGTTTGAAATTAAAACTTTGATCAAATAAGTATTGTCAAAACAGGTTTTAGAAAGTGGACTATCTTTTATTCTTTAAAAGTTTTCTCTAAAGTTGATTGAATTTTTAGAAGTTCTATTTAATAAAAGTTTTCATAATATATCACTGAGTATATTAATCATGATATTTTCAAGAGATAGTTGTACGAAATTTTGCAAAGCTAAAATCTACATTAAGAAATGCATGACAGAAATTAAAAGGCAACAACAAATAAGTCAAAAGGAAGTTATATTATTAACATGTCAAAAGTTGTGCTTTTGGTTTCACCTCAAACCGAGGCCCATCCACCAAAAGCACAATTAGTCTTGACCATACTTACGTAACAGTTGAAGGTTCTATCTCAAAACGGGACCTGTCCACCTTCAACCGTTACGACATTCAAAACAGGTTATACTAACTGATGACCAAGGGCTTCATCCTGAAACCCAGGACCCATCCACCTTTGGTCATCGTATTGTTCTAGTGTAGGAAATATAATTTGTTCAACGACAGGAAAAGTAAATTGTTTGTACAAACCACAACCAAGAAATTTAAAAAAGTGGGCTCCGGCCTTGGCACGTATATCCATCATCGCCCACTTCGCCGCCTAAGGGGCAGCGCCTTCTTGATCAGCAACTTCTTTCCCAGCCTCTGCACCAGCATCCCCCTCAGGATTCTTCTCGGCATCATCACCCGCATTGGCCACTTCCTCTGCCGCCTTGGAAGGCTCTTCACCAGCATGCTTTGCGGGATGAGCGACGGGATGACCTCCAAGATCCTGTAGTTTTGCTTCCCAAGCCTTTACATTCTAGGAGGGGCATTCGAAGCCCAAGCTCTTGGCCTCATAAGCCATCCTTAACCTGGCTTGGAGAAGGGAGATAACAACGGATGCTTTGAGACTGTCCCGATATGAACTCATATCCTGCTGGTATTAAAGAAGGGCGGCATCTAGTTTGGCTTGAGCATCCTCATTGGCTTTGTGGAGGGCAGCTTGGTGTTCCTAGGTCATTGCCTTGTATTTGTCTTCATAATGCTGGGACTTGGCAGCCGCAATTGTTCCTTGATTAGCTATAGTGGCTTCAGCTTTTTCGAGCTTAATCTCCAGCATCTTATTAAGCCCACAGGCGTCTTCATACAAGTGCATGAGACATTCCAAGCCCTGCAGTTAAAGATACAGGTATCAATTTAAAATGAGCAGGATAATGATTAACATGCATGTTCAGGATATCGGAAGGGAATTTTTACCTGCTTGAGGAATGAAGTGGCTTCACTAAATCCATGATTCTCGAGAGAGAATGTCTCGGAGGCGGCTGGAGAATCCATTTCTTTTCTCTTCCAGGAGCTAGAGGCCTGGGTCCTGGATGCCGGAGGAGCTTTAGGAGCGGTAGTAGTCTTTGAAGTGGTAGGCTTCGGTATGGCAGACGACTTCAGCTTAGATTCTTGTTTAACAGGTACAAGGCTGGAGTAACTATCCAACTCGTCAAGTTGGAAGCCTTCGAGGTTGACAACCGGTACTGCACAAGGGAAGATATTTTTAAACTCATAATACCTATGAAAGATAATCGATTTAATAAATAAAGATAATTACTGAGAATATGCTTACTAGACATCTCTGAACTTGATTTTTTGCTTGAATCTGTAAGAGACAGGGAGAAAGTTCTTTCACTGGCAGGAAGTTGGTAGATTTCTTTGATCCTGGACTTAGATTCCGCACTTAGGGGTGCTAAATCTCTGAAGTTCGTTGCATAAAAACATCAGGATATAAGTTTGGGATATAGTTTAAGGATACACTTGGGGATATTCCTAAAACCCTAGATCCTACCCTTGGTTAACCATCTAACCGGCAGATCGAAACCCTTGTCAATAGAGTCTCTTTTCACAAAAAAGAACTTTCGCCGCCATCGGTCTTCGTTCTTGGTGGCCTTAAGGACTAAAGGGCTCTTGGAGGTGGAAAACAAAAGAAAACGGCTATCGCCATGGGACCTCAACCGGTATGCTATAGGGAGGTCTTCAATACACAGGTCAGGGCAATGGCGAGATCTGATTTGATCTAGCACCATCAAAACTCGCCAGACCATTGGCATAGTTTGAGCATAACTAAGGCCGGTGAGGTCGAAGAAACGAGAGATAAAGGGTGGAAATAGGTACTGGAGTCCCAAAGAAAAGGGGTAGGCAAAAATCAGACCCACTCGTCTGATGACACGTCTGATCGGACCTCCCGATCAAAAGGGCGAATGACTGTTCCAGTGGGAAAGGCGCCGGAATTCTTGAGGGCAGTGATATCGGCATTGTTGAAGCAGCAGATTTCTTTTTCTGGTTCTCGTATGAGCTTTTGACTCACGAGGGTTGGGACTGGTTCATCCGAACGAGATCTTGTCCGTGATGCCATGAAGGGTATTAAGCAAACTAAAAGAAACTCTGGAAAAGGAACAGAGGATGAAGGAAAGGATGGTTACCTGAAAATCGCTTGAAGAGTAATGATAACAAGGATGGTCACCTCAACCATCGTTTCGTTTTAATTGCCTCGGTCTACGAATTAGAATTTTTAAAATATATCCGTTGGATTGGTATACCAACAGATATATTTGGGGACAATTGTTATGGGTCATTTTCTGAGCGTACATATCCTGACTAATATCCTGCTTTTGGTTGTTTGCTTATGATCAGGATACTGGATTAGGATATTGCTAACATCCTGGGCGATATCATGGTGTTAACTAAATTAACCACGTGCAGGTTAGAAGCTGCGGGTTACTAACGGTCAAATGGACTTCTTCTCCCCAAGACTCGGGCGTATCTGTTATGTGAGAGACGTTGAACCCGAAAGACCAGGTCTACAACGTTCGAGTGGGGAATATTCGCCGGATCCCGGTTTATTAGGATAGTTTGTTGCATTTCCTTTACCATAAATAGATGGGGGCGGATCAGATTAAGGCACGCAACTTACACACACACTTTCGAACACTTTTGCTCTCTAGCTCACTGCAAACACTATACACAAACACTTGTATTCGAATTACATTGTAACACCTAGTTGATCCGCATCACATCCTGCACTGTATCATGATATTTGAAGTAATAGAAGAACAAGGCAGCTGCGATTGTCAGCTCCCGAGGTTTTGTGCCGGCGATCTAGATTGATCAAGGGCTTTCCTCGTACATCACGTGTCAACCTTTACTTTTTTGCTCATTGTTTGATCACAGATACAACTCTATATCCTGAGCCGTATCCTGAAACTGTTTTTACAATTAACTTGGTTAACATATTTTTCACACATATTTCTAGCACACTACCTCACTTAACTAATTTGATCACTTAATTGCTTCGGTAATTTTTGACCAAAACAGAATGGTTCCGAGATTTAATTTCAATTGCACCGTGTGGAAAAATATGGGTGAAAGAAAAAGGTCCCGACCACCTTGACTTTAATTTACCGGAAATAATCGAAGTCGTGAATTAAACAATAGAACTTGATCTCCTACCCGAAATTCATTAGGTTTAATGTGTTTATCATGCAAATTTTTCATTCTTTCCTTATAAATTTCGGAGTTGGAATATGCGTGATTCCTTAGTTCGTTTAATTCATTTAATTGACAAAATCGATTTTTACCGGCAATTTCTATGTCTAAGTTAACGTTTTTTATTGCCCAGTAGGCTTTGTGTGCTATTTCTACTAGCAAATGACAACTTTTTCCATAGACAAGCTTATATGGGGTGGTACCTATGGTTGTTTTATATGCAGTTCGAAAAGCCCATAAAGCGTCGTCTAATTTATCGGCCTATTCCTTTTTATTTAACCCTACGGTTTTCTCAAGTATTCTTTTTAAACCTCGATTAGTCATTTCGGCTTGTCCATTTTTCTGAGGGTGATATGTTGTTGAGACCCGGTGATAGACCCCGTATCTTGTTAAAAAAAATTCAAGTTGATGGTTACAAAAATGGGTATTCCTATCACTTATTAATGCTTTTGGAGTTCCAAAACGAGAAAATAATCGTTTCAGGAATCTTACCACAACTCTTCCATCATTTGTTGGAAGAGCTTCGGCTTCGGCCCATTTTGACAAGTAATCCACTACCACAAGTATATATTTGTTTCCTTTTGATGGTGGGAAAGGTCCCATGAAGTCGAGTCCCCACACATAAAAAATTTCACAAACAAGAATGCCATTTTGTGGCATTTCGTTTTTGGAAGAAATATTACCTAATCGTTGGCATGCATCACATGTCTTGATAAGACTTTTGGCATCTTTGTAAATGGTTGGCCAATAAAATCCTGAATTAAATACCTTCGTGCGGTACTAGCGGCACCATGATGTCCTCCGTATGGACCTTCATGACAATGGCGGAGAATTCTTCTTGCTTCACCACCATGTACGCATCATCGGATAAGTTAGTAGGCACACATTTTGAAAAGATAAGGGTCTTCCCAAAAATAATGCTTTACATCGGCAAAGAATTTTTTTTTGATGATGCGACCATCCTTTTGCGACTATTCCACTAGCTAAGTAGTGAGCGTAGTCGGCGTACCATGGCTCTTCTCGGTATTCCACCATTTCTAAGGATTCCGTTGGGAATTTTTCATTGATTAGCTCGTCCCTGGGTGCCTCCAAAGCTGGATCTTTCAAGCAGGAAAGATGATCTGCAGCGGTTTTTCTGCTCCTCTTTTCTCTTTTATTTTAATGTCGAATTCTTGGAGGAGTAGAATCCATCTGATTAAACGTGGTTTAGCATCCTGTTTCTTAAAGAGATAATGAATGGCTGCATGGTTTGTATAAACTACCATTTTAGAAAGAATAAGATAAGAACGAAATTTATCAAAATCAAATACTACAGCTAGTAATTCTTTTTCAGTTGTTGTGTAATTTTCTTGTGCATCGTTAAGTGTTTTACTAGCGTAATAAATTGGGTGAAAATTCTTATCTTTTCTTTGTCCCAAGACGGCTCTAACTGCAAAGTCACTTGCATCACACATGATTTCGAAAGGTAATTTCCAATCAGGCGCTATCATGATAGGTGCATTTACTAGCATTTCTTTTAGCGTTAGAAATGCTTGGTTGCAATCCTTGTCATAGATGAAAGGAGCATCTTTTTCAAGTAATTTTATTAAAGGTCTTGAGATTTTAGAAATGTCTTTGATAAATCATCTATAAAATCCGGCATGCCCTAGGAAAGTTCTGATGGCTCTAACGGAGGATGGGGGTGGTAATCGGGAAATAGTGTCTATTTTAGCCCGATCAACCTCCATTCCTTCGCTTGATATTTTGTGACCGAGTACTATTCCCTCTGTTACCAATTAAGGGCAAGGTTAGTTTCCTCACATCGGGATAGCATTCATTCAAGGTTATCGAGGCATTGGTCGTATGAATCTCCAAAGATAGAAAAGTCGTCCATGAAGACTTCTATAGTCTTTTCTATCATGTCATGGAAGATAGCCACCATGCAACGTTGGAAAGTTGCGGGGGCATTACATAGACCAAAAGGTATGTGTCGATAAGCAAAAGTTCCATAGGGACATGTGAATGTTGTCTTTTCTTGGTCTTCGGGCGCTATCGGTATTTGAAAGTAACCTGAAAACCCATCTAAGAAACAATAAAATTTGTGACCAGATAATCTTTCTAACATTTGATCGATAAAAGGTAAGGGAAAATGATCTTTCCTTGTTGCCTCATTTAATCGACGATAATCTATACACACTCTCCATCCGGTGACGGTTCTAGTTGGTATTAATTCATTTTTTTCGTTAGTGACCACCGTCATACCTCCTTTCTTAGGAACTACTTGGACGGGACTTACCCAAGGACTATCGGAAATCGGGTAGATAAGTCCGACGTCAAGTAATTTGATGACTTCATTTTTAACCACTTCTTGGACGTTTGGATTTACTCTACGTTGTGGTTGTATTACCGATTTATAGTCATCATTCATTAAAATTTTGTGCGTGCACATGGAAGGACTTATTCCTTTAATATCTACAAGCTTCCATGCGATCGCGTTTTTTTGTTTTTTCAAAAGTGTGATTAATTTTTCTTTTTCTACACTAGTTAATTTTGATGAAATAATTACAGATAACTTACCATCACTGTCGAGAAAAGCATATTCCAAACCTTTTGGGAGTTCTTTGAGCTCAAGTGGTGGGTCTTTAGGAGACTCCTTATTTGGTTGCTTATTTTGATCAAGAACCAAAAAGGTTTGTTCAATGGCGACCTCTTCTTCAACAAAGTGGTCGATTTCTTCTTCCGTATCGGGTGGCTCATCTTCATCTTCAATTAGGGGGTCATCATTGCCGATTAGATATTTCATTGAACGCTCAAGATCGACACTTCTTTTGAATGCCCCTAATTGAATGGGTAGATTGTTTTGCTTCCAATTTTTCAAAGCTTCGTGGGTTTTCACAAAAGGTCGTCCCGACACGAGTTGAGCGTCATCAAGGATGATGAAGTCGGTATGGACTACCATTTGATTTGTTTGGACTAACACATCTTCAACTACTCCCATTGATTTTATTGTTTTCCGATTAGATAGAAAAATGGGTATTTGAAGTGGAGAAAAATCACCAATACTTAATTTTTCGAAAATGTAGTTTGGCATTATATTAACACAAAGATCTTTATCAATTGTAATATTACTAATAAATGAATTTTGAAAGAAACATGGAACCGGTGTAATGTTACTTTCAAATGGATCATCTTTTATTAGCGTAGTTTGATCATTTGTTAACTTAATGCTTACTATTTCATCAATTTTAGTGTTAGTGTTTAACTCTTTTAAAAACTTAGCATGAGTAGGTACTAAACAATGGTTTTCGAAAGAAGGTGACAAGAGGGTAATTTCTTGAAAATTAGACTCTTTTTGTAGATTAAAGTTGTCGGACTCACCTTTTTCATTGTTTAGTTCACGTGTCGGTTTTTCACTTACTTGTTCTTCCATTTTTACCTCTTAAACTATCACTTCTTTAGTACAAGTTACCTCTACCCTTGCGCGGGATTCCTCATCCCTTGCGCGGGCTTCTTTTATATAGCGCTCGATAGTTTTAAGGTGTTCTATTATCTTTTCGGCTACGGGGAGATAGTTGGTGGTTCGTCAAAGCGATCGGAATAAATATCCCCACTACTTGAATTCGGAAGTTTGATCCTTGGTTCCTCATAATACTCATATGAGGTAGATGGTTCATACCATTGTTCCTCGTTGTAAGTATATGATGGATAAGGGTCGTAACTTGGTTCTTCATAATACTCATACGAGGTTGGTTGTTCACGCCATGGTTCCTCATAGTAAGTATATGAAGGTGAAGTGTAACACCCGTCTCATTTATATAAGAATTTAATACAAAATAAACAGTTTTAAACCAAAAACTTCGATTAATATTAAATACCAAACGGAAGTTTTCATAAAGTTAGCCTTCTAGTTAATAACTACTAGTTTTAACAACCCAAAAACAAATATTTAAGTGTCTACAATATAAACATTGTCTTTAACAAAGTTAACTAATCGCGGAAGCTTCAAAATATCGTGTTCGGTTCTTGGAATTTGCTTGATCGCCATCCGGATTAGGTCCATCGTCACCTATGGTCAAAAACCACATAAACGATTAGTTTTGACACCTTAAATATAAGTCTGGTTAAGTTCCAAGCTCAAACAATACAAAAACAACAAAAATCCAACTGTTTGGACGGTCGCGCCGCGCGACGGAAACCACCACAGGTGGTCGCGTGACGCCACCACCGTCGCGTCGCACGACGGATTTTATGTTTGGCCGTGGCGTAGCACCACGGCATGATTTCGACAGAATGTTGTTGCTGATTGCTGTATATCAGTTTAGCATCACAAATTTTCACTTATAAACTTTAAATTATCATAACTTTGGACTCGTAAGTCCGTTTTAGGTGATTCTTTTTCCTGAACATCTGTAAATTCGTTACCGACGTGCCTATTATAATTACCGTACCGAAAATTTGTCTTACGGGCCAAACGACTGAAAATCACTATGCATATATTCGAACGACTCTAACTTCACTAATTTTACTACCATTTCACTAGTAAGCCTATGGCGCCTTATACCCAACATCCGGGCTTATCATCACCCGCATTTCCTTACCAATCTCATGGTTTAATGCTTTTGTGATTGTTATCACCATCGCTAACTATTGAAACACTAGTACTACAATTTACTCCATTATTCGACCCGTTGGCTCATCTTAAGGAATCCTCCAATATAATGACTACCAAACGGTTTCTTGCCAATTCTTAACCTATTGTTTCAAGTGACAAACATGGTCACTAGAATCAACGCAACATCTATCTACTATTTAACTATACATAATTTAATAACAATTCATTTAATGTAACGAATCAAGTTACATACCTTCAAAGCACCCCCTTCAATCGTGCGTCAACGCCGGCTTGTCCGCTCGATGCTCCGGCTTCCTTTCCTATAGAGTTCAATCATATTTGCATTTAGAACTCTTTGTTTCACATATAACACATAGTTTACCCTTTAATAAAAGTTTATGTGTTTTCGTTTATATCTCAACACTTGGCCTTCTCTTCGGCATTTTCACAAACACTTTAAGGGCAGGATTTTATATCTTCTATATTCATGTTCATGGCTTGTTACTTAACCGAAATTAACATCAATTGAGCTATCACATGTAAGATTAAACATCATGATTTCCGAAATCACTTTCTATGTACCATATTACACTAGAATAACACTCAGAACCCTAGTGTTTATTAGTTTCCCACAAAACCCATGAATCACCATCAATGTGTTCATGAAATTCCTAGAAATTAGACATGATTTCTCATATCGTTGTCTAGGGTTTACTCCTAGACACTGTATCGTTCCTATTTTATCCATAAAACAAACATACATGATCAGATTTCGAATTCCTAAATTCATGAGAATTTCAAGTAGGGATTTTTCTATCAAATTTTACATACCTTATGACCCCCTTGCCATGGAGATCACTAATCTTAGCTCGGATTTCGTTTTAGAACAGATTTGAACCTTCAATCTATGAGATTTGTGGAAGTTAGGGTTTTGAAGAACCCTGGTCGCCCCCTCTTGTCTGGTTCGATCTCAGCACACACACACAAGTGTGTTTTGAGTTTTAAATTTTGTTTTATTAATATTAGTTTCAATTTGAACACTTTTGGCCCCTCAACTATCATTTGATTCTTATTTTTAGTGTTTTAACCCATTTAAATCACTACAAGACTTTTACCTAACTAGGTTATTTTAATCCTAGTTAGTTCACCTGTTTATTTACCAACATTATATTTAAAATAAATGATTTACGTTTTCGGGGTGTTACAAGTCCACCCCCTTAAAAAGGGTTTCGTCCCCGAAACCAAGGTACATACCGAATAGGGTAGGGTAGAGACGCCGCATTTCCTCTTCGGACTCCCATGTGGTGTCCGAACCTTTCCTATGCTCCCACTTGATTTTGACTTGATTGATTTGTTTATTTCGCAAGTGCTTAACCTTTCGATCTAAAATCTCCAATGGCCTTACCGCATAATTCAGACTATAATCCACCTCGATATCGTCGTAATGGATATAAGCTGCTTCTCCCGCTAGACATTTTCGTAGTTGTGATACATGAAACGTGCCATGTATCCCACTCAACTCTTCCGGTAGCTCGAGTCGATAAGCTACCTTGCCAACCCGTTCGATGATTTTAAATGGCCCGATAAATCTCGGGCTTAGTTTCCCTCTTTTTCTGAATCTGATAACGCCCTTCCATGGGGAATCCTTTAACATAACCATATCGTCGATCTGAAATTCAATCGGTCTTCGTCTTTTATGGGCATAAGACTTTTGCCTATCTTGGGCTGCTTTCAAATGGGCTCGTACCACTTCAATTTTCTCATTAGTGGCTTGGACAACATCTTTATGGGCCAGTTCACGTGGTCCCACTTCACCCCAACACACCGAGGTTCTACATTTCCTACCATATAGCATCTCGTAAGGTGCCATGCCAATGCTCGAATGGTAACTATTGTTATATGAAAATTCGGCCAACGGTAGATAAACATCCCAACTTCCGCCGAAGTCGATGATACATGCCCGTAACATATCCTCTAGCGTCTGTATTGTTCTTTCACTCTGCCCATCCGTCTGAGGATGGTAGGTGGTGCTAATGAAAAGTTTCATTCCCATTTGTTCTTGAAAATCTCGCCAAAAGTTTGAAGTAAACCGGGTATCTCTATCCGACACAATAGATACCGGTACTCCGTGACGTGCCACTATTTCGTTTGTATATACCTCGGACATCTTTTCCGAAGTATATGTCTCACGTATAGGAATAAAATGAGCACTCTTCATTAGTCTATCCACAATCACCCATATAGCATCGAATCCTCGAATCGTTTTAGATAGTTTGGTTAATAGGTCCATAGTGATATGTTCCCATTTCCAAACCGGGATCTCCAAAGGTTGCAGTTTTCCATATGGTTTCTGGTGTTCCACTTTGACTTGTAAATAAGTCAAGCACTTCTCCACATACTTTACTACAACCCTCTTCATTCCGGGCCACCAATAATTTTGTTTCAGATCGTTGTACATCTTGGTCGCACCCGGATGAATAGAATATCGGGATTTATGAGCTTCATCGAGTAGAAGCATCTTAACCCCACAAGATTTTGGAACCCATATTCTTCCGGATCGAATATTCAACCCGTTCTTTCCATCCGACAAATCTTTTAACTGACCGGTTATTCTTTCCTTCTTCCAGTTCTCCTCTTTCACTGCTTCTACTTGCGCTTCTCGGATACGTTCAAGTATACCCGAGGTCACAACAAGCTGCATCGACCTTACTCGCAATGGGACATAATCCGCTTTTCTGATCAGGGCATCCGCCACCACATTTGCCCTTCCAGGGTGGTAATGTATTTCACAGTCAAAATCTTTCACCGTTTCTAACCGTCGCCTTTGTCGCATATTTAACTCCTTCTGATCGAAGAAGTATTTTAAACTCTTGTGATCGGTGAATATGGTGCACTTTACCCCATATAAATAGTGCCTCCATATTTTTAACGCAAACACCACCGCAGCCAATTCGTGATCGTGCGTGGGATATTTCTTTTCATGTATTTTCAATTGCCTCGAGGTATAAGCTATAACTTTTCCCCGTTGCATCAAAACGCATCCGAGCCCCAATAGTGAGGCATCCGAATAAACCACCAAGTCTTCGACTCCGTCCGGCAACGTTAACACCGGAGCTTGAGTTAACTTCTCTTTTAACGTTTGAAACGCTCTTTCCTGTTCGACACCCCAAATGAACTTTTCCTCTTTCCGGGTTAACTTAGTTAGCGGTGACGCAATCTTGGAGAAGTCTTGAATGAATCTCTTGTAGTATCCCGCAAGCCCTAAGAAACTTCTAATTTCTGAAGGATTCTTCGGAGGGCTCCATTTTGACATTGCCTCTATCTTTGAAGGATCTACCAATATTCCATCGGCGCTTATGATATGGCCGAGGAATTGCACCTCTCGCAACCGGAAGGCGCATTTTGAGAATTTCGCATACAACTTTTCTTGCCTGAGTGTCTCTAACACCTCTTGTAAGTGGCGTGCATGTTCTGCTTCACTTTTCGAGTATACCAGAATATCGTCAATAAACACGATCACCGATTTATCCAACATCGGCTTGCAAACCCGGTTCATGAGGTCCATGAAAGACGCTGGTGCGTTTGTCAGCCCGAATGACATCACGAGGAACTCGTAATGTTCGTATCTCGTGCGGAAAGCCATCTTCGGTACATCCTCCTCCTTGACTCTTAGTTGGTGATACCCCGATCTAAGGTCAATTTTTGAAAACCAGTTCGCACCTTGTAATTGGTCGAATAGATCGTCTATTCTCGGAAGCGGGTATCGATTCTTTACCGTGAGTTTATTTAACTCTCGATAATCGATACACATGCGCATGCTTCCGTCCTTCTTTTTCACAAATAGCACGGGCGCGCCCCAAGGAGACACACTCGGCCTTATGAATCCTTTATCGAGCAAGTCTTAAAATCTGCAACATTAATTCTTGTAATTCCGATGGTGCAAGTCGGTATGGTGCTTTTGCTACGGGTTTCGCGCCCGGAACTAATTCAATTCCGAACTCTACCTCCCGCTCGGGCGGCATTCCCGGTAAATCATCCGGAAATACATCTTCAAAGTCACGTACCACTGGTACGTCTCCAATCTTCGGTAATTCTTTCTCGGGCTCATTCGCGTATATCATAAATGCTTTACATCCATGCCTCATGAGCTTGTGAGCTTTCATCATCGAGCATATTATAGGATTGCCTCCCTTTTCGCCATAGATTGTGACGTGTTTTCCGCTCGGAGATGTTAGCTTTATCTCCTTACGGAAACAAACGACCTTTGCGTGGTGTCGAGATAGCCAGTCCATCCCTACAACCACTTGAAACTCTCCCATAGACATCGGAATTAGATCTATCAAGTATTCCTCATCATCGATACTTAATTTGCAGCTTTGACAGACATCACACACTATGAAACTTTTATTATCTCCTATCTCAACCTCTAAAGGCATAGGTAATTTTGTCAATACAAATGAAGGATGTCGAATAAATCCATGTGAAATAAAGGATTTATTCGCACCCGTGTCAAATAATACACGTGCAGGAATCGAGTTTATTGCGAATATACCTAAGACCACATCGGGTTCTGTCTTTGCTTCAACTGCTGTAAGTTGGAAGGACCTAGCCTTCGCCTTTGGAGCTTCTGTTAGAGATTCTTTAACGTCTCTCTTTCCAACTAAGTCTAGGCATTTGGACTTTTTGTGGCCATGCTGATAACATTTGTAGCAAACCGAGACTTTACCCGGGCATAAAGGCGCCGTGTGCCCCGTTTTACCACATATGGGGCACGGTTTGTCTTTGAAACGGCACTCTCCCTTGTGCCCTTTCCCACACACTTTACAACTTGGCGACCCGCCTTTAGCATCCACTTTCTTTCCCGATTCCACAATTCGAGCTTTCTTTGTAGGGCTTGGCTTCACATCCTGTGCCCTTCGCTCACCTCTTTCAACTTGTTTCTTCAACTCGATTTCCCGCTCCCGGGAGGTGTTGATAATTTCTGTGAGTGTTTCATACTTTGAGGGAGTCATGAACTCCCGGTATTCAGCACTCAGCATTTTGTAATAGTAATATATCTTCTGCTCTTTAGTGGTGACTAACTCGTCACAGAATCTTAGTTTATCCATAAAGATACCCGTGATTTTATCAATTGATTCTCCTTTTTGTCTTAACTGGATAAATTCTTCTTTGATCCTGTTGATAACCGCCTTGGGACTGTGGTGCTTAAGGAATGGCACCTTAAACTCGTCCTATGTCGTAAATCTTGCCGCCTCGGCTCCTATCTACTTCTTTTTATTGTCCCACCAATCTTTGGCTTGACCCCTTAATTGACCCGTTCCGTAAGCAACAAAATCACTCACGTCACAATGGGGTCCTTTCAAACACCCCTTCAACGTCGCTCAGCCATCTTTGGCAAATTATCGGGTCAACCTCCCCATTGTAGATTGGCGGTTTACACGACATAAATTCTTTGTACGAACATCCTTTACGTTCTCCCGATTTCTCTTTCATAAGGTTGACACTATCTTCCAACCTTTTGACTCGTTCTTTAACTAATGATAACACCGTGGTTTGAATTTTGTCTATGAACCCGGATAGACTACCCTCAATTGCCTTTCCCACTTCTTCGGCAATTGTTTCTTTCATTTGTTCGGTGCTTGTCGGCACCGGATCATCATCATTCCCTTCCGACATCTCGAAACTGATATGTTTACATCAATTATTAAATATCTCATTTATATCATAACTTTATTTGCTTTGGTTTAGCCAAGTTCGTAACTTGCTTTAACCGTTCACATTTGGTGCACTTTCCGGGTTTGAGTGTGTTAACACGCTCTTCCCATGCACATTAACTCACATCTCATTTCTTACATAAGATAAAATCTACTAACATAAATAATTAATTCTTACCGGACGATCAATCAAGCTTGAACCGAACACTTTGTTGACAACCTTAAGCTCTGATTACCAACTTGTAACACCCGTCTCATTTATATAAGAATTTAATACAAAATAAACAGTTTTAAACCAAAAACTTCGATTAATATTAAATACCAAACGGAATTTTTCATAAAGTTAGCCTTCTAGTTAACAACTACTAGTTTTAACAACCCAAAAACAAATATTTAAGTGTCTACAATATAAACATTGTCTTTAACAAAGTTAACTAATCGCGGAAGCTTCAAAATATCGTGTTCGGTTATTGGAATTTGCTTGATCGCCATCCGGATTAGGTCCATCGTCACCTATGGTCAAAAACCACATAAACGATTAGTTTTGACACCTTAAATATAAGTCTGGTTAAGTTCCATGCTCAAACTATACAAAAACAACAAAAATCCAACCGTTTGGACGGTCGCGCCGCGCGACGGAAACCACCACAGGTGGTCACGTGACGCCACCACCGTCGCGTCGCGCGACGGATTTTATGTTTGGCCGTGGCGTAGCGCCATGGCATGATTTCGACAGAATGTTGTTGCTGATTGCTGTATATCAGTTTAGCATCACAAATTTTCACTTATAAACTTTAAATTATCATAACTTTGGACTCGTAAGACCGTTTTAGGTGATTCTTTTTCCTGAACGTCTGTAAATTCGTTACCGACGTGCCTATTATAATTACCGTACCGAAAATTTGTCTTACGGGCCGAACGACTGAAAATCACTATGCATATATTCGACCCACTCTAACTTCACTCATTTTACTACCATTTCACTAGTAAGCCAATGGCGCCTTATACCCAACATCCGGGCTTATCATCACCCGCATTTCCTTACCAATCCCATGATTTAATGATTTTGTGATTGTTATCGCCATCGCTAACTATTGAAACACTAGTACTACAATTTACTCCATTATTCGACCCGTTGGCTCATCTTAAGGAATCCTCCAATATAATGACTACCAAACGGTTTCTTGCCAATTCTTAACCTGTTGTTTCAAGTGACAAACATGGTCACTAGAATCAACACAACATCTATCTACTATTTAACTATACATAATTTAATAACAATTCATTTAATGTAACGAATCAAGTTACATAACTTCAAAGCACCCCCTTCAATCGTGCGTCAACGCCGGCTTGTCCGCTCGATGCTCTGGCTTCCTTTCCTATAGAGTTCAATCATATTTGCATTTAGAATTCTTTGTTTCACATATAACGCATAGTTTACCCTTTAATAAAAGTTTATGCGTTTTCGTTTATATCTCAACACTTGGCCTTCTCTTCGGCATTTTCACAAACACTTTAAGGGCAGGATTTTATATCTTCTATATTCATATTCATGGCTTGTTACTTAACCAAAATTAACATCATTGAGCTATCACATGTAAGATTAAACATCATGATTTCAGAAATCACTTTCTATGTACCATATTACACTAGAATAACACTCAGAACCCTAGTGTTTATTAGTTTCCCACAAAACCCATGAATCACCTTCAATGTGTTCATGAAATTCCCAGAAATTAAACATGATTTCGCATATCGTTGTCTAGGGTTTACTCCTAGACACTGTATCGTTCCTATTCTATCCGTAAAACAAACATGCATGATCATATTTTGAATTCCTAAATTCATGAGAATTTCAAGTAGGGATTTTTCTATCAAATTTTACATACCTTATGACCCCCTTGCCCTGGAGATCACTAATCTGAGCTCGGATTTCGTTTTAGAACAGATTTGAACCTTCAATCTATGAGATTTGTGGAAGTTAGGGTTTTGAAGAACCCTGGTCGCCCCCCTCTTGTCTGGTTCGATCTCAGCACACACACACACAAGTGTGTTTTGAGTTTTAAATTTTGTTTTATTAATATTAGTTTCAATTTGAACACTTTTAGCCCCTCAACTATCATTTGATTCTTATATTTAGTGTTTTAACCCATTTAAGTCACTACAAGACTTTTACCTAACTAGGTTATTTTAATCCTAGTTAGTTCACTTGTTTATTTACCAATATTATATTTAAAATAAATGATTTACGTTTTTGGGGTGTTACATGAAGGCTCATAACTTGGCTCATCAAAGCATGAGTACGAAGGCTCATACCTTGATTCATCAAGATATGAGTATGAGGGAGAAGGTTTATACCTTGGCTCTTCATAGTATGTGTATGAAGTGGTTGGCTCGTGCCTGGGCTCCTCATAGTATGTGTACGAAGGGGATGGTTTAAAGAGGTCATAATATTGTACCAAATGAGGGTTACCACAAATGGTACAATACTCTTCTTCATAATCATCCTCCTCATAGTGGTAGTTGTAACCTCCTGAGTATTGATCCATAAGAATCACTCAGCAGACCACAACAGAGTCTCGGGACAAGAAAACAAAAATAAAAACGAAAACAGAAACAGAGGCTGAGCACGACCCCGTGTTCAGGTTTTGTATCTGGGCGTTTTGAAAAATCTGACTAGTTTTATTCAGCACGGGGGCGTGTTCAGTGAGCACGACCCGGTGTTTAGACTCTGCATCTGGGTGTTTGGTTAATTTTTATGCAGCACGGCCCCGTGTTCAGTCTACTGTAATGCAAAAACTACCTAAAAAAGAAAAAAAATGTGCACGCATTTTTAAAAAGGTTTTGAAAAACGATTAGGTCGTCGATGTTAAGCTTTCTTAAAATCCTTGTGTCCAAACTTGGTGTGTGTAAGGTGTGATTTGTTTTTATTAATATTTTAAGCAAATGTTACACATTAGTCAAGTTTTAAATTTATAAAACACGATATTCTACTAAAACTAAACACACACATGGGCAAGTGCACCCATCGTGAGCGTAGTATAGCGTTGGTAAGATACCGAGGTCGTCCAAGGACACAAGAGCTTTTAATACCAGTTTATCCTCAACGTCTAATCAATCTAAATTTTTTTGAAAAAGGTTTTAAACATGAAAAATAAAAACTAAAAATGCTGAAAATAAAAATAAAAATAGAAACAGATAGACAAGATGAATCACTTGGATCCGACTCGCCTTTAATGTATCCTTTGATGATTTCTGCACTTTTGCACTTTTTAAGAGATTATCTTAGTTATAGTAGTAGGCCCATCTTTTGAAGGTGACGTTATCCTCAACCCAGTGGTTTGAGTCAGCAAGGATACAATCCCAAAGGGTCGGAATATTTAAATATAATTAATTAAGTTATTAATGCGAAAAGTGGTATGCCCATCTTTTGAAGGCGACGTTACCCTCGGCTAAGTGGTTTGAGTCAGCAGGGATACAATCCCAAATAACCGGTTTAATGTATTAATAGTAGTTTACATATGAGGGGATCAAGCCATTCGCACCCCGCCATCCAATACCAGTGGGTATTGAAGGAGGTCCTTGTAAGTAGGGGTGAGCAAATTAACCACCATAACCGATAACCGAACCATCACCGATATAACCGAACCCCTAATAACCGATAACCAATATAACCAATGGTTATAGTTATGAAACTTTGTATAACCGCTCAATCAATTATGGTTATGGTTATGAAGCTTTGGTTAACCGATATAACCGAAACTGAACCGAACTTGTGATGTTAACTTTATATAATGGATTTGTGTTTTACAAAACCATATAGAGGGTTTTTACTAAGATAAAAGTATGTTAGTAACAAAATGATCTTGATGTAGATGCCCATTTATTTTGATAAAGAACTAAGGTGTTATGGCGATAATTGTTTTTGTTTGAGAATTACCTTATTAAAAAGAACCCTAAATTGGGAGTTTCACCAAAAAGTTTAGTCTCTATTATCTTATAAAATAGGCTCAAGATAAGTTCAAATTGTGCACAACCCTATTTATTTCAAACCTTGCTTGGTTACTTAACCGAAATTAACCAAAACCGACCCATAACCGATTAACCATAACTGAAGTTTGGTTATGGTTATGGTTAGCGAAACTCCATAACCGAACTAGCAGTTATGGTCATGGTTAATAGTAAAAACCAAACCAAACCGACCCATGCACACCCCTACTAGTAAGCTTGACCCAGGTCCTTGCAGGATCTATACACTGAACAAGGCAAGAACCTTACTAAACCATTCCCTTAACCCCCGACCAGGTAGCCAACATTTCTCTATATAGACCATAGAGATATGAATGGTGAAAATCTTTTACTTTATATATACAGTAAAGTAATGCCAAGACACCACGGACAAATGATAAAGAAGTTTCACATTCAACATAAGAAACTAGTTATTAAAATCATTAATACAAAACCAAATAAAAAGTGCGAAAAGATTAAAAATCAAAAGTAATACATTAAATGCTTGTCTTCACAAAGTGATGTAAGAGACTTAGCCAAACATGGCCTTTGATTGAAAAGAATTCTCACGATCAATCTTGGATCCTGAGACTACTACACACACTCTAAGGTGGATGATGGATGATGGTGGTGGATGTGGGTGTTGTAGTGGTGGTGGAGTGGTGGCAAAGTGAGAGAGTGGTGGTTTGCCAAGGGATGCTTTTGAAGTGAGCCAATCACCCCTATTTATAGCCTGAACAGTAGCCCGGCCACGGCCCCATGTCCGCTGGACACCCCCCCGTGGCCAACCATTTTCTCTTCCTTCATTAATTGCAATTGTCTGCATTAGGCTCTACACGGCCCCGTGTTCGCTGGGCACGGCCCCTTGTGCAGAAGCGTATCTGTACTACCAAGATTTGCAAGATTCTACGAATCTTAGCGTTGACCATGCCCCGTGCTGAGCTGTGCACGCCCCCGTGGTGGGCATAGAAGCTTCTACAGCTTTGTCCCTTTCTGCAGACACCTGACCACGCCCCCGTGTCCAGTGGGCACGGGCCGTGGTCAGCCTTCTGTTTCTTGTTTTTGATTGTGGAGATGCTGTCGAGGGGTCGGGCATGCCATGTTTATTCCTTTTCTTTGTATTTATGTTAGTTTTTGCTACATATTTATTCCTTTTGTTCATTTAAGCTCATTTGGTCCTGAAAATACAAAAGGAAGACAAAAGCACACTTTTTCCAACATTAGTACTAAAAAAAGGGTTAGTTTTATGCCTCATTTGATGTAATTTATATGTTACGTTTTACCCACATCAGTAATCTTAGAGCCGTTATTAACCCTCCTAACGTCGATGCTAATAACTTTGAGCTTCGACCACACCTTATCCAAATGCTCCAAAATTCCGTCACTTTCCATGGCCTAGCCGATGAAGATCCTCATTTACATATTACCAATTTCTTGGAAATATGTGACACATTTCGGATCAACAGAGCTTCTAGCGATGTCGTTAGACTCCGTATGTTTCCTTTTTCCCTCAAAGATCGAGCGAAAGCTTGGTTAAATACCCCCCCAAGTGGGTCCGTACACACTTGGGATGACCTTGCCCAAAAATTTCTCTACAAATATTTCCCTCCCGCTAAGACCGCCAAACTCATGAGCGAAATCAACACCTACTCTCAAAAAGATGGGGAATCCTTGTACGAGACATGGGAAAGGTTCAAAGAGCTACTAAGAAAATGCCCGCATCACGGTCTTGAACGATGGCAACAAGTGTCCACCTTCTACAACGGACTCTTACCACAAACACGGCAAATCCTTAATTCCGGCTCGGAGGGACTCCTTGAGAATCGGCGACCCGAGGAAATTTATAATCAAATTCAATAACTTGCTCAAAACAGTTTTCAATGGCACACTCCTAGGGGCTCAAAATCTATAGCCTCGGGCGCCCACAAAGTGGATGAATCTACTTCTTTGCAAGCCCAAATCGAAGCCTTAACTAATAAAGTAAAGAAGCTTGAATTGAATAAAACGGCTTCGATTATGGCTTGCAAAGGATGCGGCGGCCCCCTTGAAAACTGGAGTTGTATGAAAGATCTAGAAATCCAAACGGAAGTGGCAAATTACCTAAATAACCGACCACGAACACCGGGAGTCCAAAGTAATACTTTCACTCCTGAGTGGCGTAATCATCCCAACTTTGGTTGGAGGGAATCGGGGGGGGGGGGGGTAATAACCAACAAAATCTAAATCAATGATCTAACTTTCAACTGCAACCACAAAATGGGCAACAAAGTTTTCAATCACAACAAGGAGGAAGAGAAAGGCTTGAGGATATCATCACTCGCCTCTTCTCCGAATCCGACAAAAGATACTTGGAAAGGTTCTCACAAACCGAAATAGAAATGAGAAACCAACGAGCTAGTATTCAAAATCTGGAAAAACAATTTAGTCAACTAGCCCAACCCTTCGCCGAAAGACCACAAGGAGCCTTACCAAGTAACACCGAAACAAACCTAAAAGCCTAAGTAAATGTAATTAATTTAAGAAGCCGGAAGGTAGGACCCGAGAGTGAGCCAAACCCACAACAAACCGACCTAATCCAAGCTAAAACACCTACCAACCTAGAAAACACCAACACCGACACAACCAAACCACCTCCGGTCCCTTACCCCGGTCGTTTACTTCAGCAAAAGACCGACGAACAATTTACTAAGTTCGTGAGTTTGCTTAAACAACTCCACATCTATCTTCCTTTTGTAGAAGTCCTCACTCAAATGCCAAAGTATTCCAAGTTTATGAGAGACTTCCTCACTCACAAAAGGAAGATTGAAACCATCCAACAAGTCACCTGATGTGAGGTAAAATACACATATTTGTCCCCTGTAAATTGTATAATTTTTGGGTAAGTTTTATTTTTTGTATTTAGTTTAGTATTATATTACATTAATTTGTGTTTTGTCAGGTACCGGTGCAAATGGAGCAAAAACGAGTAATATGGAAATAACCAGCCAGTTGGGCAGAATGGTGGCGCCAGTGACCGAAGGAAATTTGCAGCTATTTTCTATGAGTGGACCGAGCCTGCTATCTCTATCTTATTTAAAATGGGCTGCTATATATATGATTATTACTGTTGAAGTTGTCAAACAAAAGAAAAGAAAGAAAAGGACATTAGACGAAAAGAAGCAAAAAGCTGTCATATATTTATTGTCTTTTGACATATGATTATAGAGAGGGTGGTATATTATTTGTGGGGGTTTAAAGATCAAAACAAAAGGAAATAAAAGGTGGGCCGTGAAGAGCGAGTCAAAGCCCATATTGGGCCGTTAAGGTCTCCAGCCAATATTACGTAAATTATCGGATTGGACCATAGTCCGGTGGATTATTTTCATACTCTTGGGACGCACGAAAAAGATCAAATAGTCCGGTGGATTATTTTCATACTCTTGAGACGCACGAAAAAGATCAACATCAGACGTGAGGGGGGCATATTTTAATCAACATCAGACGATCGGAGACATCAGGAGGGACGCATGAAGACATCAATTGAAAATTAGAAGCATCTTTCGCAAGGTTCAAGGCTACGGAATCATCGGGATCGAGTGGGAAGCTTGGAGAACAAGGAACTACCGGGTTTTACTATTCGGTTTCTTTTATTTTCTAGTCTTCTTGTTTTATTCTGATGAATTCTTGTTTGAAACCCTATTTGATTGTTTTTAAGACCATGTTTTCTGGCTAAACCTTTCGTTGCTACCTAGGTTAAGATGAATATTTAATAAAGTTTGGATTTTTATTCGTTTATTATCGTGTGTGTGGGTTTTTCTTAAATAGTAAAGAACTTTGGAACCTTTAATTTGGTGTGTATGCGTGCTTGATATTGTTTGAATATTAAATATTACTTCGTATGATTCTTGGTGGCGGTCTTTATCACATAATAGAGTCATGCTAGGGTTCTAGATTTAGGTGAGTGTCTATATCACATAATAAATCTTTAACTCTTTAAGGTGAAATTACGTAACTAACCTTAGAAGTAATATTCGGTAATCTTATAAAATCAAGTGTTCTACTAATCTTGTCGCTGTAAGGCACGAGGTTATTAATAGGTCTCGGTTTGGTATATAGCTAGGATTAGGTTTTGTAAGAAATCGATCTTAGTTCCCTAATCATACTCGTGTCTATTAAACCAAGTTAAAATCCATAGTTACCTTAGACTTTCGCGCTGTAAGGTAGATTGTCATATTAGGGCACTTTTCAAGAAGTCAGAGGACTGTAAGGAATTCTAACAACCGGTAGTCGTAACAGCCTTATAGAGTCTCACAAGTTTCTTCCTGAGAAGGGTCGGGAGGTCTTAGTAGGGATTTCTTAGGGTTTAGCATTAAAAGATCCCGGTTCCGTACCACGTTAATTTCGAATAGAAATCCATTCCTAGTTGAACATGAGTCTAGCCTAGGTAGTCTTCATCATCACTGAGTTAAGTCTTCGTCCAAATTCGTGTCTAGTTAATTAGTTTAATCTTTATTTGCATTTTTTTTAGGATTTTTAGAAACCCCCCAATCAACAGTTAGAGTTCGTGTCAGTCTAGGTCTAGATAGAGTCTAATTAGCGTAATCAGAGAGTCTCGTGGGTTCGATACTTGGACTTACTTAGGCTATACTACATTGATCGGTACATTTACCGGTTGTGTGGTCTAGGTTTTAGAGAGTCTTAGTTAATAAATTTAAAACTTAGAGAGCCTAGTTTAGGGTTTAATTTAGTTAATTTATTTAGAACACTTTTAGCACATCATCACCCTTAGTGAAAAATGCTCGACGGCACTCCTCAACAAGCTCCCTCAAAAGAAAATTGATCCCAGAAGCTTCACCATTCCTTGCTCTATTGGTGGATCACCAATAAGCAATGCACTAGCTGACTTAGGGGCTAGCATTCATTTAATGCCCGCCTCTATGTTCAACCGACTAGGATTGGGAAAACCACATCCTACAAAAATGAGCATCCAACTTGCGGACCGGTCGGTAAAATACCCTCAAGGTGTCATAGAAAATTTATTAATAAAAGTAGGAGAATTTGTTATTCCTGCCGACTTTGTTATTTTAGAAATGGAAGAAGACACCGAAATTATGCTCATACTAGGACGACCCTTCCTTGCCACCGCATGAGCTATGGTAGACATGAGCGAATGACAACTAACATTGAGGGTTGGTGAAAAGGAGATAAAGTTTGAAGTTGGGCAGAGAGCGGAGGAGGATCCCGTCAGATACCTCAACGTGATTGACTCAAGCTTAAACGATGCACTACAACGCTACAACTTGGGATGTGAGTCATCCCGTGAGGGTAACATTTGACCGACTTTGGGTCTAGCCAAGGACCCTTATAAACGTGGCGTACCATGGAGGCATTCCATGGACTATCCAATAATTTAATTAGTTTAATCTTAGTTTAAATTTAGTTTAATCTTAATTTAATGTCTAGTTTAATGTTTTTTTAGTATTTAGCTTGTTGGTGTAAGACACACTCAACAGAGGAAGATGGATGATAAAATGGAACCCATACACACAAAATAGAAGCCTCCCGACTCATTTTCTGCAAATCAGTGTCTGCAGCACGGGGTCGTGCTCACCCAGCACGCCCCCGTGCCCGTCTTATTGTTGTTAAAGTTTTACTGTCCAGAAGGTGGCACGGGCCGTGCTCACTCAGCACGCCCCCGTGGCCACCCCACTATAAGTCTTCTGATTTCATTTGTTACTGGCACTTTGAACACGAGGCCGTGTCCCCATAACACAGGGCCGTGCTGCAAGTGCCAGTAACCAAAAGTTTTTGTTATTTTCATACTTTTTACACATTTTTCCAAAATAAATCCCTTGTAGGACACATCGAGGACAATGTGTAATTTAAGTGTGGGGGGAGGATAATAAAAACCTTGAATCGTTTGTCCTAAATCAAGCCTTACACAAAACTCGCCTTGGAACTGCTAAACACCCCAAACTTTTTCAAAAACAATTCTTTTCATTTTTTTACTTATCTAAAGTTTAGTTGGGTAAAAACAAGTTTCAAAAATTATGTTTTTACAAATTTACAACCGATAGCGTCGTGATAAAAAGAACCAATTTAGAAAATTACAAAAACGGGCATGATAAATCTTTGTAAAATTTGATTATATAAACATTTTTATACTATAACCCATTTTCCCACAAAAGTGAGTTTTGAGCCATTACCGAGCATAAAATATACATCTTTACTAATTGCTCAATTTTTGTTTCTTGTGTGAATAGCTCGTTTGGTTCTCACGAATCTAGAACTTGACAACCCCATGCGTTCCAAGTCCTTACCGATAAAAATCCAAGTAAGTAAATGATAGAGGCATTAGGACAAACCAATTTTCAAAACAAAAACCTTTATTTTCTTTTCTTTAACCTAAAACACCCCCTTAGTTAAACCCTTTGAACCTTAAAAACCCTTTTCGTTTCAAACCCACAAAGACTACCCTTTTCATTTTTCATCTTTCATTTTTGTAAACTTATCGGTTATGAAGTTACGATTTTCGCCCAGTTTCAACTTTGGCACCAAAAAAAAAATCTGAAAAATATGCCAAAGTATTTTTTGCTAAGCCAAAAAGCAATATAAAAACCAATAGTTTACGATTCTCACCCTTTCTCCAAATAAAACTTACCAAACCCGAACCACCACCTACCCTTCAAAGTCCTCTTGATACTTATAAGGATTTAAGGTCAAAAGGAGGAGGTTTGATCGATTGTCAAGCCTATGGTAGGAGTAAGTTTCAAATCGACCACGAGCGTTTCACTTAATATCGGCCGAGTGTTGAGTGAATACTTGTGAGGTGTGTAAATTTGTATATAACTAAATGGAATTTTATAAAGGCATATTATGCCCAAAGTAAATAATTTTTTCTCAAATTGAGTTTTAAATAAATCAAGATGAATAGGATTGTAAATAAAATAAAAACAAAATAGATTTAAAATTTGGATACCCAACACTCTAAATGATAAGAATCAAAAACCTTCTCTTCTACCTATTCTATTTGGGTGTGTAAGCCGTGTAATAGAGTTTTGCTTAAGGACAAGCAAAGATTCAAGTGTGGGGGTGTGTAAGCCATGTAATAACATTAAACCATTATTCTTAAACTATTATTAAAACATTAAACCAACCCTTATTCTTAAACTATTATTAAAACACTAAACCAACCCCGCAAGGACTGTATCCCTGCTGACTCAGACCAACAGGTCGAGGGTGATCGCTGCCTCGGAAGAGGGGTCCACCACATTTTGCATTAATAACTTACTTAATTATCTTTCAATAATCGAAATTAGTGGGATTGTATCCTTGCTGACTCAAAACACTAGGTTGAAGGTAACGTCGCCTTGGAAGAGGGGCCTACTACTATAACTAAGATAATCTCTTAGAATGCCCAAAGTGCGAAAATCATCAAAAGGGTACATGAAAGATAAGTTGGATCCAAGTGATTCTTTCTTGTCTATCATTTTTATTTCATTTTTATTTTATGTTTTATCTTTTTATTAGTTTAAAAATATTTTCTCAAAAGTTGGTTCGATTAGACTTTGACGATAAGCCGGTACTAAAAGCTCTTGTGTCCTTGGACGACCTCGGTATCTTGCCATCACTATACTACGTCTGCGATGAGTATACTTACCCTAGCGTGTGTGTAGAGTGATAGTAGAATATCGTGTTTTATAAATTTGAAACTTGAAATCAGCGAGTAAAAAGAGTTAAAAATATAACTAAAATTATATAACTCACCCATGCATGTATGGGTAGGGATCATTCATTAATTCCTGAGATGTCCAATCGTTGGTCTCCCAATATTCTAAGGGATTTGGTGCTGGTAATCTGGGTATCTCGTTTGGATTAAAGGCTAGGATTGGAAGTAGGTTTTCTTGGTTTTGTTCTAGGTTCATGGGTTGGTCAAGGTATAATGGTAGTAGTTGTGGTTCCGGGGCTGCTACAAGGTTAAGATCAGGTACATTTCCTTCATTTCTAAACATATCTAGATTTGCTAGTCTTTTATCTAGTTCTTCCCATAAAGGTCTAGTGACTGGAGTCTGGGCAGTTCCCTCAGCTATGGTTCTTGCGGCTTGTTGTTGTTTTTGAATTTGTCTTATTCTTTTTCTCCTTTCCCTCTTTTCTTTGCTAAACCATTCCCTATTCTTAGGTGGGAATGCTTCCTCAGACTTAGCTTTAAAAACAAAGGTATCTTCATATTCTGCTACATATCCTGAGGCTAACTCGGATGGTCCTTCATCCATAGGAGAATAGGACAGGTGACGATAAGTGTCGGAGGTATTCTGATCACTCATACTTGGAACTCAAAAAAATCATCAAAATACATAAAATCATAATATATGTGTATATATATATATATATATATGTACACAGAATAACACATAAATTATGGATATTTTCTAACACAATTGGTTAAAATTTAGGTATTAAAAGAACACCTAAATGGCTTAAAACTAGTGTCTCTGATACCACCATCTGTCGCAACCCCCGACCCCATCCCGGGAGCGGAAGCCGCGGGCACGAGCCGGTGGTATCGGTGTTTATTAATTTGGCAGCGGAAATGAGACATCAGGACTGTAGTTAGGAAATAAATTTCAGAGTTCAAAACACCAAACTTTTATATAACACAAATGGGATAAAACCCATATTTCATTTATAATATCTTTATAGGGATAAACCCTAGTTGCTGAAAACATAATTTTTCGTTTCTTTAGGTAACTTTATAGCCACTTTCTTTAAGCATTGAGCGCTCCAAAGCTGGCTTCTACTAGCTTTCACAGCAAGTTACATGAAACGCGTTTTAAAAATATTTTATCAGCAAGAAATATTGGCGAGTACATTCCATTTTATAAAAGGACACATTGTTATACTTTACAACATTAATAGTTTTTACAGTTGTTTATATCTACCAATTTCTCAACACAGTATTGCTACTGGGCACCATTTTCCCCCGTGCTTGTGGTCATGCTAATATTGGCTAACCCGTTGTCCAATATTAATGAGTGTCAAGTAATGTATACAAAACCCCACATACCAATGATAATTGTATAATTACAAAAACTTAATCACTGTAAATATAATTGATAAACATTTAGGGTTTTGTAAAACATTTTAAATGTACTGGTATTACAAAATGTGACAAAAGGAGAATGGCTCACTTTGTAAACTTAGGTATTTCTATGGGCTTCCTGAAAATATTTTCTGATTATTTTCTTGAGTGCCTAATAAAACATACAATGCACGTGCGTTAGTATAATAACCCAAATCATTTTAGCCATACATCACGAGACAGAACCCCAACTTAGTTTACAAAGCAAATCCCTAAACAAGCAGCGTTTTGACATCAGTTGTTGGGTTCCAGATCAATCGGGTAGGGTAACGAATTTTAGGGATCGGGGGTTAAAATACTTACAAAGGGGCAGAGCTTCGTGATTTAGGGGCTATTTGATCTGTTATTTTCTGATTATATGGAGATAAAGAAAGAAAGAACTAAATGAATTGGAAAAGCAGGGTGACTGCCCTATTTATACGAATTCAGGGGGTCTGTCGCGCCCCGGGACACGCCCAAGGGGTCCTCTAGCACCCTGCGAGGGCACCCTAGCTAATAGCTACGACTTGGGTTGCCAGGTGGCCCCTAGGTTTGGCATATGGCCTGACACGTGGCAAAAAGGGTGACCGGCAAGCAAAGGGCTTGTCGCGCCCCGCGACACACCCGGGCAAACCTGTCGCGGCCCGCGACCGAGTGAAGTTATGATTTTATTTGTTTTTTTAATTAAATTAAGGTTATACGGGTTCGGCTTCTCGTTTACGGAGCGTTTTAGGGTGTTTTCGAGGGTTGTTATATCCTCCCCACCTTATTTTAAATCTCTTCATCAAGATTCACTGGAATAGGTGTGGATACTTTCTTCGCATTTGAGATCCTAGCTCCTATGTGTGTTCAGGTCCTCTCCTTGAATCCCATTTCACTTTGACCAGAACTAATCTCTTGTGTTTAAGATTCTTGATCTTCCTATCTTCAATCTGAATGGGCTTCTCTACAAACTTAATTTTTCCATTTACCTCTATGTCTTGAATAGGTATTACCAATGATTCATCTGCTAAGCACTTCTTGAGGTTACATACATGAAATACATCATGTATTCATGTCATCTCTTCTAGTAACTATAGCTGATAAGCTACTGGTCATATTCTTTTGATAATTTCAAAAGGTCCAACATACCTTGGGCTCAGCTTTCCTCTTTTACTAAATCTTACAACTCCTTTCCATGGTTAGACTTTCAATGGTACCATGTCTTCAACTTGAAATTCTAACGGTTTTCGCCTGTTATCAGCATAACTCTTTTGACGATCTCGTGCTTCTTCTAGTCTTTCCTTGACTTGAATAATTTTATCCGTTGTTTCTTGTACGATTTCAGGACCTGACAATTGCTTTTCTCCAATCTTTACCCAGCATATTGGTGTTCGACATTTTCGTCCATAGAGAGCTTCAAATGGTGTTGCATTGATGCTGGTATGATAGCTATTGTTGTAAGAAAATTCTATTAAAGGTAGGTGATCATCCCAATTTCTTCCAAAATCTATTACACAAGCTCTAAGCATATCTTCCATCGTTTGGATTGTCCTTTCACTTTGTCCATATGTTTGAGGATGATAAGTTGTACTTAGATTCAATCTGGTTCCTATTGTTTTTTGGAAACTTGTCCAAAAATGAGAAGTAAAACGATTGTCTCTATCAGACACAATAGATAAAGGAATCCCATGTAATGAAACTATTTCATTTACATATAGCTTGGCTAACTGTTCCATACTGAAAGTTTCTTTCATTGGTAAGAAATGGGCAGATTTGGTTAATCTGTCTACAATCACCCAGATTGTATCATTACCTTTTCGTGTCTTGGGTAGTTTGGTAACAAAGTCCATTGTTATCAATTCCCATTTCCAAATTGGCATTTCCGATTGCTGTAGTAATCCTGAAGGTTTCTGATGTTCATCTTTAACGTGTGAGCAGGTTAAACATTTAGCAACATAATTTACGATAACCTTTTTCATTCCTATCCACCAGAAATTCTTTCTTAAGTCTTGATACATCTTATCACTTCTAGGATGCATCGTATACTTGGATTTGTGAGCTTCTTCTAGAATTCGGCTTCGTAGGTTCCCCTGGATAGGTATCCGGATCCTTTTCTTATGGAATCTCCAAATTCCATATGTTCCCTTTTCTAGTTCTTTAATCATTCCTTTCAAACTTTCAGCATCATCCTTGATTGTTGTTTCCTATATCTTTTTCACTTGTTCATTTAAATCTACTTACAGGTTTAATCTGAGAGCACGTATCCTTTTTGGCTTCTCATGGTACTTTCTACTTAAAGCATCAGCTACTACATTAGCTTTTCCTATATGATACGGGAAATCAGAGTCATAATCACTAAGGATTTCCATCCAACGTCTTTGCCTCATGTTTAATTCCTTTTGTCCGAAGACATATCTTAAACTCTTATGATATGTAAAGACAATGAACTTACTACCATAGAGATAGTGTATCCAAATCTTAAGGGCAAAAATTATTGCTCCTAACTCTAGATCATGTGTTGTATAATTTTCTTCATGCTTCTTAAGTTGTCTAGAGGCATAAGCAATTACTTTTTGGCGTTGCATCAATACACATCCAAATCCTAACTTGGAGGCATCACAATATACTACAAAGTCTTTAGTTCCTTCTAGCAAAGCGAGTATTCGTGCGCTGGTTAATCTTTGCTTTAAAATCATAAATGCTTCCTCTTGTTTTGGTCCCCATTCAAACTTAACTGACTTGCAAGTTAGTTTGGTTAATGGAATGGCTATTCTAGAGAAATCTTGAATAAAACGTCTATAATATCCTGCCAGTCCAAGAAAACTTCTTACTTCTGTTGGTGACTCAGGGACTTTCCATTTGGTAATCGCTTCGATCTTTGTGGGATCCACATGAATTCTTTCATGATTACCTAGATGTCCAAGGAATTGCACTTCTTGTAACCAGAATTCACATTTTGAGAATTTAGTATAAAGCTTTTCTTTTCTCAATAATGTTAGAAGTATATGCAAATGCTCCGCATGTTCTTCCTTACTCTTAGAATAAATTAGAATATCATCTATAAAAACAATTATGAATTTATCCAGGTATGGTTTACATATCCTGTTCATCATGTCCATAAATGGGGTTGGGGCATTGGTTAAACCAAATGGCATGACTGTATATTCATAATGATCGTACCTCGTTCTGAAAGCAGTTTTAGGAATGTCCTCTTCCTGTACTTTCAATTGATGATATCCTGATCGTAAGTCGATCTTAGAAAAGAATCGGGCTCCTTGAAGTTGATCGAATAGATCATCGATTCTTGGTAGTGGGTACCAATTTTTAATCGTAACCTTATTCAATTCTCGGTAATCAATGCACATACGCATCGATCCATCTTTCTTCTTAACAAATAACACTGGTGCTCCCCACAGTGATGAACTAGGTTGAATGAAACCTTTTTCAAGTAGTTCGTCCAACTGTTTCTTCAATTCCTGCATCTCCGTTGGTGCTAGTCGATAAGGTGCTTTGGCAATTGGTGCCGTTCCTGGTATTAGGTGAATTCTAAATTCAACCTCACGATCTGGCGATAATCCAGGTAATTCTTTTGGGAAAACATCTGAGAATTTAGATATTATGGGAATATCTTTTAATTCTTTTCCTTTAGTGTTAATGATTACTGAAATCATATACACTGTAGGATCGGTTTTCGACTCCGTAACGATTGCGTATCGACACGTGTGACGTGCAGAATCCGTACACGTGCGTGGACCGAACACGAGAAGGTACTAAATCTGTGATTCGATTGATGATATCAAAAGTACAAATGAACCGTGAATCACCTCTTACACTTTCTCTCTCTAGACTCTCTCCCTAGATCCAAAGCTCTCCAAGTTTCCAAATGTGCAAAAGTTCTAAACTCTAACCCTAAGTTCTCTATTTATAGGCCAAGGAGCTTAATGAGACTTCTCATTAATTACAGAAATGCCACCTTGCCTTTTTACTAAATATAACACTATAAAGCATGGTTAGATCAGTTCTCGCTACGGTCTGTATTGACGGAGGCGATAGACATAAATGCACTAACAGACTCCCCTTGGATATTGCCGCAGTCAATCTCGTAGCGTCTTGTCTTTCTCTCTCTCTCTCTCTGAGTTTTCTTGGAGTTTTATTACATCTTTAGCAACATAGACTCCCTCTTGCTCGAACAAAATCCCCGTGGATCTGTTTTCAGCTTCTCCCCCTTTCGGTAGACTCTTTCTTCAGGCTCCCCCTTTCGTCAAGCTTCTGTGCTTTTGGGATCGACACCTGGCTTTCCGTATACAAGCTCCTTCAAGATAGTTGCCTGGCTTCTTGAATGCATGCTTCCCTTGCGTTGAACTCGTCTTCAGACTCCCCCTTAGACTCGGCTATCGGGATCGTAGTCTGGAATAGCATCTGCAACTCTCAAACATTTATAAGTGAAAACGTTTTGAATATCCAGGATTGAAAACCTGGCTCTCTTAGCATAGGCTGAAATATTTCAAATATGCGACAGTGAAAGCTTTTTTCGATTGTCCAGGAATCGTGACCTGGCTCTCAAAATCTTTTAATCAAGATCCTGGCTCTAAGATATAATAATATGAATATATCCAGGATTACTTGATTCTCTCCCCCTATCAACAATCTTTATAGATTTGCCAGTATTAAGAATCCAACAACGAAAACTAGCTTTTTACAACAGATTTTTAACATTTTAAGAATCCAAATCCCTCACAGTTATTCATCTAAGTCCAAATTAATGACCTTGGAGATTTCACAAACTATTTTTGATTTTTTAAGTAAAAACTTCAAGTTTCAAATTAATGAACTTGTTTATTTTCAGAAACATGATAAGCATACTTTAGATTTTGAAACTCAACATCTCAGACATCAGTTGTCGAAAATAAAGTAGAAATTAAAATCTTTTTGTATTTTTCTGAAACATAAAGCAGTAAAGAAATATTTACAAACATACTTACAGACATTATTTTTGTTTGAGTTCGCGTCAGAGGATCATATCAGTTTTTAACAAATCACTAGTACCGTTGAGCTTTAAACACTTAAAGGTCTAAACAATTCACTTAGATTGTCAGTATACTGATCCACTTAAATTTTCACACAAAGTTCAATTGATTCGAGATACGAGATTAGTGTTTTAAGTACTTAACTTATTCGCGTGTCCCACCTCAGAATATACCCCCGTATCAAAATTCCCTAGATTCAGTCTTACAGGTGAGTATACCAATTTGATATTTGTACTCTGGGTTAGTGCGAGACCTTGAGAGCTCAGGTATGAACTTCCGTTCAGTCAAAGAGATGAAGGCTCGACTTTAGGTGTGTTCCCTTTAGGGAATCTTTTCTTCAACTGCAATTGATTCATAGCTTTTGATATTTTTCAATTTTTATGCAGAGGGTAAGCTTTTTAAAGCGCGTAAAGTATTATACGAGGTCTAGGCCATTGCTTCCGCAATATCAGAAGACCAGGTATAATACCCCAGATATCAAACAGTATAAAGACCTAGTATCTCAGAATCAGGCAATCTCTCAAACAAGATTTCGGGGGTTACCCATATATCCGAGAGATGTTTCCCACGAGATAAGTAAGTATTTGATATTTAGGTTTATATCTCGAAAACAATCTACTAATCGTGTAAAAATCTGTTAGTGCATTTATGTCTATAGCCTTCGTCAATTCGAGCCGTAGCGAGAAACAGAAGAAAACGAGTCGTTATGATGAAATATCTAGACAAAAGGCAAGGTGGCAATATTGTAATTAATGAGAAATTTTATTAAATGCCTTGGACTATAAATAGGAGCTTTATGTCATAGTTTAGGGACTTTTGTCATTTTAGAGATTTGAAGAGCTCTAGTTCTAGAGAGAGAAACTAGAGAGAGAAAGTCTCTAAGTGATTCAAGTGATTGTACGATTTCAGATTTATTAATAGAATCACGTTTATATTACGTCATGTGTGTTTAGGTCGCGTTCGTGTACGGATTCCGCACGTTTCACGTTCGTTTCGCAATCGTTTCGGAGTCAAAACCGGTCCTACAAGTGGTATCAGAGCAGGAGCTCGATTGCACTGATCCAACACACATTTCCGATCGTGATTTCATCAGATTCAGATCCGAATTTCATCTACTTCTTCATATTTTTCATATTTTCACGTTTTTTCTGAAAATCGTCAAATTGAACGTCTTTTTACGGTCCAAATCGTCTGAATTTTTGATATGTTGTGCGAAAACACCTGATCTATAACCCTATCAAGTTTCAGATCCTAATTCCTAGTCGTTTAGGAGAAATCTGAGTTTTTGTGTCCGACATCGTTTGAAAGGAGGGTTCCGTTTGAAACCATCGTCTGAAAGGAGGGTTCCGTTTGAACTATCGTTTGAAACTATCCGTCCCGTTTGAAAAATACACTATCGTTTGAAAACATGTTTGTCGTTTGAACTGATTGTTTGAAATGTTTGTCGTTTGAACTGATTGTTTGAAATGTTTACCGTTTGAAGTTGATAGTTTGAAGTGTGACAGTTTGAAACACGTCAGTGTCTGTTTGAAATTGACTTTGAATTGTGTGAAACTTATCGGTTGTTCAGTAATTACATGTGACCAGTCTTTAATTGCTACCCAATCAAGTAAATTTGTTTCTAAACAATCATGTGGATTCGTGTGAGAATTAATTGTTTTTGATTTGAACGATCAAGAAATTCATGTAATACGAGTAGTGTGTTGTCTGATATTATCATTAAGAGTACATGTGATCTATATTAATTGTTTCAGTTTATCAATAACAGTTCACGTGATTCTCGGTTCGATATTCAAAGAGGTTTGAAAAGATAAGTTGTCAGTGTAGTGGACTCTAAGGCCCATGTGTGGTTAGTGGAAATTAATTGTCTATTTGTGAGTTTCGATAAAATGAATGTGTTGTGAATTGTAGTTGTTGGTTTAGTAGACTTTGGGATCCAATAGGATTGTTTTGAGGTGTTAAAATTGTCGGCTACCTTGTTTGAAAAGAATTGAAGTGATCCACAGCCCACTACAGTCCACGCGGCCCAATCATAATCGTTTAGTCCATTGAAAATTGTCGACTGTCTTTAGATAAATTGAAATCAAGTAGTATTGTCAGCCTTTTTCATGTGATTATCTCAGATCATGTAACTTTGTTTTTGGAGGCCCAATCATATTGTTTTGATTTTAAAAGATGTCGGCTTAGTGGATTTTGTGGCCCAATCATCTTTGAATATTAATCATTTCAAAGTTCATTTAATTCTTGGTCCAATCATTGTGTAGTGCAGATCACGTCATACTTGAAAAATTGAAAGTGTGTTGTTGAGTGGAATTTGTCGGGTTGGTTTGAAAGATGGCAAAGATGTTTGATGAGAAAGAAAATGAGTATCTTGAAAGTTTAAATAGTTGGTATATGAGAACTGTGGATAGTAGTTACAGAAATGTAGATGTGGACATTTGGATTAAAAGTTTTGAACATTTCATGTGTCAAAAGGATGAAACATTGGATGAGTTGGAAATACGGTTTAAAATTTTAATGGAAAATTTGAGAAACAAGAATATTAGAATATCAAATGATGAACAGATATCGAAATTGGTAAATGCATTACCTGCTAAATGGGATGAATTCTTGGTTGAGCTAAAAAGGGAAGATTTTTTTCAAGAACTTTATCCAAAACAGTTCTTTAATGAGGTTAATGCAGAGTTTCGTAAGGAATATAAGAAAAAGAAGGAATTTTTGACCGAAATGGAAAAGAATTTACAAAAATTGGAATTGGATGTAATTACTGAAATTGATAATAGAATTCGTGTGTGTCTTGCAACAAAGAGTATTCTGAAATATGATATTAAAAGGAAATGTTATATTGATGAAAGTATGAATCCTTTTGATTTCGTTAAACTCTTTTGTGCAGGAATATATAAGATGGAAACAAAGGATATTTCAAAGAACGAAGAATCTTTGAAGCTTGGATCTTCAAGTTCAGAATCAGTGTGCTCTAAATGTGACAACTTTAAGGCTGAAAATGACAAACTTTTGGAGGATGCGGAAAGTTTGAAATCGGAAGTCAAAAAGCTGAATGATAAGAAGCAAGCTGATGATAAGCAGATTCTTGTTATTCAGGAAAATTTTGAGAAGTTGAAAACTGAAAATGTCAAACTGTTGAGTGATGTGGACAGTTTGACATTAGAAAACAAAGTTTTGAAAGAAAAAGAAAAAGAATTTAAAAATGAAAAATTAAAAATTGAAAAAGATTTTCAAAGTCAAATGAAGGTTTTAGAAGATGAAAAATCTGTTATTTTCAAAAATAATCTTGAAAAACAGATTGAGATAAATTCTCATCTTGATAAAATCATTCGACTTGAGCATGAAGCCGAAGATAATAGAAAGAAAATTGCTGAGTTAGAGAATAAGTTGAAAAGTTTTGTGACTTCTGCATCGTACGTTTGTCCAAAACCGATCAATTCTGTTCCAATAAGTGACAATGTCACAAATTTTGACAAAGTCAAAATTGAAGATTGTGATGACAAAGCTGATGATGAAATAGAAAAAGAAAAGAAAAGAAAAATATTTTTAGATTTACAAGAAAAATTTCAAAATACTGTGTTGCAATCTACTGAAACAGGTGAATGCTCAAAGCAAAAACCTGTTAAGAAGAAGGCAGAACAGAAACAAAAAGATAAAATTTTGAAAAATTCTAAAAATGAAAATAAAAGCTCATCAGTACAGTCATCCAATCATTATAAAAAATCACAAAAATTTGTAAATGAAAACTCACAAAATATTGGTAATAAGTGGTGCAGGTTTGACCACAGTGCTCAAAAGACAAATCCAGCATTGAAGAGGAGAAATGATTATTACCAAGCCAAACAATGTTATGATTTGAAGGTTTGGACTGACCAAAGTGGATGGTACGATAACAGAGTGTGCTACACCTGTGGTGTGAGAGGACACATTGTTGTTAACTGCCAGAATTGGAGTTATGAGACAAGAAGATGCTATAATTGTCAAATCAGAGGTCATATTGCCAGAGATTGCCCAAGGAGATCGATGGGAAGATCAAGGGTTGAATCTCAGAGATCGGTAAAGAAACCAGTCATTGTCAAGCCCAAAGAACAGAAAGTGGAAGATAAGAAAGTAAAGCTTTCACAGGGGCAGAGAGACAGACTGAGGAAGAAGAGGAAGAAGGCGAGAGAGTATTTGGAGAAGATTTTGTCTTCGGGTTCACCAGATGGTTCGAATAAGAGTTCTGATAAATCGATTCACTCGATGGCAAAGTCAAGCAAATCGAATTCTTCAGATACAAATCTGAGGACAGAAAAGAAGAAAAAGAAGAAAGTTATTGGCGATGAATCTGACTCATCCAAGTCAGACAAGCCAAGATCAGGCAATGAATTTGATTCCACAAAATCAGAGGAGCTACAAATTGAGGTAAAAATGGAAGAGACAGTTCCATTAATGAATGATGAGAATTTTCCACCATTACAAGCCGCAAACCTAAAATCAAAAGGTGTTGATGCTGGAAAAATGTTTAATAGCAATGTTAAACATATTTTTAGTAAGATGGCTGATGGAAAGGTAAAAGGGGCAAAAGAATTTTATGAAGAAAAGAGAATAGCTCAAAATGCGCCTAAGGCTGGTCAGGCTTGGGTGTCGAAATTTATTGGTTGAATTCCTGACTTGCCGGAGCTTCCAGGTTGGTAAGTGTGAAGCAGGTATCGGCATCATTCTTGAGAAATTCACAGGATGGTAACTGTGATATTTCGTCTTACAAGTGGTTAATCAAGGACATTAAGTTGTACTTGATTTTCTACAAGTGAATGTGGTGTTTGATATTATATTGTTAAAATCTGTACAAAATGGTTAAAAGAGAACAAGGTGATATGATGACCCCGAACTCATAAGAGATGGGTAAACAAACTAATTTTTCCGGAAAAACCATTCTGATTAAAACAAACTTAAGTGTTTTGAAATCATTATGGGAAAATAGTTTGTTGTAAGGGGGAGTTCTGATTGAATACGCCGAAACCCTCACGGCTGAACAAACATGATTACTTTCATCAGATTGAAAAACGGTTTTCAAACTGTAAAATATCAATGTGTTGTAAATCATGGGGGTACGTTATTTTTCTGCTTAAAGTGTTATATTTTCTGCAAAACAGAGCATGAGATGCAGAAAATGGATGGCGAGACAAAGCTATCAGTATTGGTTGTCAAATGTTCTTTATATGATTTTGTATTTTAGGGGGAGTAATGTTGTTAGAAAATACAAAAACATTTGAAAATTTTGAAAAAGTCAAAAACATGATAAAATTCAAAAATTGAGTTTTTGCGTAAAAAAAGAGGAAATGATAGTACATCAGTAGACGGTTACAGTACGCTAAAGAAATGGAAAGTTTAAATGTGTTAAACGATCTCACCGTGGATGTGTCGGTAGATTTTTATACATTTAGTAAACTTTTTCGGGATATAAACCTAAATTCAAACTTACTTATTTCGTGAGGAACACTACTTGGATATATAGGTAACCCCTGAAATCTCGTTTGAAAGGTCTCATAATCTGATATACTAGGTCTTTATACTCAATGATGTCTGGGGTATTATTCCGGGACTTCTGCTAAACGGTAGTTCTGACCTAGTCCTTGGATAATACTTGCTGCAATGCTTGAAACATAGCATTAAACCCTCAGCATGCTGATGAAACAATAAAATTGATAGTCGCTGCTGTTGTAAGCAAAAAGATCCACTAAAGGGGACATACCGTAAAGTCGAAGCTGATATCTTGTAACACCTGTGTCATTTCAACCATCAAACAAATGCCAAACCAATGAAATAATGTATTTCATACTTTGGACTTGTATAAATATGTGTATCTTTTGCACATATCAACTCATGTTCGATTTCAAGCTCTAAATCGCTTTCTGGAAGGTTATACACGCACTGATGCGTAAATATAACCAGTTTAATGCAACGAACACTCCGGAATAGTGAAATAGGCTTAACATACCTTAAATAACCTTTACATAACTTAGATATAAGTTTTGGAAGGTTTGGTGTGGTGAAATCAAAGTTTAATCGCTTACAGGGACTAAAGTTGACAAACTACGAAAGTATGCCAATTTGAACTGTAACAGACATTCCGGAACATGACCATAAGTTAAACATACCATAAATATCCTTTACATAGCTTAGAAATAGGCTTTGAGGGGTTCGGTATGCTAAAATAAACTTTTGGGTCATTCAGGGACTAAAAGTGTCAAAAAGTGCACAAGTTTGCATTTTCGCGCATAACTTACGTTCTGAATACATCCGGACATCCAAAAATTTATGTGAGCATGACTACATTATATTTTAGTGTTCGCCTTAAGAAAAATCCATTCGTCGCGTCATTTGGATCGTTTTTCACGCTTGTGCGCATTCCGTCGTAATTAAGCGAACATCGCGTTCGTACGACCAAACGAACCATCATCCGGCATATTTTTGAGTATGTTTTGAGTTCCCTATACTTTAACTTCATTTTAGAGCCTTGAAATGAGGTTAACGGGGTTCAAACGCATCAAAAAAGGCCTTAAAACACAACAGGGACCAAAACTGTAAATTTTGAAACTTTTCTGAAACTGGGGGTCAGTGGCGTAGCGCGACTGCCTAGGCCCTCACCGTCGCGCTACGCGACTGCCTATTCTGGGCAGAAACATGCAGAAAACTCATTTTTCGCATTTTCGGGACCAGATTCGATGTATCGACAGCTGTTTACAGCTGTTATCCACTCCTAAAACCCTTGCCACATGTTGATACCCTATGGTGAGTGGCAATTTAGTCACCATAACCTTCCGACAAGTGTACGGGTGAGATTAAGGCACGATTTTCGACAAACGATCCTAACGGTTCGGGTATTCCTATAAATACCCATCACCCCAACCTCATTTCTTACAAGAATTCTGATTTTGAGAGCTCTAAGTTGAAACCATTGTTTCATACCTGAGTTCTTGGATCGGGATTAGCATTCGGGGACCCTTCGTAAGTATTCTTTCGTTCTTTTCCTTATTTTATTGCTTTTCGAGTCCGAAAGTCAAACTTTGTTTGACTTTCAGCGTTGACCAGTAATGGTCAATGCGAAGTTCTTTTGAACTTCGCAACGTGAGTGTAATCACTTTGGTCATAGTCCCTTGGGACTATGCCCATTGATTACCACGTTGTCTAGGGTCGTAGGGTAAGCGATCTAATGAATCGCTTATACCTCGAACCCGACCAAGTTTGGTCGATCATTAGGATCCGACCAAACACATTAGGTGACCATAGTAGGTAGGGAATAACCTTCCGAGGTTATACTGTTAGGCCCTAAAGTGTGAGACTGACGCATCAAATTAACACAACGTGTTATGGTTACGAACTGGGTCTTACCGGGTTAGTTTATGTTAGGTTGTGGACCTTTATAGGTCATTTGGGCCAAGCTTTAGGCCATGTGGGCCAAGCAGGCCCAAGGGGAGCCCATGTAGGGAAGTGGGCTTGTCCATGTATATAAACAAGTTTCTAACTTGTTTTAGGGTTGGACATTCATAGTTACAATTTCTCTAGAGAGAGAGAGGCAATTGGTGGTGAACTTGCACCAGACGATTTTGCTTGTCAAAGTAATAGAATCGTGTGCAAGTTGAAAGGTGATTCGGTTTGTTCATCGTTTCCATATTTTCGGTTCGTATTTTCATATTTTTTCGATTTGTTCTTGAATCACATCAAGTTTGGATTCCGCACAAACTTGGTGTTGTTTGATATCATTGAAAGATCCGGTTTAACGGGACTTACAAGTGGTATCAGAGCCTTTAGAACCTATTTCTAGGCTCGGTTTGATATCAAAGATTCAAGATTTTCGTTATTTTTGAGTTGGTGTTCTTCGCGTTCTTCGTGTTCTTCGGATAGTTCATCGAAATTTTATTGAAAATTAATCATATTTTGCACCTTGATCCGTTCAAAATTGTGTTAAAGGATTTTATCCAATCTTCAATAAATTTGAAAAATTCTTTATTTTAGAAAAATCCCAAAATTTTCGAGATTCTAGTTGATAATTTTTGAAACATTCTTGATTTCCAAAAATTGCCAAAATCACAAAAATATCGAATATATTATTTGATTTTTTAAAACACGTGCAAAATTTTGGAAGTCCAACAACCACGAGTTATCTCATTCACAGTTTTGAGTCGCAATCTGATTTCGAGTCCAACTTTCAAAATAAGCTCAGTCGCTATCACCGTACATCACCTCAATCCATCGTCAACTATTCAGTCGCAACCAACACGAGTCGCAATCATCTCTGAAGTTACATCATCATCTCGCAATCTTTCTTTTGAGTCGCAACCTCCGCAGTCGCAATCACAAGGTCTCGAGTAGCAACCACCGTTTCGGCTCATCCTGTTTGGTTTCGACTCGCAATCATCTACGGTTTCGACTCGCAACCATCTACGGTTTCGGCTCATCCTGCTTTGATTTCGACTCGCAACCACTGCTGTTTTCGACTCATCACGGTTTCGACTCTTCACGGTTTCAAAGTCTCGAGTCGCAACCTCGGTTCCGACTCGCAACCGGCTTCACAGTTTCGACTCATAACGGTTCGAGTCGTTACGAGATCGGTGCTGTCCGTCTTCCTACATCATCGTACATCATTCTCTACGTCAACCACCTTTCTTTTCAACCTTCTCCGACCTCCGGTGATCACAGCAATCATCTTCTCCGAGCAACCTACTCCGATTACCATCATAGTTGACCACCACCTCCGTTCACCATCGACCACCATCTTCATCTCCATTCATCACCGACGTAACCTGCAACTCCGGTCACCTTCTCCGGCCATACAAACAACATCGTCATCAGCCATATTATCAGTCTTCAGTGTCTCTTCCGACACCATCATCAATATCATCGTTGACCTTCATCACCGTCTTCGACCGCCATATATCGTCGATTTCCGGTCATCATCTCCAGTCAAGTTCTCACTCTCCGTTCATCACACCGTTGTTCCGTTCACGTGTTTGAGATTACTGTTTGTGAATTTCGTTGTATTCTCGAGTTCTTGTTACGATCGATACCATTCAAATCTCGTTTGCACTCCTTCGTGTTTGGTTGGTGTATCTGTTCAGAACGAAAAAGAAGGATATAGCATGTTATTTGTGACAGTTTAGTTGTCGGGAAAACTGTTGATTGTTCTAAAATTCTGAAAGTGACATTTAGACATTTAGGTTTATATTATAATATAATAATAATTAATCATTAGGTCATCATTATATAATCATTGATTTTTATAATAATAATAATAATAATTATACTTTTATAAACTATTAAAAAAAAAAAAAAAAAAAAAAGGAGAAAAAGTTTGTTTGGGTGTGAAAAGTTTGACAGGTTTTGAGGTACGGTTCAGAAAGCGGGTTCTTTCGCCTGCAAAAGGTTTGAGTTAGCGAGTACACAGGTTCTCGCTTTGGGCTTGTGTTGAAGTTAAAAGATCACATTTTTGAGAAATCACATCTTAAAAATGTCTTCTAAGAGAGAGGTGCTTGAGCAGGAACTCCAAGGATTCAGATACTCATATGGTGAATCTATAGAAGTACTTACAGGTCGGTTTGCTGAACTGATCTCTAAAATGGAGAAGGCAGAGATGGTGGTGTCTACTCACATGAGCAACAGAAAGCTTCTGGATGCTATAAAAGAGATTCCAGATCAGGCAAACTGTAGTTGGTTTACCAATGTTAATCAGATAATAGTGACAACCGATTGTTACAGAATGAAGCCGGATGAGCTGATCTCAATCATCAAATCATATGACAATGCTGGCAAACAGTCTACTCAAGGCAACACATCTGCTGCAGTTTGCTCATCCACACAAAATTTAGCATTTATGTTTAACAAACCCCTGGCTCAAGAAATTACTCGTGATCGTGAAGAGATACTTTCTGTCTTTTGCACTCCTGAGTGTAGAGAAAGAAATGAGGCATATCGGTTACACAACGCTGAGTTGATTCAAGACTACAACGACATAAAAAATAAAAATTTTACTTTATCAAAGAATGAAAAGCTTTATAAAGATAAAATTGAAGCTCAGCGAAAAGACATCATCAAACTTAAGGATGATGTAAGTGTAAAAACAGCCCATTTCTTGGAGGCACAGGAGAAGGTATGCATTTTGATCAAAGAACTGGAAGATATCAGAGAAAGATATCAAATTAACGAACTTAACATTAAAAAGTATGATTCTTCCAGCAAATTGGTCAAAAACTTGTGTGATCAACAGCTCGCATACAAGGAAAATAAAGGGCGTGGTTTGGGTTTCAATCAGGCTCCTCCTCCTTATAATGACAATTATACTTATTTACCTATGACTGAGGAGGAGATGATGAATGAGAGTAGAATGACTTATGGTCCCAAAAACAATAAGTCATCATTAAATGACAAACCCAATGGGAAAAAGAAGTCTGCTCAAATAAATTTTGTTTCTAAAGGCTCTATTGATCCTAACATTTCGTCTTCATGTGCAGATAAAGTATCTGAAGTAAAATGTGAAGATGTTCTTGGGAGTGAACCAGTTGTTCATACTAATATTTCTGAAAATTATTTTGAACAAACTGAATCTGATATTGCTTTTGGTCGGTCTTTGTTTGCATCTTTCTCTGCTTATGTTTCGTCTTGTGTGCCTGATGTTTTGGGCAAAACTGATAATGTTTGTGGTGAAACTTTGAACAATAAGTCTGATGATGAATCTTCTTCAGTTGTTGACAGTGTTACAGGTGAGGTTCCTCGGGACACATTCAGTGAAACCACTGAAACTTCTTCTCAAGGAAATCAAGAGTATCCTGATTCTTCTTCTGAATCTGTCTCAGTGGGTGTCCCTAATGTTGAATCTAGTGGGACCCCATTGGAAACTGTGGGTGAAAGCAAATCTCAAAAAGATTCACAAGATACATATGTTGAAGAAACATGTGTTGATGAAACTTCTGCATCTTCAGAAATTAAAACTGGATCTGATTTTGTAAAAGAAGAGGTGGTCAAAATAAATGAACAGTCACAAGAAAATGTTTCTGAAAAGGAAATTAAAATAGAAACTGAATCGTCTTTTCAAAATGATCCTGATAAAATTATAAAAGACGAAAAACATCATCCATCTGAATCTCATGCTTGTGCTAGTTCTGATCAGCAGGTACAGAAAAACTCAGAAAAGGCACATGGAACACAGGCAACGCAAGCTCGATCATCTAGACCCACCAGATCAGCTAATGCTGCTAGCTATCAGAATCTCCATACTTTGAAACGACAGACATGTTTCAACTGTGGAATTCCTGGACACATTGCTAGAAATTGTGTTCATCGTCCAAAAGTGCAGCAAAATGCCACTATTCACTCTTGTGCTGATGTTTGTGAGCCGGTTCACAACACGCAAAAGGAGCCAAAACGAGCAGATCAAAATCAGGGATATAAGAAGTCTGCTCATCAAGGACAATCACAATCACATAAGGTTCATGACAAGGTGATTGAACGCTCCAATCAGGGAGAAAAGACGAAGAATGGTGCTCAAAGCAACAAGACTTCTGCAAACAACAAATACAAGCACCCCAATTCATCTTCGTCTAAGAGAAATGTGCAGGTGCATCCAGCGCAAAAAGGACCGGTTTGTCCTTCAGGACCTGCTAGAGCGAATCAAGCTGCTCAAAACGTCTTTCCGATAAAAAGACAAACTTGCTACAACTGTGGCATTGCGGGTCATATTGCTAGAAACTGCACAAGGCGTCCCTACGTACCCTACTATATGCAAAATCAGAGGGTTACATCAAAGGATAACAATCATTCCAAGCCAATGAGGGTATCATCACCTAAGGCAATGAAGAATGTGAATCCCAAGGTTAAACCTTCTGATGGGGATTGGAATGCTGCTAAAAACAAACGCAAGGCTGTTCAGGAACAAAAATGTTTTTCTAAAACTAACAAACCTGAAACAACTAAAGTTGCTCAACCGAAGGCAACAAACGCGTTTGCTAGACCGAAACAGATTTGGAAACCCAAATCCAAAGCAGCAACATCTCCAATCCTTGAGACGAAAGGGGACCTATGTTTAAAAGAAGTGTCTTATTTTGATGCTTCAGGAAATCCCAGGACCACGATGGCCTGGGTACCCATGTCTTACTAATCTCCTTACCTTTCAGGAACAACCAAGGAGGAGCTGTTGACAATCTCTGGAATGTTGATAGCGGTTGTTCCAGAGATCAAAACGGGTAACATTTCACTGTTGCAAAAAGTTCAAATTTTTTTTTACAGTTGATATGTTTCCTTTGGAGGAGATTGGAGAAATAAGAAATGATCAGCAAAAGGTACCGTTTAAATTCAGTAATTTGATTTGAATTTGATTAGTCTTCAATCTGATGACAGAACGGTTAAGCAAAAATATTTTTTTTCTCTTTTCTTAGTTTATTATTTTGTATATAAATTGTCCTTTCTCTAGTAAATGGTAAATTTGCGCAAAAATACAAGATTTATGCACAAATTTAGGGGGGGAGAGGAACATATAGATAGATATAGAGTTTAGGAGGAGAAAACTCGGAAAAATACAAAAAGAGTTTGCTGTATATATGCTTTGTTTTAGGGGGAGAAAATGAGAAAAATACAAAAACATTTGAAAAAATGAAAAAGCCAAAAAGAAAAATTGCATGATATGGGAAGTGAAATAAATGTTTGTGTTAAAGGGTTTGACTAACACATGTAAGGTGCCATAGCTGAAAAGACTAGGATCTACTGCGATATGTCGATAGGCTTGACGCTCAACATGATAAAAGATACTAAGTGATATAAACATAACGAACTATGTACCATGTGGGTAACATACCAACGGCGTATGATTTTATGGTCTTAAATCTTGCGTTGATAGATAGCCAACATCTGAGGTTTCGGGTCTTTATATTGTTGAATCATCCGGGGATATCTTGGCTGTTCTTATGTTCAGAACTAAAATTGTACATGACCCCAGGAAAGAAAGTCACTTGGAATTAGCTCATTTCTATTTGAATGTCTGTATGTTTTCCCGATACACACAATTTTGATCTGATTCTGAAATCTTCTCTGAAAAAAATCGTGTACCTCCTCTGCTGCATCCAGATATATGCTGACCTGGAGGTGCTAGGCAACGACAGCTTCTGCTGCATCCAGATACATGCTGACCTAGCTGTACGTTGTCGCGCTATAGATCTAATACACCCGAAAGAGGCCCTCAAGTGCCCAAAAGAAACCCGAGAAACCTATATCAAATTGAGAAAAACTCATTTGATCTGTATATTATACCATCTCTACTTAAGATCTATTCTGTTCTCTTCTCAATCTATTCCCAGTTAAGATTTCAGAAATCTGGATTGGACTTGTGAAATATGTGGTAGGGAAGATACTTGCATGATAGAGTGTGCTGTTTATATTTCCAGGATTTGATTAGTATTTATTTGGGTGGTCATTGTTAAGAAATCAAAACATGATAAAACATATTATATGCAGACCTAGACACAGTCAGGATATCTTAAAGGATGACATCAGTATACTCACCCGCTACGATGAATCGTTGTGCTTACCTTGATCGCGGGGGTATGCCTTGGAATGGGACACACGGATATAATAGTATAATATTATTTAAAGCATATCACGAAGTTGAAAGTTGAGCGTTAAAGTTTAAGTGGACAAACATATTGGCAATCGCATAGACCAGTTTGATTAGGCTCGTACTGAAAAGTGTTCCTTAGTCTGCCTGAGAACGAATTTTGATCCCATTGCAATTGTAATTGTATATTTGGGTAGTTGTTTATATTTTGAGTTTTTATTTGTTTTAACTCTTAAAATTAAAAAAAATAGTGTCTTGTTTTTCTATAAAATCAAAAATCCAAAAATAGAGTTTTTTAATTGTTTTTCTTAAAATTAAAAAATTATAACCGTTCTTGAAGATTTGACTGATCATCAAAAGTTGAAAGAATTTAAATTGTGAATTCTGAGTATAAGTACTTGGACGTACCTAGTGTTCATATGGTACGTTCCTCTGTTGCATAAGAAATGTTTGCTTATGAGTTTGTGAGCATGTGCAGAACTTGATTTCAATCAAGAACAGGGGTTGATGAAGACTGAGATGCTGTTAGTTGCTGAAGAAGCCCAAAGCATCACAACAACAAGATGTACCTGAGTCAGAAGAACCGGATACAAGACGCCGTCTGACAGTGAAAGTACATTTAAAGAAGTACCGTGAACCTGCTTGAAAGACAAAGACTGAAGAAGAAAAGAGCTGCTGAGAATCCTCCTCTCACATTTTTTTTACAAAGATATTTTCAAGCAAACGCTGATCGTGATCCTGATATGAAGCTAACCACAAGAGCTGAAGAAAGAGACCCAGTGCTGAGAGTTCAGAAGTCAAGAACTTCCACAACATCTGCAGCATAGCGACAACCATAGACTTTGTTGAAGACGTTGCTGAATTCATGCTATGAAGACAATTTGATGGCATCAGTCTAGGGGGAGATTGTTAGGCCCTAAAGTGTGAGACTGACGCATCAAATTAACACAACGTGTTATGGTTACGAACTGGGTCTTACCGGGTTAGTTTATGTTAGGTTGTGGACCTTTATAGGTCATTTGGGCCAAGCTTTAGGCCATGTGGGCCAAGCAGGCCCAAGGGGAGCCCATGTAGGGAAGTGGGCTTGTCCATGTATATAAACAAGTTTCTAACTTGTTTTAGGGTTGGACATTCATAGTTACAATTTCTCTAGAGAGAGAGAGGCAATTGGTGGTGAACTTGCACCAGACGATTTTGCTTGTCAAAGTAATAGAATCGTGTGCAAGTTGAAAGGTGATTCGGTTTGTTCATCGTTTCCATATTTTCGGTTCGTATTTTCATATTTTTTCGATTTGTTCTTGAATCACATCAAGTTTGGATTCCGCACAAACTTGGTGTTGTTTGATATCATTGAAAGATCCGGTTTAACGGGACTTACATATACCCTATGGTCACATCGTTTAAGTAGTTGTATGATAAGTAGTTTATATGCCTTAGGTAAATTACCAGAATACCCTTTTCATGTATAATTGGTAATTAAGCATATGTAACCTAAACTTTTGTCACATAACTGATTATGTAACATGTTTAGGCATATAACACTTGTCATAGGACTAGTTAGACGGCCCGAACGCGTTTCACGCGAACGACGCGTTAAAGTAGCATAAGCTACCTAAACGGGTCGTAATGGGTCGTAAACAATTATGTTAGGTTTCATTTAGTATGTAGGCTTTGTTAAACCAAATGACACGAGTCTCTACACTCGTTTGGTTTACAAACCCTAATGCTACCCGATCTTCCGATCTAGGTCCGGTTAATTAACATAGTTATCTATATAAGGTGCCGTTTGATATCCGCGATCTCTAGCATTTGTTTGGTTGTTACTCAAGGACTTCTGAGCAATCTCAAGTGAGTACATAGACCCCTCTTTTACTGTTTTCCAAACTGTTTTGGGGTGGAACACATGTGCCTACTTGTTACTTTCATGCTTTCCTGTTTTAACATCATATACTGCTATGTTCGTTAGTACATTATAGTACATGATTTCAATACACTTTATGCTATGTATGTCCATTATGTGCATACTTAGTACATTGTTTTTCATTGCTTTTCTGTTGCATATGCTTATCCAGCATATGAACACATTATACTACATATTGAACCGTTGTAAACATTTGACTATGTGAACCGTTGTAATCATTCGACTATGTGATCCGTTGATATCTGTGAACCGTTTGTATCTGTGAACCGTTTGTATCTGTGAACCGTTTGTATCTGTGAACCGTTTGTATCTGTGAACCGTATTTGACCATACATAAACATTTCTACTATTGTTAAACATTACTTTGGTGGTTTGGTTTGATTAAATGATTAAGTAACGATACGTGTGTAATATGATACAAGCATGGTGGATACGCCGCTGGTACTTCCTATATATAAGTGTTTGTATGGTATTACATATTGTAGCGTTATTTGAATCATTTCAGTTTGATACATATAACATTTTATACAAATAACATACTTTTCACAAGACATTGTTTTACAAACAACTTATCTTATACAAATCCATTTTACTATGGTTATTCATTTAACCATACATTATTCATTTATTTATACATATCATCTGAACTCATTGTTTTTCAAATGATTTACATAACAAAGCAAACTAAAAGGGTTCATGACTAAACATTTTCTTTAACATAAGTCATGGAACCTATTTTCACAAAACCTATGTATCTCACAGGCATTTTTATGCTGACGTACCTATTTTCACATGTGTTTTTCAGGAACTGTTGCATAAGATGATCAAGATACATATAGGCAGACTTGGGCTTTAGTGACAATAAAAGATGCAAGACTAGTTAATTTTGTTGTATTTCCTAGTTTGATAAGACATTGTAACACTTTTAATCAATAAAACGAAACTTCAATTGCCATGGATTTGAAACAATTAATTCTGTTACAACACTCCCCGACATTTCCGCCACGTTTTGTATGTTCCACGTGGTCGGGGTGTGACAGAAAAGATGGTATCAGAGCCAATGGTTATAGGGAATTAGGTTATTAGTAATGCTTTGACCTAGTCTATAACCTTCTTAGGACCCTAACGCGAGTTTACTTGCGTTTAGTCATAAAACAATACCGTCACCTATCCTTAGGCGACTACCACAACAATAACATAAATTTCAAAACCGCTTTGAAAACTAATCATCTGTTCTAGGATGATTGATTACTAGGTTTTGAATCCTCTGTTATATGGTTTTGAACCCCTTTGAGTTTTCAAAACTTCGTCAAGGTTTTGGGTTTTAAATAATGTGAACACGTGCAAACTGGAAGGGTGAATGCCTGTATTCTGAGTTTTCTGTCTAGGCAAGCACTTCGTATACATCTCAACCAGACGCGAGACCAGTTGTGCTTACCTGGGAATTCTTGGGATGAGTGTTCACTTATAGGCGAGCATGTCTTCGCGATACATTATTTTTGACCTATTTACTTTGATTATTCACCGAGGTCGTTTGTTGCTTTGTAGTAACAAACAAATGACCACTATCCTTGCTTTCATCAGATTTGCTTCATCTCATTCTTTTCGTCTAATTCTCTCACTCGTTTCCTTTCATGTTCCTCTTTTAGAATGCCTCCTCGACGCGAAAACCAGATAGCGACTGCCGAGCTGGCAGAAATCATTGCGCAGCAAATGGCTGCTCAATTCCCAAACCTCTTTGCTCTATGGAATCAAGCCAACAACAACAACAATGGTCCATGCAATTTCAAGAGTTTTAACTCGGCGAAACCACTCAAGTTTAGTGGTTCTGAGGGAGCGACTGGGCTTCTTCAATGGTTCGAGAGCATTGAGAATACTTTCCGCCACGTGCAGTGTCCTGACAATCGCAAGGTCGAGTTTGCTTCGAGTGTGTTCCAGAAGAGAGCCCTTACGTGGTGGAATGGGGTTATGAGAGATCGTGGTGCAGAAGTTGCACTAGCACAGACATGGGCGGAACTTAGGGCCCTTATGATGAAGGAATTCTGTCCTCGACACGAGATCAGGGCTTTGGAAAGGGAATTCGACAATCTTGAGCAAGACAGCGGTGAGCATCGAGCCTACACGGACCGTTATGAAGAGTTAAGTCTGTTATACCCAAACATGGTCACGCCTTTGGATAAGGCAATCGAAAAGTACATTGATGGCCTCCCTGATTCAATACAAGACATTTTGACTGGTAGCAACCCTACTACAGTTAGACAGGCCATTGAGCTATCTGCAACCTTGACTGAATCAAAGATCAGGAAAGGTAAACTTTTCCGAAAAGGTGACAAGAAGCCGGTCGAAGAATCGAAACCAATCGAGGAATCAAAGATCATGGATGAACAGACTGGATCCCCTAAGAGGTCAAAGAAGCGAAAGGCTTCTCAGAACTACGCTGTGGTCGCTCACAATGATCAAGCCGTCCTCAACCAACCAGCTCAACCCCCTGCCAGGAAACCCTACAATGGAACTGCACCTTTGTGCAACCAATGTGGCCTACATCATCATGCTGGGGTGAAGTGCCGCACATGCCAAGTTTGCGGACTTATAGGTCATGCAGCTAGGGTTTGCCCAACCGCAGCTGCACCAAATCAAGCTGGCAACAATCCTGCTCAAGCTCGTTTTCCACCTGGATCTTGCTACAACTGTGGCGAGATGGGCCATTTTCGTAGGAATTGCCCAAGGCTTGCTAATGCAAATCTAGCGCAGGGATGAGCATATGATCAACCAGAAGACAACATCGTTTAGAAATAATCACGTCTTATGTATTATTTTCTTTTGTTGTCAAGATCCAAGAAACAGTTGTTATCGTTGTTTATAAATAAATCTTATACATTGCAATGTATTTATGTGATTGTATGTATAAACAACATATCCCCTACAATACCGACAATCAAGGAACCGCATTCCTTGAAAAACAGACTACTCCCAAATTTCTTCCATTGTATGATCTTTTGCATTTTTCACAAAAATCCTAAGTACCCGTTTCTTCCAAGAGAAACGAAGTACGAGGTGCCAAGTTAATTGCAATCAATAACAAGGTAATAACAATTAAACAACTATGTGTTTATGTGCTTATGAACATTACAAGACAAACTGTGCGGACTGTACAAGGAATTACGTAATTATGGATGCATACATAATTATGGAATTTAGTGCACAGAAACCACAGCGAGCTTTGTCATGTACCTAGAAGTTAACCCTATTCATTTCCAATTCTGATGAAGTATCCGTTGAGGAAAAATGAACTAGCTATTCATTTTTCACTTCTGAAGAATATCCGTTGAGGAAATGAATATCCGTTTATCCTTCATTTCCAATTCTGAAGAATAACCGTTGAGGAAAATGACTCCGTTTGTGCATTTTCGTTCTGAAGAGTATCCGTCGAGGGAAATGAATATCCGTTTATTTAATCCTTCATTTCCGAACCTGAGGAAACAACCGTTGAAAATGACTCCGTTAGTTCATTTTCGTTTCTGAAGATTATCCGTTGAGGAAATGAATATTCGTTTATTTAATCCTTCATTTCCGAACCTGAGGAAACAACCGTTGAAAATGACTCCGTTAGTTCATTTTCGTTTCTGAAGATTATCCGTTGAGGAAATGAATATCCGTTGTTTAATCCTTCATTTCCGAACCTGAGGAAACAACCGTTGAAAATGACTCCGTTAGCTCATTTTCGTTTCTGAAGATTATCCGTTGAGGAAATGAATATCCGTTTGTCTATCATTTTCATTTCCGTTTCTGAGGAAGCAACCGTTGAAAATGACTCTGTTTGTTCATTTTCGTTTCTGAAGATTTGTCCGTTGAGGAAATGAATATCCGTTTGTCTATCATTTTCATTTCCGTTTCTAAGGAAGCAACCGTTGAAAATGACTCTGTTTGTTCATTTTCGTTTCTGAAGATTTGTCCGTTGAGGAAATGAATATCCGTTTGTCTATCATTTTCATTTCCGTTTCTGAGGAAGCAACCATTGAAAATGACTCCGTTTGTTCATTTTCGTTTCTCAGAATTGTCCGTTAAGGAAATGAATCCCCGTTTGTTTATTCCTTCATTTCCGCCTCTGAAGAATACTCGTTGAGGAAAATGACTCCGTTTGTTCATTTTCATTCTGAAGAATGTCCGTTAAGGAAATGACAGGATTATGCTTCACATATCTCTGGTGGTTATCTGACACAAAGTCACAAATAGACTCCTACGAATTAATTTCGGGACGAAATTTCCTAAAGTAGGGGAGACTGTAACACCTGTGTCATTTCAACCATCAAACAAATGCCAAACCAATGAAATAATGTATTTCATACTTTGGACTTGTATAAATATGTGTATCTTTTGCACATATAAACTCATGTTCGATTTCAAGCTCTAAATCGCTTTCTGGAAGGTTATACACGCACTGATGCGTAAATATAACCAGTTTAATGCAACGAACACTCCGGAATAGTGAAATAGGCTTAACATACCTTAAATAACCTTTACATAACTTAGATATAAGTTTTGGAAGGTTTGGTGTGGTGAAATCAAAGTTTAATCGCTTACAGGGACTAAAGTTGACAAACTGCGAAAGTATGCCAATTTGAACTGTAACAGACATTCCGGAACATGACCATAAGTTAAACATACCATAAATATCCTTTACATAGCTTAGAAATAGGCTTTGAGGGGTTCGGTATGCTAAAATAAACTTTTGGGTCATTCAGGGACTAAAAGTGTCAAAAAGTGCACAAGTTTGCATTTTCGCGCATAACTTACGTTCTGAATACATCCGGACATCCAAAAATTTATGTGAGCATGACTACATTATATTTTAGTGTTCGCCTTAAGAAAAATCCATTCGTCGCGTCATTTGGATCGTTTTTCACGCTTGTGCGCATTCCGTCGTAATTAAGCGAACATCGCGTTCGTACGACCAAACGAACCATCATCCGGCATATTTTTGAGTATGTTTTGAGTTCCCTATACTTTAACTTCATTTTAGAGCCTTGAAATGAGGTTAACGGGGTTCAAACGCATCAAAAAAGGCCTTAAAACACAACAGGGACCAAAACTGTAAATTTTGAAACTTTTCTGAAATTGGGGGTCAGTGGCGTAGCGCGACTGCCTAGGCCCTCACCGTCGCGCTACGCGACTGCCTATTCTGGGCAGAAACATGCAGAAAACTCATTTTTCGCATTTTCGGGACCAGATTCGATGTATCGACAGCTGTTTACAGCTGTTATCCACTCCTAAAACCCTTGCCACATGTTGATACCCTATGGTGAGTGGCAATTTAGTCACCATAACCTTCCGACAAGTGTACGGGTGAGATTAAGGCACGATTTTCGACAAACGATCCTAACGGTTCGGGTATTCCTATAAATACCCATCACCCCAACCTCATTTCTTACAAGAATTCTGATTTTGAGAGCTCTAAGTTGAAACCATTGTTTCATACCTGAGTTCTTGGATCGGGATTAGCATTCGGGGACCCTTCGTAAGTATTCTTTCATTCTTTTCCTTATTTTATTGCTTTTCGAGTCCGAAAGTCAAACTTTGTTTGACTTTCAGCGTTGACCAGTAATGGTCAATGCGAAGTTCTTTTGAACTTCGCAACGTAAGTGTAATCACTTTGGTCATAGTCCCTTGGGACTATGCCCACTGATTACCACGTTGTCTAGGGTCGTAGGGTAAGCGATCTAATGAATCGCTTATACCTCGAACCCGACCCAGTTTGGTCGATCATTAGGATCCGACCAAACACATTAGGTGACCATAGTAGGTAGGGAATAACCTTCCGAGGTTATACCCTATGGTCACATCGTTTAAGTAGTTGTATGATAAGTAGTTTATATGCCTTAGGTAAATTACCAGAATACCCTTTTCATGTATAATTGGTAATTAAGCATATGTAACCTAAACTTTTGTCACATAACTGATTATGTAACATGTTTAGGCATATAACACTTGTCATAGGACTAGTTAGACGGTCCGAACGCGTTTCACGCGAACGACGCGTTAAAGTAGCATAAGCTACCTAAACGGGTCGTAATGGGTCGTAAACAATTATGTTAGGTTTCATTTAGTATGTAGGCTTTGTTAAACCAAATGACACGAGTCTCTACACTCGTTTGGTTTACAAACCCTAATGCTACCCGATCTTCCGATCTAGGTCCGGTTAATTAACATAGTTATCTATATAAGGTGCCGTTTGATATCCGCGATCTCTAGCATTGTTTGGTTGTTACTCAAGGACTTCTGAGCAATCTCAAGTGAGTACATAGACCCCTCTTTTACTGTTTTCCAAACTGTTTTGGGGTGGAACACATGTGCCTACTTGTTACTTTCATGCTTTCCTGTTTTAACATCATATACTGCTATGTTCGTTAGTACATTATAGTACATGATTTCAATACACTTTATGCTATGTATGTCCATTATGTGCATACTTAGTACATTGTTTTTCATTGCTTTTCTGTTGCATATGCTTATCCAGCATATGAACACATTATACTACATATTGAACCGTTGTAAACATTTGACTATGTGAACCGTTGTAATCATTCGACTATGTGATCTGTTGATATCTGTGAACCGTTTGTATCTGTGAACCGTTTGTATCTGTGAACCGTATTTGACCATACATAAACATTTCTACTATTGTTAAACATTACTTTGGTGGTTTGGTTTGATTAAATGATTAAGTAACGATACGTGTGTAATATGATACAAGCATGGTGGATACGCCGCTGGTACTTCCTATATATAAGTGTTTGTATGGTATTACATATTGTAGCGTTATTTGAATCATTTCAGTTTGATACATATAACATTTTATACAAATAACATACTTTTCACAAGACATTGTTTTACAAACAACTTATCTTATACAAATCCATTTTACAATGGTTATTCATTTAACCATACATTATTCATTTATTTATACATATCATCTGAACTCATTGTTTTTCAAATGATTTACATAACAAAGCAAACTAAAAGGGTTCATGACTAAACATTTTCTCAAACATAAGTCATGGAACCTATTTTCACAAAACCTATGTATCTCACAGGCATTTTTATGCTGACGTACCTATTTTCACATGTGTTTTTCAGGAACTGTTGCATAAGATGATCAAGATACATATAGGCAGACTTGGGCTTTAGTGACAATAAAAGATGCAAGACTAGTTAATTTTGTTGTATTTCCTAGTTTGATAAGACATTGTAACACTTTTAATCAATAAAACGAAACTTCAATTGCCATGGATTTGAAACAATTAATTCTGTTACAACACTCCCCGACATTTCCGCCACGTTTTGTATGTTCCACGTGGTCGGGGTGTGACATATCTCTCTGCGTATACGGAAGTATCGACCTGAGATCCCTCGGCCCTCGCATACCTAATTTATATACAGATATCATTGTAGTATACTCACCTGTAAGACTGATTATTGGGATTCTGGATACGGGAGTATATTCAAGAGGTGGGACACATGATTGAGTTTAAGTTCTTAAAACACCTAATTCGTATCCTGAATCAGTTGAAGTTTGTATGAAAATTTAAGTGGATCAGTATATCGACAATCTAAGTGAATTGTTTAATGCGTAATGTGATTTTAAGCTCAACGGTACTTGTGATTTGTCATAAACTGATATGACCCTCTAACGTATACTCAAACAAAAATATTGTCTGTAAATATGTTTGTACATATTTCTTTACTGCTTTATATTTTCAGAAAAATACAAAAAGATTTTTGATTCTGCTTTATTTTCGACAACTGAAGTCTGAGTGCTGAGTTTCAAAATCTAAGTAAGCTGATTGTGTTTCTGAAAATAAAACAAGTTCATTAAATTGAAACTTGAATTAAAATCAAAAATCAAAACAGTTTGTGATATCTCCAAGGTCATTAAGTTGGACTTGGATGATTAACTGTGGGGGATTTGGATGCTTATACTGTTATAGAGCTAGTTTCCGATTCGATTCGATGAAACTGCCAAATTCATGAGAAGTGATTTAGAGAAGATTGAATTGCCAGGTTACAATTCCTGAATAGTTGAAATTTGAAATGCTGTTACTTATAAATGGATGAGTGATTGCAGATAAGATTCCAGACTACGATCCCGGAAGCTGAGTCTAAGGGGGAGTCTGAAGACGAGCTCAAAGCAAGGGGGAGCTTGTAATCGAAAAGCAGGTGTTGATCCCAAAGCACGGAAGCTTGACGAAATGGGGAGCCTGATGAAGAAAAGAGTCTACCGAAAGGAGAAGAAGCTGAAGCTGAAGACAGATCCAATGGGATTCTGTTCAAGAAGATTCAAAGAAAGAGAGAAAAAGAAGACGCTACGAGTTTGACTCAATGATCGAGATTGACTACGGCAATATCCAAGGGGGAGTCTGTTAGTGCATTTATGTCTATAGCCTTCGTCAATTCGAGCCGTAGCGAGAAACAGAAGAAAACGAGTCGTTATGATGAAATATCTAGACAAAAGACAAGGTGGCAATATTGTAATTAATGAGAAATTTTATTAAATGCCTTGGACTATAAATAGGAGCTTTATGTCATAGTTTAGGGACTTTTGCCATTTTAGAGATTTGAAGAGCTCTAGTTCTAGAGAGAGAAACTAGAGAGAGAAAGTCTCTAAGTGATTCAAGTGATTGTACGATTTCAGATTTATTAATAGAATCACGTTTATATTACGTCATGTGTGTTTAGGTCGCGTTCGTGTACGGATTCCGCACGTTTCACGTTCGTTTCGCAATCGTTTCGGAGTCAAAACCGGTCCTACAAAATCTACTGGCATATCATCAGTGAGATCGTTTATCACATTTTAACATTCCATTTCTTTAGCGTATTGTGATTGTCTACTGATGTACTATCATTTCCTCTTTTTACACAAAAACTCATTTTTGAATTTTATCATGTTTTTGGCTTTTTCAAATTTTCTAATGTTTTTGGATTTTCTAACAATTTCTTACTCCCCCTAAAATTCAAAACATTTAAAGAAAATTTGACAACCTGATACTGATAGCTTTGTCTCTCCATCCATTTTCTACTTCACATGCTCTGTTTTGCAGAAAATATTACGTACCCCCATGATTTACAACACATTGACCTTTTACAATTTGAAAACCATTTTCAATCTTGTGAAATTAATCATGTTTGTTCAGCCGTGAGGGTTTCAGCGTATTCAAGTAACGTATTTTTGAATTTTTGAAAAAATTTAAAAACAAACATATTTTTGATTTTTCAAATTTTTTGACAAAATAAAAACATATTTTTGGTTTTTAACTTTTTCAATTTTTAGGGTTTTTGAAATATGGTTTATTTATGTACAGAAATGAACAAACTCCCTGATTTCAGACACAGGGTTCAGCAGCCTCCTCTCCTTGTGCCAGGCTGCTCTCATCTCCATCTTGGTCTTTTTCAAAATTCTTGAGCACCTGCACATTCAAACTATTCAATTACTTGAACAAATTAGCCCAGGTCAGTTTGACCTTAGGCATTTCAACACAATATGTTTCATTCAACTTCGGAAAATCTTTATCATTTTTCACAAATGAATTTTCATTCCGATTATCACTCACAGAAACCGTTTGTTTCTTTTCAACCCAAGTTTGTCCTTTAGACGCACTTCTTTTGTAAAAGTGTGATTCATTTTGAACATTTTGATTTTGAACAACAACTTTTGGTTTCCAAAACTGATTTGGTTTTGTTGCATCTACCGTTGTTTTACAACTTTGTGTTGTTCTAAGTCTGGGTGTCTCCGATTTCCATGTTTGTTGTGAGTCATCCTTTGACATTTTTGGCTTCCAAGTTTGCTTTGAGTCAAACTTGGTTGATTTCTGATTCACAACATCAGACTTCTTTTTCGTTTCAACACCAACAGGTTTAAGATTTGGACAATTTCGACTGAGATGTCCAATTTGATCACACTTAAAGCATGTTCTCTTGGACACATCTTTAACCTGTTGTTGTTGCTTTTTCTTTTGAGCATAGAACTCTTCATTAGAATGTCGTCTAAATTGGAGTTCTTTCTCTTCTTCAAAACTTGTTCCGTGAACAAAGTTCATCTTTTCCTGATAGTTTGGTATTTCATTTCTTTTCCACTTCTGTTTCTTTTTATAACCCAACCCAGCCTTCATGTTTTTCTTTTTGTAACCAGGTTTGTTATAAAAAGTTTTGTGACCTTTTCCAGCAAATTTTGAAATTTCAGACTTTTGAATCTCTACCAGTTTGAAAACTTTGTTGATTTTATCTGAAATCACATTCTGAATTGGGAATTCATTATCTGAAAATAATTTGTCCGATCCAATCATGGTATAAACCAATCCTTTTGAATCATCATTCACAACTTTTTCAGATTTTGAGTGTTTAAGATAACTATCATGAAAACTTCCCTCATTTTCATCTTGTGATTCAGACGTATCTGTTTTGGTAGACTCATCTGCTAGAACACTTTCAACAACCTTACCAACCACCTCTGAATCACTAATGTCATCAGATTTGGTGTAAGTCACATCGATGTTGTTGGGTAACTGGTCAACCATGTTTATTGCTTTTTCCACCTTCTCGCCATCATAGAATATATAATTATTCTCCAACGGTGGTAGAACCTGATGGTATTCAGACCCAATTCCTTTTTTGTTCTTTTCTGACTCTTTCCCATCGGGTGTGATGTTGAAAATACGTTCCAAAATGTATGAAGACGCATGATAACTTTGCAATTTATTGACCAACTTTTCTTTATCTGTCAATTCTTGTTTAAGCTTAGCGACATCATTAATATATTGATTTAAATCCATTTGTTTTCCTTCATATCTAGCTTCAAGAAATTTTGTTGTTTTCTGACAAGCAGACAATCTATCATCTAAACTTTTGACTCTACTTTTCAATGTTTCATAAGCTTCTCTTACGGTATGATATGACAATTTCATTTCATCATATTCTTTTTGCAACTCTTGAATTGTTTTATCTTTTGGAACACATTCGTTGCAAACAGCTAAACACTTTTCTTTCAAAATTTTGTTTTCTTTTTCAAGATCATCACATTTTTGTTTCAGCTTTTCATTTTCTTGTTTCAAAAACTTTTCATTTTCAATCATTTCATGACTTTTATTTTTGAAAATCTTTTCTATTTTAGTGAATTCAATGTCTCTGATTTTAAGTTTTTTTATCCTTTTCAGTACAAGCACTGCATGTTTCCATGCATTTCTTGCACTGTTGTTCAACTTTATTATCAACTGATTGATCAGAAGAATCAGTTTTAGTTGTTACCTCAGTGATTGGCACTGTGGCTTCTTTTGCTTGTTGAGTCTAATCTTCTTCAAACACCTGTTGTTTCTCTGCAACAGCTTCTTTCTCGTCTTCTTTCTTCACTTCATTCACCAACTTCTCACTCTCATTCACAATCTCCTCAACCGTCTTCTTCTTCTTCTCCAAACTGGCATAAATCACCTTCCTAATGCCTTCTTCAACCTTTTCTTTGTATCTTGGAATCTCCTCAAGGCCTTTGCACCAAACACTCACAGTCGGTATTGCAGCAACTAGTGCTTCAAAATCAACCGTTTCAGGATTAACCGTCGGATTTCCTTGAGGATCGACAAAGCATTCCTTGTAGTTGCTTCCTTGTAGGCATCATACACTTCATCCAGTCTAATGCGAGCATGCCTTTCTTCTCAACTTTGTTTGATTTCAGCAACCATTGCCTTGGCTTTTCCAGCTTCTTTGTCATGTTGACTCCAATCATACCCTTCATCATCATGAATTATGATTCTGGATCCTTCCTTCTCATCTAAGAACTCACCCCAATCAAAATTATCCCAAACCGATTTTTCAGACTTTTCATTTTGTATACTGGATTCACTACGATCACGAAGTGTCAATACAGCTTGTCTCTTTTCTTTAGAAGATCCTTCTTCAATCTGCTTTCTGGTTGGTTGCTCGTTATTCTGATGATAAATGGCCTTTTTGTAGTAATCCTCATAAAAAGGATTCACGCTATCATCGGCTTTGTTGTTCGTGCATTCTCTCTTGAAGTGCCCCTTTTGTTTGCACTTGAAGCAAGTGACTTTGTTCTTATCGAATCCTATCTTAATGTATGGGCCTTCCAAGCACTTTTTGCCAGTTATCTCCATGAATCTTTGAGCTCTTCGGATGACGCTTGCCATACACCAGCGAATATCCATGAGTTTCATCTCTTCTGGATCGACTTGATCATAATCCTCATTTGTCATGTTTGGATTCTCGATCTTACCTGCAATTAAACCTTCGTAAGATACCAGAATAGAAGCTAAGAAGCTCATGTGCTGTTGAGCAAACTCATTGTTCAAAAGTGGAGAATTTTTCCAATCCTGGTTTGGATTAGATTTTGACGATGCAGATGCAGATGAAGAATGATATCCTGGATCATAGCTCGATGATTTGTTGTTTGACGAGTCACCAGTCTTTTCTACACTATAACCAGTTTTTATCTTTGGAGATTCGTTCTTTTGTAGCATTCCTCTGCGATAGTATAGATCAACGTTTTGTTGATAAGTTGAGCTGGACATCTTGTTTTGTTTTTGTAACAACAAATCATGCCCCTCTATTTTCTCAATCAAACTCTCTAACGTCATCTCATTGAATTTGTCATCATTCTTCAAAACTATCACATAGGTTTTCCAGTCGTCCTAATGTGGCAATGCTTTGACGAGTTTATCCACCATCTCTTCTCTCTCTTTGTGGATTCCAAACCTTTCCATTTCAATCTTTAGATGGCAAAATCGTTCTATCATTTGACGAAGAGTTTCATTCCTCATGCAACCAAACAAGTCAAACTCCTTCTTTAACAGAGATATCTTGTTTTTATTGATATCCTTCCCACCTTCAGCTTTCAACTTTAACGCTTCCCAAACTGACTTAGACGTTTCACCATGCTGAAGTAGTGAGAAAATATCATCTCTGATAGATTGTAGAAGTAGAGTTTTCATTCTTAATTCGCTTGAATGTTCCTTTTTATCACCAGTTGTGAATTGTTTAAGTGTGATTAATTCATGTTTTTTATTTCTTGGTTTTTCATATCCTATTGTCAACATGATCCAACTATCATACGCATAGGCTTGCACCCAGTTCTCAAATCTTTCATACCACCAGTGATAATCTTCGATATTCATGAGCTTTGGTGGTCTCAGATGATTTCCGTACATGTTATCATGATTCAAACTCTCAGATATCACAGTTGTAGCATTTTTTGGTGTCACTAGAGTTTCTTCAGATGTAAAAGCGTTATAAAACGTGTTATAGAACTCTTCACCAATTTCCGACATCTTCAAAACGCTTTTTGAATTTACCGTTCCTTGAATTTTTCGCCTTGTTTATCTCCTCGAATCACAGCACCTTTGAATCACTCGAAACACAAATACACAAGATCAGTTTAAACACTATCAAACAACTTGATCGGACGGGTATCCGGTCAAGTGAGTTGTTGGTACACGATGTCTAAAGCCTACGTCTTAGTCTAGGGTCTAATATGTCTTTAATGTATAGATCAGGGGGCTGATTTGTAAAGTTTAAAGTTATGTAATAGGGTTTCACTTGAACCCTTAGTGTGTCAAGTTCAAGCGAAACCATGTCATTAGGTTTCGCTTGTGTCTGTTTCAAGCGAACTCGATAGCCTATAAATAGGTGAGTTGGTCTCTCATTTGCAACAGTTCTGCAGATTGATGTACTGAACCGCTGCCGGATTTTCGTGTCAAGTTTATATGAGAACCAGTGTTTAAAGTGTCTTTCAGTGCTTTTCTACTCATTTTTCTTTGATTCAAGCTGTTTATCTGTTTCCGCCTTATAAATAGTGGAGTTTTCACTCAGATTGACTCAATTGATCGTCAATACGATCCTACAATTGGTATCAGAGCCAGTCATGAGTAAAAACACCTGAATCAATGTCTTTTCCTACACAAATTCTGATTTCTGGACGTTTACACGGACAAAATGGACTGATTTTTGAACATTGTGTGCGTAACTAAGTATTAACAAACCCTTGAGAGAATCAGCTTAAAATTCAACCTAAAAGTGGTAAAAAAATGGCTTAAAACAGGGTTTCGCTTGACCGAACTGTACCCTATCGCTTGAAAAACGAGTCTCTCGCTTGAACGTTCATCATTTCGCTTGAAAAATATGGCAGTTTGAAGCGAAACACACCCTTTTGCTTGATATACTTGGTTTTCGCTTGAAAAAGTGTGATTATCTCAAGCGAAGGCATCCTTTTCGCTTGAATTGCATCCTTCATTTGGGATCACTTAGGGTTTCGCTTGAAAACCTCTGGGTTCGCTTGAGTTTACTTGTCTCGCTTGAAAACTATTTCTCTACTTGAAAAAGGTTTCGCTTGAGTGTTGCTGATTTCTCAAAAGTCCATTGTGTTCGAGTTATTGTTCAATTGTCTGAGTTTGTGATAAGTGTGTGTTTGAAAAAAACTTAAAATCTATTTGGTAAAGTTTTAAAAGTGGAACATGTTAGAACTTTTAAGATCGTTGATACTTGAGCTGGATTAGTTTAGTCATGGTTTGTAGCTATTTTGAATGTACAAGGGCTTATTTTGTAATTCTCTAGAAGATAGTTTCCTGACCTAGTGTAGATAAGATTCCAGCAAATTTATAAATTTGCTGGCTAATCAGGAACACTATATATAGCCCTCTCATTGTAACCTTGGCAAGCTTTTGGCTCTTGAATGAATATTGGTGTTGTTACATTCCTTTGTTGATCTTGTGCTCAAATATGATATCCAAGGTGGTTTATTGTTATATCTTATAGTTTGGATTCAATACAACACTTGTTGTATTCATTAATCCATAAGTTTCACCTTCATCTTTGATCTTTCTTAACTTTTCATATCTCAAACACCTAATCAATAGGTGTTATGGGTTAAAACAACCAACCACTGTGATCCAGATTCGCTTTTTGGGATCTACAATTTGGTATCAGAGCCTTAGTGCTCTTGGTTGTTGTGTTCTTGTTGAGATTTTTCATAGTTTTGAAGGTTTTCAAAAGTTTCAAGGTTTTCAAATTTTTGGACTAAATATGGATTGATTTGGTGTGTTTAATCGATAGGTTGTTGTTAATATATGATTAGGGAGTCATTTTGGACATTTTGATGTATCAAAAGGTGGTTTTTGGGCTGTTTTCGAGAGATTAGAGGGTTTTAGTTCGTGTTAAACCCTCTGTCTAGCGAAATTATTTTGAATACAGCGAACAATTTTTGAAGATAGCGAACTTATTTTTTGAATACAGCGAACTCAGTGTTGAAGATAGCGAACATAATCAAATCTTTTAGAAACTCATCGTAGGATCATTAACTTCGACGATTGTCATTCGAGCGAAATTAGTGATCATTTGCGAAGTAGTGTCCAGTGTCCCTTGAGCGAAGTTATCGAAGGCGACTTCGAGAACCGTGATAGCGAACCACAGCGTTCTTATCACGGTAATCGGTGATATTAACCTAACTTTTGTTTGTGTTGTGTATTGTCAGCGAAGTTATCGGATTCGCTCGTGCAGGATCCCTTATATCACCAGCGAAGGTTGAGCATCATCGGCGAAGTTAGTCTTTTCACCAGTTTTCTGTGACTTGTCAGCGAAATTAAGTTCTGTTCAGCTCCTTTTTGTCTATAACAAGCAAAGATGTCGTTGAATCAACTAAGTCCAATTGCTCAAGCGGAACTTGAGACTGGAACCACCACTCGACCACCAAAGTTGAAAGGTGCTGAAGACTTCAGCACTTGGAAGACTCGCATCCAGTCGTTCTTCGAATACACGGACTACAATCTGTGGCTCTCTGTCACCGCTGGACCCCACATTCCAACGGTCGTTCGAGGAGATGCAGTAGTTGCCAACAATGATGCAGCTACCTTTACTGATGAAGACAAGGCTCTCATCCAACGCGATCGTCGTGCTCATGCTGCCTTAACCATGGCACTATCAACCAACGACTGCAACATGTTTGAAGAACACCGAACTGCTAATGCTCTCTTGAATGCATTGATTGAGTACTATGAAGGAAATGAAGAATTGATCGAAAGTAAAAGAGATATGGTGCAGAAACAATATGACATGTTTTGTGGAGTACGTGGAGAAAGTCTTTCTGACTACATCAGTCGTTTTCTGAATATGATGACCAAAATGAAGAAGGCGGGAAATCCTGTCACAAATCGTGCTGCAATAAAGAAGCTGCTAGATTCACTTCCCAAGGAATGGAGTCTACAATGCATGATGATCAAGAAGGATTTTCTCAACAATCCAAATCCTGTTACTTTGTCCGATCTGATCAATACCCTAAGAGCTTTTGAAATGGATGTCAACAAAAGAGAGATGAACACTGCCGGTTACCAACCAAAGTCAACTCAAACCTCAGCTGGATTGAAGAATGTGGCATTCCTTGCTTCAGGGGGCATTACTCCACAAGCTTCTGACTTAATCTACGCAAACGCTTCCACAAGCGCATCAAAAGCCTCACAACTTGTTGAGAAGACTATCACTGTTGACACTCAAGCATTGAAAGTGTCCACTGAAAACGTGGCACTCTTCAACACTTTTCTGAGCAGCTATGAAGCCCTGATGTCGGGGGAGCTGAAAAAGGAGATGTTCACTGCTGAAGACATGTATCAGGTTGATCCAGATGATATGGAGGAAATGGATCTAAAATGGCAAATGGCCATGATCACTTTGAGGCTAAAGAAATTTCAAGACAAGACATGAAAGCGTTTGGGTCTTGGAAAAGCTGGTTTTGACAAATCTAAACTCAGGTGCTACAACTGCAAGAATCTAGGACACTTCAAGCGTGATTGTCCTCTGTTGAAAGAAGGAAACAATGAAACCACTCCTGCTGTAAAGCAAATCACAGTCGAAGAGAACAAGAACAACGCGTCCCCTAGCACGCCAAAAGCTTTAGTCGTCGAAGACTATGATTGGAGTGAAGAAATTACTGAAGCAAAGGAGCAGGTTAACAAAGCCCTAATGGCCAAGATCTCGGGTGAATCCTCATCAAGGCAGTTTGAGAAACAGACAGCTGGAATTCCAAAAGGAGACAATACTGCTGACAAAGGTTTGAAGAGCATTCTGACTTCAGTGGAGCCTGAAAAAGAAGAGAAGTGTGGTCAAGCAGAGGAGCGTGTTTCGAAAGAGACATCTGAAAAGGACAAGGAAAAGGTCCCAGCAGCCGCAATGAAAGCAGATTCATCAAAGGAGAAAGCAGACAAGGACTTGGTAAACAGTATTCCACTTAGTTTCAAGGAAAAGTTATGCACACCAGCATGCGTTGATGTCGTGGCACATTACAAGTCTCTTAATCTAGAATTTGAGAGACAAAAAGACAAGGCCTTAAAAATGAATAACGAACTTAAACTGAACGAGGCCGCATACCAGAGAAAGTTGAATTCAACTTTAGCTGAGATGCAAACTCTAAAAGAATTTGTGATTAGAAAAGATTTCATCATTAACGATCTCACAGATAGATTAGAAAAGGCCTTAAATGAAACTAACAAATTGCAAATTATTATTGATAAATGGAATGTCAGTCAAAAGGCCTTTACTGATATCAAAAACTTCCAACGACCAACGTATGTGAAAGACGGGATCGGATATAAGGATAGGCAAGGAAACGAAAGAAAACTCTTCCTTCCACCACATAGCAAAAACTATGTGCCTATACCTACTCCTCATCCCGAAAATGATCTCATTGATGAAAAGGCCTCTATAGAACAAAACGATTCTTGTAAAAACGAAACAACCGCTAACTTTTCTAAAAGTAATGCAGATCCAATTGTGTGTAAAGAAGATGTGTGCGATGAGGATGGAGACTGCGGCGGTTCAAAAATAGGAATCGGATATTCAGGCGACAGTTATTCCACCGTTAACTGGTTCGTCTGGAATTGTTCTAAGAAAAACAATGTTAAGGATGAATGTAATAATTTAAGTAGGATGGATGACTGTAATGGCCGAGTGCCTAAATTCAAATCTTCGGATGACTGTAAGGGCCATGTGCCTACATTTGAGACCCGTGATCGTGAACATGCTATGTTTGAATGTCATGATTTAAATTCTGCATTTTGTGATGATAAAGTTGTATGTGAATTCCCTGTATTTGTGCCAGAATTGAAAAAGAATAGCTTTGGAAAATTCCTCACCGAGGAAATTCCAGAATTTATTCCATCTCGAACAGGTATGACAGATTCTGAAGATCAATGCAACGAAGACTCAAGCATTGCTTCAAGCCTTGAGGATAAGCAAATGTCAGAAACAACAGACAGTGAGAGCACATAATTCTCAAGTGAAGAAACCTTGAAGACCTCAAGTGAAGATCACACAACAAATGATGAAAGCTCAAAAAGCTCAAGTGTTGAAACTATTGAAGACCAAAATCCAGAAAGTTCAAGCGAAGATCAAAGCTGCAATGATTCAATTTACGAAGCAAGTGAAGAACATGACTCAAGTGAATACCAAACGTCCGAAAGCGCGTCTGACTATGACAATGATGAAGAATGTTCAGAAGATGAAAGCAGAGTTGACAAGAAAATAAAGAAAGCAGAAAGCTCAAGACACTCATCACATACATCATCTTTTAACAACAAAAGACCCAGACATAAAAGATGTTTTTGCTGTGGTCATTTAGGACATACAGCGAAACATTGTAAAACCAAGAAGCTTTCTAAACCAGAGCATGATTTTCTTACAAACGTCACATATCAGTTAAATTATCTTAAGAAGTCTGTTAAAAATCTGGTTGACTCAACGGCCTATTTTTGGAAACAAAAAGAGGCCAAAGTGGGTCAAAATCACGATAGATTCGAAATGAAACAAATCTGGGTTCCCAAAACTTACTAATTTTTATATTTGTGTCTTTGTGTATATCAGAATAAACTCCAAAAATGGCTCCGCATGCTCATGGAATACATCTGGCACGTAGACAGCGGATGTTCAAGACATATGACAGGACTGAAGGAACTCCTGAAGAATTTTCGCTTCATCGATGGTGATTTCGTATCTTTCGCTGGAGACGAGAAGGGAGGAAAGATTGTTGGAGTAGGAGATGTGGTGTCTGAAGCCCTCACTCTGGAGAATGTCAACTACGTGCCGGAGCTGTGTTACAATCTCATGAGTGTCTCACAAGTCTGTGATAAAGGAATATCGGTGCTTTTCAATGACATGGAATGCTTGTTCCTGAAGCCCGGATATGTTGTTCCTGCTGAAATGATCATGCTCACAGCTCCAAGACAAAACAACACATACGTGCTCAACATGAAAAACGCCAAGACAAATGACAACTTAACCTGCCTGATCTCTAAGGCTTCAGAATCGGAATCACTGCTTTGGCATAGGCGACTGGGACATGTTAATTTCAAAAATATGAACAAACTCTCTAAGTTAAACTTAGTTAGAGGTCTTCCAATTAAGGAATTTCCATTTTCTGAAAAATGCATTGCATGCGCCCAGGGAAAACAACATAAGAAACCGCACAAGTCCAAAGCAGTGAACACGATTACATCACCTCTTCAGTTGTTGCATATGGATCTTTTTGGTCCAATCAGTGTTAAAAGTCTCGCTAAAAGTTCTTATTGTTTGGTGATTACAGATGATTTCTCTCGTTTTTCTTGGGTTTATTTTCTTGAGGCTAAAAGTGAAACAACGGAAATTCTCAAGGCATTCATTCCCTTGATCGAGAACGTGACCAAATTAAAAGTGAAGTCAATCAGAAGTGATAATGGCTCGGAATTCAAAAATCAAACTTTCATATCCTTCTGTGCAGAAAAGGGAATTCATCTTCAATACAGTGCAACCCGAACTCCTCAACAAAATGGGGTTGCGGAACGCAAGAACAGAACATTGATTGAAGCCGCAAGGACCATGCTAGTGGATTCAAAGCTTCCAATCATCTTCTGGGCAGAAGCAGTTAACACGGCTTGCTACGTTCTTAACAGGGTTCTCATTGTAAAACCACACGGAAAAACGGCGTATGAACTTCTCTTCAAAAGAAAGCTGCTTATTGATTTCTTCAGACCATTTGGATGCTCCTGCACTCTTCTAAACACTCAAGAGAATCTCATCAAGTTCGAAGCAGTGGGTGATGTCTACTACTTTATGGGATATTCATCCACTCAGAAAGCCTACAGAGTCTACAACAAGAGAACAAAGATGGTGATTGAATCATACTATGTTGATTTTCAAGAAGGAAACTACACCAACACCGGAAGTACTCCTGATTGGTTCTATGATGTGGGCGTGATTTTCAACACCTTTGAAATTCCAGAAGATGTTCCAGAAGCAGAACCTGCAGAAGTCGCTCAAGTTGAACCTCTATTTGATACTTCGGATATCGGTCTTACTCCGTTCACTACCCGTCTCACTCCATTCTCTGCTAATCCACTTCTCTCTGTGGATGAAACGACTGGTGACACTTCGCCTGAGAACACCCCTGAAAATGGTGCTTCTTCTTCACAGGTGAACGTGGATGAACCAACACAAGAAGATGACCCTCCAGTCATTTACGTGGACGAACACTTCACCAACCTTCCGCAGCAAATTGAAGCTCTGACAAATGCTAGATACAAGACGAATCGAAATCATCCTCTTGAAAATGTTATCGGCGCAGTCGAAGAAGGAGTGCGTACACGCGGGCAGTCGTCAAGCATCAACAAAGGGCTATTTGCAGCTTTTCTGTCACAATCAGTTCCACGGGACATCAAAGACGCAATTCTGGACTCCAGCTGGGTTCAGGCCATGCAGGAAGAATTATCTCAATTTCGCAAACTCAAGGTCTGGGAGTTAGTTGATCTACCAGAAGGAAAGTTTCCAATTGGTACTAAATGGGTCTTCCGAAACAAGATGGATGATCGTGGAGTGGTAATCAAGAACAAGGCTCGACTGGTGGTCCAGGGTTTTCGGCAGGAAGAAGGAATCGACTACGAAGAAGTTTTTGCTCCGGTTGCACGACTGGAAGCCATCAGAATATTCCTAGCTTACGAGTCATACAGAAATTTCAAAGTCTTTCAGATGGACGTAAAGAGTGCCTTTCTGTATGGGAAGGTAAAGGAAGAAGTCTACGTGTGTCAGCCTCCGGGTTTCGAAGATCCTCATTTTCCAGGACGCTACTACAAGTTGGACAAAGCCCTCTATGGTCTTCACCAAGCTCCACGTGCTTGGTACGAGACTTTGTCAACTTATCTTCTGAAGTGCGGATACACCAGAGGAACGATCGACATGACTCTCTTCACCAAAAGAGTCGGGGAAGACGTAATGCTGGTTCAGATTTATGTGGACGATATCATCTTCGGGTCGACCAACGAAAAACTGTGTAGAGATTTCGAGTCTGTCATGAAGGCACAATTTGAAATGAGCATGATGGGAGAGCTGACGTTCTTCTTGGGGCTAGAAGTGAAGCAAAAGGAAGACGGAATTCTCATTCATCAGGCCAAGTACATTCGGGATATTCTCGCAAAGTACAACATGAACGACTGCAAAGTTTCAAGTACTCCATTTGCTTCTCAGACGGAGCTTACTCTAGATCCTCAAGGAAAACCTGTAAACAAGTCATTCTATTGCTCGATGATCGGATCTCTGATGTACTTAACGGCTAGCAGGCCTGACATCATGTGGGCTGTCTGTCTCTGTGCTCGCTTTCAGACTAATCCCAAGGAATCTCATGAAACCGCTGTGAAACGCATCTTCCGCTATCTTAAAGGAACTCCGAAACTAGGTCTTTGGTATCCTAAAGATAGCAATTTTGATCTTATTGCTTATTCTGACAGTGATCATGCAGGTTGTAAAGTAGATCGCAGGTCTGTATCAGGAGGATGTCAATTCTTGGGAAATCGTCTGATCTCATGGCAAAGCAAGAAACAGACAACTGTGTCCACCTCAACCGCTCAAGCAGAATACACCGCGGCCTACAGTTGCTGTTCACAAGTTCTCTGGATACAAAATAAGTTGTTGGATTATGGAATCAACATCATGAAGACTCCTATATTCATCGACAATGAGGCATGTCTGGGAATTGTGAAGAATCCCATCCACCACTCCAGAACGAAGCATATCGAAATTCGTATTCATGCAATTCGAGATGCGTACGAGAAAGGCTACATTCAAGTGGTACCAGTGGATACAACCCAGCAACGGGTATACATTTTCACCAAATCTTTCGACAAAACGCGATTCAACCAGCTGGTAACCTGGTTGGAAATGGTAAATTTCCTTGAATGGAAATGAATCTTGTGTCCAAAAGCTTTCGTAAATACACTATCCCTGTTCATAGTTTTTCTTAAAAAAAAAAAAAAAAAAAAAAAAAAAAAAAAAAACCGTTTGTTGAAAGTAAAACAAGTATCGTACAGCGTTGCCCACCAAAAAGATTTTCTGATTCTTAAAATTTCATTTTCGGGCAAATGGACTTTCGAAAATAAAGATTTTAGGGGGGATATTCCAGAAAATCAAAACGAGATGCTTGTTTCTGACTCCTGTTAGAGGAAATGATAGAACATTGCTAACACTTTGCCATTTCTTGCAAAACAGAAAACAATACAAAAAGAAATCGGGGTCCCAAGCAACGACGTGTCGGTAGATTCAGCAACACCGACGAGTAAACTGCTGTTAGGGAGCAAAACATAATTTCTACACAAGGATTCTGGCTTTTCTCAAGCATTACGCATCTTGTGGGTAACACGTTGCGGCATATGGCTTAATGGTCTTAAATCTTGTGTTGATAGATTGCCAAAGTCTGAAATCTCGGGTCTTTATATTGGTTTCCATTCCGGGGGTATCATAGTTGGTCTTCTGCTGCATCCAGATACATGCTGACCTAGAACTTATATGATATCCCTTCATAATAAGCGCCTTAAAAAAAAAAAAGGCCAAACCCTTTCATAATAAGTGCCTTTTGTGGCCAAAAACCTTTTGATGGATTAGTTTCGGTCTCTCTGCTGTACGAAAGTACTGACCTGCTCACCGAACTATCTGTCTCGCCCTCGATAGTTCTTGGAATCTCTGTTGTACGAAAGTACAGACCTGATCTCCGTTCTATCGTTGAAGTGAATGGATTCAATATACTCACCTGTTATGAAGAACCTTTGTGCATACCTTGATCGCGGGGGTATGTCCTGATGTGGGACTCACGGGCGTAATGTTTCTATTCTCAATAGCTTGTGTGGGGGCCATAGAAGTCTTGTCAATATTACCAAAACATGATAAAAGCGCTCTCCGAAGGTATGTTGAAAGAAGGATGCATGAATTTAAGCGGACAAACATACTGGCAGTTTTTCTTGTGCCCTGGTTAATATTTATTAATAATAATAATAAATAAGGAATTGGCAAGTGTTGGCAATATGATCTTCTGCAGGTAAGTCAACGAGTGTCGAATGTCTCAAGAAGTTATGCATCAAATGGAACCTCCCAGAGCTGAAAATTCGAAGTTCGAAGTCTAAATGGCCCAAATTTTCTCTGTTTTGTAAATATTTCGTAATTTTCGGTGTTTTTAACAAAAATGGGCACGTTCTTCGAGAAAGTTTGAAATTTACGAGCGAATTTAAAATTTTGATTTAAAAAAAAAGGATTTTTGTTAAGTCGGCGGATTTAAGATACCAGCGATTTAATTATTTCGCCTTGTACGGAGAACCGTGCATAAATATCTCATAACCGTCACTTTTCAAATTTTTCTCAAATCATCTCATCATCGTCTTCGCTAAGTCTCCGGACATTCTCTCTCTAGTTTTTCACCGAATTTCCTAACATAATCAACACAAGATTCAAGTCCAGTCAAGATTATCAGGTAACATCGTTCACTAAATCGCTGCTTTCTCATCTTGATCGGATTCAAGTTTTGTTTCATGTCTCAATCAATGTGTGGGTTTGGGTTTCGATTATCTCTTCATTGTTCTTAACATGCCTAAAATCCGTTAATGTTATGCTTGAGATATGTTGCTTATTTGTGAACCGGCTTTCGTTATACTTCGGAATGTCATAAAAACGCCTAAATTGTGTGATGTTGTGTGAAATTAGTGATTTAGTGGGTTGAACAGTTAGGGTTTTTAAAGGGTTTTAGAAGAAATTTTTGAAGGCAGCGATTTCATTATAATGACAGCGATGATAGCGAATTTAACCCCTAGTCACGGAAGTTCAAAAGTCTCGAACGCGAGTTCGAGCACCCAGCAAAATAGTCTAATTCGCTCGTGTAGCGATTTGGTCTATTGTGTTCGCTGGTAAATCGTTTCCAGAAAAGGAACTTTGTCATCACTATGTTCGCTAGCGAATTTAACCTAGACAACTTGCACATGTTCCGATTCTGTCTCCGACAAAATTTGACCGGACCGCTAGCGAACTCAGCGAAGTTAATCAGAGCCTGATCAACCAGCGAAGTCAGCGATGATCTATACTCGTTGATTGATCTCCTCTGATCTCGATTTCCAGCATCAGCGATGTCAATGGCTGACCTGGCAGCGATCTTGTTTAATTTAAATTTTCTTTTTTTGTAAATATTCTTGTAAATATTGTTTTTATTCGATATTTCTCTTGTAAATATTTGTTTCTATCTTAACGTTTCTCTCACTTGGCTCGTTTGGTGTTTCAGGAGCAAGATGGTGAAGAATCTCGAGTGGGATAAAACGATGAAGCATAATCAAAGCATCAATCTGGATGAAGTGCCTCAAGATTTCGACGATGTAACCAGATGGGTGCGTTCCAGCAGAATCGGTTATGCTGTGGAGACAGCTGTTAAAGTTTACAAGAATCACATACAACAATTCTGGGAAAACGCAAAACCAGAAACCATCAACAGCAAAAGAGGGATAGTGTCAACGGTTTGCAACAAAAGAGTAGAGGTGACTGAAGACCGGATACGCCAGGTTCTAAAGCTTCAAGACAATGACCAAGATCCGTTAAGCCTGAGTCAAGATGATATCCTGGATGGTTTTCGAGGGATGGGCTATCCTGGAGATTTCCGCCAAAAGAAAGAGATCAAGAGAGGAGGACTCACCAGAGACTGGAGATTCATTGTTCATGTTATTTCTACGAGTCTGGCACACCGAAAGGGTGGCTTTGATGGTTTGAACTTGGAATGGTCGGCAGCCATGCTAAATCTGTGTATCAAACAGAAATTTAATCTCTCGGGCTTGATATTCAAATACATGCTTGAAAATGTAAGTGGAGCAACGTGGGCGATGTATCCAAGATTCGTTCAGATGCTGATAAACAACCAACACAAAGATCTTCCAACTGATGGAGATCTCTACAAGTTCCACATCTTCACAAGCCGTCAGTACACTGAGATAAAGACTAAGGAATGGGTGATGTTGCATGATTGGATGTACCGAGCAGAGAGACTCCCAATAGTAAAGGAAGCTTATAAGAAGTACAAGGAAGCTGTTCAAGAAAAACAACAACGAGATGCTCTCGCTCAAGCCGAAGCAGCCGCAAGAGAAGAACGCGCTAAAGGAAAAAGGAAAGAAAAACAAGCGGCTGTAGACGAACCACCCAAAAAGAAAAGGGCTTCGGGAAGCACCGAACGATTCATGGAGGCAGGCATAAGGGCGTCCGAGTCAGAAGAACACCGCCAACACATTGAAGATTTGAAAGCGATTCACGCCTTGCAAGAAAAAGAGAAAAGAGAAAAGAAGTTGAAGCGAAAGGAGATATCATCCTCAGAAAGACCAGAGATTGTGACTGAAGAAGTCCAATCGTTGAATGACTTCGTTGATACTTTGATAATAGATCTGGATGAAGCTTCAGCTAGCAAGGGCCCTTCCAAGGTATCTCCTGTAAAGCCAACGAGGTTTTCAAAGCCTCCAGTCCCGCCACAAAGGATTCGTCCCTTTCAGGAGCTTTACGATAAACTTGTTGAGCACACCAGCCCATCTGTGGCAAAGGAAATCTGTCTTCTCAAAAATCAAGTCAACGACACAAACTTTCTAAGAGAGAAGATTAAAGATCAGCGTAAAAAGAATAAGGAGATGAATGCCTACATGGCCAAGCAGTCCAAGTTCATCAGGTTTCAGCAAGCTGGGTTGGAGAAAATGTATAGAATGATGAGAGGCATGTGTGAGCAGATGAAAGTAAAACCCATGTTTTCCTTTGAAGAAATCTTTGACTTTGAGGGTTTCGTGGAGGAAGAAAATGCTCGAAAGGAAAAGGAGGCTGAAGCCAAGAAAAGGCGTTTGGAATCCGTGGAAAAAGTGACTGAAGGAGATGAAAGTGACGAAGAAGAAGTTGATAGAGATGATATGCCATCCAGATTTATTGAATGGGGTCTAGAAGAAGAAGTACAGTATGAGCAAGAAGATGGAAAAACGTTTTCTCCCCAGCATCCAGAATGGTTCAAGAAAGAGAGAGAAAGACTCCCTGATTTTTATCAGGTGATAACCGTTGAAAAGAGTGAAGCTACTGACAGGATCATAAGCTGGAAGTACGACAACCTGAGAGGAATGTTTGTTGTTAAGAGACGAGGTGGCGTGATCCAGTACTTTCAGACCGGTTTTGATCTCTTTACTCTTCCCAGGTGGGATCTACGTGAGCTGGGCCGTCTGGACATTCTAAATCCAGAAGAAAGAAGCGTTGGAGGAGACTTTGAGCGTTTAATCGCTAAAGAATGCAACAAAGGTTTCCCTAATCACAGGCCTCAGCGTCCAAGGCGAAGAGTTTCGAAAACTACCATAGATCCAGTAACAGGGAAAGGAAAAGTGACGTGGGTGATCAACCCTGCTAAAGTTGTCACCAGAATTAAGCTACCTGAAGAAAATCCTGTTGCACTCAAAGAATTCAAGAAATGGTTCTATGATAGCAAGACAGGCGAAGCTGTGATAAGATCCATCGAGAATGTAGATATTCGGATCTTGGATCCTATGGATGTGTTTATGTTTGGGCTCTCGGATCTAACTATGTTGAATGCAAGCCGCATAAACGTGGGAGCTGGAAATGCAAATCTTGAAGAGGCTATGCTATTTCAGAGAGCGGTAGAAAGAGCCTGGAAGTTAAAGAGGGAAATGCTGGATCTGGTAGACAAGATTGAGAAAAGAAAAGAAAAAGAAGAAAAGAAAAAGGAAGCAAGGAAGAAAAAGAAGCATGAACAGAAGAAAGAAAAGACCCCTGCTTCTTCAACTGAACCCACCACAACGTCACCACCTCCGGCCTCATCCACATATGAGGCCACTAAGGAGGACCAACCAATTAGTGAAGCTGCAACAACTCAAGAAACTCAAAATGTGCCAATCGAGACCGAGGCACCAACAGAAATGACTACAAGCAAAGAAAAACCAACAGAGCCTGAAAAGCAAGCGACAGAGAATCCAGCGGCCACAACTGAAGAATGAAAAGACAAGTATGCAACGATCTAGGGGGGATATTGTTAGAACTTTTAAGATCGTTGATACTTGAGCTGGATTAGTTTAGTCATGGTTTGTAGCTATTTTGAATGTACAAGGGCTTATTTTGTAATTCTCTAGAAGATAGTTTCCTGACCTAGTGTAGATAAGATTCCAGCAAATTTATAAATTTGCTGGCTAATCAGGAACACTATATATAGCCCTCTCATTGTAACCTTGGCAAGCTTTTGGCTCTTGAATGAATATTGGTGTTGTTACATTCCTTTGTTGATCTTGTGCTCAAATCTGATATCCAAGGTGGTTTATTGTTATATCTTATAGTTTGGATTCAATACAACACTTGTTGTATTCATTAATCCATAAGCTTCACCTTCATCTTTGATCTTTCTTAACTTTTCATATCTCAAACACCTAATCAATAGGGGTTATGGGTTAAAACAACCAACCACTGTGATCCGGATTCGCTTTTTGGGATCTACAGAACATCAAGAGTTTTATTACTTCTTCGCGGGCAGTGGTATGGTAGCAGGACAAACATCGAGTAGTGTTATACAAAATGTCAACATGGAGAACGAATTGGGAACAATGCAAAAGCCTCCCAAGCTGATGAACATAGATGAATATGCGGGATGGTCAAGCAGATTTAAGAACTGGGTTCAGGCTAACCATTTTGAATGCTGGATGAAGATAGAGTCAAAGTATGTTCCACCGGTTGATGGAAAAGGTCAGGAAAAGGGTATTAGAAGTCTGACAGAGTCAGAACAAAATGATTTCAAAGCCGAGAAAAAGATGATTAGTATCCTTCAGCAGGCTATCAAAGAAGACATTTTAGTGTTGTTACAACATGAAGATAATGCTCAATCTATGTGGGATGCATTGAAATTAAAGTTTCAAGGTAGTGCGTCAATGGTCAAGAATAAAAAGGCTTTATTAAAGAAGGAATTTGATATTTTTACCAGCATGAAGGGTGAAACAACGAAGCAATTGCTAGATAGATATTGCCATTTAGTACTTGAAATGAAGAGATTAGAAATTGAAAAGAACAATGAAGAATTGATTGATAAGCTGTCTTATGCATTACCATATGAAGAGTGGGGCACTTATCTGATGATGTTGAAAAACAATTCAGATTTTGGAAAACTAAATCTTAGTGGATTCATAGAAAAGATTGAAGCTCACGAGCTGGAATTGCTGAAAATCAAGAAAATGAACTTAGCGAGTGTGCAGCAAGATGTGTCTTTGTACTACAGAGGAAGTACTCCAGTTACAACCAATCAAAGCCCAAAAATACAGACAGGGTTCATTGCTAATAACACTTCAAGTGTTTCTTCAAACACTCCTCAATCCGGCAATTTTTCCCCATTCGTGAACTTTGAACCAAATGTCAAAGCTCAGGAACAGTCGTCACCTCAAAGCTCAACAGGATCAAATCATCAGGCGTACGTTTCTGGGGTTCAGTGCAACATTGCGGTAAACATAAAGAGTGGAAACGAGATCATGGAAACAGCCGCAAAACAGCACATAGCAGTGCTTGCTTCCGTTCTTGAGGCTTATGAGGGTTTAGTAGCAGGGAGAATCGGTAATCCTGACATGATGAAGGAGGATTACGACCAAATCGATCCCGAAGAACTTGAACTGATTGACATCAAATGGGGCATGGCTAGTCTGGTGAGGAGGGCTCAACGTTTTATGGAAATTACAGGCCGGAACAGTATATCAGGTCCCGATCAGAAGTTAGGATTCGATAAGTCGAAAGTTACTTGTTTTAAATGTAAAGAACGTGGTCACTTTAAACGAGAATGTCCCAATCGTGAAGTAAACAATCATCAAAACCCGTTCACCGAGGACTACTACAGACAAGCAATTTATCACCGACCAAATCAACAGTCAACTGTTCAAAGGCCATAAATTGAGAATAAACCGGAAAAAGCTATGATCGTGAATCAAGACGATGAGAAGGTAGCTGCAGGTTTCAGCTGGGATAAATATATTCCCGGTAGCGATTAACAGGCAATGATGGCTGAAGTTGTTGAAATTTCTGAGATGGTGTCTGAATCGGAAACAGTTACTGAAGATGTTTCTGTAGTCAAACTATGCAATTGATAGGGTGGGAACTTTGGATCGAGTGGCAACTCGATCGAGTGGAAACTCGATCGAGTGACACTAATTGATATACAAAACAAATAAACCTTTGTTGTTTGAATCGGGTGGCAACTCGAACGAGTCGCTGTTCGATGGAGTCACACCACAAAGTAATATGAATTTCAATCAACACACATGCAAACTGATAATTATCACTCAAAACAAAAACAATTTATCAATGGCCGACAACCTTTATCAATTTACATGCAAGACTGAATCAAATCACGTGCAATATTAAATTCTATCTATACTAGAGAATCACGTGACATGGTTATTAATGAAGGCAATACTTGATGACACCTGTAATGAGTTTCACATGCTCACCGTCTACAATTAATGAATTTGACTGACAAAGATAACAGAGTTGACTAAGTGACACGATCGGGTGGGAAGCTTTGAATCAGATTACCGCTCGATCGGGTGGTAATCCGATTGAGTGACAGTTAACAAAGTCAACTATTTAATGAAATGGAAAGAGTGATATTTGAATTGGATTACCGCCTGATCGGGTGGTAATCCGATCGGGTGACAGTCAAAGTCAACATTTTACTAACAAACAATTGGAATGAGTGAGACTTGAATCGGATTACCGCCCGATCGGGTGGTCATCTGATTGGTGAGCACCAAGAACAATGACAACAACAACAGTTAGCATATTGAAAATATATTCGAACCAAAAATTTTAGATTTCTCCCAAACTACTTCGAATTAAGATCTGAAAATTTGAAGGCTTTTAGATCAAGTGTTTTCGCACAACATATCCAAAAATCAGCAGTTTTTAACCATAAAAACCCGTTTAGTTTGGCGATTTTCAGTTGAAAACGTGAAATAGATGAAAAATGAAGAAATTTGAACAAATCTGAATGAAATTTGAACAAATCTGAATGAAATTTGAACAAATCTGAATGAAATTTGGATATGATTCAGATGAAATCTCGTGCGATTCAGTGTGTTTGATCCGTGCAATTGAGCTCCCGCTCTGATACCACTTGTAGGATCGGTTTTCGACTCCGTAACGATTGCGCATCGACACGTGTGACGTGCGGAATCCGTACACGTGCGTGGACCGAACACGAGAACGTACTAAATCTGTGATTCGATTGATGATATGAAAAGTACAAATGAACCGTGAATCACCTCTTGCACTTTCTCTCTCTAGACTCTCTCTCTAGATCCAAAGCTCTCCAAGTTTCCAAATGTGCAAAAGTTCTAAACTCTAACCCTAAGTTCTCTATTTATAGGCCAAGGAGCTTAATGAGACTTCTCATTAATTACAGAAATGCCACCTTGCCTTTTTACTAAATATAACACTATAAAGCATGGTTAGATCAATTCTCGCTACGGTCTGTATTGACGGAGGCGATAGACATAAATGCACTAACATACACCATTCCTCATTTCCGTGCGTAACTTGCAGCTTTCATCACAGAGATGAATCTTGTTGATCTGGTCGGCTTGTCTCCCTTAATTGTGATATGTTCACCAATTGGCGTACGTACTTCTACAGACTTTTGATCACATAAAACACTTGCATGATTGGCTACCAACCAATCCATTCCTAGTACGACATCGAATCCGGCTAGATCCATTGGTAAGAGGTTAGCAGTAAAGTTATGACTTAAAATTTCTATCTTTGCTTCCTGATGGATTTCGCTTATTTTGATAGAACTTCCATTTGCCGTCTCCACCAGACAGTCTTAGTGAAGTTTAGTTAATGGTTGATTGAGAATTTGCAGAAAGAAGTATTTATAAAACTTTGGTTTGCACCAGAGTCAAATAATACTTTAGCATAAACATCATTAACTAGAAACATACCGGCAATCACATCTGGAATTATCTTAGCTTCTTCGGCTGTCAGAACGAATGCTATGGCATTCTTCTTGGGTCCTTCTGTTGCCTTTGCCTTGTTGTTTGTCGCTAGAGCTAGTTTTGGATAGTTCGGTTTGATATGACCAGCTTCTCCACAGTTGTAGCATACTCGGGCGTTAGCTTTCGTTCTACATTCTTCTTCCTTATGCTCGGGTTTCTTGTAGAAATTACAATATCTTGCGCATTTTCCCGCATGCTTCTTCCTACATATCTTACAGAAAGGTGAAGAAGATGACCCTGTTCCTTTCCCACGTAGTTCCTGAGTAATTTTCTGAGCTAGATTCTTTTTCTGATTTTCCTCTTGCGTGCATATCAATTCATCTGTCAGGGTGTTAGCAAGTTCCACTGCTTCTTCTATTGTTTGTGGTCTAGCTTCTTTAACTATATTTCTGATCCCACCGATTAATCCCCAGATGTAACGGGAGTTTAATGTAACGCCCTACATTTAGAATCTTTTATCATTTGGCAAGTCTAGTCCCTCTAATACTTAGTGTTGACTATTTGAGCCTTAAACTATGTGAAACTATTACTCTAAGTGAAACATTTAGAACATTTTGTGAACGATGTGAAACTTGACTCTTATGATACTTGAATCCCGTGATACTTTGAATCTAGACTCTTTTGATGCTTCGAAACTTAAATCTTGAAACTTGACAGTTGTTATGTTTGATACTTATTAAAGAGACTCGATACTTAATACTTGAATGGAACGAGAAACTTGGATTCTTTATGGAACGAAATACTTGATACTTCGATACTTGAAACTTATTAGACGAGAACCTAGCTTGAACGCAACTGGAAACACGGAAACTTTTGTGCTAATAATAATTATACCCATGTAATGATTGCTCACAACATTACACAACACAACGCTTAATCTTGCTCGCAGAACGAACCAAAGTCAGAAACTAGCAAATGGGGATTGGTTGTCCGGATGGGCATCCGATTGGATGACCATCCGATCGGATGGCCATTCGATCGAATAGTCATTCGATCCATGCCATCCCACCGCCTTACCCTCACTCGCACACTATAAATACCCGCTGTCACATTACTATTCACTGATGTGACAACCTCGTCCGACCCAAGAGCATCCAACTCGTTCTAAGGCACTTTTCTTCCAATTTCAAGCGATTCTTGTAAGTTTTCTCCATGAATCTTGTACTTCTATCATCATTACACATTTCTCCACCATTCCTTCCATGTATTTAAAGTTTTATAAAAATATAAATTATATATATATATATATATATATAAAACGAAATTTTACAATTAAAGTTAAAGTTGTAAAACGTACTTACGAGTCAACTACTATTTTTTTATAAAAACAAAAATTTTAAACTTAAAGTTTATTGGATGAGTACCATGTGAATATTTAAAAAAAGTTATGAACTTTAAAGAATAAAATTATAAACTTTATCATTTAACCAACAAAATAAACTTACTTTACAACTATAACAACTTATCTTTTATTTTTTTTATCATTTGATTATTAATTTTTTAATAAAAACGAAACTTTACATGTGTAAAACAGTTTTTTTTTACTTTATTTATAAACAAAACATTTTGTTCTTATAAAAAAAATAATTCTTTTATAAACATTTTTTTGTAACAAGTAATATAAATAAAATACTCCAGAAATTTACAAACTTTACTAGATAAATACTAATTGTGTTGCAAATTTTTAGGAATTATAAATTCAACTATATTGTTATAGATAATATCAGTTAGTTTCAAAAGAATTCTTTACTAAGTTGACTGGATACATAGTAGATTGTGTTGCATATTTTTAGAGATTATAAGTTAAAAGTAAACTCATATAGATAAGATTAGTTAAATACTAAAAATCTGAACTTAGTATGATATAAAGTCATTAAAGATATAAACTCTTAACATCCTATTTTTTTTATAAAAACAGTTATTGAAATTTTATAAAAATATAAATTTTTTATATCTGTAAAAAAACGAATTTTAACAATTTAAGTTAAAGGTCTAAAACGTATTTATGAGTCAAATACTATTTTTATTTTTATAAAAACAAAAATTTTAAACTTAAAGTTTATTGGATGAGTACTATGTGGATATTTAAAAAAAGTTATGAGCTTTAAAGAATAAAATTATACTTTATAATTTAACCATAAAATAAACATACTTTACAATTATAACAACTTATCTTTTATTTTTGTCTTTTGATTATTAATTTTTATAAAAAAAGCAATATTTTTTGTCTTTTAATTAATAATTTTTATAAAAAAAAAAACAAAAATTTACATATGTGTAACACTTATGACATATATCCACCACAATGATATTATCATAAATATTATACGAATAAGAAAACTATCAGAAACGAGTGCCTCAATGCAAAGTGTCGCCCCCGCTGCATCGCGTGGGCACCCTACTAGTACATATATATATATTGGAGATCGTCAATGGGGTGGTGGTCCATTGGCAAAGGTAAAGCCTTTAAAACACATAGGTTGGGAAGATGAAGGTCTTGGGTTCAAGTCCCACAGACGACAGAGGATTAAAGAAATTAGCCGTTCAAATATATATATATATAGGACAAAGATCCGTTAGGAACCACCCTTTATTGCGAGAACAGCGAGAACAAATGTGAACACAACAAAAAATGCCTAAAAATAGCTAAAAAACACACAAATTTTTTTTTCATATTTTTTATAAAAAAATCGCTACTTTTAGTAGCAAAAAAAAAATTTGGCTACTAAAAGTAGCGATTTTAACATAAAAAATATTAAAAAAAAATTTGATTTTTTTTAGATTTTTTTAGGTTTTTTGGGGGTTTAGTTTTTAGCATTTTTGCTTTGGGGGGGGGGGGGGTAGGTTTTTTTATGTTTTTTGGTGGTTTTAGTTTTTAGCATTTAGCTTGGGGGGTTTAGGTTTTGGGGTGGGTGTTAGGTTTTTTTTAGGTTTTTTTTTTTTAACTATTTTAGGTTGTGTTCGCATTGGTTCTCGTGGTTCTCACAATAAAGGTGGTTCTCGCATGAACATTACCCTATATATATATATATATAGGATAAGGATCATGTGAGAAGTAGTAGGCTATTTGAGAAACTTGAGAAGCATTCTGGACCACACATTTTCCCTAAGAAAAAAATGCAAAAAAAAAGTAAAAAAAATGCAAAAATTATTTTTTTTTTTGGAAAAATCGCAGCTTTTCCTTTAAGGATTTAATTTTTTTTTTTGGATTTATACATATGTGTATATTGTTAATCTTCTAACTATACATATATGTATATTGTCAACTATACATATATGTATATACATGTTTAAAGTTGAAAAATAAGTGTTATTTAGGGTTTAGCATTAGTATTTAGGGTTTAGCATTAGAGTTTAGGGTTTAGCTTTATGGTTTAGGGTTTAGCTTTAGGGTTTAGCATTAGGGTTTAGCATTAGCGTTTAGTAATAGTATTTAGGGTTTAGCATTAGGGTTTAGCATTAGGGTTTAGCATTAGCGTTTAGTAATAGTATTTAGGGTTTAGCATTTAGGTTTAGCATTAGGGTTTAGCTTTAACTTTAACTTTTGGGTTTAGCTTTATCTTTAGGGTTTGCATTAGGGTTTAGCTTTAGAGTTTAGTTTTAGCTTTAGGGTTTAGCATTAGGGTTTAGAATTAGGGTTTAGCATTAGGGTTTAGAATTAGGGTTTAGCTTTAGGGTTTAGGTTTAGGGTTTAGCATTAAGGTTTAGCTTTAGTGTTTATGGTATAAGGTTTAGGATTTATAACACATATTTTTTCAATTTTAAACATGTATATACATATATGTATAATTGACAATATACATATATGTATAGTTAAAAAATTAACAATATACACATGTGTATAAATCCAAAAATTTTTTTTTTTAAAAAAATAATAATAATAAAAAAATTAATCCTTAAAGAAAAAGCTGCGATTTTTCCAAAAAAAAAAAAAAAAAAAAAAATTTTGCATTTTTTTCACCTTTTTTTGCATTTTTGCTTAGGGAAAATGTGTGGTCCAGATTGCTTCTCAAGTTTCTCAAATAGGGTGGACTTCTCTTAGGATCCCTACCCTATATATATATTGGAGATCAGCCACACATCAGATAGAAAAAAGGCGGTGGACGCAAAGCTTCTAGACGAATTGGGGAAGACACAAATCAGACGAAGAGAGAGCATTAGTGGACGAATTTTTATAGAAAAATCATACTTGATCGCATATATCATCAGTTGGCAAGAATTAAAGGGCAATAATTATTGGAGCAGAGCTAGGAGCACATGATTTGAAGACTTTATGGGTTTTACCTTCTCGAATTGTTTCTTTCCTTCGTTCTTAGTTTTAATTCAATGAATTCAGATTTGAGACTTTGTTTATTTATTTTTAAGACAATGTTTCTTGGCTAAATTTTCTAGACTACTTAGGTTGAGATGAATTTTGAATATAGTATGTGTTTTTATCGTTTGCTAATGTGTTTTATGGGTTTATCATGAAAAGTAATAAACTTTGGATTCTTGATTTAATGATTATGCGTATTTAATCTTGTTTTAAATCTGATCACATGTCTCACTTGCCTTTTTTGTGGATGTCTTCCATGTATGAATGCTAGTTAGGTCGTGGACTGTGTGTTAGCGATTACTTTACGGTTAATTCTGCAGGTTTTCTGTAGAAACTGTGATTAAGGTTTTTAATAGGATTTAATATTCTACCTATCTTAATATCCGAGAGGTGAGAGATTGTTGGTTTGTCTTTTATGTTAGATTGCTTAGTTGCCTTAGATTTCCAACAGAGAGGAAGTTAATCATATTAGTTAGTCGGTGTTCGTAACAATCCGTAGAGATCCATATGTGTCTTCCTGAGAAGGGTCGCGGGTCATGTTCGGTTTCTCTTAGGGTTTAACATTTAAAGATTCAGGTTCCATAACACATTAGCATCCGATAGAAACCATACGATATCAATTGGGATTCCAACCTAGGTAGTCATTCGTCATGTAACACCCCAACCCGGATAGGGCTGACGTGTCACTATCATAGATATAAAAAACCAAACACAATCCAATGAACGAAGAAAAGTTGAATTCGAAAGACAACCAAAGTCTTAAAACAAACCAAGAATCCTAAGTATTAATTAATTCAAAATGTTGAAATAAATAAAAGTCTTTATTCTTGAACCGCATTTCACTCTCATCATCACTAGTTCCCAACATTCCCCGGATTACCTGTCAACAAAAAGAAAACACAACAAAGAAAACTACGGCTGAGCCAAAGGTTGCCCAGTAACGGAAAAATCAAATAGTACAAGTAAAGAAAGGACATAAAGAAAGAAATAAGAAATTTTTGAACACAAAACCAAAACTGACACTTGAACAAATACTGAACATAACCTGAGGCAGATCATAATCAGACATACAAAGCATACCAGACAATATTATAAACATATCATATCAGAAACATATATCATAATACGTGACTACAAATAATAACAAACCAAGTCACGTGAGACGGAAGCACCTACGAGCCTAAACAACCAAACAGGTACACAGCTAGCTAGTCCATGCACCTGTGAGACGGTGAGTACGACGTGCACCCATTGTTCCATCTCCACAAACCAAACCAAACCAAACCAAACCAAACATGCTCGGGTGACAGAGTACAAAAACTAAAGCCATTCGCAGGCAACTGAACATAATGCTAACGAGAACATGCAACAATGATTACAATTGCTAAAGTCTATTGCATGCTACTATGAACTTATCAAATAATAAATGTGAAATGAAACAACTAAAGGAAACAGACAAAATCCGTACTGCAAAGTAACGGATATGATAAAAAAATACTCTGATGAGAAGACCAAAGAATCCGTACCAAGAGTAACGAAAATCAAATTATACTATGATGTAAACGAAACAGAATCCGTACCTTGATTTAGCAAACAGCAAAACGAAATCCACAAATTGACCGTCCTCAATCTCTAAGATTACACAAGCCTAAATCCCGCATTTAACTCTAAATCAGTTTTAATAGTGCATTTATGCTAAATGAGTTGTTTAATTATGAACTTCCCGGCGACTGTGGACCAAACTTACTAGTAATAATTTATAAAAGTACACATACGGTTTAATACTTATAACACTTATTATGTAAATTAAGATTTCCACAGTTCATTTTAATTAGAGAATGACACTTACTCAATAATTTTACGATTTTAAATAACTAAATCTTTAGTCAATTTGTATTTTGTATAAAAACCATATAATATATACGTATGTGTTCTCAAAATTATGTACATACATACTACAAAATGTTATGCGAACTACATACCCATATAATATATACAATCATCAAGCACATGCCAACTAAACTCTCATACACACATAAACTTAATTCAAACACCACATATATGCAGACATACATGCATGCACATGCATATATAGATTTCATACACACTAGTAAACACACATTCTGTTACATATTCACACCACTCATACATTAAACAAACGCATATGCATGCAATATATATATATATATATAAAATACATACAACTAGACCATACCTATATGCATTAAACACACACACATTCACGCACACAGTATACACACAAATAATATGAATACATTCACATACAACTCACACACCCTGTTTGCATATACACACACTCACTTTCACACATGACGACAGACACAAACAACGTTCTATCAAAATTACGTGCCGCGGGAAGTTCAAGGTCCCAACCCACATCCCATGCTAAAGTTACCGGAACAGAAAACGAAATAGCATAAAAGTTGGTCGCCTACCTCTCCTGATCGGAAGAACGAAACAACGGTGGTGGCGGTTCGTGATGACAGAAGGTGGCGAACGATGGTTGCGAGGACGACTAAAACGGCGTGATTGCTGGAGTATCCGGTAGAAAGGTGGTGATGACTGATTCACGATCTCGGTGGTTCAAATAACAGCGACGGCTGGATTCTCACAGTAATGGCGGTTCAAAGGGGGTGCAGCGGCGAGTGGCGGCTATTCGCGAAACGACGGACTCAAGGGGCAGGCAGCGGCAGCAGACGGAGGTGTACCGGTGGGTGATCCTTCGAACACAGAACCTAGCGGCGAGCGGTATCGGTTGATCGAGCAATTGCGGTAGTTGAACAGAAATAGTGGCGGTGAGTAGGGGTTTCAGCAAGGTGGCGCGGCGGAGTATGGGTGGTGATGTGATGGTTGCGGATGGTTGCGAGTCACCAGGGTTCGGTGGTTGAATGATCGTCTGATGGTGGTGTGCCGCAATGGTGCACGGTGGTGATTGTGGTGACTGACGAAGGTGTTTGTAAACGGATTTATATGAGATCGTATGAGTGGAAACTTGTGAGAAATATATCATTCTAATAATTAATGACGATTACGAAATTGATACGGTTTGCAAATTTGTGGCGAAAATCCCGATCGGAATTTCTGAATTCCAAAACTTACAAAACAGTCATGATGAAATTGACTTATTTTGAATTTTCACTATACCCCCCTTAATTTATATGCAACATACTAAATGATCTTTTTGTTTTCTTTGAATTTTAAATAGCACTAATTCTAAGTATAAGAAACATTTGTTATAATTAATTTCTAGTATTTACTGAATCAGTTATTTTATAAAAACGATATACAATACTGTTAAATAATCTCTATTAAATAAGATGTACCGTTTAAACGATAATCGTTGAGTCGAACATAGAATGTATTGAATTCACTAGAACCTACATAAATAATTGATATTTATTACATTAGGATTATAAAAGTTTCGTATGTTACACGTCATCTCTGATCTCAATCTTCGTCTAAGTCGCGTTTTAGTTAATTAGTATTTAATTTAACGCAAATTTAGGATATTTAGAAAACCCCCCTCAAATAACAATAGTTTGAGTCCGTGTCAGTCTAAGTCTAGATAGAAGTTAGTAAACGTAATTAGAGAGTCCCGTGGGTTCGATACTCGGACTTACTTAGGCTATACTACATTGACCGGTACACTTGCCGGTTGTGTGGTCTAGGTTTTAAAGAGTTATAGTTTATAAATTTAAAACTTAGCGTGTCTAGTTTAGGTTAAAATTAGTTAGTTTTAATTGAGCACTTTTGGCACATCACCAGGAAAATCCACTTCTAATCTCAGCCTTTAATCCAAACGAGATACCCAGATTACCCGCACCAAATCTCTTAGAATATTGGGAGACCAACGATTGGACATTTCAGGAATTAATGAATGATCCCTACCCATACATGCCTTAGGGAGAACCAGAACCAGATTACCCTGAACCCATACCAGCCCAGATGCCACCAATGAGCCACGAGAATGTAGCAGAACTTCGCCATTATGGTGAAGATTTGATTCAGGAAGGAAATAGGATCCGCCGTATCGGGGAAAATCTCGTATGGAAATATGACGAGAGGGAGATGCGTTTTTAGGAAACCATCGCTTAATATATTATATATATACGTATTTTCTTTTAATTTGAATATATATATATATATACACACACATACTATATATATCACCTATATATATATTATAACAACCTTTGTAAAACCCTTTAGCGTGACCCTAAACGTCCTAAATATACCCCGTATACAAGAAATAAGCCCGCAATACCTTTATATTTATAAAAATCAAACAAAACAAGGAACAGGAGTCGCTCGCGGGCCATGACCCAGTCCCCTGGGTCCCTCGCGGGGCGTGACTGGCTTTGTTTGCCGGACAAGGCATTGCGCCACGTGTCCGGTGATGTGTGAAGGCTATACCTTTGACTCACCAAGGCTAGAGCCTAGTCTACTAGTCTCGCGGGCCGCGAAGGCTGAAGCCAAAGGAGTCGCGGGCCGCGACTCGTTGTCGGATCAGCCTATAAATAGGGTGGTTGAGCTCATTTGACAATCGTTCAATTTCTGATATTCTCTCTCAACTTCTGTTAGTATAATACTCGGGTATAATCCCCCTAAAAAGCGAAGCTCTGCCTCGTTGTAAGTATTATAACCCTATTTCTTACCCTACACGATCGATCTTAGGCTCCGTAACGCATATCAAGGCTATGCCTGACTCAGTAGTTGGATTTCTGTCTCGTGTTACACCCGATTGATCTAGGACTCCGTAATGCATGTCAAGGCTCTGCCTAACTCGGTCATTGGAGTTCTGTCTTGAGTTGTACGGTTAATATGATTTGGGTATTTTACTAACACGTGTGCATTGTTTAATTTTAATAGATAATAACCAGGAGATACACCAGGAAACCTTAGTTTTACCTAAGTAAACAATGGAGTACATCTGCTTTTTGCCATCTTTTGTAAATTACTTTTGTGAGTCAATTTTTTTTTACCAAAACCTCAAATGTTTTAAATTACACTTAACACTAATTGAGTATTTGTGATTCTACAATTACCACCGGTATGTTGGGGTTTTGTATACATTACTTGAAACTCGTTACTACTGGAGTAGTAGCATGACCAAAAGTCAGGATTGACAGTACCAGAAAAGGGGTAATTGGATAGATATAAACAAATGTAATTGTGGATACCCTCAATACTGTAAAGTGATAAAACTGTTTTGATTAAACTGGGATTCACTCGCCAGTATTTCTCACTGATAAATTTTTTTTAAAACGCGTTTCAGGTAACTTAATGTGAAGCTATTAGAAGCCAGCTGGAGAGCACTGAAGGCTTGGAAAAGTGGCTATAAGAGTTACCTAAATAAAAAGGAGTATTTGTTTTCAATAAACTAGGGTTTACCCCTATAACTGTATTGTAATGGAAACTTGGGCTTTATCACATTTATTATTATAAAAGTTTGGTGTTTAACTCTGATAAAATATTTCCTAACTACGGTCCTAATGAAAGTTTTCCGCTGCCAAATTAATAAACACCGATACCACCCGCTCTGCGTGCTCGCGGCCGCTCGCCTTCCGGGGCAGGGGTCGGGGGCTGCGAGATATATATATATATATATATATCGATGCATAATTACTAACGTTTAAATTGCAGTGATAGTTTGTAATAGATGCATATATATGAAAAAGAGTAAATGTCGCAATGCTCGACGATTTTGGTTCCATATGCTTGAGTGTTTGTTTGTTTAATTTATTCTGTGATATTAATACCTGATAATGTTTACAATTCAGATGTCAAACGAAGTAAATCAGGAAATGCAGAATAACAATGATAACGAAAACCAAGTGGATAAAAGTTCTATAGAACACATAGTAGCTCAAGGAATCATAGATGCCATGCCATTTATTATCAACACTATTAATAAAAAAAGCAGAAAATAATAATTCCATAATAGGCAGTAAACGTACGCCCATCGAGCCAAGTCACAGCGTGAATGGAAATCACGGACTATTTATCCAAGCTCCAATTTCAAAAAGAAGAAGGACCATATCATATGGTTGTTCTTATAAAGAATTTTTATCATGTAAACCGATAGAATTCTTAGGTAATGAAGGAGCCATTTTAGCCTTGGGCTGGATAGAAAAGACAGAAGCAGTCTTAAAAATAAGTAAATGGGCAGATGAAGATAAGATCATGTATGCTTCTAATCTCTTTAAGAATGCAGCATTAGAGTGGTGGAATACCATTCTCCAGTCAAGAAGAAGTGACAGGAATGGAACAAACTTAAGGAAATAGTTGAAATGAAATTCTGTCCTACTCATGAAAGGAACAGATTGCCAATAAATTCCTAAATCATAGAATGATTAGGGTAGATTGCAGGGAATATACTACCACATTCTTTGAGTATGCTAGGATAGTCCCAACTCTAGCCTCACCGGAACCAGTATTAAATGTCACACCCCAACCGATGGCGGAAACATTGGGGCGCGGCACTAAGCGTTCAGATTGCTCAAGAGATTCCACAACACTATTTGTTTCAATATTAATTAGTTAAGTTTCATGAAATTGTCTAAAATCAACAATCCACAACCACAAAAGTATCAAATACAAAACACCCAAATATTTTTCAAAGATTCCTGAATTAACTAAGATGTGTTTCTAAGCAGCATCCTAGCAAGTTTTCTTGATTTCCTCAGCTACTATCAACCTGCAACATGTATTAAAATACTATCAACAATAATATTGGTGAGTATACAAGTTTGAGTACGTAATAGCATAATAGTTTAAAACGTTCCAAAACTCATATCCGCCATGAAAACATATAACAAGTTTCACCATGCTAAGCTAACGCAGTCCCTGTGTAACACGCATTTCCAACGCAATTAACATAACAATCCCAAGAGTCTAGCGGGAGCTGTAAACGTTCATTGCCTTTCCCAAAGTCTAACGGGAGGTTTGATCTTAACAATACCCAAGAGAATAGTAGGCGGGGCAATACAACCTATAGGATATGCATAGTACCATAATTGTTAAGACATGTCACGTACAAGGATTAAACGTCACATAGCATATAAGTCTCAGGTTTCACAAGTATCCTGTTTCCATGTTTACTACGGATAGAGTATGTTTCTAATTAAGTTTCCAGTGTCAAGTGTCAAGTGTCATGTTTATAGAATACATGTTACATCCCAAAAGTGTTTAAAACAAAAAGGGATCGAGTATACTCACAGTGGGTGCTAAGTATCAACACCAACTAATTGGATCGAAGGGAGCGCTGGAGTTAGCCTGATTATAGTACAACAATATAAGCGTTGAACAGAATGTCGAATCATACGAGAATCGAGTAAAAGTGTATGACAGGTTTCCTGATCGGATGGTCATCCGGTCCGATGACCATTCGAGCCAGATAGACCGCATTCGATCGGATGAGTATTCGATCAGTGGTGTATTTGCAAATTGTTTCAATTTCGATGTTTTCGTTGTAGTATAAGATCAAGCCGTTCGGTCGGATGGTCATCCGATCGGAAGGCCATTCGATCGAGTTGTGTTACTTTGGAAAATAGTTGAACTTCGAAAGTTTTTCGAGCTTATATATATATCGCCTGATCAGATGGTCATCCGATCGGATGGTCATTCGATCGGGAGATCTGTTTGGTTGTAATAACTTGTAAAATCTCCAAGTTCGAGTTTAACGTAGACGACGTGGTAACGTATTAAGACAACGGAAACCCACCAAGGTTCAGCTTGTCTGATCGGATGGGAATCACCTCATTCGATTAGGGTAACTGTTCTTGACAGAGCTTCATGTTTGACCCGTAATTTGGTCATGGTGAACTTCTGTTTCCAAGCCGACTCTAGACTAAGGAACGAGTCTAGGCCAGTTTAGGATCAGATTCCCTTGGGTTTAAGTAGAAAAGTTAAGAAAGTTTGAAGAAAAGTTGAAAAGTATGAATTTCCTTTGAGAAAAGTTAAAGTTTTGCAAGGATTCGTGTTTAAATGTGTAGAATATAGGTGGATCTGCACCATTCCCGAGGAGATGACGTCATTCACCAATTACATAAGCAACCCATGATGATGTCACCTTCAAGAGTCCAAATCGGGTGATTCCGTGAAGAAAACCAGTGATTTTGATAAAAAAAAGATGTTAAGAGTTTATATCTTTATTAACTTTATATCATAGTAAGTTCAGTTTTTTAGTTTAGCTTTAAAGTTTATTACTTTATTATTTTTAATTAAGAAATACAAATTATTAGATTAATATCAAAGAATAACTGCAATATTCTATAATTTCAGCTTGACTATATCTTACTGCAATATCTATTTATTGCAACTTTAAGATATTAACTTATATAAGTTCAGTTGACTTGTAAATTTAGGATGCTAACTTTATTTTGAACTTTATTAATATGGTCAATAACGACATTATATTAACACCAAAAATAAAGTTCAAATATAAAATAAACTTTATTCATACGTCTAGATCAAATATAACAAATGAAAATGAAAAAAAAACATAAAAACACTTGATAAATTTCATATTAGACTGCATGAAATTTGTTCCGCTTCTGAATTGACACTCGAGGTATTTTTAATCGGGTTTTTTGGTTTGTGCTTGAATCGACAGTATCTTCTAATTCCTCTTCTTTGTCATTGTTCTCAGAATCGTCTAAATTAATAACCTCACTCCATTTTCATTCAGAGAGTCTCTTGGATCTCTTCCTTTGAGTCTCAAACTTCTGATCCTTAAAAAGGAAAAAAAATTGAATACAGAAGTTAAAAAAGTATTAAATAAACCTTAAAATTACCTCTTCACTAAATTCACGTTGAAGATTAGATTTGTATGGATTAAACATTGCACCATAAGAAATCATATCAACACTTTGATCACCATCATCCTGCAATAAAACACACATATAATAACATAACGAATATGTTAATATGAAATATATACGCAAAAATAATACTTAAAAACCAGCAAAATTAATACCTTAGAAGCTTGTTCGACAATGTAATTGAATCTGAAAAATCAAATAAGTTAATATTCACATAAAATAAATAAAAGAAAACAATTATTCACTGCTGCGATTAACAGAACTAACCTTAGAATTTTCAATCTCGCATGTTTGATTTTTCGCAACAATTGAATTCAGAATTGGATCCATTTTTTAACTTTGTTTAGCATTAGATATGTGAGTGTCCTGCTATGTAGTAACTATAGAAGTGCGTTAGGGTTTAATTTTAGATTTGTCACCCCTTAATTTAGGAAGTTTGTTGTGGTTAGTTTTAAGTTTTTATAAGATATATCTATGTTAGATATTAAACAGTTCTAATAAAATAAAATGTGACACACAATATCTTCATTTTATGTTACGGTACTTTTAATTATTTTTGTTTTTGTTTGCCTAGATGGAGCATATCTTTGTATATTAGGTGCATTAGATCACAAGTATTAATTACTTGTACATTAAAGCATTATCGACTTGTACATTTTAATCCGTGCGCCGATATTGAACAAGACAACTACCGAAACGTCGATAAAAAATGTGTAAGTCGTTATGCTATGTTTGGATTTTTTTAAACAGTAGTTTATAAGATATGTCAAGAATAAGCAAAAAAAAATTTTAAGTTTGTCATGGAGGGGTGAATTGTAACTAATTATCTATAATTTTGTTAAAATATCAGGGATTTAAGTGTAATAAGTTTTAGACTAAAAAATAAATAGAGTTTAAAAGACTAAACTATCCTCGTTTTAAGGGTCTTTCTATAAATAAAGGGAGAGAAAAATTCTTATTTTTTGGCTATCTTAAAATACGCCTCACTCATGCATTATAATATAGTATAGATGGGTTTTTTTTTTTTTTTTTTTTTTGAAATTCGTCCAGAATGTTCCTAGCCAAAATATTTTTCGTCCAATTCGTCCAAGGCAGATTAATTACTGGTGGACTCTTGATTCCCTTTCACCACGGCCCATATATTGGATTTCATGCTTGGCTTCACTTGTTTGGCAATATATTAATTGCTTACTTCTTTTTTTCTTGGGTAAATTACTTTTTGAGTCCTTGTGTTTTATGGGTTTTAACCACTTGAATCCAAAGTAAAAAGTTTAACGACCTGAGTCCCCATAAGCATTTTCTTTAACCATTTGAGTCCAAATTTCTAACACCATCCATCAAGTCTGTTAACTACGAGGGCATTTTAGTCAATTACACAGAGTACAACTCTTTATGCATAAGATATTACTTCACCTTTTTATGTTTATATGTATTTATACACCGAATGCAATTTCTATTTCAACTCTCTCTCTCTCTATCTCATCCCTCTCTCTCCATCAACACCCACCTCCCTAATCACGACTACCACCACACTGCACCATACCTGAATCCAGCTTTCAGTTCATTCAAATCCAAACACCCCCTCCCCATCCCTTTCATCAGAGTCGGTTCATTTAGATCTCATGAATCTATCAACAAAAGCCAAAGAATCAGTGATGTAAAATCTCTTCACACACACTACCTGAGCAAAAACACTAACATTTCACACCACAACCTGAGCAAACTAGAACAAATCGTTTGCGACCGGAATAGAACCACTGAGCCGATTGGAATCAGATTACCCTATAACATAATTGTTTGCAGCAGAAAATTCCAACAGGTTCACTCAAGTTATTCGACCCGTTAAGTTATTCGAACCATCAAGAACCATCACCGGTCTTTGTAATGGCCACATGAGCAGCGAATTCAAGGGTCGAAATTTGTGCACCTGAAATTTTTGACGCTAAATGATGACCCCCTGATCTTTAATCGCTTTAGTGAAAACCCGCACACCCTCATATGACCCAAGATTTGAGAAAACTACATCCACCAACAGGTTTGGCGACGCCGGATAAACCCCCATTTGGGGCTAAAGATTCACCGTTAAATTATCTCAACCACTCGAAACCCTAGATCTCTTGCCGTTACGAATTATGTCACCTGAATCATCGTCATCTGAACTATAAAGATCGATCACCGCAATCTCTGAATCATCTGTTCGTTTAGTGTAATTGTTGTTGATACCGTTCGTTGCTTCGATTATTCTTGCTTCACTTCAACTCCAGCCATCACGGTGGCGTTTATGGAGGTGATGACACTGTAGAATCGTCTACTGTCGCCGGATATGAGCAATGATTGTACGATTTTCTGGTGGTGAAAGTTGAAACCCTAGTTCACCGGTGAAAACTCTCTGGTATGTGTATACTTTGAGGTGATGAGTGGAATGCAGATGTATGGTAGATAAATGAGAGAGAAGAGAGAGAAATAGAAATATAAATTAGTTTTTTTTATTTATTTTTTAATTATAGGGGTAATTTGGTCATTTAACAAATTTTAACAAAATAATTCTAACAGTGTTAAAATTTGGACTCAAATAGTTAAAGAAAATGCTTATAGGGACTCAGGTCGTTAAATTTTTTGCTTTTGGACTCAAATGGTTAAAACCACTAAAACACAGGGACTTAAAAAGTAATTTACCCTTTTTTCTTTTTCTTTTCGTCACAGCTAGTTGGCTTTACATTTGTATTCATCATATATTACTTAAATATTAGTCACCAAGCCCAAAAAAACAAAAAATTATGACATCTGAATGTATTTGGTGGCACATGTGATAGAAAGAATAACAATTCTTTCTTTTAGTTATTTTGTTCCACTATCTGTATCCTTTCCATCTGTGTAGAGTTTTTATAATATAAAGAGTATAAAAAGTGATTGTGAGTGTAGTAGAGAGAAAATGTTACTGTTCATCTATATATTTAGGGAGACACTATTCACCCCTGTAATTTTTTAATATATTTTGAAAGTGGTTGTGAGTGGAGGAGAGAGAAAAGATAATGATAAAGGCATAAAAAATATTATTTAATTGAAAATGAGAGAGAAAATGTAGTTTTTTTAGTGTAATTTAGGGTAGAGGTGTACAAATCGGTTTTTTTCAAAAACCGGTTTCGGTTATTAACCGAACCGGTTTTTTTCATCCAAAATGAAAACGGGTTTTTTTTAATAACCGGTTTCGGTTACTAACCGGTTTTTCAAGTCCAAAACAATAACCAGTGTAACTGGTTGGGATCGGTTTTTAACCGGTTTTTTTAAAACCGGTTCGGTTATAAAAAAACTGGTTTCGTTTTTTCCCGGTTTCGATTCTAAAACCGGTTTTTTTGTACACCTCTAATTTAGGGTGAAAATATGGTGGAATGGATATGAATGCTCTTATGTGTTAGCAACTTAAACTTTATGTGGCCCAACACCAATAAATTAGATGAACTCAAATTATAAAGCTATATATTGATGTTAGCCTAGCTCTTTCTTTCGATCCATATATATATATATATATATATATATATATATATATATATATATTATGACAGCTCCTAACTTATAAAATAGAGATAGCGGCCTTGGCCCACTCACAGAAAATATAGGCAATTTTACTTCGGTCACTGGCGGTCTACTCTACTCAACTGGCTGATTATTTACTTATTGCTCTTTTTCGCTCCATTTGTACCAGGAACTGCCAAAACACAAAATAATATAACACAATACTAAAACTAAATAAAAATAAATAAAACCTATACAATAATTATACATTTTACACGGGACAAATATGTGTATTTTACCACACATCACCTGGTTTTGTTCTAGGTTCATGGGCTGGTCAGGGTATAATGGTAGTAGTTGTGGTTCTGGGGCTGCTACAAGGTTAAGATCAGGTGCATTTCCTTCATTTCTAAACATATCCAGATTTACTAGTCTTCTATCTAGTTCTTCCCATAAAGGTCTAGTGACTGGAGTCTGGGCAGTTCCCTCAGCTATGGTTCTTGCGGCTAGTTGTTGTTTTTGAATTTGTCTTATTCTTTTTCTCATTTCCCTCTTTTCTTTGCTAAGCCATCCCCTCTTCTTAGGTGGGAATGTTTCCTCAGACTTGGCTCTAAAAACAAAGGTATCTTCAGATTCTACTACATATCCTGAGGCTAACTCGGATGGTCCTTCATCCATAGGAGAATGGGACAGGTGACGATAAGCGTCGGAGGTATTCTGATCACTCATACTGTGAACTCAAAAAAATCATCAAAATACATAAAATCATTATATATATATATATATATATATATATATATATATATATATATATTTACACAGAATAACACATGAATGATGGATATTTTCTAACACAATTGGTTAAAATTTAGGTATTAAAAGAACACCTAAATGGCTTAAAACCAGTGGCTCTGATACCACCATCTGTCGCAACCCCCGACCCCATCCCGGTAGCGGGAGCCGCGAGCACGAGCCGGTGGTATCGGTGTTTATTAATTTGGCAGCGGAAATGAGACATCAGGACCGTAGTTAGGAAATAAATTTCAGAGTTCAAAACACCAAACTTTTATATTACACAAATGAGATAAAACTCATATTTCATTTATAATATCTTTATAGGGATAAACCCTAGTTGCTGAAAACATAATTTATTCGTTTATTTAGGTAACTTTATAGATACTTTCTTTAAGTCTTTAGCGCTCCATAGCTGGTTTCTACTAGCTTTCACATCAAGTTACCTTAAACGCATTTTAATTATCAACAAGAAATACTGGTGAGTACATTCCATTTTATAAAATGACACATTGTTACACTTTACAACATCAAGAGTTTTTACATTTGTTTATATCTACCAATTTCTCAACACAGTATTGCTACTGAGGCACCATTTTCCCCCGTGTTTGTGGTCATGCTAATATTGGCTAACCTGTTGTCCAATATTAATGAGTGTCAAGTAATGTATACAAAACCCCACATACCGATGATAATTGTAGAATTACAAAAACTTAATCACTATAAATATAACTGATAAACATTTAGGGTTTTGTAAAACATTTTAAATATAATGGTATCACAAAATGTGACAAAAGGAGAATGACTCACTTTGTAAACTTAGGTATTTCTATGGGCTTCCTGAAAATATTTTCTGATTATTTTCTTGAGTGCCTAATAAAACATACAATGCATGCGTGTTAGTATAATAACCCAAATCACTTTATCCATACATTACGAGACAGAACCCCGGCTTAGTTTACAAATCATAGCCCTAAACAGGCAGCGCTTTGACATCAGTTGTTGGGTTCCAGATCAAAGGGGTAGGGTAACGAATTAGTGATCGGGGGTTAAAATACTTACAACGGGGCAGAGTTTCGTGATTTAGGGGGTATTTTATCTGTTATTTTCTGATTATATGGAGAGAAAGAAACAAAGAACTGAACGAATTGGAAAGGCAGGGTGACTGCCCTATTTATACGAATTCAGGGGGACTCTCGCGCCCCGCGACCCGCTCAAGGGGTCCTCTCGCGCCCCGCGAGGGCACCCTAGCTACGGCTAGGGTTGCCGAGTGGCCCCTAGGTTTGACACATTGCCTGACACGTGGCATAAAGGGTGACCGGCAAGCAAAGGGCTTGTTGCGAACCGTGACACACCCGGGCAAACCTGTTGCGGCCTGCGACCAAGTGAAGTTGTGATTTTATTTGTTTTAATTAAATTAAGGTTATACGGGTCCGGTTTCTCATTTACGGAGCGTTTTAGGGTGTTTTCGAGAGTTTTTATAGTGGGTGTTGGTGTTGTAGTGGTGGTGGAGTCGTGGTAAGAGTGAAAGAAGTAGTTTGCTAAGGGATGGATTGAAATGAAACCAAGCACCCCTTTATAGCTGAATTCAGACAACCAACACGGCCCCGTGCCCTCCTAGCACAGCCCCGTGGCCTTCAATCTCTCTCTCCTCTTCAGTAACTGTAGTGTCAGACCTTGTACTAACACGGCCCCGTGCGTCAACGGCACGGCCCGTGGCCATTGTACTTGCTGTACTATCTCAGATTCTGCGAATCTTAGAGTTGACCATGCCCCGTGTTTCCTTAGCACGGCCTCGTGTTGATCTTCTGATTTGTCTTTTGTTGTTATCTTTTTCTTCTGCAGAGAATCTTGACTGGGCACGACCCCGTGCCAGGGCTTCTGATCTTGTTATTTTGTTAGTTTGGATGTGGATGGGGGCTTGGCGAGTCGTGACAACCCTCCTTCTTTGTATTTATGTTGGTTTTTGCTGTTAATTTGCTTCTTTGGTTCGTTTAAGCTCTTTTGACCCTGTAAGTTAAAAAGGAACAAAGAAACAAGCTTTTTCCAACATTAGTACCAAAAAAAGGTTGATTTTACGCTATATTTGATATAATTTATATGTTGTATTTTATGCACATCAGTAGGCAAACAGTTCACAAAGACATAATACTTTCCTACAAATATTTATATGATTTCAAAATACTTTATATTTAAGCCACATTTTAAAAACAATAAGAATATGGCACTTTTTATGGCACTTTTGCTGCACTTTAATTTTTAAATATAACAGTTTCTACTTAGGACTCACTATAAAATATACCAATTAATGCTTTTAAAAATGAAACATAACACATATTTATTATCAGTGTGAGGTTCGGCTTTCTTTGGGTTACAAAAGAATCCGGACTTCACATTTTCTATTCTAAAGCAGCTTTTTATGTGATAATTTAAATATAACTATTTTTTCACACAAAAGATCCTCTACTTCAACATAAATGCCTAATGTGAAAATTAAAAAAAAAAAGTCAATAAGATGTGCAATTACCATTACGCCTTCCAACGATGATTGGAGGGTGGAGAAATTACAATTCTTCCCTTCACCAACAGATGACCGTTGGATTGATTTAGAAGCTGTAATGGCGAACATACAATTCCAACACTTCTCTACACGGAATTCGGTTACCTTTTTTTTGTAAATCTTAATTGTTGGTACGATTCCTAGATTCTCTGCACTTGCAATTGCAACTGTTGGGCTCTCTTCTATATCAACCTTTACATGTATGAAAAAAAAATAAAAATCACATTTCTAACATGTGTTGCATAAAATTGATTCATGTGTGTATGCCTCTTGATTATAAGAATCAAAACTTTAGATAAATAAAACACTAAACATGAACACACCTTGAAAAAATGTATAGATGGAAGCTCTCGCCTCAATACCTTGAACATAACTTGAGAGATTCAGCTATATCATTATCGTTTGGAAGCTCTCAGTTCAATACCTCATATAATCTCTTACTAATTAAGCCTGCCTTTCAAGCTGCAACATAAAAAACCCCATAGACCAACTCAGGGGCTGCAGTCTCATAAAATGGAAATCGTGCAGTCAGATTTAGGGGTGTTGATGATGGATAACATTTTGTGAGGTAATTCTCGCTGATCATAGTAGCCATGGGTTGTAACCATTTCCTCGCATGTGATGTTGAGCATGCCTGTCATAGTTTCATCCAAGAAAACTACGACATCTGGTGATTGTTGCGTTGACACAGTACCTGCGCATAGTATGTTATTTGTAAGGAATGATAGATATTGTTGTATTTAATGTGTCTTTTAGCATGGTGTATTGTTGCTGGTGTGGTATGCTTACATGAAGTTTATGTGATCTATGTTTTCATCATCTTTACACATGCATCATTGCCATCATCTTCACACATGGATCATAGCTTGTAAAAGAGATAATAGATGACATAATATACCAGAGATATGTGTCACATAATGTAGTGAAGGTCGTAGTTCTCCCATCAAATATCACAGGTAAATATATTATTTCTTTGTATATAAAAGATTGTGCACTATAGCTGCATACTAAGAAATTGCCTTCTGAAAGTAAAGTACCTCAGTTCCCCCCAATAGACACAAATACTCAGCTTTCTTTGAACTCAAACAAATCATCATTATAGCCATCGACACGGAACACAATCCATTATGGCTGCATAGGACCATTCTTATCCTTCATAGAAAGACCAGCATATAAGATGCATACAACTGTAAAGACGAAAGGAAGGAAGCCACCAAACTCACCAGTAACTATATCAACACAAAACCAACAACACTAACATTACCAACCCAACAACTATGGTTGTCTTGCGAAACAAAAGTGACAATGAGCTTTTCAAACTGCATATATATAGCAAAAAATAGAGAACGCCTTACAAAGATAAAGATGAGTACGTTACCTTAGGAGGGGACAACCCTCATACTTTAAAATGTGCAAGTAGTTAGGCTCCTCCTAACAAAAGAAAATTGTAACAAATTAAGTATTTCTTATTAAATTACTCCTAAATAAACTGAATGACACTCAATGATTATTTAAGGCTCCCTATGAATCTGTATACTAAATACATTATCTACACCAAGTGCACATCAAATTCTGCACTAATCAAGCTACATGTATAACTGCACAAACCTTTTCATTTAGAACCATACTTTTTTCCATTTGTTGAATTTACCATAAAACAATATAACATCAAAGAAACTCCATTCTACTTCAATGTATTTTAGGCAAACAACATACCCCCAACAAAACCCATGATATGATGAACTTAAAGCACTAATCAGTTTCTTCGTTAGGCTCGAGAAACACAACTGAAAAGAGAAAAAAAGTGTTCAAGATAATAAATAAAATATAACGCAACAAACAGTTGATATGACTGAAAACATTATATTATCAAAAAGACTCAAGATCCAAAGTTCAATACCGTAATTTAGATCCTGAGAATCGGGCCTGTTTCAGGACCATGGTGTTATAGCTACATGCATGCAGTTGCAATAGAAACGCTCCCTTTTCTGGTATATTAATACTTAATCACCGGATATAATATCCAGAGAATGTCATCTGTGGTATGTTTCAGAACAATGGTGAAATTGGTTAATTCGGTTTTAAACGACCAATACCGCCACAATCGAAAAAAAACGTAAATGCATTCGTATCACACATCTGAGAATAAATCCATGCTTTATTATAGTTTGTATAAGCCCATTCATGTTCACAACCATTTTATTTCAACAAACTAAAAAAAGAATTTGTTAAGAAAGTGTTCAGCAGCCTAAATAAGATTAATAGATAACGATACAATTTGCTCTACTTTGGGTTGTCAGACATTTGGTCCAAAGAACAATGTTTTGACTTTTCATCATAAAGTTAATATTACAGAAGCATCAAAAGCTCCTAACTATCATATTTTTAAGATAATTTGTCTATCGTTTCATAAATATAATATATAGGGGGTGTTTGGCTTAGCTTTTCAAAACTCCTTATGACTTTTTGAAAAAGTTAATAAGTCTCAATGGAGTGACTTATTGACTTTTCCCCTCACATACACTCCTAAACCCAAACATCATTTAACTTTTTAAAAAGTCAATAAGTTATAAGTTGGCTAAAACAAGCAATCCCAAACACTATAAAAAATAAACAAACAACAAATTTCCACAATTCAAAATAAGATTTTTACTTTATTCCAAGAACGCCAATGAGATTCATTCACAGTGGCTATATTTTGAGCATACATCAATAAAGAAATCCAGAAACCCCAAATCCAACAACACAATATGTAGAAGACAAAGAGAGAGAAAAATTAGAGAACGTAAAAAATAACTAAGTATAGTAATCACAAAAAGATAAATATACCTCTTGAAATTACATATCCGTAAGGAAATCACTAAATCTGAAACACCAACTTGGTATAGTACTTTAAACACTAAATCTGCAATGCAAATACCTTAAAAACATATCAAAATCTACAATATACTTGGATAGAAGTGATTCTTTATAAATACCTTCACAACTTCCTGAGGAATAACAACGTGCTTAGGAATCACAAATCTGAAGCAATTATCACAAATTACTTGGAATATTAAAAGGGACTAATGACAAAATTAAATAATAGAACAACAATCAGAAAAGTAATTTAACCTAGATGATTTTTCAAAAATATTCAGACGCAGATTTGTGCTTCTAAGTTTCGAGATTTAGGGTTTGCCTTTAACTTATTGATGGCTAATTAAGAAACCATGGCGAATCTACAGATGTGGTACAATGTTTGAAATCCAAAGAATCCAAAGAAAATAAATATAATCAACAATAAAAAATGTTAATAGATATGGAAGGGATTTGTACCTTTGTGATGAAGACATTTGATTATTAGAACATATGTATGATTGAAGATGGAGAAACCCTAGATTACGAACGAATGCAGAACAATAAAAAAAATATAATCAGCATTCAACAATACAAAATTAGAAAATCAAGATGATTAAGAAAGAAATCGGAATTGAACATTGATGTTGAAGATCTAGGAGGCGATTTAGGGATGGAGATGAGAGAAACGTACGATGGAAGACATAAACCCTTGGTTAGAGGTTGCATGTATTTGAACATTTTCACGTGTTCAACCCAAATTGAATGGCAATACTGTTATAGAAAGCTTCACACCATCCCTAACTATCATCATTAATAATTTGTCCGACTAATCAGCCTAAATTGAATGGCAATACCGTTATAGAAACCCTTCCACCATCCCTAACCGTCATCATTAATAATTTTACTACTTTCAGGGTTGAAGGACTAAGACTGGGATGCAGATGATCAAAAACATAAACCATCAAATAACAAATACGATTTAACAACTAACAGAAAAAAACATCAAACAGTCGTCCAAACTGAAATCAGTCAAAATCAAATAAACATGGCCATATATAAGACACTAAAAGCAAATCAATTGTCAACCTGTTAATTGTTACAATTATTGTAATGAATTTTTCATTAACTTTTTTCCTGTTGGGCAAGTATGATTTTATTGCATACTTTTAGAATATGATATTACATGTTTCAGCTTGCCGGAGGCAACATAATACAAATCAAATCATCAACCTTCATCATCATCACGAAATACATAAACAAATCTGGAACAATGAACATCGGAATACAAATCGAATCATCAAACATAGGTTATCTATAATACTAGAAAACATAAAACTTTGTAGCATCAAAAACCGAATCAAAGATTATTCTAAAACAAACTTAACGGAATTAAAAAAAAAAACTCAAAACCCAAAAACAATTTAGGGTAAAAATTAAGTCGAATTGTATCACTCTTAGATGAACAAATATATGTTAAATCAATGTTAGGGTTTTAAGAATAATCGATTAGATGAAAAAGTTTGGGTTTTTAAAAACGCTAATCGATGAACCAATATATGTTAAATCAACGTTAGGGTTTCAAGAATAATCTATTACAGTTCATATAAAGATTATCAATTGAAAAAACGAATAAAAAATGGAGAATCTAACCTTCTTGCTTGCGAATTGCGATATGAACCATGGTAATGAAACATTTGATTATCAAAACAGATGAATGATCGATGATGGAGAAACCCTAGATTGTGAAAGAATGCAAAACAAATATAATCAACATCAACAATCAGCAAAAGAAACAACAGATGAAAACGAACGAAAATCAAATCAATAAACTATTAAAACGAAGAATGAATGTTAAATAATGATAAATTCTTCAAGGTTAATTGAAAGTATCCGTCATCTAACCTTGATTTGAGAATTTTGAAGAGGTTTGATGGTCGACAGAGAAGAGCGCCCAGAGCGAATTTTGTGAAACCCTAGTTTGTGATACGAAAAGTGATTGTTGTCCGGGTTATAAGGCTTTTATACCAACGCCTATTTGACCCGAAATTGGTAAATCGGGTCTGCGCTTTCTTAGAATGGATTGATGATTGGGAATAGGAAAAGAACCATACTAATGCCATGTGTCATTTATAGCCTAAATAAATTACCATGTGTCATATAGAGGCTAGAAAAGGAACATGTGGCACCCTAGGTATGTCTTTTATTAGGATGGACAGATAATAAAATGACTCTATTTAATTATTATCTAATAATAACCATTTCTCGTTTTCGTTGAATAACAAATATATTCCGCTAATATTAAACCACTAGTCAAAACCATTTTGACTTTATTTTATTATTCAGCAGAATAACATTTTAATTTATTATTCAAGTAATAAATTATTACTCGTTTTAATCTTTAAATGACACCAATTATTTCCACTAAAATAATTATTTTATAAACAATTAATATTTCAAGTAATTCATCAAATACTCATTTTTCACAATTAATATCCGCTTTTATGATTTATAATATTGACAATTAAACATTATTATTTGTTCGTCGTTCAACGTGTAACTCTTTGAATCGTACCTTAATAACAACATTAAATAATCGATAATTAGACACATAAAAGCAACAATTACCGCTAGAGTAGTTAAATCACATATAATAAAGTTTATTACGATCCAAGTTGACCTGTTCTAAGTTATAAGACTATCCACATTCACAACCCAACCTTTAATAAAATACTAATTTCTCTCTCTTCCACACCTACTCAACCCAAACTTTATACATGTCAGCAACCTAACCCAAACTAACTTTTATCATGTAAAGAATTTATGCATATTATTTCATTTGAAATGTTAAAATATTTTTTTAATTTGAAACATATAGTTTATTAATTTTAAATATAAAATATAAGAAAAATGAAAAAAAATAACATTCATCAAATAATCTATATTTATTTTATATTTAAAATCGTTTTTTTTTCTGAACGAACTCTGTTATTAATAAAATTTATACCGGAATGTTCACAATATATATTAAACCAGAATATTTGTTTAGATTTTTGGAAAAAAAAAGTTAAGGATGATAAGTTATTAGAAAAAAGACTGTTTAAATTTAAAACTATTTGTTAATAAACGAAAAAGAAAAAGACAAAGAAAATAATAGTGATACCCACTCTTGTTATGACATGTGGCATAAAAAATCACCAATCTAGGTTGCAACCCAGGTTGGAACTATCGGGTTGCCTATTTTCTTGTATTTCGCTTTTTCTTTAAATAATTTCAACAATTCAATCCATGTTTGGGATACCAATGAGAATAGCCACCTTACTTAAAAAGGTGTTATTCGCTCGGGGCAAGTAATGGAAATCTGTTCTCTCTTATTGGATGTATTGCTATGATGTTTCAGAAGTTTTTAGTTACTATTTTTTCAAATGTTGTGGCTTGTAAGGCCAGGCTCTATGATTATGTTGCAATCATAGGGAACCTTCTGGATCATACAGTTGGAAAAGGTATGGGTGGCCCGTAGTTAGTCTAATAATGAAATGAGTTGTATGGATTAGGTTCTCTTGTATCATAAGTTTTCTATTATGAAAATTCTGGTGTATTCTATTATTGTCTTATAGAGAAGCATAAAAACTTCTTATGTTATGACTTATGAGACTCTTAAAGGTAGTTTGATTAGTTGGAATTTTATGCAATTAATAATTGAATTTCATTTTTAATCTATTTATTTGGAGAATGAATGAAACTCAAGGTGCACAAATCGGGTTAGGGTTTCAATTCGAACCGGTTTCAATCGGGTTGTAGTTGGGATGAAAATATTCAAACTGGGTTGGTACTCAAACCGGGTTGAGTTCTAACCAAGTTAGGAGACAAGATAACCGAACCTTACGAAACCAATTCGGGTTTGGTTGAGACCGGGTTGGGTTTTCAAACCGGGTTCAACCCTATTGCCCAAACCTGTTAATATAAATTCTCAAAGACAAATAATATACATAAATAAAATAAAAAGTTATACTTTATTTGCTTTTTATAAGTAAACTAAAACACAATTTCTTTAAAAAAACATGACGACCAAATACAATTTTTTTTTTACAATTTCCGTCGTCTTCGATAGGTTCAGTAAAGGAATAACCCTTATTTGATGGATGAAATCCCGTTTTCGATTCCATAGCTTTTATTTATTTTCATTTTTGAGTATTTAACCAACGTCTTTAATACATATCCACACTAACATTTTGGATGAAAAAGTCCAAAACATCGACATTAAAGGAATTATAATGGTCACAAAGACGTTAAATTGCCATTGGGTAATAGCTTGTTCTGTACATATGGACGGGTTCGTGATTTCGAGTTGAAACCGGGTTCTCAAACCGGGTTGAGTGATTGGGTTGTCATCTGCCGGGTTGAAACAGGGTTGACTGTGAAATACCCAAACCGAGTCCTAACGTAGAGGTTGAAATGGGTCCAAACCAGTTTGGCTATAGATCGGGTTCAAACCTGTTTCGGATAGGGTAGGGTTATCAAGTTCGATTTCTAACCCGGTTTAGGGTTGCACCTGTTGGATTTCGCCTTTGTTCTTTCACTCATGACTTCTTGTAATCTTAGAAGGTGATCAATTTTTAGGGCTAATAGCTTCCCCCCTAACCTTTTTTTCTTTTCAATTCTGTTTTCAAAATTCCCACACCACCGATGCCAATAAATTTATATGCTTTAGAGTTATGGCTATCTTTTAGTTTTAGTAGGAAAATCATAATTTCCAGAGTTACAAACAACAAAAAAAGCTTATTACAAATTTTAATTCCATGTGACATTGAATACTAAATTTGTAAAAGATTTCAAACATGTCACTAACTTATACTTCAACTTACTAGGCGATTTGGCTACTTAAACATATTAGTTTGGTTGCTTATGTGACAACTCGAACTTTCGAGGTTAGCGTCGTCTAGTTTCGTGATCTCTAACTACGCATCATTACTCTTCACATTCCGCTATACGTCATATTCAAATGTTGTGTTAAACTGATTATTGTGTTAAACTTGGTTATGTTATAATTGGTTGTTTGATTATGTTATAATTGGTTATTTGTGCCTATCTTTATTATTAGATATTTCCTTACATTTGAAAACCCAACCGCACACCATTTACCCTCTTAGCGGTGTGTGCGGCCCAGCATTAACCAACTCGCACACCCAAGCCGCACACCACTTACCCAACCGCACACCCCTCCCACCTTTGATCTCGGCCCAAGCACAACCGACCAAACCATCCAAGCCCAACACCTTTGTGAGTTGCGCATACATGTGTGTATGCGTACAGTGTATTTGTGTTACAAAAATTATAACAAAACAAAGCTACTCTCTCCTTCCCTATTGAAGATCGACGGCAGCAGGAGGTACCCCCCCGGTCGCTACTTCCCCTCTCCCACTAGTTCTCTATTCCTCGCTCTTGCTCTCCCTCGCATCTTTCTCCCTCTCGGTTAGTATTTGTTTTTTTGTTTTAAGGTTTATTTTAATACATGGTTGCGTTTCTACTCGTGACTGATCCGTGATGTTTATGTGAATGTTTGCAAGCTAGGGTTGTTAGAAACTTTGTGTTTTAATGTGGTTTTGGTCGTAAAAGTGCTTGATTATAAACTAGGGTTTTGTTGTGGATTGAAACATGTTGTAGATGATAGTTGCTGACGTGCATACACGATTTATATCAAGTTATCTCGGCTATGATTTTATTTAAATAATGATGTTGATGTGTAATGATGATAAGTTGTGGTCTAGAGTGTATGAAAATCAAGAGTGTTGCGTAGTTTTATCGAATATGTTTATATGGTCATATGTATATGGGTTAGGGTTTAAATTCTTGATGTCTGAGCATGTTAAATCTGATATAAATGACTTATAACCTACTGTGATTAATGTTTATGTGTCGCGGGTTCACTAGATTATTGTTTGCGGGATTGGGAAACGAAAACAGGAAGTTGTCCAATCGTTATAGCCGACTTCAGTTGGCTGTAACCAGGTCATAATTTAACGAAAACTGGAATTTCTTGAGTCTATAAAGTGGAATTTTGAAATACGCTTCTAATGGGGCTGGAATCATAAATTTTTGGACGTCGTTTGATATTTTAAATTAATTATTTCGTTTCAGCAATTAAAGCTGCATTTTTCTGCAGATTTTGTGTGTTGTTTTTTATGTCATATCTAGGTGAATATTTGGAGTTTGAATATGAAATTTGTACAGTAGATAGTCTTAGGTGTCGGTACAAATATCCAAGTGTAGCATCAATCAGGTAATTAAAGATTTTTAAATAAATTTTTTCGTAAACTGCAGTCAGAAAGTGACGAATCTGGACACTGCATAGTAAAAGATTTTTCTAAATTGTTAGAAAAACAGTTAGTGTGACAACTGTCAAAAATCCAGGTATCCGTACAATTAATTAACCATGATTAGTGCTTAATGACTGTGCTGAATGTGCAATTAACTGCTTTCTGATTACTGCCATATACATACATGTGCCTCATACATTGTTTAATGTCATACCAATATTGCATGAAAGATGTATTGCCTTAAATGATGCATTAAGTACAGTTAGCACAGTTATCTGATAAATCAGGAAAATGCTGACAGAACTCGGCACTTAGACAGACAGGGCATTGAGACACAGAATGAGCCAGAAACTAAGTACCACACTAGTATAGTGTGTAGGAAAGTAAGGATCACAAAACTGCCTTGCTAGTGATAGTTTAAGTGCCGGAAAGTGCCTAAAACTCCCCCAAAGTGCTGAATTCAGCAAAATTCAGCATAAATCAGCACTTTAACAATCTAAATTTATGCAGAAATGTGGTTAAATGGTCCTGAATGCTTTCCTAAGTGTCGGGAATCAAAAGTGTCACAAAAAGATACATAAAGCACACTAAACTGCAAAGTTTAGCACTTTAACGAACCAGTAACCAACCGAACAACCGGACACTACCCGAAACATCAAATTTACACTAGAGGCACTGTTTTAACATTTCCAAGCTAGTTATGGTCCCCGAATGTCACACCCCAACCGATGGCGGAAACATCGGGGCGTGGCACTGAGCGAAACAGATTGTCCAGAAGTTTCCATAACAACTATATTTACCAAATATTTAAAGCAACACGTCCCATACCATGTCATAAATGATAATACACTTATTACAGAAAAGATCTAGTCAAATTGTTTTGTTCCGACAACTCAGATTTTCATTACAGACAATTGTTTATTGTTGACCTAGGTCTTTCCTAGCCTCGATTTCACAGCAAAGAAAGCAAATAAGCATCCTAAGCACCTGTCACATACGTTAAAGTAAAAGTCAATACACATAATGTAAAGGTGAGCATACAAGTTTGATAATAGCATATAGAGTTCGAAATTGTTACGCATAGCCAGCACGTACACAGTGTGAAATGAGGCATGTTAGTTATCGACATGAACCTATCGATACCAATGACTGCGGGTTGACTGCCCAAGGCAGTTTGCGATACACACTCACCACTGTGAGCCATGTAACTAATTGTCCTTAACAACCCCTGAGTGAACAGGTGCTGAGTCCAAACTATAGTACTATCGTTGCTAAGGCAGGTGACAACATTCCATGTGTAAATATAACAAACAAGCATTCATTAAGTCACGTATACATGCGATAACAGTTAGCGTTTAAAGTATTGCGTAGTGTGTTCGATGTGATTTTGTATAAGTAACGTATGTAACACCCAAAAGTGCGTAAAGCAAAAAGGGATCGAGTATACTCACAGCGATTGATGGATTGAAGGGAGCGCTAGAGAGTAGGGTTAGCCTGAACAGATTGATAGTATAACGATAAGCGACGCGTAAAACGATACGGAGTGGAAGTGGGTAGGACAATAGTTCGATCGGATGGTAGTCCGATCGGACAGCCGGTCATTCGAGTGACAGTCCGTTCGGACGGTCGTCCGGTCGGAGGACCGTTCGAGTGGATTGTTACTTCCTTTGGGAAGAATGTGTTTGTGTATGATGGCTTTACTTTTGAAGTTTTCGTTGTAGTATTTGAAAACATTAAAGTATATCTACCTTTCAGGTCGGTCGATCGTACGACCGTTCGATCGGGCGACAGTCCGATAGGTTGGGCACTTCAGCGAGAACAAGTTCTCTGCAGATTGTCACTCGATCTGACGGTTGTTTGATCGGGTGGCATCCCTTGTGCATTGAACATGTTAAAAATTGTTTAAGTGTTGAAGTTTCGAAACATCACATAGTCGGATGGTCGGTCGATCGAGTGGTAACTCGATCGGACGGCAATCCGTTCGGTGTTCCCAAAACTCTTGTGGGTTGATTTGAAAATTAATTGTGGGGCCAAGGTGCAAGTCGATCGGATGACGGGTCATTCGGATGGCTGTCCGATCGGACGACACTCCGTCCTGGTCGGCCTGTTCGTCTTACACTTGGTTGTTTTGATTGTTTGTCGTTTTATCAAGATGTTTTGATGACTTATTAAGCAACAGAAACCTTGTCAATACTTAGTACCCCTGATCGGACAGGAATCACCTAAATCCGACCGGTTGACTGTTCGAGACGCTGTTTCATGTTTAACCCGAAATCGGTAGTCTCATGGATAGAATCCAGATCTTGAACCAACACAACCACAAGAATGAGTAGTGAGTCGACACAAGCTCCGATTTTATCGGTTTTGAATGCATTGAGTGTAAAAGAGTTGAAAGAAAGTTGGAAAACCATCTTTCAATCCTTTTCATTGTGAATATGATTAGATCTATGAAAGATATTTGTTTGTTTATGTGGAAATCGGTTAGATCTAAGTTGTTCTTGGTGGATTGAGGCCAAAACATGAAGTTCTCAAGAACACATGATGACGTCATCCTAGAACTCCTTGAATCTTGATGATTTCACGGTTAAAAGTTATGATGCAAAAGATAGAAAGGTGTAGGAGTGCGTGTAGATTAAGGAAGTACAAGATTTAGGACGAGATCTTACCGGAATTGCGAGAAATCTGAAGAAAAGTGGGGAAGATGAGCTGGTCGGATGAGAGTTGCCAAAAGTGGAAAGTATGATGGTGACAGGGGGTATTTATAGGGTTTCCCAAAGAGGAAAGGGGAGGGGAGGGCTGGTCGATCGGGTGGCAGCCTGGTCGAACAGCTGGTTAATCGAGCCGCAGCTCGATCGAAAGGCTGGTCGATCGGCTGGTCACCTGATCGATTGGTCGCTTGGTTCTAGTGTTTGGTGCGACGAGTTCTGCCGTTTTGATTGCGATTGCGAGCGTTTCGATACTTAGCCAGGCACTTTCGGAGGTTTGACACATGGAAAGTCGGGTGGACATTACTAAGTTCCTCCGGTAGTTCGAGTCTGTAGGCGACTTTTCCGATCCTTTCCAGAATCTTAAAAGGTCCAACATATTGAGGCGCTAGTTTCCCTTTCTTGCCGAATCTGACCACACCCTTCCAAGGTGATACCTTTAGGAGTACGTAGTCGCCAACTTCAAATTCAAGGGGCTTGCGTCGTCTATCGGCGTAACTTTTCTGACGACTCCGAGCTTTCAGCAAGTTGTCCCTTATTTGGAGGACTTTGTCGGTCGTTTCTTGTAATAGCTCAGGACCGGTTAATTGCGAGTGACCGATCTCGTGTCACACAATAGGCGATCGACATTTTCTTCCATATAAAGCCTCGAATGGTGCCATTTGAATGCTGGAATGATAACTGTTGTTGTATGAGAATTCGACTGACGGCAGGTATGCATCCCAATTACCACCGAAATCTATAACACACGAATGGAGCATGTCTTCAAGAGTACGGATCGTTCTCTCAGTCTGACCGTCGGTTTGAGGGTGGAATGTGGTACTTAGATTAAGCGTCGTACCGAGAGCATCTTGAAACGTTTCCCACAGCCGCGAGGTAAACCGAACGTCACAGTCAGAGATGATGTCGCGAGGTGTCCCATGTCGACAAATGATCTCATTGGTGTAGATTCGGGCTAATCGTTCTACCTTGTAGTCTTCCCGTATTGGCAAAAAGTGGGCTGATTTGGTCAAATGGTCAACAACGACCCAGATGCTGTCGTGACCTGATGGTGTGCGCGGGAGCTTTGTTATGAAGTCCATAGCTATACTCTCCCACTTCCACATAGGGATCGGGGGTTGTTCGAGTAAACCAGAGGGCCTTTGGTGTTCAGCCTTGACCTTCGCGCAAGTCAGGCACTTTCCAACGTAGAGGGCGATATCTCTTTTCATGGCCGGCCACCAGTACTTGTAGCGAAGGTCCTGGTACATTTTATCGGCACCGGGATGAATGGAATATCGGGATTTGTGGGCTTCGTCCATCAGAGTCTGTCGCAAATTGGTCCGTTTAGGGATCCAAATTCGGTCCAGGAAGTGGAATATCCCATTCGACTTATTCATAAGCTGAGCTCAGTCGTGGTATATTCTTTCCTTATCCAAAGTGTGCTCGTTAAAACAAGCATGCTGGGCTTCGCGGATGAGGGTTTCGAGATCGTATTGGGCTCGGGTATCACGAATGCTAAGCAAATAACTCCGTCTGCTGAAAGCGTCGACAACGACATTTGCTTTGCCAGGGTGATAACGAATCTCACAGACATAATCGTTGAGAAGTTCTACCCATCGGCGTTGACGCATATTAAGTTCCTTCTGATAAAAGATATGTTGTAGGCTCCTATGATCGGTGAAGATCGTACACTTTGTACCATATAGGTAGTGTCGCCAAATCTTTAACGCAAAAACAACTGCGCCTAGCTCGAGATCATGGGTTGTATAGTTCTTTTCGTGGATTTTGAGGTGACGAGATGCGTCTGCAATGACCTTGTCCCATTGCATGAGAACACAGCCAAGACCAAGGTTCGAGGCATCACAATAGACAATAAAGTCGTCGTTTCCGTCGGGCAATGAGAGAACAGGAGCATTGCAAAGCATACGCTTGAGGGTTTGGAAGGCAGATTCTTGTTCAGTTCCCCAAACAAAAGGCATGTCTTTATGTGTGAGGACGGTAAGCGGCACAACGATTTTTGAGAATCCTTCGATAAATCGTTGATAATAGCCCGCCAATCCGAGGAAAGAACGGACCTCGGAAGGGTTCTTGGGTGTAATCCAACTCTTAACGGCTTCAATCTTCGCGGGATCAACGTGAATACCTTGACTATTTATAATGTGACCCAGAAACTGAACCTCCCCCAGCCAAAATTCACACTTGGAGAACTTGGCATAGAGTCGATTCCCCTGGAGTAGCTTGAGAACCAAACATAGATGTTGCGCGTGTTCGGCTTTCGATTTGGAATAGATCAAGACATCATCGATGAACACGATGATGAAACGGTCGAGATAAGGTTTACACACGCGATTCATCAGATCCATGAAAACCGCGGGTGCGTTGGTTAAACCAAAAGGCATAACAACGAACTCATAGTGGCCGTAACGACTACGAAAAGCGGTTTTGGGTATATCCTCCTCTTGGATGCGTAGCTGGTGATAGCCTGAACGTAGATCGATCTTGGAGAAACACGTAGCACCTTGTAGTTGATCAAACAAATCATCAATGCGAGGCAGGGGATAGCGGTTCTTGATAGTTAACTTATTCAATTCCCGATAGTCGATGCACATCCGGAACGACCCATCCTTCTTTTTGACGAGAAGGACTGGCGCGCCCCAAGGAGAGGTGCTCGGGCGAATGAAGCCTTTCTCAAGTAATTCCTGAAGCTGACTCGAGAGTTCACGCATTTCTGACGGTGCGAGTCGGTAAGGAGCTTTGGCAACAGGGTTGGCTCTAGGAATGAGGTCGATACGGAAGTCGATATCACGACTTGGCGGAAGTCCGGGAAGATCCTCAGGAAAAACGTTAGGAAATTCTCAAACCACTGGGACATCGTTTACACCAGGTCTTCCTTTCTTTTCCTTCTCTGCTACTACAATGTTAGCCAAGAAAGCTCTGTATTCCTTGCGGAGATACTTGCTAGCTTGGACACACGACATGAGCTTGAGACCTTTCGAAGCAGTTTCACCATAAACACACAATAAATCACCATTCGCGAGCGAGAATCGAATCATTTTATCGAAGCACACAACTTCAGCACGGTTTTCGCGAAGAAAGTACATGCCTACTATGATGTCAAAACTTCCGAGTTGCATCAGAATAAGGTCGATTGGGAAGATGTGATTGTTGAGCTCAAGAGTACAATCACGAAGAACAGAATTAACGGCGACAGTTCTTCCAGTGGCGACTTCAACATTGAACGTCGAGGGGAGATGGGAGCACTTATGACTAAGAAGCTTCTGGAATTCAAATGACACAAAGCAGTTACCGGCTCCAGTATCAAACAAACACGATGCATAAATACCATTCAAAAGGAACGTACCATTGACCACGTTGTTGTCAGCCTGGGCTTGGCGCACATTGATGTTGAAAGTTCTGGCAAGTGCGGCTTGTTGCTGCTGCTGAGGCTGTTGCTGCTGGTGTTGCTGCTACTGCTGGGGCTCTTGTTTCACAACCCTGTTCGGGCACATGTTCGCAAAGTGGTTGGGTTCACCATATGCGAAGGAGACTCGGGCGTTGACCGCGGGTGCCTGAGCCGCTTGTTGGCCTTGTGGGGCTGGGAGCAGAGCTTGATGAGCAGTGGCTTGAGCTGGAGCTTGACGGGGACCCGTACGGCAGTTAGCAGTGAAGTGGCCGTACATATTGCAGTGAGAGCAGAAACGGCAGGCGAGACCCACCGGATGATGATAAGTGCATGTTGGGAAGGCAGGGTGAGGGCCTGTGTATGCACGCTTTGCAGGCGGTGCATAGGTAACTGTTGCTGGGTGGTGGTGAGACTGCTGCTGAGCCGGTACGGCTTGAAGTGGAGCAGCAGTGGTGGTGACAACATAGTTCTTGTTGCTGGAGCTGCTGTTGTTGTTCTTCTTCTTGTGGCGTGAGGACTTTGACGATTGAGCGGTGGCGGTTTCGGCGGCTGGTGCGGCGGTGACTTGATGCAGGTTCCTTGAAGTTTTATCCCAAAAACCAGCTTTTACTCGCTTGTCGTTGATTTCGGCGGCACGAAAGTATGTTTCTTCGATCGTTGCTGGCTTTGCGTCATGCACAAAATCTACAACACAGTCGGGTAGGGCTCGAATGTACTTCTTGATCGTCATGTCGGGCGTCTTCACTTGATCAGGACAGATGATGCTGAGCTACTTAAAGCGAGCAGTCAGGGCAGCGTTGTCACCTTCTTTCTGCTTAATGTGCCAGAATTCGTCCTCCAGCTTTTGGCGTTCATGGGGAGGGTAGAATTCATCCATCATGATGGCCTTCAACTCTTCCCACGTCAGCTCGTAGGCTGCATCATTTCCGCGTTTGTTCCTCTCGGCCGTCCACCAGTCTAATGCGCGGGACTGGAAGACACCGGTAGCGTTTAGAGTGCGGAGATTTTCCAGACATCCACTCTGGCGCAGAGTGACTTCGACGGAATCGAACCATTGAAACATAGTCGTTGGGCCATCTTCTCCAGTGAATTCCTTTGGACCGCAAGCTTTGAACTGCTTGAAGCTGAAAGCAGTCTTGGGAGCAACTTTAGGAGCTTCGGTTCTGGACTCCTCAGATGATTTGCTAATATTCTCATAAATCTCACTCACGATCTGAGGCACAACCTTTGCCACTTGTTTAGTAAGGATGGCATCAACGCGTTTGTCTCTCTGTTCCTGGCGAGAAAGTTGTGGGTGACGGGGTCCAGATGATGGTCCAGTTGACATTGTCTGCAACATACATTGTCATAGGTCTCAGACGCGTCAAAATCGAATCTCACCTCACACGTCTAATACTACTAAAGCTCAGGAACACAGTGAAACATGTATCATATAAACACATAGGCACATAGTCACAGATTCACATAAGCACAGAGGCACATAAGCACGTAAAGCACATAGTTCAGGTAAGCACATGTATTCAACTTCCTATATTGTACATATTTTCCCACATACGTAACCGTGTTCCTTTATCTTTCAAGTTTCGCGCGTTCAAGAATAGTGATTGCGAACAATATTGTGAGTAGTATAGCATAATCGATTAACTTAGCGAACATTAGGGCGTAAGGTCGTCCCTCATAGTGAGTGTCATGTGATCAGCGGAAGCAAAAAGGTGTTAAATTGAACCCAGTAGTACCTCAAAACGCTAACAAATAAGCAAAAAACCATGTAAACACATAAAATCGACGAATCATAAGAGTCAGCAGTTGCAGGCTCATAATCGAAACACATAGAAATCGAGAAATAGGTCGTCTGCGGCTATTAGACATTGACTATCCAAAGTGATTCGACTATTCTCAAGGACTTGTTGTACATACTTTGACTTTCAGGACTGTGCCTTTGCCTCGAATCTTGGGCGTTCGGCACGCATCCCTTTAGTCATCCGTGACTTCAAGTCGTTGGAGTCCGTCGAGACTTTGGTGAGAGTTTTGTAAAACCATGTAAAGGTCAGAACAAGTCGTCAAGGTTAGGGTTTCACCCCTGCCTTAACAACTCCATTCCTGTTTTGATAAATTAAAAGAGAATTATGTGTCAAAGTATGGATTTCACTCCTATTCCAACGCAATTTCTAGTGTTTATAGATAAAAATATGGGTTGAACAAAAAATTTAGTCGAGAGTTTGCAGTTTTCACACCTAATCTCGACTTAATCGCTCATTCATATTTGAAAATTGATAGTGTAGCGTAGGCGTAGGCGAGAATAGCGAGAAATAGCAAGTACGCTCATACATACTCCTTACGGGGCATGCACGAGTCAGTCTGTTGGTTCCTAACTATAGACTAGGTCTCTAAGACATTTACCCGAACTAGGTCGAGTCTTGCCTAACTCCCTATAGTTATGGCTCTGATACCAATCTGTCACACCCCAACCGATGGCGGAAACATCGGGGCGTGGCACTGAGCGAAACAGATTGTCCAGAAGTTTCCATAACAACTATATTTACCAAATATTTTGTGACAACTGTCACTTTTCCATACATTCCGTACACTAATTGAACAGTAATCTGTGCTTTAATAACTGTGCATGATCTAGTTTACAAGACAAATGAATTTCTGATTACTGTTATATACATACAATGGCATTTCATGTTGCAAGACTTTTATCATTACTACATGCAACACGATATAGTTCTAATAATGCACATAACAGAATTGGCACCATTATCAGACAAACTAAAAGCACTGACGGGAGTTCAGTACAGAGACAGGAAATGTTTTGAGAACCAGCGTGAGCCAGAAACCAAATTCTACACTAGTATAGTGTGTAGGGAAGTAAGGACCAAAAAACTGCTTTTCTAGGTGATAGATAAAGTGCCGGAAAGTGCCTAAAACCCACATAAAGTGCAGAATTATGCATAAATCAGCAAAATTCAGCATTTTAACAAGTTTATTACATGCAAAAATATGACTAAATGGTCCTGAATGCTTTCCTAAGTGTCGGAAATTAAAAGTGTCACAAAGGGGTACATAAAGAACACTAAACGGAATAGTTTGACACTTTAACGAACCGGTATCTAACCAAACATCCGGACACTACCCGAAACACTAAAATTATACTAGAAGCATTGTTTTAATGTTTCTGAGCTAGTTATGATACCCGAACACCCTAACACACTATATAACACCATATATGCATACACACTAACTAATACACTTAGAATCCTAACTATACAATCTAGCTTACCATTAAAAACCAACTAAATACCCCCCCCCCCCCCTAAGTGGACGGTCACCTATGTGACCCCACCCCAAGATCTCCATAAATCTTCCTTTGATCTTGCTAATCTTCCTTAGATATGCTAAAGATCATGTAGTGTACTATGAGAACATAAGACCCATTGGATAATAGTGTTAGTTGGTTATAAGAAGACTATGAGCTCTCACACTTCACACCACACTTCATCTCCTTCCTCCCTCTCCTCCATTCGGCCGAGAAGAAGCACCCACCACCCCACCACCCCACCATCATCATCTCACTTCCATTCAATCCATATACTCACAAAGGTGTAAGGAACCATATAAGAAGGTTTGGTGGTCTTGGATCTTGAAGGACCTCTCCCGATTGCTTTTATCCAACTCATTTGTCATCTACAACATCAAGTGCTCTTCCCTAGCCTTGTGCTAGTAGTAAGGCCCTTATGAACTCTTGTTACTTCATATATTGTTGGTTAAAAGATGATGAACAATGTTAATCTTGTTGAACACTAAAGAACATATTCATAAAACTCTAACATAAGCTTGTCATATGATGAACTCTTGATGAAATAATATTGTTTAGTGTATGTATGATACTTGATTGTTGTTTTCTTGGGATTATGATGTTGATCATCATAAGGAGCTTGCTAGATTGTGATTAAACACATGATCTAGCAAGTGAGAGGATGATTATGTGACGAAACAAGATGATCATCCTCATATATAAGCATGAACTTGAATAATAAAAGTTGTTTTCATGTGATGGCGATTTAAACAAAATACAAGTCTTGTGAGTGGATGATTTCTAAAATAGTTTTCCAAAGAAACCAAGCTAAATCACAAAGATTTACATGAGCATTGTTTTAAAAAGAACTAATTATGTTTCTAGTGTTGAAACAAGTATAAGAACACTTTGTTTACAAGAAAAATTCAAAAGAATGATTTTTGGAAAAATCATCTAACAAGTTGTAAACACTCAAATCTTTCAAGAAGGGGATTTTTAAAGAAATAAACACACTTTAAAGGGTAACTAAGTCTATTAAACATACTACCAAGTTACTACAAGTTTTTATGAAAACTCAAGTTCATGATCATTATGTAGATAGCTTTGTTTTAGCACTTGGTAAGTGTAGATTGATTGTTGATTGTTGAAGATGATTTTTGAAAAGAAAATGATATGCTTTAATAGCATGGACACCTCCATTTTTAGGGGAAACTATGGCAAAATTTTATAAAAATACAAACACTTAGAAAAGTATTTTCTAAACAAATATTTACAAGTGTGTTTTAAACTATGGTTTTCAATATAAACTTTGCCATAGATTTTGTTACAAAAATACAAGTATTGGAGGTTGCTTTTTGTAAATAAAAATGGATAAATATGTATGTAGAATATATATTTACATTAAAGACACATTGTGTGTGATTATTTGTATACCTTGTGTATTAGTTATATTATTTTAGGGTTAAAATAATATAACTTAACAAAATATTAAGAAGTTACAATCCAAAATAAAACAAAAAATCACAAGGAATAAATATATAAGTTACACACTTAATATTGTGAAATCGAACGCAAGAGCGTAACTTACAAAATATTCCGGAAAATACCGTTATAAATATGTTTTTGGTAAATATTATTTTGGATACAAGAAATGAAAATATGATTTTTGAAAATATTACAAGAGTAATGTTGTATTTTCGACAAAGAGAAAATATATTATTTTTGGAAGTAAAAATATATTTTCTAGAATATTTAGAAGATATATGATTTTTGAGAAAAATATATATTTTCTTGAAATACATTATTTTTGGACAAAATAAGTTTATATATATTTTCTTTGTGAGACTTGAAAAAATGTTATTTCGGAACTACAAATACAAGAATACGAAAATACATGTATGAAATACTCCCATCCTTGGGAAGGAAATACGAAAATAAATACTTGAGAAGTATTGTTACAAAAATATTGTTTAATAATTATTCCAAAATTGAATATAATTTAAAGTTAAAATAATTATTATTTTAACAAGTAATTATAACTTTGGATAATGTTAAAGACATAAAAGAAACGTAACTCAAAACATGAATACTAAGGCAAGGCACGACCCTCTCGTCTAATAGACCCTAGCACATTGTAGGTAGTCGTGTTTGCTAAACGAGATTTGAGTTACGAGTACCGAAGACGCAAAACAGTGAGTTCATGTCCCCCTTTTCTCTTAACAGTTTTTGGTTTTATAACTCTCGGGGTGGAATACATGTTACGAATGCTTAAACGGTATGAAATGCCTATGAAATGCACTATTAGATCATGTGAGCATAGACTTAATATTGAAATACCATTAATTCTTAATTAGGGACGAAGGTTAGATCTAACGGGTACGGCCGAGCCCCACTCATGGTCCTCATGTGATCACTTGAGTGCTTCGGTGTCCCAGTCGAGGGAAATCGACATAGTCAAGGGAAATTGACATAGTTAAGGTAAATTGACATAGTCAAAGGGAAATTCGACATAGTCGAAGGGAAATTCGACATAGTCGAGGGAAATCGACATAGTCGAGGGAAAATCGACAAGGGTATAAGCCTACTCATTTCGAGTGTTCCCTATGTGCTCACCTGCCTTAATGTCCTTGTAAAACATTTACTTGGTATGTTCATACATGCTTTTCATACCTGTTTTCAAAGGAGTCTCTCAAAGGTTTACAAGTTTACCAGTGCTCACACAAAACGCATGAACTCGCTCAACTTTTGTTGATGTTTTCTAAAATTACATGTATTTCAGGTGACAGGTTGGATCTTGGGCGTGGGTGGTGTTTCTAGAAGTAGACTTCAAGTTTAGATGTCATCCACTTTTGTTGGATTGTAACCTAGTCGAAGGTTGTGTTTTAAAACTTAAATAACCGGTGTTTATAATACTCAAATTTTATGAATGGATGAACATCGTTTTGATCATGTAGTTGTTTATTATGATTGAATGCAATGATATTAAACCAGTCACACATCATAGGCTTCCGCAAAAGTCAGGGTGTGATAGTTTGGTATCAGAGCTTCGATTGTAGTGAACTAGGATTCCTTCTCGAGTCTAGACTACAATCACTAGAACTCTCTCACAAAAACATTTTTACAAAAAAAAAAGGTTTTTCATTGCATTCACGTAAGCGTCAAGATCCATGAGTCAAACATTTTTCAAAGAAGAGACAAGGCAAGGACATTAGTAGGGAGGAGAATACCCCAAAATAAGGTGCCAACTAAGGCATAGTCTACACGAGTTAGACTTGCCAAAGACAAAATGACCCCTCAAAGGATAAACGAGAGTTATACGTGATATGATGCATCGAATTGCCTGTTTATGCTAAGTAACATACTTGTTTATTGATATATACATACGAATAAGTGTACGGAATAATTGTTGACGTGAATAAGATACCTTCGACTCCGAATCCTATTATTGTTCTTACTCGCACGATGAAGCTATCGGCCTCGCGTTCATTGCAAAGTTCATGGCTGGAGTGATTACCAAACGAGATTCTGAGCTTGCTTCCGTAGGAGATGGCTGCTCTTCCCTCTCGATCGTGAAGGTGCCTGACTACGATAGTGACGGCGAGGCAGAGGCGACAACCTTGGACAACTTCTTAATCAGCGGGACAAGGTCCCTCCGGCTTTTGTGAAACAAGATTGACGATACACTTGACCAGACAAGGAATATGAAGTATTCATATTGAAGGTGCCAATCCAACTACTAGGAATTCTCCTTATTCCTATCTCGTTTAATCATTGTGCCTATTCGCGCGTAACGATAACGAGTGTTAGCGCGTGGACCACCGCAATGGTCCTTTCCATGTCAGAGGCATAAGGACAGTAGTGTCCCCGCCTTGGTTGATCATCAGCTTGGATGAGGGAAAATTGGGGTAACCGTGCAAGACAATTTATTATTATGGGGGCCCACGTAATAACAACTTGTAGTGCATGGAAATCCTGGTGGACTCTGCGGGTCAGGTTAATGATCACTATCCCTCCAAAAATAATCTATAGGTGTTCACACCTTCATCTGGTAGAACAATACCATTACTTTAGCACTTTATAAAGTAGGAAATCTGTCTTTGCCTACTTCGTGTCTGACACTTCTACCCGTGTACGAGACGTTTGAGAACCGATATTTAAGCAAGTGAAGATGGATAACATTCGGAAAGATTCAGTGATGTTACACTCTCTATCACCCCTACATGAACAACCCCTATCTCAAGGAAAGTATATCCGTTTCGTGCAGCTATGTAGAAGGAAAACAACTACCACTTCATGAAACTTGTATGACCGAGGCGATGTAGCCTCGAGTTCATTTTATTTATCCCATTACAAACAATAAGCCAAGTTGCCAAGCCTGTGAAGGCTCAATAATTGTTTCCTCGCTCATACATTGTTGAGTATATATGCATGTGATATTGGGTGATTACATCTTGGCCTATGGTACTATGTACCTCATAGACAATTATGGAATGTTGTCTAACCTACCTCATACCTTTTGACAGAAGAGAATGCCGCCCAGATGAGACACAGACACTAATATGTTACCAAGGACAGAAGCTGAGCTTCAAGAACGCATCTCAAAGGCAATTGCACGACATGAAGCCCTCCGCTCTAAACACAGCGGTGGCATTACCGGAAATAACCCTCCAACTGGCTGCACCTATAAACAGTTCCTGGACTCAAGCCATTAAACTTTGACGGCACAGGAGGCGCCGTTGCATTTGTTCGTTGGACAGAAAAGACTGACTCCATTCTAAGAATGAGTAACTGTTCGCCTCAACGGAGTGTTACCTTTATCTCCGGGTTGTTTTTAGATGGCGCACTCTCCTGGTGTAACCTTCAGGTTCAGACCCTTGGTGAAGATGCTGCTCATGCACTGAGCTGGGACGAGCTCAAGGAAATGATGGAGAAGAAATACTGTTCTAGGGCTGAAATCCAGAAGCTTGAGGTGGAGCTCTGGAATTTGAAAATGGACGGGTCGAAGATTTCTGAGTACGTCCAGCGATTTCACGACTTGTCTAGGGTCGTTCCCTACTTAGTCAAGTCGGAATTCAAGAGGATTGAGCGATTCATTTGGGGACTTGCACCTCAAATTAGGAGCATGGTTACTACCTCAAAGCCCCCAACCATCGCAGAGGCTATCGATTTGAGTGTCACTCTTACTGAAGAAGCTCTACGCATGAGAAAATTTTCGAAATCTGAGGATAACAAGAAAGAGACTCATGTGGAGTCATCAGGCAACAAGAAGAGGAAGTCTTCAAACCTAAAGATAGGCACCCAAGTCAGCTATGGAAGCTCTAAAGCAAACAAGAGAAAGGAAGTGAACCCGCTGCGTGGCAGGAAAGCTTATGGAGCCGCTAATAAGGCTGGTGGTAAGGTTTACTTGGGGACTAAGCCGTGGTGCGAGGAATGCAATTTTTACCATGAAGGTCGATGTCTGAGGCCTAAGTGCGGAAAGTGTGGAAAAGAAGGGCACAACAAGGATGCCTGTTGGGCGAAGGATCCAAACGAAAGAGATAATGGGAAAATTCTAGGCTGCTACAAGTGTGGTGAAGCAGGGAACTTTAGGAAAGATTGCCCTAGGAAGAACCAAGGTAGGAAGGGTCTTCACGATCGGAGCTCGTGAAGCACGCCAGGACCCAGATGCGGTTACGGGTACGTTCCCTATTAACCAACCTTATGCATCCATTTCTGATTAATACTGGCATCAACTTTAATCTCGTATCCTTAGAACTTAAGAACTACTTGGCCTAGTTTCAAGTAGAATAGACGTCCCCTATTCTTTAGAATTGGCGAATGGTAGGTTAGTTAAGCGAAAGATTAAGTACTATATTTTGGAAACTTAAGAAACCAAGAAGCCTTTCCTGAAGATTTTCCAGGAATACCCCCCCCCCCCCACAACGACACGAGAAGCTTAGGATGAACTTTATGCCAGGAGCGGCACCAGTGACAAGATGACGCCTTACCAACTAGTTTCGTCCGAGATAAAAGAGTCTCTGATGCAGCTGTGAGAGCTAAGGAAATCTACCCGGCCGCGTTCTCACCTTGGGAAGCCCCAGTGTTATTCGACAGGAAATAGGACAACAGTTTTTACACACGTATATAGCCTAATCTGAGAGGAACTCAGAGGGAATAATGAGGGAGAAAAGTATTACGCATGGGTTACAGGGAGATAGACAACTAACCAACAACAATCGGTACCCTTTACCGAGAACCGATGACTTGTCAACCAACTACAAGGTCCCAGCTACTACTCCAAGATGGAATTATGGACATGGTGCCCTCAGTTAAGGACACAAGAAGAAAGTTGATAGTTTCCACCTTGCATCAATTCTAGAGAATTGGATATCAAGGATCGGTATCCTTTGCCAAGGATTGATGACATGAACAGACAAATCGTAAGGTCCTAGTTACCACTCAAAGATCGACTTGATGACAGGGTGTCCTCAACTGTGAATGCAAGAAGGAAATATCCCTAAAATGACCTTTAGGACTCGCTTCGAGCATTACGAGTTCCTTGTCGTACCATTTGGCTTAACACATGCATCGACAATATTCATGGACCTCATGAATCGAACGTGTAAGCCATACCGGGATAGATCACGATTATATTTATTGACTACATTCTTATATGCCCAACGACCAAGGAAGGTCGTGAGCAACATCTGCAATTTATCTTGCGACTCTTAGAGAAAGAACAGTTATGTGCTAAGATGTCGAAAAGCGGATTTCGAATTCGCAAGGTAAGAACTTTAGGATACATGGTGGATAAGAACGAGATTCATGCCAACCCTGCAATCAAGAGCTAAGGAGTTAGAGTTGAAATTATGTGATGCTTCTCGATAAAGTCTCGATTGCGCGTCGATGCAACGAGACCACGACATTGCATACGCGTCACGTTGATTAAGGGATCATGAGAAGAAACCTTGATCTAGATACAGTAATTGCGCACCGCAAATTTGACGTCATTACCTGTAAGAAAACGCTGCACGACCTTTACTGATCACAAGGGTTGCAGCACACCGTTGATCGTAAGAACTTAAATATTAACGAAGATAGACTGAGCTACTAAACGATGCAGACTGTATGGACATGTTGCGTGCTTGGGTGATAAAATTTGATGAAAAGTTGGAACACTCACTTGCCCTTAGTGGAGTTTTCCTACAATAGTATTTATCACACCGCTGTTTAAATCGCTTCGTGTGAAGCTTTAGATGGAACATAATAAGTCGATCCCCGTCGTGTTAAACGGAGACCGGAGATAAACACTCTACTGGCCCGAGTTGGTTCAGGAAAAATTAGAGGCAAGATAGTTCAGATATGTGATCATATCAAGACAGCCCGCGGAATACAGAAAGATTGCGCCAACGAACGGCGGAAATCGTAGGAATTTGAGATAAGAAGTATGGCTTTAATGGGAGCCTCGCCTTGGGAAGGCGTGGTGCGATTTAGAAAACGTGGAAGGTTGCACCCCCGGTATATTAGACCTTTCGAGATCCTGGTAGGGATCAGGACCATTGCTCACAAACTGAAACTTCCAGAAAAGATCAGTAGTGATCGCGACACATTCTGTCTAGTCTTTAGAGGAGTCTGACTCAAGGAACAGTCGTTGTTCCCACAAACAAGATTCACGTCAACGACAAACACCAATTTACTATAGAACCTGTTAAGGATGTGGACTAAGAGTCCACAAAACACGGAGAAGACATAGTTGATTTACTTGAGTACGCTAGAATTCATATCATGACCCAGAGTTACATGGGAACATGAAGACAAATTTTAAACCTAAGTGACCACATTTGATTCACAACTCCCCTGCGACCGATGGTATCGCTTGAATTTCGAGACGAAATTCTTTTAACGGGGGGAGTCTGTGACAACTGTCACTTTTCCGTACATTCCGTACACTAATTGAACAATAATCTGTGCTTTAATAACTGTGCATGATCTAGTTTACAAGACAAATGCATTTCTAATTACTGTTATATACATACAATGGCATTTCATGTTGCAAGAATTTTATCATTACTACATGCAACACGATATAGTTCTAATAATGCACAGAACAGAATTGGCACCATTATCAGACAAACTAAAAGCACTGACGGGAGTTCAGTACAGAGACAGGAAATGTTTTGAGAACCAGTGTGAGCCAGAAACCAAGTTCTACACTAGTATAGTGTGTAGGGAAGTAAGGACCACAAAACTGCTTTTCTAGGTGATAGATAAAGTGCCGGAAAGTGCCTAAAACCCACATAAAGTGCAGAATTCTACATAAATCAGCAAAATTCAGCATTTAAACAGGTTTATTACATGCAAAAATATGACTAAATGGTCCTGAATGCTTTCCTAAGTGTCGTGAATTAAAAGTGTCACAAAGGGGTACATAAAGAACACTAAGCGGAATAGTTTGACACTTTAACGAACCGGTATCTAACCAAACAACCGGACACTACCCGAAACACTAAAATTATACTAGAAGCATTGTTTTAATGTTTCTGAGCTAGTTATGATCCTCGAACTCCCTAACACACTATATAACACCATATATGCATACACACTAACTAATACACTTAGAATCCTAACTATACAATCTACTTTACCACTAAAAACCAACTAAATACCCCCCCCCCCCCCCCTAAGTGGACGGTCACCTATGTGACCCCACCCCAAGATCTCCATAAATCTTCCTTTGATCTTGCTAATCTTCCTTAGATATGCTAAAGATCATGTAGTGTACTATGAGAACATAAGACCCATTGGATAATAGAGTTAGTTGGTTATAAGAAGACTATGAGCTCTCACACTTCACACCACACTTCATCTCCTTCCTCCCTCTCCTCCATTCGGCCGAGAAGAAGCACCCACCACCCCACCATCATCATCTCACTTCCATTCAATCCATATACTCACAAAGGTGTAAGGAACCACATAAGAAGGTTTGGTGGTCTTGGATCTTGAAGGACCTCTCCCGATTGCTTTTATCCAACTCATTTGTCATCTACAACATCAAGTGCTCTTCCTTAGCCTTGTGCTAGTAGTAAGGCCCTTATGAACTCTTGTTACTTCATATATTGTTGGTTAAAAGATGATGAACAATGTTAATCTTGTTGAACACTAAAGAACATATTCATAAAACTCTAACATAAGCTTGTCATATGATGAACTCTTGATGAAATAATATTGTTTAGTGTATGTATGATACTTGATTGTTGTTTTCTTGGGATTATGATGTTGATCATCATAAGGAGCTTGCTAGATTGTGATTAAACACATGATCTAGCAAGTGAGAGGATGATTATGTGACAAAACAAGATGATCATCCTCATATATAAGCATGAACTTGAATAATAAAAGTTGTTTTCATGTGATGATGATTTAAACAAAATACAAGTCTTGTGAGTGGATGATTTCTAAAATAGTTTTCCAAAGAAACCAAGCTAAATCACAAAGATTAACATGAACATTGTTTTAAAAAGAACTAATTATGTTTCTAGTGTTGAAACAAGTATAAGAACACTTTGTTTACAAGAAAAATTCAAAAGAATTATTTTTGGAAAAATCATCTAACAAGTTGTAAACACTCAAATCTTTCAAGAAGGAGATTTTTAAAGAAATAAACACACTTTAAAGGGTAACTAAGTCTACTAAACATACTACCAAGTTACTATAAGTTTTTATGAAAACTCAAGTTCATGATCATTATGTAGATGGCTTTGTTTTAGCACGTGGTAACTGTAGATTGATTGTTGATTGTTTAAGATAATTTTTGAAAAGAAAATGAAATGCTTTAATAGCATGGACACCTCCATTTTTAGGGGAAACTATGGCAAAATTTTTAAAAAATACAAACACTTAGAAAAGTATTTTCTAAACAAATATTTACAAGTGTGTTTTAAACTATGGTTTTCAATATAAACTTTGCCATAGATTTTGTTACAAAAATACAAGTATTGGAGGTTGGTTTTTGTAAATAAAAATGGATAAATATGTATTTAGAATATATATTTACATTAAAGACACATTGTGTGTGATTATTTGTATACCTTGTTGAAGAAACACTGGATAAAAGGATCGGAGTCGGATTATCTAGGGGTTAGGTTCTGCATAAAAGGGTGGTTCTCTCTCGTTTGATTTGATGGGACAGTTTTTCTCCTCTGGTGAACACTGCAAAACAGAACACCGTTAGCCTCGTCAAGGGGAGAAGGGGGGGTTCTCTCCTTGACCCGACTCCGGCGTGAGAATAAGTATGTGTTTATGATGAAGAAAAGGTTTTAATGAAGTGTGTGTAACTTGCCATTCATACCTGAATTACTCTTGTATTTATAGCCGGGAGTTTGGGCGGGAAAACTTGTTGGTGAAATATTGACGGAAGATGCTAACCCCGTAAGCGGTTACTTTTCCTTCCGTTAATCGTCTTGATCCGACGTGAATGCACACGGATCGCTATTCAGATCCATGGCTGGGGAGTTGCCACGTGGAAAGTGATCAAGTGGAGGGTTTCCTCCAATTCCATGCCGTCATCGTGATTCCCGGGAGGTCTGAGATAATGACACGTGTCCGAGACGGTTATAACCGTCTGGTGGTGCACGATTGAGTCTTCTTGAAGATTACTGCCATAATCCGGTGTGATTCCTTATCGTGTGGCACCAGCTGAGTTAATAATATCCAAGTATGGGTATTATTTGAGCGGAAGTATTTAAACTAGGATTCTTATCCTTTGTTTATTATGAAGGAAGGCGCAAGAGTTTATTAACTTCTTTTTGGCGCGCAGGTTTTGCCTGTTATTTTTCTCCTAAGCCTTCTTTGTAGGACCAGTGTGCGGCCGCGCATGGTCAAAAGAGGCTAAAAGATAAGGTTGTGGTACGGTCCCAAGTACTTATTTAAGAGGTTTTTGGGACCTTACCCCTTCAAGTCCCCCCAGTCTAGTGTTGCTGTTATGCAAATAAGTGGAGCACTGGACTATATGAGAGAAATGTTTTTTGGCGCGAAAGTAAGGAAGCTTCTATGAGAAGATATACTTTGCTCATTATGGTGATTTGGAAAATCTTTGACTTTGGGTGGGGACGGTACTGTAAGGACTGTGTGACAGGCTGTCACTGTCAGGTGCACATTACTATCCGTGCTTTACACGCGCGCGTGAGTTCGCGTTTGCGTTGATTCCCACTCGCCCCTGCCACTTGGGTAACTGTGATATCCCGAAAAAGGTGTTGTGGCAGTTACCAAAGCTATTTATGGCGGTGAGTATATAAGTTTGGTTGGGATGCCCATTTTTTGTTAATCATTACCTTGTTGAAAACTTTTCCCCTTCCTGTCTCCGTTAAGAAAGAATTTGTCATTTCTTCCTCTAATGTCAGCCGGAGATCATCACGAAGACTTATCTGAAGAAATGTCTGCTGAACTTCCACCGTTAAAGTGGCCTAGGGCAACTTTCGATGGCTTGGTTCGAAACCTTAGATTCCCGGAGAACTGGGGTGCCTTGTACCCTGAAGAAGGTCAAACGACGGGGGATGCTCCGGCTGGGTATATTACCCTGTTTTGGGACTTCTTTTGTGAAGGAAACTTCCGTCTGCCTGTAACAAAAATTGTTCTTGAAATTCTTGGGCATTACAAGTTTCATCTCTCCCAGATGCACCCGATTGGTATGGTCAGGGTTCGGCATTTTGAGTTCGTGTGTCGTACGATGCATATTGAGCCGTCAGTTACTCGATTCCGGGTTTTTCACCAAATGCACTGTACCCAAGGGTTTTATTCTTTTGTTCAGAGAGCGTCGGCGAAGAAAATTTTATTGCATCCCACAAAATCCTTCCATGATTGGAAGCAAAAAATTTTCTTTATTAAGGCCGGCGTCGTTCCGATGAGGATGATATTTAGGGGAAAGGAAGATGTCCCCATTGAAACTATTCAGACCCCTGTTGACGAGAATTGGTATCAGGATCTGAAAGACGTTCCTAAGATTGCTTTGCCGGAGAAAGCCCTTGTTGGTGCTAGTATAAGTTTGAATTGGAGGATGGACCGGGAAGACAAACCGGTATATACGGAGGATGGTAAAGGTAAGATTGGGGTTTTGCCCTTTTTTATCTTTCTCCTTTTTTTTGAACCTGCTCTTCTTCTCCTGCAGTTGTTTTGTTGTATGTTGTTGCATTTAAGAGAGAAGGCGGAAAGATGGGTACCATTCAGAAGAAGCCTGATGAAGAGCTTTGGTATCACCGAATTGTGAAGAATTTTGTTCTTCCGCGGGATGCGGATCTGTCTTCTCAGCCTGCTGCTGGTGCTGGTGAGCTATTATCTTTTTTTATTTTTGTCCGCTATTCTTACGCATTCAAATAAATTGTACTCTGCGCTTTGTCAGTAGGCGAACTGTCGAACTTGGGCATAGGCCATGAGAAGAAAAAACGCGCAACAACCACTACCACTGCGCCGAAGAAAAATGATGCTGAGAAAGCCGAATCTTCTAAGGTAAAAAATGCTGGAGGAGAGAAGAAAGGTATGCGCCGTTCCTCTGACTCCTGGTGTGATTATGTGGTGGTTTCTGATTCTTTGGAGGGTCTTGCGCCTGCAGTTATCATTAGAAGACCAAAACCAGAACCGAAAGACACTGTTGATATCCCTCTGTCCAACCCAGACGATCCTATTGATTTGGAATCGAGCCCTGAGCGCTTGGTGCGGACTAAAGCGGGGAAAAGAAAACATACTGGTGCTGAGGCTGAAGGTCAGCCTGCAAAGAAGATTCAGAGGAAGAAAATTACCAGGAGAGGCAATCTGGATGCTTTTATTGCGGAGTCTGGTCCTAGTAAGTGTTATCTTAGCTTCTTTCCCTTATGCGCCTTGAATATTTATAAACTTTTGTTTTTTCAGCAATCCCAACTTCTCCTGTTTCCACAGAGCCGCTGCCTGTGGTTAACGAAGAACCCCCATCCTCTCCTCCGCGCGCTTCTCTTGCTGATCAGTTGAACACTGAGGTTCCCGAGGGTGGGGTGGAGAAAACTGTTGAGCTTGAGGCTGATAGGCCTGTTGATGTTGCTGTGGAAGCAGAAAATATTGTGAGCCCAGAGATTGTGGACGGTGCTGGTAACCCACAAGTTTCTGAACCTGCTGCTCATGAGAAAGAAAAAGCTGCTGAAGAAATCAAGTTATGACTTCTCCTCCTAGAGCTTCTGGCTCTATGCCTGAAAACATCGAGAAGGTTTCTGCTGAAGATCAAGGCTCTTTCTCTGATGCTGGCAAGAATTCCTCAATCCGCCCAGATGAGACTCTGGGGGATTACTATTATAGAACTTATTCGGAAAAAGATGCTTTTGACATCCATGTCCCTGTTTGGAATCTTAAGAAGGGTGATACTTTCTCAGATTGGCGCGTGTGCCGGGACTGGTTGCAGGGGATATTTCCGCCGGGGGAAATTAAGTTTCAGGAAAGTTGGCTTCACGAGCAAATTTATCATGCCTATCTTGAGGAAGTTGCTTCTCATGCATAGACCACTCATCGCATAGTGCGTGAATGGCATAGTATGCACAAGGAGTGGGATGCTTTTAAGATGTCCAAGAAGAAAATTTCCGATGATGAAAACCGAATCGCCCAGTTGAAGGCTAAGCTGGAAGCTGATCAGGCCAGGTTTGAAGCTGATCGGAAAACTGAAGAATGGTCTGTCGTGGGCTGGAAGAGAAAAACAGAAGCCGAAGCTGCACTTCTTTCCGAGGAGCGCAAGAATTGGAAGAAAATATGTGAAAAAGATAACTCTGAGAAGATGAATCTCCGCAACGTTATCAACAATCTCAAAGCTGAGGTTGAGAAATTGAAAAAGCAGGATGCGGAGATAGAAAAACTGAAGAAGGAGAAGGCTGACGCTGAAGCTGCGCGTGATGAGGCGCGTTTACACAGGGAGCGGAGTGAACAACGAGAGGTACAAGCTTGTGCTACACTTGCTCTTAGAAATAAAGGGTTAGAAGAACTCACTGCTTTGCTTTCTGATCAGGAACAACTCAAGAAGGACCTGGAACTTGCGTGTTCCGAGAAAACCGAAACCTCTCACCGTCTGGTTGATACTGAAGGAAAACTGGAGGCTTCTGAAACGGTGCGGGCAACAATAGAGAGTGAGTTGGAACCTCTGAAAAGCGATATGATGTGGTTGAAAGAACGCGGGATTGCCTGTGTAAGTTACTTTTTCCTTTTGCGGGAATGTTTTGCGTCTTTCTTTTATTTATCTTTCGTTCTTGTAGGTTGCTGAATCAGTGTTAAATTCTGAAGAGCTGGATAAGACTGTAGCGCGTTTGGTAGTTGCCGCGCGGAAGGATGGATATTCCCAAGGCTATGCTGAATGTTCTCACCATGTGAATAGCGCTCTGAAGGTTGATTGGGATATTACCAAATCTGCTACTTATGGTGTTAATACAAACGCCGCGCTTGCAGCTTTAAAAACGGAATTCAACAATTTGCAACTTCCCGTTATGGACCTTATAAATGTTGCGTTGCAATCCGAAGATCACATGGCACAACGGAAGGAAATCTTTCCTGATGAAGGCGAAGATTTATCGTAGAATTTCTCTTGTAATTGTTTTGAACAATTTTTTGTAATATTTGGGATGTGAACCCTTTCTTGTTGGTGCGCTGCTACGCAAGTAACGTATACTAAAACACTGCCGTGTTTGATAGTCTTTTAAGGCGTGTTTGTGCGCCAGGAATAGCATGACGTGTTTTTAGTTTACAATATTTTGCATGGGTACAATTACTTTGATCAAGTAAGGCGAATGAAGGTGGTATGAAGCTCATGTATGAACGTATGGTCTTGTGTGATGCAATCACCGACCGTTCATGAGACTTGTATTTGTATTTACCATAATGTTTTTGCGCTTACCAAAAGAAATTGCATGCACTTTGTAAAAAAACATAAGAATAATAGAAACTTTGTTGTTTATTTTGGGATAGGGCGCAGAGGCCGTTACAAAGTCTATTAATATAAATATACGAGACTTAACTTACACTCTATTTTCCGCCTTAACTTGATAAACCGCATCATTCCGCGAGGGGATCATAGAGTACTCAATTTTTCGCTTTCTTACTTGGGCCTTCTTCGCCTCGAGTTATCTGTTTTATTTCCTTGCACACGTTTTGTAGTAGGTGAGTGAGCTCACCACTTTTAAGGGCTTTTTCTATTTCGGTGCGCAAGGAAATGCAATTGTTGGTGGTATGACCACTGTCCTTGTGGTAATCACAATACTGAGCTGGGTCCTGTCCACGTTTGTTCTTCATTGGTATTGGAGGCTTAAATTGATAATCCTCATTGCTCAAAACTTCCGCAGGAGTTTTGGTTAAGGGAGTCCATTGTCTCTCCCTGTTCTCTTGTTTGGCTTCTCTCTGCGCGGACAGTTTATTGATTGTTGCTCGAGCATCCTCGGATGAATAGTTCCCTGAGCTGGAATCACGCCAACCTTTCTTAAATCTTTTTCCGCTACTTGAGAAGCAATCTCAGTAATAAATTTTGAGTTCTCCGCCGCTTCTGCAGGATGATAAATCAGATCATAATTGTGCTCAGCCTCGGGATTGTAAACCACACAAGGTCTACACTTGTTGTAATTTGGCTGTAACCGACTAAACACGCTGGTACTTTCACCTACACGGTAAGTTGAATCATATTCACTGGTGTGAGTGCTCTGTTGGGGACCCAACCTTGTGTGAACTGATTGTCTCCGGTGAGGGTGTGACTCATCTCGATGCTCTCTTTGATGACTTTCTGACTGGGTATACTCGTATCTCGATGTGGATCTAAAGTATACCTCTGTGTTTTCGTGAGATGGGCCATCACGTTGAGAAGCATGAGCACGGGATCCTGGCCTCCGTGATTGATTTTGGGGAGCATTTTGAGCACACAGCTGTGTGTATACTGCATTTAGTGCCCCCTGAGATCTGACGTACCAGGAGATTGGGGTTTCTCCTAGGGGCAGAATTGAGTGTACAGGGATCTCTGGCTGTACCCCTGGGGTGACAGGTTCGTTTACAAAATTCGGCCGAGGGCCAGTTTGCCGATGAGATGAAGTTTCTTCTATGTGCAAATGGAATCAACAGGGTAGGTCAAAAAACGAGAGAAAATTGGATGAAACAGAGAAAACGGTGGGCGCCAATGAAGAAATATTGGATAAAAGGACCGGAGTCGGATTATCCAGGGGTTAGGTTCTGCATAAAAGGGTGGTTCTCTCTCATTTGATTTGATGGGATAGCTTTTCTCCTCTGGTGAACACTACAAAACAGAACACCGTTAGCCTCGTCAAGGGGAGAAGGGGGGTTCTCTCCTTGACCCGACTCCGGCGTGAGAATAAGTATGTGTTTATGAAGAAGAAAAGGTTTTAATGAAGTGTGTGTAACTTGCCATTCATACCTGAATTACTCTTGTATTTATAGCCGGGAGTTTGGGCGGGAAAACTTGTTGGTGAAATATTAACGGAAGATGCTAACCCCGTAAGCGGTTACTTTTCCTTCCGTTAATCGTCTTGATCCGACGTGAATGCACACGGATCGCTATTCAGATCCATGGCTGGGGAGTTGCCACCTGGAAAGTGATCAAGTGGAGGTTTTCCTCCAATTCCATGCCATCATCGTGATTCCTGGGAGGTCTGAGATGATGACACGTGTCCCAGACGGTTATAACCGTCTGGTGGTGCACGATTGAGTCTTCTAGAAGATTACTGCCATAATCCGGTGTGTTTCCTTATCGTGTGGCACCAGCTGAGTTAATAATATCCAAGTCTAGGTATTATTTGAGCGGAAGTATTTAAACTAGGATTCTTATCCTTTGTTTATTATGAAGGAAGGCGCAAGAGTTTATTAACTTCTTTTTGGCGCGCAAGTGTTGCCTGTTATTTTTCTCCTAAGCCTTCTTTGTAGGATCAGTGCGCGGCCGCGCAAGGTCAAAAGAGGCTAAAAGATAAGGTTGTGGTACGGTCCCAAGTACTTATTTACGAGGTTTTTGGGACCTTACCCCTTCACTTGTGTATTAGTTATATTATTTTAGGGTTAAAATAATATAACTTAACAAAATACCAAGAAGTTACAATCCAAAATAATACCAAAAATCACAAGGAATAAATATATAAGTTACACACTTAATATTGTGAAATCGAACGCAAGAACGTAACTTACAAAATATTCCGGAAAATACCGTTATAAATATGTTTTTGGTAAATATTATTTTGGATACAAGAAATGAAAATAGGATTTTTGAAAATATTACAAGAGTAATGTTGTATTTTCGACAAAGAGAAAATATATTATTTTTGGAAGTAAAAATATATTTTCTAGAATATTTAGAAGATATATGATTTTTGAGAAAAAATTATATTTTCTTGAAATACATGATTTTTGGACAAAATAAGTTTATATATATTTTCTAAGTGAGACTTGAAAATATATTATTTCGGAACTACAAATACAAGAATACGAAAATACATGTATGAAATACTCCCATCCTTGGGAAGGAAATACGAAAATAAATACTTGAGAAGTATTGTTACAAAAATATTGTTTAACAATTATTCCAAAATTGAATATAATTTAAAGTTAAAATAATTATTATTTTTAACAAGTAATTATAACTTTGGATAATGTTAAAGACATAAAAGAAACGTAACTCAAAACATGAATACTAAGGCAAGGCATGACCCGCTCGTCTAATAGACCCTAGCACATTGTAGGTAGTCGTGTTTGCTGACGAGATTTGAGTTACGAGTACCGAAGACGCAAAACAGTGAGTTCATGTCCCCCTTTTCTCTTAACTTGTTAGTCCCAAAAAACCTGTGATATCACTCTATGGTTCGATCGAATGCGGAAAGTAAGATCAAACCGACAAGAACAAAAAGAAATATTTTATTAACGAACTCGGTGCCGCTGCTTAGATCGCACACAGTCTCGGAGACTGTCTGGTACGATCTTCAAGAACCTTGCACACAATCCCTAGGACTGTCTGGTACAAGGCTCTCTATTTGGGGCTACATCATTACAATCGAGAGCTCTACCACTAACAATCTAATAAGACTATTTATAGGAGCCTCTACCCCATTGGCCCACATGGCCTAGCCCAAGCCCAAGTCATAATCTAAATCAAATAAATATAAATAAACGTAATAAAGATAAGCGTAAAACTCTGGACCTAACAATCTCCCCCTAGTTTTATGCTCTCTTTATTACGGTTTAGACGATCTCCAACCTTGGGTCTTCTCCTTTAGTGGCCTAGCAGTAAACGAGCCCATCAACATATCTCGGATGATAAGAGGCTTGATCTCGGATGAAATCAGATGAAATTTATGTATCTCGGATGTATCACGGATGGAATCAGATCTTAGCCCAGACGAAAATTGTTTTCCAGCCGCTGTTAATTTTGTGAGTGGCCCATGATTTCTACAGTCAATTAAATACCCAATAACTAAAATCCAGACTCAAAATACTTCAATAGAAAATAAGCTCCAAAGAAATTATCCATCATGTCTCAGGTGGGCCCACAGAATAATCGAAATAGCTGTATCCCAAATTAAGAATTTGTGATAATCAATTGCCCATCATACATGACATCACATACACTGGATATTTGAGTAATTCATGCGTGGCCTATAAAATGCAAAGTCTAAACCTGGTGGGCCACCGAGTAAAGTAATTAATCCATGAAATACCTAAAAAATGTGTAATGGTGCATGCTGCAATGATTAGTTAATCATTGGGCCATAGTGTACCCTAGCCCAAGGAATCGTATACCCACCAAACCCTAGCCGCAATGATATCAAAGAAAAAAACAAACATCTTCAGCCGACTTCACCGGAATTCTACAGATTCCATCAACCTTATCGTGCCAGAGGTACCGAACACCGTAATCCTCAATCAAAACAACCTCTTCTGACCAGTAACAATCACCCAATAAGATGGTATAATCTCTTAATTATAATCTCCGTTTTAAGGTACAAACTAAACCGGCAAGAACAACCACCGGACTCTCCATCACATAAATAATAAAAACTAAGCAAGCGAACCTGGTTTTATAAATCCATTGAGCCGGAATCATCACGGTAAGCATCGAAGAACCACCACATCGTCATTGTTTCTTACCACTGCAACATCATCAGTTTCTGAGATCCATCATCTTGAATACCTTTTCAAATATCATCACTTTTATCTCCGGTCAATCTCCTCTGCCGCGAAACACCGTCACCATCCTCCATTCATCGCACCACTCTCTCTCTCTCTGCTTCATCGTTCATCTTCATCTCCGGTCACCTGCAACTGTTTCCGGCCACCGGACCTCTGTTCACTGCTCCATCTTCGTTCAGTTTTGGCAGCGGAAACATCTACAACACACACTCAGCAGTGTGTAGTTGTATGAACAGAAACATCACCAGATCTTGAGTTTTTCAGATCTGCGGATGAATACAAGATTCCATGAACCGGAGATATCTCCATTTACGAACACACATCCCCCGACACTGTGCAACGCTTCTTTTTGTTCTTCGAGTGACATAAAAAACCGAGCCTTTGAAAGACTTCAATGACTCTGATACCACTTGTTAGTCCCAAAAAACCTGTGATATCACTCTATGGTTCGATCGAATGCGGAAAGTAAGATCAAACCGACAAGAACAAAAAGAAATATTTTATTAACGAACTCGGTGCCGCTGCTTAGATCGCACACAGTCTCGGAGACTGTCTGGTACGATCTTCGAGAACCTTGCACACAATCCCTAGGACTGTCTGGTACAAGGCTCTCTATTTGGGGCTACATCATTACAATGGAGAGCTCTACCACTAACAATCTAATAAGACTATTTATAGGAGCCTCTACCCCATTGGCCCACATGGCCTAGCCCAAGCCCAAGTCATAATCTAAATCAAATAAATATAAATAAACGTAATAAAGATAAGCGTAAAACTCTGGACCTAACATAACTGTTTTTGGTTTTATAACTCTCGGGGGCGGAATACATGTTACGAATGCTTAAACGGTATGAAATGCCTATGAAATTCACTATTAGATCATGTGAGCATAGACTTAATATTGAAATGCCATTAATTCTTAATTAGGGACGAAGGTTAGATCTAACGGGTACGGCCGAGCCCCACTCATGGTCCTCATGTGATCACTCGAGTGCTTCGGTGTCCTAGTCGAGGGAAATTGACATAGTCAAGGTAAATTGACATAGTCGAAGGGAAATTCGACATAGTCGAAGGGAAATTCGACATAGTCGAAGGGAAATTCGACATAGTCAAGGGAAAATCGACAAGGGTATAAGCCTACTCATTTCGAGTGTTCCCTATGTCCTCACATGCCTTAATGTCCTTGTAAAACATTTACTTGGTATGTTCATACACGCTTTTCATACCTGTTTTCAAAGGAGTCTCTCAAAGGTTTACAAGTTTACTAGTGCTCACACAAAACGCATGAACTCGCTCAACTTTTGTTGATGTTTTCCAAAATTACATGTATTTCAGGTGACAGGTTGGATCCTGGGCATGGGTGGTGTTTCTAGAAGTAGACTTCAAGTTTAGATGTTATCCACTTTTGTTGGATTGTAACCTAGTCGAAGGTTGTGTTTTAAAACTTAAATAACCGATGTTTGTAATACTCAAATTTTATGAATGGATGAACATCGTTTTGATCATGTAGTTGTTTATTATGATTGAATGCAATGATATTAAACCAGTCACACATCATACGCTTCCACAAAAGTCAGGGTGTGACATATTTAAAGCAACATGTCCCATACCATGTCATAAATGATAATACAATTATTACAGAAAAGATCTAGTCAAATTGTTCTGTTCCGACAACTCAGATTTTCATTTCAAACAATTGTTTATTGTTGACCTAGGTCTTTCCTAGCCTCGATTTCACAGCAAAGAAAGCAAATAAGCATCCTAAGCACCTGTCATATACGTTAAAGTAAAAGTCAATACACATAGTGTAAAGGTGAGCATACAGGTTTGATAATAGCATATAGAGTTCGAAATTGTTACGCATAGCCAGCACGTACACAGTGTGAAATGAGGCATGTTAGTTATCGACATGAACCTATCGATACCAATGACTACGGGTTGACTGCCCAAGGCAGTTCGCGATACACACTCACCACTGTGAGCCATGTAACTAATTGTCCTTAACAACCCCTGAGTGAACAGGTGCTGAGTCCAAACTATAGTACTATCGTTGCTAAGGCAGGTAGACAACATTCCATGTGTAAACATAACAAACAAGCATTCATTAAGTCACGTATACATATGATAACGGTTAGCGTTAAAAGTATTGCGTAGTGTGTTCAATGTGATTTTGTACAAGTAACGTATGTAACACGCAAAAGTGCGTAAAGCAAAAAGGGATCGAGTATACTCACAGCGATTGATGGATTAGAGGGAGCGCTAGAGAGTAGGGTTAGCCTGAACAGATTGATAGTATAATGATAAGTGTAACACCTCGAAAATTCGCGTCCTATAATGTATTGACACGTGTCATAAGCTTTGAACGTGTGAAAGAATACTCTAGAAGGACTAAAGTTGACAAACATGGAAAATATGTGAATATAAGGGTTCAAAATGTCAACAATGGATAAATATACCCTACAATATCCCTACATGATGTTTATACCCTTAAACGAATGATTCATGGATCATACGAAGCTAATTGTGAAAGAAAGCGAGAGATTACAAACTACACGGGTTAAATGTGTCAGCATGTTTAAAGTATACATCTGAGTGACCTTTTAGCAAACCCGAAGCGTTGTAACGATCAATTATGCTCACTAGAATACATGATAAAAATTTCACCAAGTTTCGCTATCATATGAGAAAGTTATGACAATATTCGTATACGAGGGGTTAAAAGCGTCAACGTTGAAATTTATGACTTTTCGGGTAACCATAAAGTTACCCAAGGACTTAACAAAGTTTGGTTATGTCTTAAGGCCCTTAAAAGTCAAGTTAGAGGGCTCAAAGTGCAAGAAATCATGAAGATCAAGTGTAGAAGGACCAGGGCAACTGAAATTTATTTCAGTAATATCTTGGCGAGTTTATTTTTATAGAGTAATAAAAATAATTTAGAACGCCATAAACCGGGATTTAAACGCTAGATAAAATACCCGGTACCCAGTTAAATACCCGTTTTAACCATATGCCAGGAATATGCTAAGGTATATGCTAAGGAATATGCCAGGAATATGCTTGGAATATGCTAGGAATATGCTTGGAATATGCTAGAAATATGCTAGGAATATGCTTGGAATATGCTAGGAATATGCTTGGAATATGCTAGGAATATGCTTGGAATATGCTAGGAATATTCTATATGGAAGATCCTATAAATACCCAACTCATTCACTTACAAAACCCACAAATCTGATCTAAGAATGCTCTAAGTTTAAGCCATTGCTTCATACCTGAGTTACTTGGATCAAGATTAGCTTTCGGGGACCCTTTGTAAGTGTTCCTTCGTTCTTTTATTCGTTTTAGCGTTAAAGTCAAACTTTGTTTGACTTTCTGCATTGACCAGTTTATGGTCAATGCGAAGTTCATTTGAACTTCATAACGTGAGCGTAATCACAATGGTTATAGTCCCTAGTGACTATACCTACTGATTACCACGTTATCTAGGCTCAGTGACGAGTCGTAGTTTCGGCCAAAATGCGTATTCTTGCGTATTTTGTAACCAAACTACTCTTAGGTATCAAAACCGTTTGTTTTGATACCAAACCTGTTTTCTAAACTTAGTTAAGCATGTTTTAACATGCTTAGCTCGTCACTTTTAGTTTAGTGCTTATATAGGGTCGTAAGGTAAGCGATCTAAACAATCGCTTATACTTTCGAACCCGACCCGTTTGGTCGATCATTAGGATCCGACCAAACACATTAGGTGACCATAGTATATAGGGAATAACATTCCAAGGTTATACCTTATGGTCACGACGTTTAGTTAGTTGTATGACAGGTAGTATATATGCCTTAGGTAAATGACCAAAATACCCCTTCGAGGCTTATATTGAGATTAAAATCGTTTTGGGCATATTGGAAGGTATCCTACTGATATCACAACATATTTAAGGCATATTAACTTAGGAAACCTGTATATGACTCTTATGGTTACTCGTTACGCGCTTGTCGCGTTCGGATCGGCTTATGTGGCTGGTTTGCATAAATTAGCCGAAACGGGTCAAACCATATCTTTTTGGTCTCAAAATCCAGAATGTGTTTAAGTTACCCATATTAAACAAGCATACAAGCTTGTCAGGTCAAAAACCACATTCTAAACCGGTCTTCGCCTTATCATGCGTTTGAACCGTACCTTCCTCTTTAAAACTAACCGGTCTAAGCATAAGCTTAAGTAAAGACCCGTTAGAAATCTAGTAGGTTATTAAAAACCTTCGTTCCAGATTAAGAGCCCCAGTAGAAGTACTTATGCTTGCTGAATTGATATACGGCTGGGATTGAATTTATATTTAGCTCAGGTAAATACTCTTAACTTATTTTCCCTATACGGGCTTGGGATACTGTATTATAATAATACCGCTTGGTCGGGTATTGAATGTTTAATCGTATTGTGATTAAATTATTGAGGTAACCCGTTTTAATATGTATTGTTTGAAATAAAAGCCTTTAGGGGTTAATGACCATGTCCCGGATATCCTTGACATCATTGTATTATAAAATGGCCACGCCTTAAGCACGGGGTGTAGGCATACACTGAAAGTTGCTTAAAGGGAAACGGTATCTCACTCTCTTGTGGGCTTATACTTGTGACGTGTCTGTTAATCTTGACCCGGTTTCTACATCGGGCCGTGAACGTATAACGAACCTGTAAATCTTGTAGGATCGTGTATTGACGGGTGGTCCGTAGGACAACCCTTAAGTGGTTTAAAAAGATTAAAATTTCATGCTTTACTTGGTTATTTGCTTGAACTTAGTAACTACGAGTGTTCGTGTGTTTTGCAGGTAAATCGCTTAATTCGGTTAAATTGGAACGCGTAGGCTACGGTTGGAAATTAAATGGCATCGTGACTTTGAGGTTCAAAGAATACAAGAGAGACATCACACCACATCAATTGCCAATCTTAATCAAATCATCATCTACATATATACACATTACGATTTGGAAGGGAATTTACAATAAAAGAAAAAGGGCCAACACATTGGACGTGGCAGACTTGTTGGTGGATCAATTTTTAGTGGATTCACAAATATTGAATATGGGGCAGCCCATTATCTCGAATTTTGGAGCCACCATCACATGTTAAGGAGCAGTTTCCATTGACTTCTTGGGCCCATAATTACACTTCATCATTCACGAATTTTATTGGCAGACTTTGGAGGTTTTTTATGAATCATCTATCATCATCATAAAGGGGCGACACATCTAGGAAAAACAAAGAAAAAGGCACATGGGGGCTTGGACTTTGATGCACGACATCAGCAGGTTGAAAGACATCATCACGTGAACATCAAACATCATCATTACTACTTGGAGTGGGCCGCTATCACAAAGTCAAAGAAAACATTAAACCATCAAATCATCATTATTGTGAAGCTTGTGGATGTTAGTGATTGGGCCGACATATGCACATAAAAGGATCCTTCACGTGAATGTTGAGCTGTGATCATATCACAACATATATTTATCATCGATACAAACAACATCAGTGGGCGGCACATATACACACAACACATCAGTGGACAATTAAAAGAACACATGTGAAAGTGGGCTTGACTTATCATCAAGGAATTTGTGACACGAATATTGGGCCGCCACAAACATCACGTGCACATGGAGGAGATTGGCAGTTGTTGACTGGGCACACGTGAACAGAAAACATCAAGAGATTGGCGGCAGACTTGAGGGTTTTATTGTTGGCAGAGGTATCACGTGAACAAAGAAAGAAAACTCAGGATGTTACCGTAATTTACGGTATGACCGTAAATTACGGTGGACTTGAGAAAGGCCTGATCCTCACCGTAAATCAGTCTACCTGTACCGTAACACTTATGTGTGTACCGTAATTTACGGTATGACCGTAAATTACGGTGGTGGCTGCGAGAAAACATGTAACTGCCTCATTTAAGTTAGATTTATTGTGTCTTTTCAAGTGTCTCATCATTGGTCGGTTTGGAGAGCATCCTAGGGGCGATTTGGTTTGTTCTTGCTTGGTTTTGGACAATTTCTAACATTTGTTTGGTGTTTTCGATTTGGATGAACATGGAAACTTTTGTTATGATGTTGATTCGAGCCATGTGTGGCTAAACACTTTATGATCGTCCTAGATTGAAGGTTTGTTTGAGACATTTTGTATTTGATTTCCTCATTTCTAGAATAGCAATCCTTATCTTTATGGTTGGTTTGTTATGGTGTGTGATTGTTTGTTAGTAACTTGTTAATTCTTATATTAATCTAGTTTGAAACCATACGTTCTTGGTGCCGTTGGCAATCGAGATATCATGGGTAGAATTAGGATTGGGTAAGGGTTGATTGATCATCGGGTAACAACCTCACGTTCTAGGAATCTGAGTAGTTAGTTCCCTTTCATCACTGCAAGTAATCACACATGAGCTATGTCTATGTAGTTCTTTCTAGTGGAATGATAATATGAATGTCGAAACAAACTGGAAATCTAGGATGGTCATTTGTCTCTAATTTGCTTACAACCAAACTTTTCTCTTGCAATTTATTTAGTTTAATTTAGTTTAAAACCAATTCAATCACATAAACTTTCGAATCTTAGTTCTCTTGCAATTAGATTAATTCAGTTAAAATTAGATAAACTTTCAAATAACACACATTCCACAAACTCCCTGTGTTCGATACCCACTTGCCACTATCTATATAGTTGTTATTGGGATTAAATTTGATTGTGACCACGACATCACGTCAAATTTTGGCGCCGTTGCCGGGGAGTAGTGCGCAACGTGTGTTATTTTTTATCCTTTTTAGTTTGTTATTTTTCTGGTTTACGCTGGGTGTGTTAGTGTGCAGGTATTTACAGGTGCATGCGTACTAGAAGCTCTCACAAGCTTTCACCATTGGCATTTGATCCGGAAATTGAGCGAACATTAAGAGGAAACAGGATTTTGTTACGAGAAAACAAGTTTAGTGGTTCACCAACAACACCAACTACACCAATCACACCAATTCGATACATGGATCCACCACAACCACCACCCACTACGGGTGAACCTACTCCACCATTTATACCAACATCCACTCAACCTTCACCAAATACCACCATGCCCAGTTCTACTACCAAATTTACTTCACCATTTGATATCCCACCACCCAATACTACATTACCTACCACTACTCAAACTGAACCTACCCTTACTTTTAGCCCTGCTTCTACAATTCCACCACTCACCCATTTTTTCCCAGCTTCAGGTCAATCATCATCTACCTATACATTACCACAAGGCTCAACTGTTGTTCATGTTACTTCATCATTTGGAGCACCAAACCAGTCAGGTTTTCAATACTCATCTATTCCATTTGGGCCATCATCGGGGGGTATAGAAGGAGATGGATATGAAGAAGGATATGAAGATTTTGAGGGTTATGAGGAAGAGGGTTATGCTTATGTGGGTAGTGGAGATCAAGGGGAGTTGACTTATGTACCTGGTCAAACGCAAAGAATGTCAAGTGTTGGTGGGATTCCACAACAACAACAACTCATACCACAACACATTAGACCAAGGTCACAAGGGCCACCAATGCAACGCCCTATACCATTGCAACAAATTCGGCCACAAAATGTTCAACCACAATTTCTAAGGCCAATTCAACACCCACCGATGCCGCAACAACAATTTCAACAACCATTGGCACCACAAGGGCGTATGCCGAGACCAATGGGTCCTATGCGTCCAAGGGGTCGTGTGGGTGTACCAAGAAGGCATCTTAGAGATCATGCAAGAGGTATTGAAGCGCATTTCAGGCCAGTGATTACTCATAATCCGTCACCGGTAGTTATTCCTCACAATGACCAAGGGAGGACATTCGAAGTTCGAACCAACTCGTTACAAAGTTTGCCAAAGTACAAAGGTCTAGCAACAGAAGAGCCTTATTTTCATTTAGAGGCCTATGACTCGATTTGCAACACTCTTGGGAGTCAAGGGTTTTCGGCCGATGATGTGAAGTTGGTTTTGTTTCAATTCTCCTTGGAAGACAAGGCAAAGAAGTGGTTCTACACGTTACCTTCGGCATCTATTTACACTTGGGGGGAAATGCAACAAACTTTCTTAGACAAATTTTATACCGCCCAAAAGACTAATGATGCTAGGAAAGGGTTAAGAAGTTTCCAACAACAACAAGGCGAAATGTTCCATGAAGCCTTCGAGCGCTTAAACATGATGATTAAAAATTGTCCACACCATGGGATTGAGCTTTGGGAGCTGATGAACGCCTTTCATGGGGTTGTGTGCTGAGGATGCACGTGATTTAATGTCCATCACAAATGGGACTTTTGGCACAAATTATGAAGATGAGGATTGGGAGTTCTTGGAACAAATGGCCATTACTTCAAAGAGGAAAGCTCAAGCATCAAGGAGAGCACGACCGGCTGTCACGAGATCGCAAGTTCATGCAGTTGATGATGGTAATGTTCTACCCTCTAACCAAATTTATGATGTTTGTGCTATTTGCAATGAAATAGGTCATGCGGCTGAAAATTGCCAAGGAGGTGATGGGCAATACGAAGAGGTTCATGCTATGCAAGGTCAAGGAGGGGGTGGTAGGAACTTTAACATGAATTCTAACACTTACCACCCCGGGTTGAGGAACCACCCAAATTTTCGCTATGGGAACCCTTCAAATCAAGCTAACCCGAATTTCCAAGGAAACCAAGGATTTCAAAGGCAATATCAAACGGGTCAAAGCTCTTCGGGTGGAAATGGGATGATGGAGATGTTGAAGGCGATGCAAAGTGAAATGCAACGAATGAACCAACGTGATGAGGTTCGGATGCAAAAGGACGAGGTTCGTGACAAAAGCATCCAATCGTTGACCACTCAAATGGGTCAACTTGCAAGTGACGTGGCGATGTTAAAGAAAGCAAAAGGCCAGCTACCGAGTGATACGGTGCCAAATCCCAAGAACATAAAAAGCATTAACATCAATGTGGTAAGCACCGTTCCAAATACTAAATTTAATGAAACATTGCTAACTTCTTCGTATCAAGTGAATGCAGGTTTGAAAAAAGATGACGAAGTCGAGAATGATAAAGAGTGTGAAGCGCCAATCGTGCCTATCCGTGTGGGAAAATTAAAAATCCCTCACGCATTGTTGGACTACGGGGCAAGCATGAGTGTGCTACCAAGCGATTTATACGATATGTACGACTTTGGTCCACTTGAAGGTATAGACACCATGGTGAGCTTGGCGGATGGAAGTTGGAGGCGTCCACGGGGAATGGTTAGGAATGTTAAGATTCAGTTGGGAGAATTTGAATACCCGGTGGATTTTCTAGTTTTGGACTATGCTTCTACCAACATGGCATCACAACAAAGGGTGATTTTAGGTCGACCGTTTCTCTATACGGCAAATGCTCAAATTGATTGTAGAGAAGGAATTATTACCATGACCGAAAGGAACCGTAAGTTGTCATTTGATGTTCAGACTAAGATGATTAGTTACGATTTTGTTGTGGCGAAGGATAGCGGGTTTAGTGAAAAGGTGTTACCACGAATGAGAAAAAAGCACCCACCGGACCATGAAGAAACATATATGGGTGCGAGAAAGAGTGTATTTGATTACCCACCGAGTCAAAACAAGATGGATGCATTTTGTTCAATGGCACAAGGAAGTAATGGAGATGATAGGAACCGATTCTTTGAGCCACCATAAATGGTGGTGGCACGGTCTGGCTGAAGACCTGAAAACTTAGCGCTGCTCGGGAGGCAACCCGAGGTTTTTCACTGATCTTGTTATTTCTTTAGTTTTCTATGTTTCAGGGCCATGGCAACACTCAAGTGTGGGGAAGATGTGCGGATATTTGTGTGAAGGTGGTGATAGGAAGTCGGATTGTCTACAACATCTGTTGTGGCAAACTTCATCAGGTCAATGTACTTTTTCCTTAGACTTGTCATGTTCTTTAGCTTTGAAATATTGTTAGTTTATTAGTTTGTTTTTGTTTATTAAAAAAATTTAATATATAAAAAAAAATCCAAAAAGAAATTTGGGGTTTGAGAATTTAAGCAAAGGCTGATGTTGTTGGTTAAAGCGATCTTTTCCTCAAAACCATACATTGGGACAATGTATGCCAAGTGTGGGGATGGGGGAATTTTTGAGAATTTTAAAATTTTTGTAAATTCAAGCGAAAAGTGTAAAAATTTGAAAGCTTGATATTGTTCCATTTGACACACCGACACCCATTCCTAGTCTTTTCTTGGTGAGGATTTGAGCCACACATGATTGTTATTGATATTTCATTGTTTGAGGGGCGGTGTGTGTTGTGTGTTAATAGAACTTGTGTGTGAATACTTGTTAAATCCTAGAATTAGCATGCTTTTGAAAATGATAGGGGGACTTTTAGGAAGCCTCGTCTAGATGTGTGAGAGTGCGGGATTGGTGGGTTGGACCTCATACGTTACATATATGAGCTTGGTATTGTGAGAGGTGGGGGTTTGGTCTTTAGAAAGCCATGTTGAGCCTTAGACCATTCGATTGTGACCCGAGCCTACTTCCTACAAAAATTTTTTACCTTTTGAGATGACCCGGTTTAGGAGATTTAGTTTGTAGTATTGATGTTCTTGTATATATTGTTGAGTTTGATGTGTTATGAAAAAAAAAAGGAAAGAAAAAAAAAAGAGAAAAATATGAAAAATACAAAAAGAAGTATTTAGTTGCAATAGAGTTGAAAAGGTCAAGAAGTTGTGTATATATTTGATGGTTGCTTTGTTTAGTGGTAGAAATAAAAACCGGGTCAAATCAATTAGCTCTTTCATATGTATTCCACCATTTTCCTACCTTGACACCTAGCCCCGTTACAACCCACAAGTCCCTTTGATTCTAAAGTATGTTAGATATTTGTTAGGAGGAAACTTGATTTGTATACAAGCTTATTGTCGCACACACACACACACGCATTGAGTGGTTTAGCATTATGCTAATAATTTGTCACCGAGAGTTTGGCGAGGGGTGTGTCTTATGGTATGGTTGAAGGTTAGTAAAAGGATGGCACGTTTAGCTTGGTTTTCATAATTGATCGCTATGATTTTGAAATAATTTTCGAACGGGTTGCTTGGGACAAGCAACGGGTAAGTGTGGGGATGTGACGGGTGGTCCGTAGGACAACCCTTAAGTGGTTTAAAAAGATTAAAATTTCATGCTTTACTTGGTTATTTGCTTGAACTTAGTAACTACGAGTGTTCGTGTGTTTTGCAGGTAAATCGCTTAATTCGGTTAAATTGGAACGCGTAGGCTACGGTTGGAAATTAAATGGCATCGTGACTTTGAGGTTCAAAGAATACAAGAGAGACATCACACCACATCAATTGCCAATCTTAATCAAATCATCATCTACATATATACACATTACGATTTGGAAGGGAATTTACAATAAAAGAAAAAGGGCCAACACATTGGACGTGGCAGACTTGTTGGTGGATCAATTTTTAGTGGATTCACAAATATTGAATATGGGGCAGCCCATTATCTCGAATTTTGGAGCCACCATCACATGTTAAGGAGCAGTTTCCATTGACTTCTTGGGCCCATAATTACACTTCATCATTCACGAATTTTATTGGCAGACTTTGGAGGTTTTTTATGAATCATCTATCATCATCATAAAGGGGCGACACATCTAGGAAAAACAAAGAAAAGGCACATGGGGGCTTGGACTTTGATGCACGACATCAGCAGGTTGAAAGACATCATCACGTGAACATCAAACATCATCATTACTACTTGGAGTGGGCCGCTATCACAAAGTCAAAGAAAACATTAAACCATCAAATCATCATTATTGTGAAGCTTGTGGATGTTAGTGATTGGGCCGACATATGCACATAAAAGGATCCTTCACGTGAATGTTGAGCTGTGATCATATCACAACATATATTTATCATCGATACAAACAACATCAGTGGGCGGCACATATACACACAACACATCAGTGGACAATTAAAAGAACACATGTGAAAGTGGGCTTGACTTATCATCAAGGAATTTGTGACACGAATATTGGGCCGCCACAAACATCACGTGCACATGGAGGAGATTGGCGGTTGTTGACTGGGCTCACGTGAACAGAAAACATCAAGAGATTGGCGGCAGACTTGAGGGTTTTATTGTTGGCAGAGGTATCACGTGAACAAAGAAAGAAAACTCAGGATGTTACCGTAATTTACGGTATGACCGTAAATTACGGTGGACTTGAGAAAGGCCTGATCCTCACCGTAAATCAGTCTACCTGTACCGTAACACTTATGTGTGTACCGTAATTTACGGTATGACCGTAAATTACGGTGGTGGCTGCGAGAAAACATGTAACTGCCTCATTTAAGTTAGATTTATTGTGTCTTTTCAAGTGTCTCATCATTGGTCGGTTTGGAGATCATCCTAGGGGCGATTTGGTTTGTTCTTGCTTGGTTTTGGACAATTTCTAACATTTGTTTGGTGTTTTCGATTTGGATGAACATGGAAACTTTTGTTATGATGTTGATTCGAGCCATGTGTGGCTAAACACTTTATGATCGTCCTAGATTGAAGGTTTGTTTGAGACATTTTGTATTTGATTTCCTCATTTCTAGAATAGCAATCCTTATCTTTATGGTTGGTTTGTTATGGTGTGTGATTATTTGTTAGTAACTTGTTAATTCTTATATTAATCTAGTTTGAAACCATACGTTCTTGGTGCCGTTGGCAATCGAGATATCATGGGTAGAATTAGGATTGGGTAAGGGTTGATTGATCATCGGGTAACAACCTCACGTTCTAGGAATCTGAGTACTTAGTTCCCTTTCATCACTGCAAGTAATCACACATGAGCTATGTCTATGTAGTTCTTTCTAGTGGAATGATAATATGAATGTCGAAACAAACTGGAAATCTAGGATGGTCATTTGTCTCTAATTTGCTTACAACCAAACTTTTCTCTTCCAATTTATTTAGTTTAATTTAGTTTAAAACCAATTCAATCACATAAACTTTCGAATCTTAGTTCTCTTGCAATTAGATTAATTCAGTTAAAATTAGATAAACTTTCAAATAACACACATTCCACAAACTCCCTGTGTTCGATACCCACTTGCCACTATCTATATAGTTGTTATTGGGATTAAATTTGATTGTGACCACGACATCACGTCATGTATCGACCCGAATGAGTCGTTCAGAGGAGATTCTATCAAATACAGATGCGGAAAATAAGTATTTGACTTAGGAACAGCTAGCAAATTATTTTAAACTTCTATTTGAATTGATTTCTGACAGTTTACATTCAAATCCTGGACCGGCAGCACTTCGGTACAGTTTTCAAGACCTTCTACTATGGTTCGCTCAAATGGCTACTATATATAGGGCATGGAGATCCGCTCCAATGGACATGTACGAATAAGCGGACCTCCATTGGACACATAAGCGGACCTATCTGGATGACATAAAAGCGAACCTCCTATGACCATATAAGCGAACCTACCTCTTAACACACATACAATATCCTGTTTTCTCGTAAAACGTGCCCTGATCTAACAATCTAAGACTAAGACTCGATCCAAGACAAAGTCGACAGATGTAGTGCACCAACAAACTCCCCCTCAGATGTTGACGAGTCGTTCATCGTATCTTCGCACCTTCAGTCTTGATCAGTCTCTGGGCTTCTCTCTCTCTCTATCTTCATTTCTTTCTCTTTTATGTTGACATCTTTAAGTTCATCATTATCAATATGCACTCCCCCTCAAATGTTGACATTTTCTGCATAACACTCTACCACAAACATAAGTTTTATGATAAACATTTAAGCATATAGACACTACTTGAAGATCATGAACAAATCAAATAATTTCATACTGATGAACCACTTGAAACAGTATCATTTTTCTTATCAAAACAAACACAATCTCCCAAACCAACTGTTCATCATGTTTAGCACTTGGAATTTTGAAAATCAGCTCTCCTACACCAGTTGTCAAAAATCTTTTTGTATTTTTCAAAAAATTATGCTAAAACACACTTAAAATCTTTTTGGATTTTTGAATGGAAAGAAATATAGAGAAGAAATATTTACAGACAATATTTTTGTGAGTTTGCGTAAGAGGATCATATCAGTTAATGAGACAAATCACCAACACCGTTAAGCTTCATTACATTTTAAGCTCTAAACGATTCACTAAGATTGTCAGTATACTGATCCACTTAAATTTTCACACAAAGTTCAACTGCTTCGAGATATGATATTAATGTCTTAAGAACTTAAACTCAATCGCATGTCCCACCTCAGAATATACTCCTGTATCCAGATCCCAATATTCAGTCTTACAGGTGAGTATACCACAGATGATATTTGTAAGGGGTTATAAATTATGAAAAATCATGAGAGCTCAGGTCAGAACTACCGTTCAGCAGAGAGATCATGACTCAACTTTTGGGTGTGTCCCCTTTAGAGGATCTTTTGATTACAACAGCAATGACTATCAATTTTATTGTTTCATCAATTTGCTGAGGGCAGCGCTGTATTTCAAGCATGCAGAAAGTATTATTCGAGGACTAGGTCAGAACTTCCATTCAGCAGAAGTCCCGGAATAATACCCCAGATATCACTGAGTATAAAGACCTAGTATCTCAGAAAGAGGGACCTTTCAAACAAGATTTCGGGGGTTACCCATATATCCGAGAGATGTTACCCACGATATAAGCAAGTTTGAAATTTAGCTTTATATCTCGTCACAATTTACTAAATGTGCAAAAACCTACTGACACATCATCAGTGAAACCGTTTATCACTTTTTATCTTACCAATTCTTTAGCATGCCGTAATCGTCCACTGATGTACTATCATTTCCTCTTTTATACAACAAAACTCATTTTCATTTTATCATGTTTTTGTCTCTTTCAAATTTTCAAATGTTTTTGGATTTTCAGAAATTTCTTACTCCCCCTAAAATGCAAACACGTTTTAGGAAATTTGAAAATAAACTGTACAAACAACGTGACAACCAATATCGAATTGCTTCAATTCGCCATCCACTTGGCATAAACAATCAGAACTCCCCCTTACAACAAACTATTTTCCCAATGATTTCAAAACACTTAAGTTTGTTTTAATCAAATGGTTTTTCCGGAAAATAAGTTTGATTTTACCACTTGTAAAGTTAGGGGTGTGGTTCATCACATTGTTTTTTAACCACTTGTAGAAAATCAGATACAACTTAATGTCCCTGATTTACTACTTGTAAGATCAATCCAACTAAGAAAGATAGATGCCGATTCCTGCTCCACGCTTACAAACCTGGGAGCTCCGGCAAGTCCACAGTCTTACTGTTCGTAGTATGTACCATCCCAGTCACAAACCAGGGATGGTTCAACTTTATCTTTCTGCATCTTCTTCTCGTAAAACTCTTTAACCCCTTTGACTTTTCGATCAATCATTTTACCAAAAATATGTTTCACGGTGGGGTTAAAGGCCTTTTCAACATCAAAAACCTTTTTGTCATCATAAAATTGGTTTGAAACCTCAACTTTACCAATTTTCTTTTTATAATTTTCAGTCCGAAGTGATGGAAAATTTTCATCATCCACAGTCAGAACTGATTTTTCTCCTTTTACCTCAACCTGTGGCTCATCTGATTTTATGGAATCAGATTCATCGCCAGAAGACAGCTCCTCTGATTTTGACCTATCAGAATCATCGCTAGACCTATCAACCGATTTCTTAACAACCCATTTCTGAGTGTCAAGATTTGCTTTCTTCTTGTAAAATCTGTTTAAACTTTCACCAATTTCAAAAATAGAATTTTTGAACAATTTGGTTGGGGTCAATTGGTGGTTCAAACTCAATCACTTTCTCTTTTTGTTTACGAGAAACTCCCTGTTTTGATGGTATTTCCTTTGAACAATCTCTGGCAATATGTCCAACAGTGTTGCATTGGAAACAGGTTCTCGTATCTTTTCTCTGATCAGCCATCTTCTTCATGTCATCTTGCTTCTTTGCAAGGAACTCACTGTTTGACTGTCTCCAGAATTCTTTCTTTTCTTCTTCTTCTGCTGATGTACCTGAAACAAATGTCATCTTTGATTTAAAATCACGAACATATTTCTCATTTTTCTGTTTTTCTGTTGGAGTAAATGCAAGACCTTTCTTTTTGAAATTACGGTTAGGGTTTGGTTTCTTATGAAAACCAGAACCAGAACTGTAACCTTTTTTCTTGTTTAAACGTTGTTGAACTCTTGAGGTGTAAGGTTTAGGTTTACCATTAAGATTTAAATCTTTTATTTCAGAAATATTAATTTCTGTTAGTTTGAAAACCTTTTTGATCAATTCAGTTTTGACACCTCTTATTGGAAATTCCTCATCAAAATATAATTTGTCGGAATCATTCAATGTATATGCAACTTTGAATGTTTCGTCACTCAAATTAGATTTTGATAACAGGAATTCTTTATTATAAACCCTTTTAACCGAAGAATTTGGACTGTTGACTGTTGACTGTCGAACTTGAACTTTCAGAACCAGACTTTGACTCTGACTCTGACTTTGACTCTGAGTTTGACTCCAACTTTGACTCCTCAGTTTCATCCTTATCTAACACCTGATCGACGACTTTCTTTATTAACTCGGACTCATGATCAGTGTCAGATGATGTAAACACGACATCAATATTTTCTGGCAAATTGACTGAGGACTCCGACTCCCACTGTAAATTTGTTGCTTTTTCGACTCTTTCCTGATTTGGATTCCTGGGCAAATATCCATTTTCTAACGGGGGTGGACACTTGTTGTAACCGACATCTTGTTTCTTACCAGAATCCTTCTTGTCAGTCTTTTTCTTTGAGTCACTATTCTTCTTGTTCTTCTTTTCTGGAGTCTTTTCTTCAGCCACTTTTTCATCATTCTTTTCTTCAGTTACTTCATCCTCTTCAAATGCCTTCATGCCTTCAACAGTTGGATAAATCCTGTCAATGACATAAGAAGTACATGAGTAACTTTTCAACAATCGATTTACTCTTTCAGTCTCAATTCTTTGCAATTCCAACTTTTGTTCTAGCACAACACATTTCTCAATGTAGTTGTTCACCATTTTTTGCTTTGTCATAAAAGCTCCTTGAAGTGTTTTCATCGCTGTTGCTTGTTCTTCACTTGTTTGATTGTATTGGTTCATTGCTTTGTTCAGTACATCATAAGATTCCTTCAAACTATTCAAGTTATAGATCAGTGTACTGTTCTGCTTCTTCACAGCTTCACAATTTTCACACTTTACTGGAATCTTCTTTGCATCAACTTCTTCATCAACTTTGAATTTTTCAACTTCAACCTTTACTTTCCTTTTGATTACTGGAATTTCTTCATCATCACTGCTCACTGGAGTCTTGACCTTTTTCTTCTTCTTTTTAACCTTTTCATCTTCACTATCACTTTCAGCAATCAATTTCATATCAGCTTCGAATTTTCTCGCCCAATACTCACGATCATCATCACTATCTTCTTCAACTCGAGCTACAAAAACTTTATGGGCTTGAGTTTGATCTGGAACATAATTATCCCATGTGAAATTTTCCCAGCTAAACCCTTCAGGTAACTTTTCATCATCTTGATCTATTATCAAGGCACTACCATTAACTCTCTTTAAAAAATCTTGATTCACCGCACACGCTCTCTTTCCAGAGTCTTCAATGATGTGTCTTCCATGTGCAGTTTGTGCCTAATGTTGTTGTTGTTGAGATTGTTGTTGAGATTGTTGTTGAGCAACTTGATGGTAGATGGCTTTTCGATAATAATCATTGTTGTTGTTGAATGGATTTTGAGCTCCACTTGCTTCGCGATTTTTGCCCTCCCTCTTGAAGTGTCCTTTTTCCCTGCAACGAAAACAAGTGACTTTAGATTTGTCAAAACCTAAAGTAGAAGTACCAGCCTCACGAAGATCATCTATTCCAGTGATTTGCTTGAATTTCTCAGCTCTCCTCAACACGCTGGCTAAGCACCATTTTATGTCCATCAGTTCCATCTCTTCAGCATCAATCTGGTCGTAATCTTCCTTTGTCAGCATTGGATTCCCGATTCGACCTGCAACAAAACTACCATAAGATTCAAGAACAGTTCCCAATAAAGACATATGGCTTTTTGCTAACTCTTTAGAATATTCTTGATCATTTTCAATGTTCAACACAATATTGCATTGAAGCTTTTTGCCATTTCTTGTTGTTGAAACATTCGGATCAAAAGATGGAAATGATGAAAAACTTGTTTTGCTGTTTGATCCTGATGATGAACTTCCAGAAGAATTCTTGGCATTGTAAGCAGTTTCTATTTTTGGAGATAAATTTGTAGACTTCTCATTCACCCCTGCTTTATAATACAACCCAATATCCTGTTCACCATCGAAATCTTTCATTCGAATAATCTTTCGTTGCTCCATTTCTTGAGCTTCCAACTTCTCAATGAACTTGCTGAGTGTCAAATTGCTAAAACCTTTCTTGTTTCTGAGCATCATAAGATATGTTCCCCAAGTCTCATATGGCAAAGCATCAGCAAGTTTTTCGATCAACTCTTCATTGTTTTTCTCAATACTCAATCTCTTCATGTTAGCAAGCAAATTGCAGTATCTTTCGATAATCTCTCTTGTACTTTCATTCTTTAATCCGCGAAACAGATCAAATTCTTTCTTTAGAAGCGATTTCTTGCTTTTGACCATTTCTTCACTACCACGAAACTTTGACCTTAAAGCTTTCCAAATCGAATATGAAGTTCCATTGTGTTGCAAAAGCACCATAATATCTTCTTTTACTGCTTGTTGAAGAAGACTTAGCATCATTTTCTCATCTTTGTACTTCTTTCTAGCATCAGTACTTAGATCTTTTATCGGAACAGGCTCTTCATCATCATTCATTGGTCGAACATATTTTGTCTCGACACATTCCCAAGCATCTAGGTAATTAGCTTGTACCCAATTCTCAAAACGACCTTCCCAACCTTTAAATTCTTCTATGTTCATGAGTTTGGGTGGTTTTTGCATTGTACCTGTTTCGTTCTCGAGCATTGTATTTTGTGCAAAAGTGATCGGTGTAACCGGAGTAGCGAATGCGTTGAAAAATTCTTCGTCCATTCTCAAATTTATAACAATTTTCACAACAGCCTTAAAAGCGTACCAAGTTATTTGAAATGTTCATAAAAGCGGATCTCTGACGTGACAGAAAAGCGAACCAGAGTTGTTTAAAAGAGCGGAACTATCAAATGTTCACAAGAGCGGAACTGATTGTTGTTCACTGAAGCGGACCTACTTGTTGTTCAAACGAGCGAACCAACTAAGTATGGATAAGCGAACCACTGGATGATCACAAGAGCGGATCTGTTTGTTGTTCACTGAAGCGGACCTTACACGCAATTTGAAGCGGACCTATACACAATATGTCCCTAAAAGCGGATCTCTAAAGCGAACCTTCAACAATCAAGTCCCTATGAGCGGACCTCTTGAGCGGACCTACAACAAAACTGATCTTAAAAGCGGACCTAACAAGCGAACCTATGTGATGTTCATAAAAACGAAACCTATTCACGAGCAGTTTTGACCCATTTTTAATGTGAATTTTAACATCAAACTTTCCAGGGTTTGTCTATATCCAATTACGCACAATCCGTGAGATTTTGAGCTGATTTTGACCGGTGAAACTTCCTGAACTGAAGAAAGAAGGTGTAGAAGTAAGAAAACTTGATGAATTCCAGCTATTCTCTGCAGAACTCCTTCTCCTGAAGCTCTGATACCACTTGTAGGATCGTGTATCGACCCGAATGAGTCGTTCAGAGGAGATTCTATCAAATAAAGATGCGGAAAATAAGTATTTGACTTAGGAACAGCTAGCAAATTACTTTAAACTTCTATTTGCATTGATTTCTGACAGTTTACATTCAAATCCTGGACCGGCAGCACTTCGGTACAGTTTTCAAGACCTTCTACTATGGTTCGCTCAAATGGCTACTATATATAGGGCATGGAGATCCGCTCCAATGGACATGTACGAATAAGCGGACCTCCATTGGACACATAAGCGGACCTATCTGGATGACATAAAAGCGAACCTCCTATGACCATATAAGCGAACCTACCTCTTAACACACATACAATATCCTGTTTTCTCGTAAAACATGCCCTGATCTAACAATCTAAGACTAAGACTCAATCCAAGACAAAGTCGACAGATGTAGTGCACCAACAAATCTGTATACAAGATTATTTATATAATTATCCCAAGTTATAAAAGATTAATTTTGCCTTGTGCATTTTAATCAAAGTGTCAAAATATTTTTGTGCCTTGTGCACCTAAACCAATTTTCATAAACATTTTCAAATGAGTCGGTTGAGTGTATTTACTAGTGTAAACTAACGTATTTTCCAAAAAGGTTAAGTGACAGGTACTGAACGTAATTGGCTGGAAGCTCAGGGCGTTAATAAGGAATCTTGCAAGTTCTAGGCGTCTAAAGTCTGTTGAACAATGTTTATGTTTTAAGATCCGCCTGTGGATCCTTTACTTTCCGTTGTAATACTTGGATATTACTTTTTATTCGGATTGTAATATATTTATCTTTTGCTTCCGCTGTGCATTTATATATTGTGTTATTTGACTATGATGATATCAACTACGTCACGATACTCCCTACCGGGCCCACCGGTCAAATGTGGAAATATCGGGGTGTGACAGGTTGGTATCAGAGCCAACACTGAGTGAATTAAACGCTAGCCTCTTGTGTTTAATCTCAGTTACACAGTTGCACATTCTTGACTCTAGACAAGAACATAGGACAAATCCTAATTCGTTTTATTTTGTCCTTATTTGGTTCATTTGTTATTTTCTGATTAGCCCTTGCATGGGCAAGTCATTTTCAGCTAGAAGTCCCGTTTAGGGCAACCATATACTTGTTTAAATTTAATGGAACGATTATATTTAAGATATCATTCCTATATTATAAGATCTAACATTATAATAAAATGACAAAAATTTAAAGAGGACAAGACCTAGCCATATGTCACCTTAAGACAGGGCCAAGATGGTAGTTCCACAATTAGATTCAGATCCTTGTTAACATTTCAATTTAGGATTGTTCTGCATTAAATATTAAAGGAGTCCTAAAGGTAAAACCTAGCCTAAATGTCATTGTAGACATGGCCAAGACGGTAAAACTTATCTAAAGGATTCCAATCCCTGTTAACATCTGTAAGTATGTTAACATTTTTGGCAAACTGTGAATCGTTAAAGTCACACAGGCCATCTTTAAAAAAAGGGGGTTAATCTAAATTCCCTTATTTGAAATAATCATCCCTTAAGGATGAAGTGCCTACGGGCTATAATTAAACGTCCTCTGAGACTAAAGACAGTAGTAGTCTTTGACTCTCTGTCCAGAAAAGGTAGTGAAATATGTTCGAACCTTAATGCCTCGATTCTCTGAAATCATGGCTTGTAAATTTAAAACTGTCCTTGTGACTAGGCCTTTGCGCCACCTTAATATCCTTAATGTTTTATAACTAGGATAAATTATAATGCCTCGATTCTCTGAAATCATGGCTTGTAAATTTAAAACTGTCCTTGTGACTAGGCCTTTGCGCCACCTTAATATCCTTAATGTTTTATAACTAGGATAAATTATAATGAAAATGCTGATTAAATATAACTAACAAATTAACCAATATGGTTTATATTACCATGGTTGATGAATCGTCAAAAATGATGATTCCATAATAACCTCTGAATGAATCATCGTCGATATTTATGTAGCCATCAAACTACATGGCTGTATCGGATAAGGTCAACAGCCACCAGAGAGAGAATAATGATGCTACCAGAGTTAATATAACTGGTGCGGAACTGCAGGCGTTAATAGATAATGTCGTTACACGAGCTCTCGACAGACAGTATGATGAATCAAGTGATACACACTCTAGGACTCTATCTGCGGCTCGTAGTAAGCCCCCTTCTAAATCACATGAGTCAAGGGAAGACGATGTTCATAACTCGTCAAATCAGAGGAGTGTTCCGTCTGGACAGGTTGTGCTTAATCAAGAGCCACATGTTAAAACATGTTCATATAAATATTTCGTCTCCTGCAAGCCCAGAGACTTCACAGGAGAAAAGGGAGCCATCGACTGCATGACGTGGCTCGATGAGATGGATATTGTTGTGGATATTAGCGGATGTGCAGAGCAAGACATTGTGAAGTTTGTTTCACAATCTTTTAAAGGAGAAGCTCTAGCTTGGTGGAGGTCATTGATCCAAGCTACAGGGAAGATCCCTTTATACAACATGACTTGGGAGCAGTTCGTTGCTCTTATCAAAGAAAATTATTGTCCTCAACATGAAGTTGAGAAAATTGAGACTGAATTCTTGACATTAGTCATGGAGAACATAGATTGCCAAGCATACCTTACAAATTTCAATACCATGTCTCGATTGGTTCCATACTTGATCACACCGGAACCAAAGCGAATTGCTCACTTTATTGGGGGTCTAGCCCCAGAAATAAAGACCAGTGTGAAAGCATCGAGACCTACTACATTCAGGTCAGGGGCAGATCTGTCGCTATCTCTCACACTCGATGTGGTCATGAACAAGGCTGCCAAAGCCTCTGAAGATGGAAAGCGTAGAAGGGAGGATGAAAATTCTCATCGCTCCGATAGGAAGTCAAAGAGGAACTCTGAGGATAAGAAGAGTTCCGGGTTTAAGGAAGACAGCCAGCAGTCGGGTGAGAAGACCAGGTGCAAAACCTGTCAGAAATACCACCTGGGGAAATGCAGATTTGAATCTCAGCCTCTACCTTGTGGGATTTGCAAGTCTAAGGAACATAAAACCTTGGATTGCAAGAAGTTGAAAGACGCAACCTGTATGGTTGCAACGAGAAGGGGCATATCAGGACCAACTGCCCTAGGAATCAGAAAAAGCCCGAAGAGGCCAAGAAAACAAACGCATGAGTCTTCCAGATGAACGCCCAGGAGATGGTGCAGAATGATAACTATATAGCAGGTACCTTTCCTTGTCAAGCAGTTTATGCAGAAATCATTTGATGCTGGCACATATAATTCTATAATGAGTGATAAATGTTGAGAACTGTTGTCTCCACCTGATTAGGACTCTGGTCATTTAATGCGAGGTAGAAATTGGCCGATGATACTATAGAAAATGCTCCAACAAATCCTAGATTGATATTTTATATCTATTAGGAATCACTCTTTTCTGATATCCCAATGTCAAGCTTTCAAGCTATCCAAAATCATCAATATGATCAAGACAGATGTGACAATTGATCCCCTGTCAACAAGGTGATGGACTAGGTCCAAACCTTAAATGCCATTAATGGTCTTCTATGGCCTAGGCGAAGTATAATTGATATATATATATACATATCTACAGGACATTCATAGAGAATGTTCGTACTATATTAGCCCGTATGGTATAACGATACCATGGTTAGTATATTAGGTCACCAGGATGACGAATAGCAGTTGTTGGATTGCAACTAAGAAATTGTTTTATTGGTATTAGGAACCAATATCGAGTATGGCAAACTCAAATAAGACAGCCGTTGACCGTGTTATGGATGATGCGGCCCATGTCAATGATGATACAATTGTGAAGCTTAAAATTTCCAAAGATGTCCTTCAAACTATGATAGACGCAGCTGTTGGAAAAGCTGTGAAGAAGGCTGTGAAAAAGATCAAGGAACCCCATGCTACTCGCTCCAAATTTTATCTAGGACCACATCTCCTTACTCATAAGGGGGATCTTGTCCATGCCTCAAATGCAAAAAATGAGCTAAAAAGAAAAAGGGAGGAAGATAACTCCCAGAGCTCTAAGAAGAAGAACAAACAAAAGTCCAACGAGAAACCTGTATGCAAGACATGCAAGAAGCGCCATTATGGGAAGTGCAGGTTCGAATCAAAATCCCAGTCGCAGCCTAGGGCTTGTGGGATCTGCAAATCTAGAGAGCATAAAACATTGGAATGCCAGAAGATAGGAGATGCGACTTGTTACAACTGTAACGAGAAAGGGCATATCAAATCCAATTGCCCAAAGTATGCGAAGAAGCTTAAAGGAGATAGGAAGACAAACGCTAAGGGCTCTCAGATGGAAGCGAAAGAGGTCATACAAGATGACAATATTATAACCGGTACGTACTTATCCATGATGTGTATGCAAGGGTATTGTTTGATGCAGGTGCATATAAGTCACTTGTGGAATAAATTTTGTAAGTTATTAAATCTGCCTATTAGAACCCTAAGCATAAAATATGAAGTAGAATGAACGCTAAGAGTTCTGCTTTGATTTGGATGCCAATCAATCCTTCATAAATTGAAAGTATAGTAGACTCTTAAAAATCTACCATAAGAACCCTAGATATTAAGTGTAAGGTAAAGCTTACAAATAAAAAATCATAGGAACCGTTTCTTCTATTCCTGTCAGAAATCTTCAGTCGTAAAATTCTAGTATACCCTTTCTTCAGATAAAGTACATCATCATATGAAATTGATATCTCTTTTATCTCTATTGATTACGAATACCAAATGGTATGACAAAAGCGCCATATGAGGATTGGTGTATCTTAATATGTTCCATAGATTGCTTCCATGCCTGATCAGTATGGAGGTTTAATGTATGGAACCACAAGGATATTCCAATGGTCATACGGTATTAAAGTCAGCTAATGGTATTCAAAGAAGATATCTAGAAGATAGAATTGTCCAAAATAAGTGTTCCCTAGTAAAGGAATCTGTAAAAAAAAATAGCATAAATGTGTCACTTATTTGACACAAGCAAGGATGGATGAACTGGAGCCTGAGATTTGGAAAATCTCTGTAACCTCCTTTTATCCTGATTATCTTCTCCTAAGGTTACCCTGTTTATCTCCCGAAAGGCAAGTAGAATTAAGATTTATATCCCATTTAGGGCTGTATCATTATGAAATTCCCTAAACGGCTAGTACCATCATTGGAGGAATCGAAACCTCGATCAAGTAAGTTTTAAAATAGAGGATTCATATAGCCTAACTCAATATTCCGAGAGTTTGATATTGTTAAATAAGAAAGACGGTTCATTTTGCTTATGCATTGATTACCGCAACCCTATTTAGGCACCAATTAAGAATTCACCATCAGCTGCCCAGGATCGTCGATTTGTTCGACTAACGACAAGGATTAGCTATTCCTTAAAAATTAATTAAGCGGTGGTTGGAATAACCATCTCACCTTAAGATAAGCTTTTCTATAATAGTTGATATATAAGCATCAAGGCTGCTCCTTTGGAGACCTTGTATTGGTGGAATGTTAAACATCTATTGTTAGGACAATAGACGAGTAAGTCCAATTAACAGGATCTGAAAGTTTCATTGGAAACAACAAATAAGATCATACAAATCCCTAATCATCTAGAGGGAGCGCTATAATGTATTGACACGTGTCATAAGCTTTGAACGTGTGAAAGAATACTCTAGAAGGACTAAAGTTGACAAACATGGAAAATATGTGAATATAAGCGTTCAAAATGTCAACAATGGATAAATATACCCTACAATATCCCTACATGATGTTTATACCCTTAAACAAATGATTCATGGATCATACGAAGCTAATTGTGAAAGAAAGCGAGAGATTACAAACTACACGGGTTAAATGTGTCAGCATGTTTAAAGTATACATCTGAGTGACCTTTTAGAAAACCCGAAGCTTTGTAACGATCAATTATGCTCACTAGAATACATGATAAAAATTTCACCAAGTTTCGCTATAATATGAGAAAGTTATGACAATATTCGTATACGAGGGGTTAAAAGCGTCAACGTTGAAATTTATGACTTTTCGGGTAACCATAAAGTTACCCAAGGACTTAGCAAAGTTTGGTTATGTCTTAAGGCCCTTAAAAGTCAAGTTAGAGGGCTCAAAGTGCAAGAAATCATGAAGATCAAGTGTAGACGGACCAGGGACTAAAATTGACAAACTGCGAAAGTATGCCAATTTGAACTATAACGAACATTCCGGAACATGACCATAAGTTAAACATACCATAAATATCCTTTACATAGCTTAGAAATAGGCTTTAAGGGGTTCGGTGTGCTAAAATAAACTTGTGGGTCATTCAGGGACTAAAAGCATCAAAAAGTGCATAAGTTTGCATTTTCGCGCATAACTTACGTTCTGAATACACCCGGACATCCAAAAATTTTTGTAAGCACTAAACTATTTTATTTTAGTGTTTGGCATAAGAAAAACCCATTCGTCACGCAATTTGGATCGTTTTTCGCGCTTACGCGCATTCCGTCGTAATTAACCGAACATCGCGATCGTACGACCAAACGAACGTTGGTGACCGACCGGATAATATTTAAATCCCACAAATATTCTGTTATGATTAAAATCTTATTTTAATCAGGTCCGTGTTGAAAAATAAATTAAAACGCCTAAAAACGTTATTTTTCAAAGTTTAAGCGCGTACCGTGTGTTTCTGCGCAACACAGTGCTTCTACTGCAAAACGCAGACAACGCAGCCAGTCCTGGCAACTGAAATTTATTTCAGTAATATCTTGGCGAGTTTATTTTTATAGAGTAATAAAAATAATTTAGAACGCCATAAACCGGGATTTAAACGCTAGATAAAATACCCGGTACCCAGTTAAATACCCGTTTTAACCATATGCCAGGAATATGCTAAGGAATATGCCAGGAATATGCTTGGAATATGCTAGGAATATGCTAGGAATATGCTTGGAATATTCTAGGAATATGCTAGGAATATGCTTGGAATATGCTAGGAATATGCTTGGAATATGCTAGGAATATTCTATATGGAAGATCCTATAAATACCCAACTCATTCACTTACAAAACCCACAAATCTGATCTAAGAATGCTCTAAGTTTAAGCCATTGCTTCATACCTGAGTTACTTGGATCAAGATTAGCTTTCGGGGAACCTTTGTAAGTGTTCCTTCGTTCTTTTATTCGTTTTAGCGTTAAAGTCAAACTTTGTTTGACTTTCTGCATTGACCAGTTTATGGTCAATGCGAAGTTCGTTTGAACTTCATAACGTGAGCGTAATCACGATGGTTATAGTCCCTAGTGACTATACCTACTGATTACCACGTTATCTAGGCTCAGTGACGAGTCGTAGTTTCGGCCAAAATGCGTATTCTTGCGTATTTTGTAACCAAACTACTCTTAGGTATCAAAACCGTTTGTTTTGATACCAAACCTGTTTTCTAAACTTAGTTAAGCATGTTTTAACATGCTTAGCTCGTCACTTTTAGTTTAGTGCTTATATAGGGTCGTAAGGTAAGCGATCTAAACAATCGCTTATACTTTCGAACCCGACCCGTTTGGTCGATCATTAGGATCCGACCAAACACATTAGGTGACCATAGTATATAGGGAATAACCTTCCGAGGTTATACCTTATGGTCACGACGTTTAGTTAGTTGTATGACAGGTAGTATATATGCCTTAGGTAAATGACCAAAATACCCCTTCGGGGCTTATATTGAGATTAAACTCGTTTTGGGCATATTGGAAGGTATCCTACTGATATCACAACATATTTAAGGCAAATTAACTTAGGAAGCCTGTATATGACTCTTATGGTTACTCGTTACGCGCTTGTCGCGTTCGGATCGGCTTATGTGACTAGTTTGCATAAATTAGCCGAAACGGGTCAAACCATATCTTTTTGGTCTCAAAATCCAGAATGTGTTTAAGTTACCCATATTAAACAAGCATACAAGCTTGTCGGGTTAAAAACCACATTCTAAACCGGTCTTCGCCTTATCATGCGTTTGAACCGTACCTTCCTCTTTAAAACTAACCGGTCTAAGCATAGGCTTAAGTAAAGACCCGTTAGAAATCTAATAGGTTATTAAAAACCTTCGTTCCAGATTTAGAGCCCCAGTAGAAGTACTTGTGCTTGCTGAATTGATATACGGCTGGGATTGAATTTATATTTAGCTCAGGTAAATACTCTTAACTTATTTTCCCTATACGGGCTTGGGATACGGTATTATAATAATACCGCTTGGTCGGGTATTGAATGTTTAATCGTATTGTGATTAAATTATTGAGGTAACCCATTTTAATCTTTATTGTTTGAAATAAAAGCCTTTAGGGGTTAATGACCATTTCCCGGATATCCTTGACATCATTGTATTATAAAATGGCCACGCCTTAAGCACGGGGTGTAGGCATACACTGAAAGTTTCTTAAAGGGAAACGGTATCTCACTCTCTTGTGGGCTTATACTTGTGGCGTGTCTGTTAATCTTGACCCGGTTTCTACATCAGGCCCTGAACGTATAACGAACCTGTAAATCTGTATACAAGATTATTTATATAATTATCCTAAGTTATAAAAGATTAATTTTGCCTTGTGCATTTTAATCAAAGTGTCAAAATATTTTTATGCCTTGTGCACCTAAACCAATTTTCATAAACATTTTCAAATGAGTCGGTTGAGTGTATTTACCAGTGTAAACTGACGTATTTTCCAAAAAGGTTAAGTGACAGGTACTGAACGTAATTGGCTGGAAGCTCAGGGCGTTAATAAGGAATCTTGCAAGCTCTAGGCGTCTAAAGTCTGTTGAACAATGTTTATGTTTTAAGATCCGCCTGTGGATCCTTTACTTTCCGTTGTAATACTTGGATATTACTTTTTATTCGGATTGTAATATATTTATCTTTTGCTTCCGCTGTGCATTTATATATTGTGTTGTTTGACTATGATGATATCAACTACGTCACGATACTCCCTACTGGGCCCACCGGTCAAATGTGGAAATATCGGGGTGTGACAATAAGCGACGCGTAAAACGATACGGAGTGCAAGTGGGTAGGACAACACTTCGATCGGATGGTAGTCCGATCGGACAGCCGGTTGTTCGAGTGACGGTCCGTTCGGACGGTCGTCCAGTCGGAGGACCGTTCGAGTGGATTGTTACTTCCTTTGGGTAAAAGAGTAGTGATTGTTTGTCATTTTATCAAGACGTTTTGATGACGTATTAAGCAACATAAACCTTGTCAATACTTAGTACCCCTGATCGGACAGGAATCACCCAAATCCGACCGGTTAACTGTTCGAGACGGTGTTTCATATTTAACCCGAAATCGGTAGTCTCATGGATAGAATCCAGATCTTGAACCAACACAACCACAAGAATGAGTAGTGAGTCGGCACAAGCTCCGATTCTATCGGTTTTGAATGCATTAAGTGTAAAAGAGTTGAAAGAAAGTTGGAAAACCATCTTTCAATCCTTTTCATTGTGAATATGATTAGATCTATGAAAGATCTTTGTTTGTTTATGTGGAAATCGGTTAGATATAAGTTTTTCTTGGTGGATTGAGGCCAAAACTTGAAGTTCTCAAGAACACATGATGACGTCATCCTAGAACACCTTGAATCTTGATGATTTCACGGTTAAAAGTTATGATGCAAAAGATAGAAAGGTGTAGGAGTGCGTGTAGATTAAGGAAGTACAAGATTTAGGACGAGATATTACCGGAATTGCGAGAAATCAGAAGAAAAGTGGGGAAGATGAGCTGGTCGGATGAGAGTTGCCAAAAGTGGAAAGTATGATGGTGACAGGGGGTATTTATAGGGTTTCCCAAAGAGGAAAGGGGAGGGGAGGGCTGGTCGATCGGGTGGCAGCCTGGTCAAACAGCTGGTCGATCGAGCGATAGCTCGATCGGCTGGTCACCTGATCGATCGGTCGCTTGGTTCGAGTGTTTGGTGCGACGAGTTCTGCCGTTTCGATTGTGATTGCGAGCGTTTCGATGCATTAGAGTTTCCTAGTCAAATCACTTTTAATCCCAACTACTATATCAACATACAATCATCCTTATTTTGTATTCGTTTAGCGTTTGCAATTCGATTGCGATTGAGTTCGATTGCGTTTCGATTGATTACCACACATAACATAAATAAACATGCACAAGTAACACATCAGGCACACACACACGTATATCAATAACCAGAATGCGTAATTCGGGTTGCGAGTGCGATTGCGATAGCGATAAAGGCGATTAAACATGCGATAAACAGCGACTACTATGCGATTATTAATAGATACTCCACATAATACAACTAAAGCGATAACAAAATAGACTAATTACAAGTCAAAGAAGTCAAAACAGGAATTGAGCAAGGAGAGACAGATCGCAATTAGCAATCTTTTCTCCCCTTGACTTCAATCTTGACTTTGACTTTCGAAACACGGGGTGTTACACCGAACATCATAACACCCTATAAATATCTAGTAACTAACATAACTAACTAACACTTGATTTTTAACCATAATGTAACTAGTATGGTTAAAACCTACCCTACTACCCCCCCCCCCCACCTAGTAATCGGCCCATACTCATCCCATACCTCAAGATTTCATGCTAATATTATAATGGATATGGTTCCCTTTTACTTGATATAATACACAAAGGTTAACATGAGAACTTGGTTTATAAAAGAGTATGTAAGATATCAACTCATAACTTACACACATTGAAACACACACAAGTTTCTCTACACCCCTTGGAGCTCTCGGCCGAAACCAAACCCCCATACTCTCACCTTCATTCATCCAATCTCATACAATCTAAGCATATACAAGGGTGTTAAAGGTCACATAAAGGAGCTAGGAGCTTTTGGAAGTTAAAGAACCTCTGTTGTTTGCTTTTATCCATCTCATAACTTCTCTTGATCATCCCTAGCCTTGTGCTAGTGGTAAGATTCTTGATCTTGCTATATTACCTCTATTTTAAGTGGTTAAAGAAGAACCATAATAAAAAAAATTAAAGAACACTAAAGATCATAAGAATGAAACTTGAACATGAGCATGTTTAATGAAGTAATCTTGATAAATATGAGTTGTTATGCTTGTTGATCATTGATTGTTTGTAGAAATGATGTTGATCATCATAAGATCTTGCTAGATCATGATTAAAAACATAATCTAGCAAGATGTGAAAGTAGAAATATTGTAGGATGATAGATCATCCACACATGAAGCATGAACTTGAATGAATAAATGGATTTCTTGAAAAATCATGATCAAAGTAAGTTATTAATCATATGGATCTAAGAATTTCATGAAAGATTTCTAAAGAAACCAAGTTAAAAATATAAGTTTCATTTAGTCTTGGTTATTACATAAACAAACTCTATTTTTAATGGGTAAACATGTGTAGAAACATTTGTGAAACAAGAAAATTTCATAAAGAAATATTTTTAGAAAATGTGACAAGAAGTTATAAACATCGAACTTCTTTAGAAATGAAGCTTTTAAAGAACTTAACACACTTTAAAGGATAACAACGCTTACTAATAACACTAGTAGGTTCCTACAAATTTTTACAAATATTCAAGTTCATGAAGTGGTAGATTATTACTTGTTTTTGGCAAGTAGGTAAGTAAAGGTTGTTTATTGTTGATTGTGGATTGATTGTGATGATTTTTACAAAAGAAAATGATATGCTTGAAAGCATGGAAACCTCCATTTTTAGGGGAAACTATGGCAAAATTTTCTAAAAATCCAAACACTTAGAAAAATATTTATAAACATGCATTTACAAGTGTATTATCAACAATAAATTGTTACATAAACTTTGCCATAATTTTTTGTTACAAAAATATAAATATTGGAGGTTGATTTTTATAAATAAAAGTGACTAAATATGTATTTAGGAAATATATATTTAGAATACACCATGTGTGTGATTATTTGTATATTTTGTGTAATAGTTATATTATTCTAGGGCTTGAAATAATATAACACATCAAAATACAATAATTACAATCCAGAATATTACCAAAAATTCCAAGGAATAAATTTACAAGTCATACACAAAATATTGGTGAAACCAAACCAAAGAATATAACTCACAAGAATATTCCGGAAATTTACTCGCAAGTATATTTTTGGTAAATAATATTTTGGACACCGAGGAAACGAAAAATATGATTTTTACAATTACTACAAGGTTATATCATATTTTTGACAAGGAAAAATATATTATTTTGGCATGTATGAATATATCTTTTCTTAGGAATTTTAGAAAATATATATATATATATATATATATATATTGCTTTAGGGGCTATAGTTGTGTCTATTCTACTATATTAGTCGGTTACCACTTATTCTGTGACTGGTGGATTTCTATTGCTATATCTGTAGTTTGCATTGCTTGCTTGATGTTTGGTTTCGAGCCGGGGGTCTTTTTGGAAGCAGCCTCTTTATCCATATGGATAGAGGTAAGGTTTGTCTACATCCTACCCTCCCCAGACCCCACCAATAGCTTTGTTATTTGTGGGACTTGCTGGGTACTGTTGTTGTTGTTGTATATTTTCCTACACAAACATAAAATACAATATTATTGGGAGTAAAGATATATTTTCTCGTATAAATATGAAATATATTATTTTTGGAGAAAATGAGTTTATACATATTTTCTAAGCTAGACTTGAAAATATATTATTTTTGGAACTTAAAAGAAAATACAAATATTATTGCCAAGGAAAAATTATAAATAATTTTCTAAGAAATGTTTTTAAAATATATGTTTTGGAAATATATATGGACCTTTATTAAGGATATTATTCCGGAAAGGTTAATACAATATACAAGTATAAGAATACAAATACAAATACCCCCATCATTGGGAAGGAAATACATGTATAAATACCCGAAGTGTATCAAGTCAAAAGTATTAAGTTAAAATAATTGTCTTAACAATTATTCCAAAATTTAATAAATATAATTTAAGTTAAAATATCAATTATTTTAACAAATAATTATATAAATTGGAATAATACCGAAGATACAAAGAAACGTAACTAAAAGACATTATAACTAAGTCAAGGCACGGCCCGTTCGTCTAATAGACATTAGTACGTTGTAGGTAGTCGTGTTCACCGAAGGAGCTTGAGTTACGATTGTTGAAGACGCAAGACTGTGAGTTTCGTGACCCCCACATTCTTATCTATAAACACGAGGAAATTGCGTTGAAATAGGAGTGAGATCCATACTTTGACGTATAATTCTCTCTTATTTTATCAAAACAAGAAAGGAGTTGTTAAGCCAGGGGTGAAATCCTAACCTTGACAACTTGTTCCGATCTTTACTTGGTTTTACAAAACTCTCATCAAAGTCTCGACGGACTCCAACGACCTGACGACACACCGAAACTGAAGGATACGTGTCATTCGCCCAAGAATTGAGGCGAAAGCACAGTCTCAAAGGCCAAACTGTGCTCAGAAAGTCCTTGAGAATAGTCGGAACACTTTGTTGTATGTGTATTTACCTGCTTATGTGTTCCTAATTTTTGTAGATTTATTCGATTTCCGTTAACGCTTTGATCAACACACACGATTGTCCAAAAGTAATTGTTATTCTTAAAACGTTAACAAATTGATACTACCATGAGGAACCACTGTACGCTATGTTGCTTTCTATATTATTCGCTATATTAATCGCGGACGCTATTCTCGAACGATCGCGGACTTTGAATGATAGGTTTCTGTATTCTGACTACTCCTGTGTGCATCTAAGAGAATTATGTGTTTATGTGCTTATGTGTTTCTGTGCCCTACGTGCTTCTGTGCTTATGTGAATTTGTGATTAAGTGCCTATGTGTTTACGTGATTGGATGTGTTCCTGAGCTTTTTGATGAATCGCTAGACTATACTAGGAGTAATCGAACTTGTGTTGAGCCCTGTGACGATGTTTGTTGTAGACAATGTCGCCATCTGGATCTCGCGCTTCTCGAGATGCTCGCTGAAGGCAAGCAGACAAACGCCTCGCTGCCATGCTCTCTAAACAGATGACAAAAGTAGTTCCTCAGCTCGTGAGCGAACTGTACGATTACATGAGCAAATCATCTGAGGAGTCCCGAACTGAAACTCCCAAGACTGTTTTCAGTTTCAAGCAGTTTAAGGCTTGTGGGCCAAAGGAATTCACTGGCGAGGAAGGCCCTACAGCTTTGTTCCAATGGTTTGACTCAATCGAGGTCACTCTACGACAGAGCGGTTGCCCCGATGATCTTCGCACTCTCAACGCAACTGGCGTCTTCCAGTCCCGCGCTTTAGATTGGTGGACGGCTGAGAGGAACAAATGTGGAAACAATGCAGCCTACGGTCTGTTGTGGGACGAGCTCAGGGAAGTCATGCTGGAAAAATTCTGCCCTCCTCATGAACGCCAAAAGTTAGAAGATGAATTCTGGCACATAAAGCAAAAGGATGGTGAAAACGCTGCTCCCACTGCTCGCTTCAAGCAGCTCAGTATTATTTGCCCCGATCAAGTCAAGACTCTGGAGATAGCAATCAAGAAGTATATCCGAGCTTTGCTTGACTGTGTTGCCGATTTTGTGCAAGCGGCGAAGACAACGACGATCGAAGAGACTTACCTACTGGCCGCTGAAATCAACGACAAGCGGGTCAAAGCTAGATTCTGGGATAAGGCTTCAAAGAATCTGCATCAAGCTACCACTGCCGCACCCACTGCTGAAACCGCCACCACATCGAGCAACAAGAGGAAAAGCAACTCCAGCAACAAGAACTGTGAGATCACTGCTGCACCGATCCAAGCTGTACCAGCTCAATCGCAAAAGTTTTAAGTAGCGGCGCCTGTGGCAAATGCACCGTTTGCTAAGCGTGCATATACTGGGCCACACCCGCTTTGCCCTACTTGTACCTACCACCACCCGACTACCATCGCTTGCCGTTTCTGTGCAACCTGCAATATGTATGGTCACTTCACCACCAACTGCCGTGGTCATCAAACCCAAGCTCCAGCTCCAGCTACTGCTCATCAAGCTCTACTTCCTGCCCCTCAGGGTCAACAGGCTCCTCTGGCACCCGCAGTCAACGCCAGAGTCTGCTTCGCATGTGGCGACCCTAACCATTTCGCCAACATGTGCCCGAACAGGGTTGTGAAACAAGAGCCCCAGCAGCAGTAGCAGCCTCAACAGCAGCAACAACAACAACAAGCAGCACGTGCTCGAACTTTCAACATCAACGTGCGCCAGGCCCAAGCTGACAACAACGTGGTCAATGTTACGTTCCTCGTGAATGGTATTTATGCTTCATGTCTGTTTGATACTGGTGCCGATAACTGTTTTGTATCGTTTGAGTTCGAAAAGCTCCTTAGTCATAAGCGCTCCTACCTCTCCTCGACGTTCGATGTTGAAGTCGCCACCGGAAGAACTGTCGCCGTTAATTCTGTTCTTCGTGATTGTACTCTTGAGCTCAACAATCACATTTTCCCTATCGACCTTATTCCGATGCAACTTGAAAGTTTTGATGTCATAGTAGGCATGGACTTTCTTCGCGAAAACCATGCTGAAGTTGTGTGCTTCGATAAGATGATTTGATTCTCGCTCGCGAATGGTGATCTATTGTGTGTTTATGGTGAAACTGCTTCAAAAGGCCTCAAGCTCATGTCATGTGTCCAAGCTAGTAAGTATCTCCACAAGGAATACAGAGTTTTCTTGGCTAACATTGTAGTAGCGGAGAAGGAAAAGAAAGAGAAGAAGGAAGCGAAAGACGTTCCCGTTGTCCGAGAATTTCCTAACGTTTTTCCTGAGGATCTTCCCGGACTACCGCCAAGTCGTGATATCGACTTCCGTATCGACCTCATTCCTGGAGCCAACCCTGTTGCCAAAGCTCCTTACCGACTCGCACCGTCCGAAATGCGTGAACTCTCGAGTCAGCTTCAGGAATTACTTGAGAAATGCTTCATTCGCCTGAGCACCTCTCCGTGGGGTGCACCAGTCCTCTTCGTCAAAAAGAAGGATGGGTCGTTCCGGATGTGCATCGACCATAGGGAATTGAATAAGCTAACCATCAAGACTCGCTACCCTCTGCCTCGCATCGACGATTTATTCGACCAGCTACAAGGTGCTACGTGTTTTTCCAATATCGATCTACGCTCAGGTTATCACCAGTTACGCATTCAAGAGGAGGATATACTCAAAACCGCTTTTCGCACTCGCTACGGCCACTACGAGTTCGTTGTTATGCCTTTCGGTTTAACCAATGCACCCGCGGTTTTCATGGATCTTATGAATCGTGTGTGTAAACCTTTTCTCGACCGTTTCGTCATCGTGTTCATCGACGATATCCTAATCTATTACAAGTCGAAGGCCGAACACGCGCAACATCTACGTTTGGTTCTCGAGCTACTCCAGGGGAATCGACTCTATGCCAAGTTCTCCAAGTGCGAATTTTGGCTGGAGGAGGTTCAGTTTCTGGGTCACATCGTAAATAGTCAAGGTATTCACGTTGATCCGGTGAAAATTGAAGCAGTCAAGAGTTGGATTACACCCAAGAACCCTTCTGAAGTCTGTTCTTTTCTCGGATTGGCGGGCTATTATCGACGTTTCATCTAAGGATTCTCAAAGATCGCTGTGCCCCTTACCGCTCTTACGTATAAGGACAAGCCTTTTGTTTGGGGAACTGAACAGGAGTCTGCTTTCCAAACCCTCAAGCACATGCTTTGCAATGCCCCTGTCCTCACTCTACCCGACGAAAATAACGACTTCATTGTCTATTGTGATGCTTCCAACCTTGGTCTTGGTTGTGTTCTCATGCAACGGGACAAGGTTATAGCGTACGCATCTCGTCAGCTTAAAATCCACGAGAAGAACTATACAACCCATGATCTAGAGCTAGGCGTGGTTGTTTTTGCGTTAAAGATTTAGCGACACTACCTGTATGGTACCAAGTTTACGATCTTCACAGATCATAGGAGCCTACAACATATCTTTGATCAGAAAGAACTTAATATGCGTCAACGCCGATGGGTAGAACTTCTCAACGATTACGACTGTGAGATTCGTTATCACCCAGGCAAGGCAAATGTCATTGCCGACGCTCTCAGCAGACGGAGTTATTTGCTCAGTATTCGTGATGTTCAAGCCATATACGACCTCGAAACCCTCATCCGCGAAGCCCAGCATGCCTGTTTTAATGAACGCACCTTGAAGAAGGAAAGAATCTATCATGACGGATCCCAGCTTGTGAATAAGTCGAATGGGATATTCCACTTTCTGGACCGAATTTGGATCCCTAAACGGACCAACTTGCGACAGATATTGATGGACGAAGCCCACAAATCCCGGTATTCTATTCATCCTGGTGCCGAAAAAATGTACCAGGACCTTCGCTACAAGTACTGGTGGCCTGGCATGAAAAGGGATATTGCTCTCTACGTTGGAAAATGCCTGACTTGCGCAAAGGTCAAGGCTGAACACCAAAGACCCTCTGGCTTACTCGAACAACCGCCGATCCTTATGTGGAAGTGGGAGAGTATAGCTATGGACTTCATAACCAAGCTTCCACACACGTCATAAGGACACGACAGCATCTGGGTCATTGTTGACCGTTTAACCAAATCAGCCCACTTTTTGCCAATACGAGAAGACTACAAGGTAGAACGATTAGCCTGAATCTACACCAATGAGATCATTTGTCGACATGGGACGCCTCGTGACATCATCTCTGACTGTGATACTCGGTTTACCTCGCGACTGTGGGAGACGTTTCAAATGGCTCTCTGTACTACACTTAATCTAAGTACCGCATTCCACCCTCAAACCGACGGCCAGACCGAAAGAACGATCCGTACTCTTGAAGACATGCTCCGTTCGTGTGTCATAGATTTCGGTGGTAATTGGGATGCATACCTGCCGTTAGTTGAATTCTCGTACAACAACAGCTATCATACCAGCATACAAATTGCACCATTCGAGGCTTTATACGGAAGAAAATGTCAATCGCCGATTGTATGGCACGAGATCGGTCACTCGCAATTAACCGGTCCTAAGCTATTGCAAGAAATGACTGAAAAAGTCCTCCAGATTCGAGACAACTTGTTGAAAGCTCAAAGTCGACAGAAAAGTTACGCCGATAGACGATGCAAGCCCCTTGAATTTGACGTTGGCGACTACGTACTCCTAAAGGTATCACCTTGGAAGGGTGTGGTCAGATTCGGCAAGAAAGGGAAACAAGCGCCTCGATATGTTGGACCTTTTAAGATTCTGGAAAGGATCGGAAAAGTTGCCTACAGACTCGAACTACCGGAGGAACTTAGTAATGTCCACCCGACTTTCCATGTGTCAAACCTCCGGAAGTGCCTGGCTGAGCATGATTTAATTGTGCCTCTCGACGACCTCCAAGTAAACGAAACACTACACTTCGTGGAGAAGCCTGTCGAAATCATGGATCGCCAAACCAAGCAACTCAGACGCTCGCGCATTCCTATTGTGAAAGTCCGATGGGAAGGCAATCGAGGCGCAGAGTTCACTTGGGAACTCGAAAGCGACATGAAGGCGAAGTACCCACAGTTGTTCGTTACGGCTTCAGCCTAATTTCGGGACGAAATTCCCTTAACAAGGGGAGGCTGTAACACCCCGTGTTCTCAGGGAAGTCAAAGTCAAGGTCAAAGTCAATGACTGATCGCGCGACTTGACTTGTAATGGATTTCTTTTAAGTGTTTATTTTAGTTGTATTATGTGGAGTAATTATTAATAATCGCAGTAATCGACGTATGTTATTAGCTATTTAATCAACTTACGACTCTGAATTATAGGAAGTAACAATGCGATAAAGCTAACTAAACGATAATCAACCTAAAGCTAATCAAATCGACATCGAATCGTAACACGAATCGCAACTCGAAATATGCGTTCTGGATACTGGTTATGTGTGCATGCTCTCTATGTGTTACTTGTGCATGTTTGTGTGGTGATCAATCGAAACTCAATCGCAATCAAATTGTAAACGCTAAACGAATACGAAATAAGGATGCTTGTAGGTTGATATAGTAGTTGGGATTAAAAGTAATTTGACTAGGAAACTTTATCACATCGCAACGCGCTACACGCAATTCGAAACGACAGAACTCGTCGCCTCGAGCACTCGAACCAGGTGCCAGCCGACCGAGCAGCCACCCGGTCGGGCAGCCATCCAACCGAGGTGCCACTCGACCGGACTGCACCCGAGCGAGTTGCCATCCGAGCGACCAGCCTAATCTTACCCTTTCCTCATTGGGAAACTCTATAAATACCACCTATCACCCTCACACTTTCTACTTTTGGTAACTCTCATCCAACCAGCTCTCCTTGCTCATCTTTTCTTCGATTTCTCTCGATTCCGGTAAGATTTCAACCTAATCTTTGTACTTTCTTAATCTACACGTACTCCTACACCGTTCTTAGGAACTTCATGTTTTGACCTCAATCCACCAAGAGCAACTTAAATCTGAAAGATTTCCACATAGATCTGAACATATTCGCGGTGAAAGGGATTGAAAGATGATTTTTCTAATTTTCTTTCAACTCATTTACACTCAATGCACCCAAACCCAATGGAATCGGAGCTAATACTGATCGTCTACTCATTCTTAGTGATGTATCAGTGCTAGATCCAAGTTCCATCCGAAAGATAGTGATTTCAGGTTTGAACATGAACAACCGCCTTGAACCGTGCACTGTCGGACTAGGGTGATTCCTGTCGGTCAGGTCATTGGAGACAAGATGGAGTTCCCCTTTGTTTAAATCAGCTATCACAACGTCTCGTTCAAATCACTACACTTCAAGAAAAATCAAGTAACAGCACGATCAGATCGTTGGGACGAGTCGCTGTCCGACCGGGTTGCCATCCGCTCGACCCACTGTCCGATTGGGTTGCATCTTGATTGGTTAAAACTTAAACAATTTTCAACATGTTCAATAACAGGGTTGCCACCCGATTGGATAGACATCCGACCGAGTGACTAACCTGCTGTGAACTTGTTCCCACTGAGAAACCTCGCCATTCGAGTTGCCGTCTGATCGAACGACCGTTCGACCGACCTGAAGGGTAGAGATACTTCTCTGTTTTCTTAATACTACAACGAAAACTTCAAAAGTCAAGCCATCATACGCAAACACATCTAAGCCAACCATGTCAGCCGACCGAGTGGCCGTCCGAACGGACAACCAACCGGACGGATAGACGTTCGCACGAGTGGCCAACCGGCCAGATCGCCATCCGACCGGGTCACCATTCTGCACTTGGTAACTTCTCTCGTTTTACGTGCCGCTTATCTTTTATGCTATCGTTAACTATTCAGGCTAATCTCACTCTAAGCGCTCCCTTCAATCCATCAACGCTGTGAGTATACTCGAACCCTTTTTGCTTTATGCACTTTTGGGTGTTACATACGTTACGAATATTTAAATCACATCGAACACACTACTCAATACTACTTTAACGCTAACCGTTACTGCATGTTATATGTGGATTAATGAATGCTTGTTTGTTATGTTTACACATGGAATGCTGTCTACCAGCCTTTGCAACGATAGTACTATAGTTTGGACTCAGCACCTGTTCGCAGGGGTTGTTAAGGACAATTACTTGCATGGATTACGGTGGTAATCATGTATTGCGAACTTCCTCGGGCAGTCAACACGCAGTCATTGGTATCGATAGTTCTATGTCGATAACTAACGTGCTTCATTTCACTATGCGTACGTGCTGGTTATGCGTAAACGAATTTCGAACTTTACTATATCTATCAAACTTGTATGCTCACCTTTACACTATGTGTATCAAACTTGTATGCTTACCTTTACACTATGTGTATCGGTTGGGGTGTGACAAGTAGCTTAACGATGGGTTAGCAACACATGACATCTCTTATGAAACTAAAGTATTTAAACGAACTTATTTTTGTAACAACACTAAAAACTGTGAACTCGTCAACTTTAGGTTGACACACTACTGCATGCATTGCAGGTCGTTAGGAACAGCTATGGACGGACGTTGCAATCGAATGGAGTGTGTGGTTCGTAAAGCTTTATGTTTTGTACATTTATTAAACTTGTGGTTTTAAGTTTTTGATGGGTTTACTTTATTTTTCTGCTGGTAACTTAAACTGTGTTTTGGAATTTTAAACATTGATCACTAATCGATTGTGATGATTTTACAACTTAAATAATTGGTTCAACATGATTAGTGGCTGGATCTTGGTCAGTCGCACGGCTCGCGGTAAAACCCCGCATGTGGAATTTGAGGGTGTGACAGATTGGTATAAGAGCCATTGGTTAGAGTGAACCAGGTTTAAAATATAAAATATTTTTTTATGAAAACGAGACTATAACCGTTCTTTATTGGGAATCACAACGACACCACACTCCAGATTACAAGGTTCATCATACTTAGATGCATACATGGTAATTGTATTATTTGGCATTTACACGTGCATTATATATATATATATATTTACAACACTATGGTTCATGTGTGAACTAAAATATGTAAACATGATATGCCTTAGGTAAGAATGAATTTTCCTAACTCTAATTCAAAACCACAACACGCTAGGGGTAAGGAGCTAGTCGTTCCTAATTCACCCCCACGAGTTTCCCGATTTTACCCCTGGGCTAGAATGAACAGACATGAGAAGCGTTTACTGGAGATACCTACTTATGAGGAGCAAAGAACTGAAGGAGAGGCATCTCGGATTCAAGCGTTATTAGAGAGACAGGCTGTTATGCCACAGCAGCACAACAACTTGGTCACCTACACGAGGTAACTGTAGACACTAGTGCTCGGAATGCGAAATAGTCTGCAACACACTCAAGCACAAATCCAAGAGTTAAAAGCGAAACGCGAAGCACCTAACGATGTTGAGGAGGAGGAAGACTCGGAGGAAGAACCTGAAGAAGATCTAGAGGAGGAGCCGGATGTTGGCAATAGTGAAGGATCTGTTATATCTCCTATCGGCGATAAGGATTGGCGATATCATTTACTCCCTTTTCGTTTACGCATTTCTTTTTCTTTAACTTAGATGGGAGGCTTGTTTCCCCATCCGACTGATGATTTTGAGTTTTAATATTTGACTAGGAATGTTATTGTGATCACATAATATATTTGGGTTGATTATTGAAATATTGAATGTTTTAGTTATGTCTACACTGTTCTATTTCTTGTTTGCTTGTATCGAGTATGAAAAGTATACGCGGTGTATATTTTCTCATGGCGGTGTTAACAAAGATATCGCAATCCCCATCGATCACAAGGCTACCCCCCATTACCCTGTTATGTAGTTAATTCTTAGTCTAACTTGATTTACACCTTAGCATATCCAACTGTGCAGATGCATTTCCCCAAATGTTTCGATGTTCTCAGGGACACTGGAGGACGGAGATACAAATTAGTCAACCCACAGATAAAACACGATGATTGAAACATATACCTTACCCCCTTATATTGCAAGAGTAGTTATTCCATGAGAGTTTTTCTTATTATACGGATCTTTTCACTAGTCTTTGTACTGGCCGATGTTTATTGTTTAATGCGATATAGATAAATCCACCATTCCTTTATCACGGTGACACTACATCTTCGTTTCACCATGTAGAAACTCTAATAATATTTCGCTCTAGCTTAGAGAATTTGGTAAGCTCGACCATCGATCCTTGATGATCACTTCTTGAACCCTGAAGATGGTGATGTGTTGTTGATACAATCATACCATTTTGAATATGGTTTCACATTCTCGCATTGAAACCTCTTGACGACACATGTGCTATTTCGAATTCATCCGCACGACTTAAATCAACCCATTCGAAGTTGATTGCTTACCGGCTTGATAAATCGCAAACTCTTTTAAGTTCATGGATCAAGGTAAAATATTCCTCCTTCGCACATGGGCGAGCTCGAAAACCTTGGCAGACGTTTCGGTGGACCTTGACACTACAAACTCGTGCCACAACCATTCTCCCCTGGTTAATTCTTGCTGTGCCAATATCATCGACGTAACACTTTTATCGGTGAATAACGTTCTTTATTTCCATTTTATACCACTTGCGTACGACCAACTACAACCTCGACATCGGATAAATCCTTACTACTGATCCTAAAACATTTATGTATTGCACCAAGTTAAACGCATTGATTACGGCTACACTTTGGTATGTTTTCACATCTTATCCTATTGTGCTTCATGAACACTATAATTCTTGTTTACTCTATTCTGCGCAAATCCTCGCTTGGTTAAATCACCCTCTACGAACGTTACTTGATGAGCAACAAGCCATGGATATCTCAAACATGAAGATATCTCAAAGACTGCCTCCAGGATTTGATACGACCATTAAGAGTTCCTGGTCATGCCGTTCGAATTATCCAATGCACCTGTGGTCTTCATGGATCTCATGAACCGAGTGTGCAAACCCTACCTTGACAAGTTCGTCATTGTTTTCATTGACGACATCCTAATCTACTCTAAGAGCTAGGAGGAACACGAACAACATTTACTCCTTATTTTGGAACTCTTACAGTATGAACAACTCTATGCTAAATTCTCGAATTGCAACATTTGGCTTCGTGAAGTCCATTTCCTCAGTCACGTGGTTAATGAAGCTGGGATTCACGTTGATACAGCCAAGATTGACTCTATCAAGAACTGGCCTGCACCTAGAATTCCAATTAAAATCCGCCAATTCTTGGGTCTGGCAGGTTATTACCGTAGATTAATCGAGTGATTCTCAAAGATCGCACAACCCCTCACTACTCTAACTCAAAAGGGTATCACCTACAAGTGGGGTGATGCTCAAGAATCGCGTTCCAGCGGTTGAAGGAAAGCTATGTAGTGCACCTATTCTATCTCTACCTGAAGGCAAAAATGATTTTATTGTCTACTGTGACGCGTCTATTCAAGGGCTCGGTTGCAAGTTGATGCAACGCGAGAAAGTCATTTCCTACACGTCTCGACAACTCGAGGTTCATGAAAAGAACTACACTACCCAATATCTGGAGCTGGGAGCTGTAGCCTTTGCACTCAAGATTTGGAGACACTACTTGTACGGTACCAAGTGCACAATTTACACCGATCACAAGAGTCTCCAGCACATACTCGACCATAAGGAGTTGAACATGCGAAAACGCCGGTGGGTTGAACTCCTAAATGACTATGAGTGTGCAATCAAATATCATTCGGGCAAGGCAAACGTTGTAGCTAACTCCCTCAGCCAAAAAGAAACCAAGCCTAAACGAGTTTGTGCGTTACAGCTTATAATCCATTCGAACCTTCCTAAAGAAATTCGCAATGCTCAAGTTGAAGCACTAAAGGAGAAAACCTTCTAGCTAAATCCATGCGGGGAATGGAGAAATAACTTGAACTCAAAGCTGATGGTATTCATTCCTTCATGGAGCGTATATGGGTTCCATCCTACGGAAATCTGCAAGAGCTTCTGATGGACGAAGCACACAAGTCTCGATATTCGATGCATCTTGGTTCTAACAAGATGTATCACGATATGAAGGCACTAAACTGGTGGCCTAACATGAAGGCAATTATAGCAAAGTATTTTAGCAAGTGCTTGACCTGTGCTAGGGTCATGATAGAATACCAAAAGCCATCTTGGTTACCACAACAACCGGAACTACCAATGTGGAAATGGGAGCAAATTTCCATAGATTTCATTACCAATTTACCCAGAACGCGGAATGGGAACGATACCATCTGGGTGATTGTGGACTGTATATCTAAATTTGCCCACTTTCTTGCGATCAAAGAAATCGACAAGTTCACCCGACTTGCCAGCATATACTTGAAGGAAGTAGGTTTTAGGCACGGAGTTCCGATCTCCATCATCTCCGATCGTGACCCGTGTTTCGTTTCTGCTTTGTAGCAAGCTATACACAAATCCTTCGGCTCACGTCTAGATATGAGCATAACCTATCACATGCAAACTGATGGTCAAACCGAGCGCACCATTCAAACCCTTGAAGAGATGTTGCAAGGATGTGTTATTGAATTTGGTAATGGCTGGGAAAGACACCTACCTCTGGTGGAATTCTCTTATAGTAATAGTTACCACACCAATATTCAGGCAGCACCGTTCGAAGCCTTATACGGACGGAAATGCCGATCACCTCTTGTTGGGCTGAAGTTGGAGGTAGTCAAATCACTGGCCCTAAACTCATGCTTGAAACACTGGAGAAGATTGCCCAAATCAGAAACTGATGGCAGCAGCTCGTGATCGTTAGACAAGCTACACTGATAAGCGTAGGAAACCGTTGGAATTCCAAGTTGGTGACGGGGTCTTGTTAAAAGTCCCACCTTGGAAAGGTGTTGTTCGTTTTGGTAAACGGGGCAAGCTTAATCCGTGTAATGTCGGACAATTCGAAATCCTGGAAAGAATTGGCATCGTGGCTTATAGACTGAATTTACCTGAAGAACTCAGTGGTGTGCACAATGTTTTCCACGTTTCGAATCTGAAGAAGTGCTTATCTGATGAAACACTTGTGGTTCCATCCAAAGAACTCACGATTAATGATGAGCTCCGTTTTATAGAGGAACCAGTTGAAATCATAGATTGGGAGATCAAAACACTCAAGCACAGCAAGATCCCTGTTGTTCGTGTTTGTTAGGACTCAAAACGTGGCCCAGAGTTCACTTGGGAATGGGAAGATCAGATGATGCGCAAGTATCCTCAGTTGTTTAAAAATAATGCTTCCAGTGCTGAAGCTACTACTGAATTTCGGGACAAAATTCCAAATCAACTTTGGGATGATATGACGCCCCATGAAAATGCTCAACGGCACTAGCTTCTTCAGTGACTGCATGCTAAATTTCGGTACAAAATTTCTTTTAACTTGGGGATGATGTGACAACCCAAACTTTCGAGGTTAGCGTCGTTGTCACACCCCAACCAATGGCGGAAACATCGGGGTGCGGCACTAAGCGTTCAGATTGCTCATGAGATTCCATAACACTAGATATTTCAATATAGATTATATCCATTTCATGATAACATTGTCTAGACACAAGCATCAATCATAACATCGTATCAAGTACATATCACCAAAATTGTTTCAAGTTTGATAGATTAAACTAGGCAAGTTTCTAAGCATCAATCCTAGCTTGTTTCACTTGTTTCCATAGCATCCTATTAGCCTGCAACATGTATTAAAATAAATTCAGTACAAAAATGTACCGGCGAGTATACAAGTTTGAGTATATAGCATAATAGATTTAAAAGACTCGTATCCACAATGTAAATGATTAAAAATAGTTTCAGCCATGCTAATGTTCGCAGTCCAAGTGATAGCCCAAGTGTCCCAATGCTTTGGTGTTTTCCCAAGACTCAAGGAAAACTAGAATCCTCCTAACAATACCCCCAAGAATAACAGGGAGGTGCATCTTCCTATAGCGCTACTATTGTTAAGACGGAACTACACACTCTGGATTAAACGTTCACATAACATAAAGAATCAAGAATCAAGAATCACAAGTTTCACATACAAATAGGATAGAGTTTAGATTCAAATAGTTTTAGATTCCAAGTATCATAGAATACATGTTGCATCCCAAAGTTTAAAACAAAAAAGGATTGAGTATACTCATAGTGATTGCTTAACAATATAAACTATTATTGGATCAAAGGGACTCCTTAGGTTTATCTTGATTAGATTACAATAGATAAGCGTCGGACAGAATAACAAGATTCACGCAAGTGTCGGATCTGTCACCTGATCGGATGGCCATCCGGCCGGATGGTCATCCGGTCAGATGACATATGTGCGTTGGGACGGACCGCCATCCGATTAGATGGCCATCCGTATGGATGGCCATTCGATCGAATGGTCATTCGATCCAAAGTTGAGATTTCAAAATGATTAACCACGTGTTCAAACCAGGTCTTTCGATTGGATGGTCATCCGATCGGATGACCGTTCGGTCAAATGACTCTTCATGTACAAGTTTCAAAGTTCAAAGTTTCTGATTCAAAAATAGTTTAAGTGTGTGGAAGGTTGTGAGGCATGTGTCATTTCGATTGGATGGGAGTTCGATCGGACGGCAATCCGATCGGATTGCCATTCGATTGAGGCGACTTCGTTCCTTTTGTAACCTTGAAAATGTCTAAGTTTCTAGTTTAACGGTGACGGCTTGGTACGTATCGAGACAACGGTAAACACGTCAGTGTTCAGTCAGTCTGATCGGATTGGAATCACCCCGTCCGATCAGGCGTCTGTTCATCATAGTGCTATGTCGGAATCAGTACTCCGGCCATCTTCTCCTGCGATGATCCATTTCTAAGCCGACTCCAAACTAATCATTATGTCCACAGTCTGTTTAGACCCGGATTCCACCGTTTTTAGTAAAGTTTTAAGAAAAGATGAAGGAAAAGCATGAGTTTTAGCTGAAAAGTCCAGATTTAGTAAAGATTCGGTGTAATAACACACGAAATTCCTTAGATCTGAGCTAGATCTTGAGTAGAATGACATTACACAACAGTTTGTACAAACCGCCATGATGTCGTTACCCTCAAGAGCTCAAATCTCAGAGATTTCACGGTGAAAAGTGTGATTTCAAAGAAGATTCGTGTAGAGAATAGTGTGTAGATAAAAAATGTACAACAATCTAGTGTAAAACATACCGAAATCGCCAGGAAATGGAAGAAAAGTGGGAGAGCGTGCGTCTGGTCGAAGGAGGCTGTCACATCAGTGAAAAGTGATGTGACATGTCCTATTTATAGTGCAAGAGTGGAGAATAAGGCGGTGTGGCAGTGGATCGGATGGCAGTTCGATCGAGTGGCCCTCCGATCTGATGGTCATCCGATCGGATTGCCATTCGGTCAATCCCATCCCTTTTTTCCATTTTCCGCCTTTGTTTCATTTTTCGAGTTAGATTTAGCGTTGCGTTACGTATTATTGGGTAATAGTATAACATAACTAGATTATATCATTAACACAAAATTTTCCAAGTCTCATAGTTTTCCGCCAGTGACAAGCCTCCAGTCTCTCGTTCAACCAAGTCTCAAGTTTCACGAGTCTCAAATGTCAAGCACCAAAGTATCAAGAATCAAGAATCTAGCTACCAAGTATCAAGTATCAAGAATCAAGAATCAAGTATCTAGATTTAAGTATCAAGTTTCAGAGTATTAAGTATCAAGAATCAAAATTCAAGTATCAAGAATCTAGTATTAAGAATCAAGCATCGTAGCATAAAGATTCAAAGTGTCAAAAGTAATCAAGAATCACATAGTTTAGGGACTAAAATTGACAATAGCTAAAAGTTCAGGGACACAGGCGTTACAGTCTTTCCTCCTTTAGGAGATTTCGTCCCTGAAATCTAGGAAGAAGACTGCTCGAAGAGCTGCGGATACTTGGTCTTCATCTCACTTTTAAGTTCCCAAGTGAATTCGACGCCGCGCTTTCCTTCCCATCGAACCTTGACTATGGGAATTTTGCTGCGCCTCAGTCGCTTGACACCTTGATCCATGATTTTGACCGGTTACTCCACGAAGTGTACAACTTCATTTATTTGCAAGTCTTCAAGGGGAACCTGCAGTTCCTCGTTGGCTAGGCATTTACGTAGATTAGATACGTGGAACACCGGATGCACATTGTTTAGTTCTTGTGGCAGGTCGAGTCTGTACGCCACCTTGCCAATCTTTTTGAGTATCGTGAAAGGACCCACATAGCGAGGAGCGAGCTTTCCCTTCTTACCAAAATGAACCACCCCCTTCCAGGGAGATACCTTGAGATGAACCCTATCACCAACATCAAATTCCAGAGGCTTGCACCTTTTATCAGCGTAGCTCTTTTGTCTGCTCCTAGCCTTGATCAAGTTATCACGGATCTGAAGAATCTTATCCGTCGTCTCTTGAATGATTTCAGGGAAAGTAAATTGCTTGTCACCAACCTCATGCCAGCTAAGAGGAGATCGGCACTTGCGACCATATAAAGCTTCGAAAGGAGCCATCTGAATACTGGAATGATAGCTGTTGTTGTACGAGAATTCAATCAATGGTAAATGTACATCCCAGTTACCACCAAAGTCGATGACACAAGAATGGAGCATATCCTCTAGGGTTTGAATAGTACGCTCGGTCTGTCCATCCGTTTGAGGGTGAAAGGCCGTGCTAAGATTCAAATGAGAACCCATAGCGGACTGAAAGGTTTGCCAAAGACGTGAAGTAAAACGACCATCACGGTCAGAGATTATGTCAATAGGTATGCCATGGCGGCATATAATCTCATCAGTATAGATTCGAGCAAGCTTCTCCACTTTATAATCTTCACGAATCGGAAGAAAGTGGGCTGATTTGGTCAAACGATCAACGATCACCAAGATACTATCGTGACCAGAAGGTGTACGAGGTAGTTTGGTAATAAAGTCCATAGCAATGCTATCCCATTTCCAAACAGGGATTTTCGGTTATTCTAAGAGTCCTACAAGATGTTGATGTTCAGCCTTAACCTTTGTTCAAGTAAGGCATTTCGAGACGTAACCAGCAATGTCCTTCTTCATACCGGGCCACCAACAAGTCATACGCATATCACGGTACATCTTATCAGCACCTGGATGAATAGAGTAACGGGATTTGTGAGCCTCATTCATAATGAGCTCACAGAGATTTTCGCGATCTGGCACCCAGATGCGATTTAGATAGTATTGAAGCCCATCAGACTTAGTTTCGAGTTGATCCACAGTGGCACCACGTATTTCAACGAATAGACTACCTTCATTAGCTGACGAATACTGAGCTTCACAAATACACGCATGGAGATCACTAGAGATACGAATAGATTAACCTGAGTTTTACGACTAAGAGCGTCGGCAACTACATTCGCCTTGCCATGATGATAGCGAATTTCGCAGTCGTAGTCGTTAAGCAATTCCACCCAACGCCTCTATCGCATGTTCAGTTCCTTTTAGTCAAAGATGTGTTGAAGGCTCTTATGGTCAGTGAAAACCACACACTTAGTACCATACAGGTAGTGTCGCCAGATCTTTAACGCAAACACAACTGCACCAAGTTCCAGATCGTGAGTAGTGTAGTTTTTCTCATGTATTTTGAGTTGACGGGAGGTATAAGCAATAACCTTGTCCCGCTGCATGAGCACACAACCCAAGCCACAGTTCGAGGCATCACAATATACCACGGAATCGTCATTCCCATCGGGTAGAGTAAGAACTGGAGCGTTACACAAAAGAGTCTTAAGAGTTTGAAAAGATTCCTCTTGCTCGGGAAACCAAGCAAAAGGTTTATCTTTTTGAGTCAATGAGGTGAGAGGAACAGCGATCTTAGAAAAGTCCGAGATGAATCGACGGCAATAACCCGCCAGTCCTAAGAAGGAACGGATTTCAGATGCAGATTTAGGCGTACTCCAATTCTTCACTACTTTGATTTTAGACGGGTCAACATGAATACCTTGCTTACTAAAGACATGACAAAGAAATTGTACCTCATCGATCCAAAACTCACACTTAGAAAATTTAGCATATAAACGTTCACCACGTAGAAGTTCAAGCATCAAGCGTAAATGACGAGCATGATCCGCTTTAGTTTTAGAATAAATAAGTATACCATCAATAAAGACTATCACAAAACGATCCAAATAGGGTTTACACACACGATTCATAAGATCCATGAACACGGCGGGTGCGTTGGTAAATCCAAAAGGCATGACCACGAACTCGTAGTGCCCATAACGAGTACGAAAAGCGGTTTTAGGTACATCATCTTCGAGAACACGGAGCTGATGATAACCAAAACGAAGGTCGATCTTTGAGAAGCAGGACGTGCCTTGTAGTTGGTCAAATAGATGATAGATACGAGGGAGAGGATAACGATTCTTAACGGTAAGCTTATTAAGTTCACGGTAGTCAATACACATACGAAACGAACCATCTTTCTTCTTGACGAATAACATGGGAGCACCCCACGGAGAGGTACTTGGACGAATGAATCCCTTGTCGAGCAATTCTTGTAGTTGGCTGGATAATTCTTGCATCTCGGAAGGTGCAAGTCGATAAGGTGCCTTGGCGACAGGAGTCGCACCAGGTATGAGATCGATACGAAAGTCAACAGATCTAAGAGGAGGAAGACCAGGAAGATCTTCAGGAAAGACATCAGGGAAATCACACACTACTGGGACATTGCTTATGTTCTTCCCCTTGTCCTTTTGTTCCACCACGTGGGCCAAGAAGGCAAAGTTCTGTTTACGTAAGCATCTGTTTGCTTGAGTGCATGACATCAACTTCAGTCCTTTCGAAGGTCGGTCCCCATAGACGTGCAAAACATCACCGGACGAAAGAGGTAGACGAACAAATTTCTCGTGATAAGCAATCTCGGCATGATTCTTACGCAACCAATCCATGCCGATAATGACATCAAAACTACCCAATTGCATGGTGTAACAACCCTCGGTAAAACCAACACCCTCATAAATATTTTCGACACCTTAGTATATTGTAAAAATTCCCAATATGTCTTATAATACACCCCGTATGTGAAAAACCGAGCCCGAAATATGTTATAACATATTAAATAAATTAAAAACAATAAAAATTAAGTTGAGGCGGGCCGCGTAGACCCACCCCAACCACTTACGCGGGCGGTATCAAGGCTAGAACCTGAGTTCGTTGATTTCTTTAGTTCAAACGGGCCGTGTAAGCCTTAGCTTACATTTACGCGGGCCGCGTAAGATCAAGATAGAGGCGCAGCCCGGTGTTGACACGTGTCGTGCAACGTGTTGAACCTAGTCATGACCCGGATCAGCTACGCCTAGACCCCTAAGCCACGTGGGCCGCGTAAGCCCAGTCCATGTTTTACGCGGGCCGCGAGAGGACCAGATTTCAGCCCTATATAAGAAGGCCTCGGGATTTCATTTCAACTCGTTCATTTCTGTTTCTCAATCTTGAAATCACTTATAATAGGCATAATTTTCAAGTATAATACCCCTAATTAGCAAGGTTCTGCTCCGTTGTAAGTATTATAACCTCAGTTTCGTAATAGTTACGCTGCCCGATTGATATAGGGTTCCGTAACAACTGTCGTGGTTCTGCCCGACGTAGTTGTTGGAATGCCGTCTCGGGGAGGGTATCATTAATATTTTCAAAGGGTTATGATACTAACCAATGTACATTTGTATAAATTATAGATTATATCCAGGAAACCCTTACGAGAAGTCTAAGATAACAATGTGAGTTTATCCTCTTTTTGTTAACCTTTTTGGAATATTTTACAAAAGCTTAATTGTTTTATAATGTGATTAATCGGTGATTAAGTCTTTGTAGTTCTTCAATTACTGCCAGTATATTGGGGTTTTGTATACAAAATTTATTACTACTTGCGAGTAGTAAGTCGGTAAGACAGTACGTTACAATTGGACAACGAGTTAGCCAATGTGTAACTTGACCATAGCCATAGATCCGGTCGAGTGGCAAATACTGAATGAGTAATTGTGTAGAAATAAACAATGTGATCGCTCTCAATACTGTTTAATTGATAAAATGTTTCTTGATTAAACTGGGATTCACTCACCAGTATTTCCGACTGACAAATGTTTTTAAAACGCGTTTCAGGTAAAACAATGTGACAGCCAATTAGTAAAAAGCCAGCTGGAGAGCACTAAAGGCTTGGGAAAAATGTGGCTATAAAAGTTACCTAATAAACGATGTTTTAAATTCAATAAAATAGGGTTTGTCCCTATAAATGTATTGTAATAAGAAACTTAGGTTTTGCTCATGTTATTATTAATATCAAATATGGTGGTTTTACTCTGATAAACATTTCCTAACTACGGTCCTGATGTAATTTCCGCTGCAAGATTAAATAGCTGATACCACCGAAAATCTGAGCTCGCGTCCACCCGTTCCCGGGACAAATAAGGGATCGGGGGTTACGACAGAAGGTGGTATCAGAGCCTAGCCACTGGTCTGAGCCAAAGAAGTGTTCTGCTGACACTTAAGTTTTAAATTTTGTGTTAGGAAATAACGGAAATATGTGCATAACTGTATTTATTTGTTATGTGTTATTTGACTATTTGTTGACCCTCAGATATGAGTCGTCAGTTGTCTGATTCACCTAGGAGTGAAGCTACCTCATAACAGCCTGCCTTTTCTGGGTATTATGCTGATCAGGAAGACGGGATGTTTGCTTTTAAAGCTCAGTCTGAAGAGCCATTCCTTCCTAAGAAACGAGGATGGTTCAGTAAGGAAGCCTTTGCTCGTAGGAAAAGAATGCGAAAGTTGCAACAGCAAAGAGCCTTAGCAGCCATTAAGCGAGAGACAGATGCCCATACACAGGATATGCTTAATAGAAGCCTAGCATATTTCCATATCTTAGCTACAACTGCTGCTGACCCAAGTCTGGAACAATTAGTAGCCCCACAACCACAATTGCAAATCCCAGAACAACCCATGGAGATAGAAAACCCTGAAAACCAAGTGGAGATGCATGATTTCAACCCAGAAGAAATCCCTAGGGTACCTGCACCAAACCCACTAGACCCAAATTACGACCCCTGGTGGGACGATAATAGGGACTTTGTGCAACGTTACTCGATACAGGAAGACACACCTATACAGAACATAGAAGCCTACCCAGATATGGACCCTTTAGATCCCTATTACCAAGATGATTATATTAGGGAGATCTTAGAGGATCCTTACCAATTTCAGGAACCAGCACCCCAGATTCCAAACCAGTCCTAGAACCTGCACCCCCAATGAGTGCAGAAAACGTCCAAGAACTTAGGACATTCGGGGAGGAAATTTAAAAAGCAGTGAGAGAATGAGACAGGTGGGAGAGCGTCTCGTATGGAAATACGATGAATGCAATATGGATTTTTGGATAAATCCATATCCGTGAATGTGAGAAGGAAGGAAATAGTAGTAATAATAATAATAATAATAATAATAATAATAATAATAATAATAATAATAAAATAAATTATGTGTGTACGGATGCATATTACTTTTAGTATGATTCTGTTTCTGTTGGTAATGTAATTTTTTTTCAGTACTAGTGTGTAATAGACGCATAGTATATGGAAATAGAGTATAAGTCGCAATGATCGACGCTTTTGGTTAAATTGCGTGTCATGTGATTAACTATATTACTTATTATCTTGTGATATTAATAACGGGGTAAATGTTTAAAATTCAGATGGCCGACGAAGGAAATCAAGGAAATCTGAATAATGATAACCAGAGTAACATTAACGTGGTTAATGAGAATCCAAGCATCAATAACAACGAAAACCAAATGGATAATAGTGTCGTTCAACATATAGTGGCACAAGGAATCATAAATGCCATGCCATTTATTATTCAAACTATTCAAGAAGCGAATAATAAAAGTAAGCATAGTAGTAAGCGACCCATCGAACCTGAAAATAGCGTGAACAATGGACCTGTACTTCAAATGCCTATTCCTAAAAGAAGAAGAACCGTGTCTTATGGTTATTCTTATAAAGAATTCTGGTCTTGTAAACCAATGGAATTCTCGGGCAACGAAGGGGCCATTGCAACCCTACGCTGGATAGAAAAGACTGAGGCAGTCTTAAGGATAAGTAAGTGTGCTGAAGAAGATAAGATATTGTTTGCTTCTAATCTGTTTAAGAATGCAGCACTAGAATGGTGGAACACTATCCTTCAATCAAGAGAAAGTGATAGAACCTATAATATGGAATGGGAAGAATTCAAGAACAAGGTAGAAAGGAAATTATGCCCACCCAATGAAAAAGAACAGATAGCAAACAAATTCCTAAACCTTAGGATGACTGGTGTGGATAGTAAGGGGTACACTAAGTTATTCTTCGAATATGCTAGGATAGTACCAACTCTTGCTTCACCAGAACCAGTGTTAATCTCCCATTATATCTGGGGATTAATCGGGGAAATTAGACACGTAGTCAAGGCAGCTAGACCTCAAACCATAGAAGAAGCTGTAGAACTAGCAAATACCTTGACAGATGAATTAGTCCGTACCCGAGAAGAGGATCAAAGAAGGAACCTAACTCAGAAGCTCACACAAGAATTTCATTCTGGAAATTCTAACCATGGAAGAAATATAGGTTCTACCTCTGCACCCTACTGTAGGCATTGCAAAAGAAAGCATTCAGGAAGATGCTCCATATACTGTAACTTTTGCAAAATATCTGGACACAAGGAAGAAAATTGCAGGAAGAAGGCTAACATCTGGATATGTTACAACTGCGGAGAACAAGGCCATATCAAGCTTAGTTGCCCAAAATTAGCTCCAGCCACAGACAACAAGAATACTAAAAATGCTAGAGCATTTGTTCTAACTGCAGATGAAGCCAAGATGATTCCAGACGTCATAGCTGGTACGTTTTTAGTTAATGATATTTTTGCTAAAGTATTATTTGACTCTGGTGCAAACCAAAGTTTTATTAATACATCATTTTGCAAATTTCTAAATCAGTCATTAACTAAACTACCACAAGAATGTTTAGTAGAGACAGCCAATGGAGAAACCATTAGGATTTCTGAAATCTTGCAGGGAGCAAGAATAGAAATTTTAAATCAGAAATTAATTGCAAATCTTTATCCTATGAATCTGGCAGGATTTGATGTTGTTTTAGGAATGGATTGGTTAATAGCCAATAAAGCCAGTATTTTATGTGATCAAAAGTCAATTCAAGTAAATTCACAAAAAGGTAAGACGATCACAATTAAAGGAGATAAACCCTCTAGGTCCACTAAGTTCATCTCTGTGATGAAAACTGCAAGTTATATAAGAAAAGGTTCTATAGTGTATTTGATTTCTATAATCACTAACACTAAAGGAAAGGATTTAAAAGACATTCCAGTAGTATCTTAGTTTTCAGATGTATTTCCAGAAGAACTACCAGGACTACCTCCAGACAGAGAAGTTGAATTCAGAATTCACCTGCTACCAGGAACGTCACCAATTGCCAAAGCACCTTACCGTTTGGCACCTGCCGAAATGCAAGAATTAAAGAAACAATTAGATGAATTGTTGGAGAAAGGATTTATACAACCAAGTTCGTCACCATGGGGAGCGTCGATATTGTTTGTTAAAAAGAAAGACGGATCAATGCGTATGTGCATTGATTACCGTGAATTAAACAAGGTCACGATTAAGAATCGGTACCCATTACCAAGAATCGATGATCTGTTTGATCAACTGCAAGGAGCTCGATTTTTCTCTAAAATCGATTTAAGGTCAGGATATCATCAATTAAAGGTACAAGAAGAGGACATTCCTAAAACCGCTTTTAGAACAAGGTATGGACATTATGAATTTACTGTCATGCCATTTGGTTTAACCAATGCCCCAGCTGCATTTATGGACATGATGAACCGAATATGTAAGCCATATTTGGATAAATTCATAATTGTTTTTATAGATGATATTCTAATTTACTCTTAGAATAAAGAGGATCATGCAAATCATTTACACGCACTTTTAAGTTTATTAAGAAAGGAAAAGCTTTATGCTAAATTTTCAAAGTGCGAATTTTGGTTAGAACAGGTACAATTCCTTGGACATTTAGTCAATCATGAAGAAATTCATGTAGACCCCATAAAGATCGAAGCAATTACTAAATGGAAAACCCCTGAGTCACCAACTGAGGTTAGAAGTTTCTTAGGATTGGCCGGTTATTATAGAAGATCTATTCGAGATTTTTCTAGAATAGCCATTCCTTTAACTAAGTTAACCTGTAAATCTGTTAAGTTTGAATGGGGATTAAAACAAGAAGAAACTTTTAGAATTCTTAAGCAAAGACTAACCCATACACCTATATTAGCGTTACCAGAAGGAACTGAAGATTTTGTAGTTTATTGTGACGCTTCTAAATTAGGTTATGGATGTGTGTTGATGCAAAGACAAAAGGTTATAGCTTATGCATCTAGACAACTTAAGAATCATGAAGAGAACTATTCAATCCATGATCTAGAACTAGGAGCTATAATTTTTGTTGGACCGTTTGCGTGACCCTAAACGTCCGTAAAGTTGTTCATCTCTGAATATGAAGGCGGAATCAACATATACAAAGTCATAACAGCTTTCGGATCCATTTAACTTCTTTATATTATCAATCTTCAATGTTTACACGTGTTTCTGATGTAATTTTGACAGAGTTTTGTCACCGTACACAAGATCTAATTCCGCTCCAACTGTTACAAATGACAACATCCGTACCTCTATATATAGTAGGTCTGATTCCACTCCAAATGACACGTTGATTAGGAGCGGAATCACAGGAGCGGAATCAACAAGTTAACATCTAGGAACGGAATCAACAACTAGACCATCTGGAGCGGAATTAACATCTAGACCTCTAGGAGCGGAATCACTAAATTACCTAAGAACCTGATTCCACTCCAAATGACACAAGTGTCATTTGGGGCGGAATTACAATCTAAAAACACTATTTCATTTCCGAGCTCCAAACTAACCTATCTAGACCTAAGACTCAATTCAGACGTAGTCATCAGACATTCAGTGTACCAACAATTTTTGCCCTTAAGATTTGGAGACATTACCTTTATGGTAGTAAGTTTACTATATTCACTGATCATAAAAGTTTAAGATATGTCTTCGGGCAAAAGGAATTGAATATGAGACAAGGACTGTTATGGGCCATTTTCTGAGTATATATATATATATATATACTGACTAATATCCTGCTTTTGGTTGTTTACTTGTGATCAGGATTCTGGATTAGGATATTGGTATCATCCTGGGCCATATCCTGGTGTTAACTAAATTAACCACGTGCAGGTTAGAGGTTGTGGGTTACTAACGGTCAGATGGACTTCTTCTCCTCAAGACTCGGGCGTATCTGTTATGTGAGAGACGTTGAACCCGAAAGACCAGGTCTACAACGTTCGAGTGGGGAATATTCGCCGGATCCCGGTTTATTAGGATAGCTTGTTGCATTTCTTTTACTATAAATAGATGGGGGCGGATCAGATTAAGGCACGCAACTTTCACACACACTTTCGAACACTTTTGCTCTCTAGCTTTCAGCAGTCACTACACACAAACACTTGTAATCGAATTACATTGTAACACCTAGTTGATCCGCATCACATCCTGCTCTGTATCCTGATATTTGAAGCAATAGAAGAACAAGGCAGCCGCGATTGTCAGCTCTCGAGGTTTTGTGCCGGTGATCTAAATTGATCAAGGGCTTTGTGACAACCCTCACCAAACCAGGTATCCGTACGAATTAATTTATATTTAATTAATGCTTAATTATTGTGCTTGCTTACAGCTGTGATTAAACTGCTACTTGATTTCTGATACATACTTATACATGCATCATACTTTACTATTGTCACTCCATTATTTACACAGAACATCAGTGACAACCTTGATGCACAAAAGCACAGTGAGCACACTATACGGATAACCCAGTAAACATGCTGACATAGCCAGCATCAGACAGACACTGTCTCTGAGGCCAGTATGAGCCGGGAATAGATTGCTACACTAGTAGTGAGTGTAGGGAGATGAGGTTTGTAGAACTGCGTCACTAGGCGATAGTTATAGTGACCAGATGTGCCAAAAACATGTGTTTAACTACAAAATCCTGCACTTTATTACAAAATTCAGCATTTAAGCTAACTAGTAAAGTGCAAAAACATGGGAAAATAATACTAGACATTTTCCAAAGTGTCGGGGATTTAATGTGTCACAAAAAAAAATATTAAAGACACTTTAAATACTTATTTAGCACTTTCACGGATCAATATCCAACCGAACAACCGGACTTTACCCGGAACATAAAAATATTGCCAAACACATTGTTTTTTTTTTTTTTTTTTTGAGCTAGTTAGGGTCCCCGAACACCCTAACCCCCTTTATATTATTACACACACACTAATACACTTACTTATCACTTTGAGATCTAACTAATTAGTAACTTCACAATTAAATCCCAACCCCATAACCCCCCTTTTCTTTTTGGACGGTTGCATGGTGAGGGGACATCCCCACACTTCTTTTAATTAATTTATTGGTTTATGTTGGGTAAATGGGTAGCATATTACATGATGGATAAGGGTGATATTGATCTATTTAATTGCATAAGGAATTAGACTTCATCTCATCAAATCACACAACAAACCACTACTCCCTTTCCCTCTTTGTGTGTTCGGCCGAGACCAAGCACCCACCACCATCCACTTTCAAATTTCCATCAAGCCATTTCTTATACATCCAAAGGTGTTAGAGGTCCAATAAGCAAGCTCGGTGCACTCGGAAGCTCAAGGACCACTCTAGATTTCTTTTATCCGCCTTGTTTACGCCTTGTTTCTTCCCTAGCCTCGAGCTAGTAGTAAGTTCCTCTAAACATCCTCTTGATCTTGTTTAAAGTGGTTAATAAGTGATTTAACGGATAAAAATCAAGAACACACAAGATCAAAATTAAAAGTCTTGAAAGAAAGATAAACTAGTTGGTTAAAGAGAAACTAATGGTGTAAATTTTGTAAATCTTGACTAGTTGTGATTATTTTATGTTGTTATTTGCTAGTAGTGGAACGGATCGTCATCTAACCACGCTAGATCATGTTCATGGAACATGAACTAGTGATATGTTAAGTGTAAAAGTTGTAAGATGATGAACCCTCCCACGCATAAACATGAACTTGTGTAAAAATGATTTTTCTTGTAAAATAGAGTTCTAAACTAGTAGATCTAAGGATCTACAAGTGGTTTTTCGGAAGAACCAAGTAAGATATACAAGTCTTGTTTAAAAACCGGATCTTGCATAAACTACAAGCTTTTTAGTGAAAAAGCAAGTATGTGAACACTTGTGTAACAAAAGATTTAACAAAGAAATATTTTCGTCAATATCGATTTGAAGATGTAAGACTACATATTCTTTAAGAATAATGTTTTTAAGGAACAAACTTTATTTTTAAAGATAACGAGATCCACTAAATATGTTATAAAGTTACTACATATTTTTACAGAACTTACAAGTTCATGCGTTCGCGATTTATACTTATTTTTTACTAGTTTGATATTGGAATATTGTATGTTGATGATTGATAAGTGGTTGATTGAATTTTTAAAAGAAAATGATACGCTAGTTAGCGTGGCCACCTCCAGTTACAGAGTAAACTCTGGCGAAATTTTTCCAGAAATATAACACTTGGAAATATTTTTGTGACAAGTGTTTATAAATATATTTTAACTTGTTTTTCCAAATAAACTTCGCCAAAATTTTTATTACAAAATAACCAAGAGTCGGAGGTGGATTTTCGTAAATAAAACTTGTTAAATATATATTGAGAATATATATTTCATAATAAAACGCTTGTGTGCTTACGTGATTATTTTGTGAACTAGAGATATATTATTTTTAGGGTAAAAATAATATTACTTGGGAATATCATGAAAATACGACTCCAAAATAATACCAACGCCCTCACAAATAAATATTTAAGTTACGCCGGTATTGTTATAACAACGCGAACTTTAAAACGTAACTTATGTATATTCCGGAAAATACTATTACGCGTATATTTTGATAAGTATTATTTTGGAAAAGGTATGAAGTAGAATATAATATTTTTGGGAAAAATATGTATATTTGGACAAGTGATTTAAAATATATTTTTCAAGTGAGACTTAAAAATATATTTTCGGAATTATAACGTAGACGTATATTTTGGTAAAAAATATTATTTTGGAAACTAAGGAGGTGAAAATATATTATTTTTGGAAAAAATATATATATTTTGGGGAATACGCTATTTTCGGGCAAATGAGTTATATGTATTTTACTAAGTGGGACTTAATATATATTGTAGGAACTACAAGCGCAAATGTATTAAAACCCCCATCCTTGGGAAGGAATATAACTATAAATAATTACAAAGTGTAATACGAAATAGTTGCCTAACTATTTCCCATCAACGTTAAACCTTAAGCCAAGGCACGGCCGTCCGTCTAATAGAAGTTAGTACGTGTAGGTCGTCACGCAGCAGGTTGATTGGGAGATACTATTTCGAGACGCACTTCAGTGAGTTCATGTCCCCCTTTTCTCTTAACTTTTTTCAGTTTTTATACTGCGGGGGTGAAATACATGTTACTATGATTACGAATACTTTTCATATGGTATGGTTAGCGTAAGGAGGTTTACTACTTAGATCATGTGAGTGAGTAGGCGCAACTTGAGGCCATTAATCCTCATTGTAGGACCGAGGGTCATAAGCGGTAGATCTATCTGGGTGTAGCGAGCCCAACCCCTGAGCCCGCTTAGTGGACCAGGTGGTGACTTTGAGCCGGACGCAAAATCCGCTAGGTTTGAGTCTTCCTACGGCACTTCACACATATCATTGGCTTTGCAACCCAATGGTGATCTCTTTTTCCTTAATTGCTACATACCAGGGACTTTTATACATACTTACAACATTTTCAAATGTTTGTACATACTCACTTACACATGAACTCGCTCAACTTTATGTTGACTTTTCAAACTACATGTATTTCAGGAAACTAACGGATCTGGCACGGTATGCACGTATTTTCAAGCTGCGTTTGAATAAAGAAGTCATCCAGGGTTTAGAAGGTGTAACCTCTTCCTGGACGGGTTACATATCTCTAAACCTAGTATTGTTTAAAGTCTTTTGTTAAGTCTTTATAAACTCCATTAAATCAAGTTAAGGTTTGTAACTTATTTTGTGATTATTGAAAATGGGATTTTTCTAACTTTATTAATGGATGAATATCTCATGTTTTTATCATATAGCATTGTTATGATTGTTGTTGTGGTATTAAGAAGTCACACCAAATAATCCCACGCTTCCGCAAAGCCAGGGTGTGACAGCTTGGTATCAGAGCCTCGATCATAGCGAACTAAAATTCTTTCTCGAGTCTAGACTATGATCATCGGGGCTCTCACGAAAACATTTTCAAACACTTTTACATTGCATACACTATACGTCCAGATCCAGGGAACAGACCTTTTTACAAACAAAAAGGCACAAATACACATTCCCAAATTTAAATTTATAATTCAGTCTGAGAGGCTGGGAGGTTAATCTAGTGGGACTAGGAGATTCAGTCTGAGAGGCTGGGAGATTAATCTAGTGGGACTAGGAGATTCAGTCTGAGAGGCTGGGAGATTAATCTAGTGGGACCAGGAGATTCAGTCTGAGAGGCTGGGAGGTTAATCTGGTGGGACTAGGAGATTCAGTCTGAGAGGCTGGGAGATTAATCTAGTGGGACTAGGAGATTCAGTCTGAGAGGCTGGGAGGTTAATCTGGTGGGACTAGGAGATTCAGTCTGAGAGGCTGGGAGGTTAATCTAGTGGGACTAAGAGAGTTTAGTCGGGGAGACTAAGAGAGTTCAGTCGGGGAGACTGAGGGAGTTTAGTCGGGGAGACTGAGGGAGTTTAGTCGGGGAGACTGAGGGGATAGTCTAGGGAAGACTAGGATGATTACAGGCTTGCGTTGTTATTACTTACACGCTTAATTGCTGATTATTGATATACGTGCATATGAGGTGAGTATTTGCATACACTAATTGTTAATAATTTCTATGGATATACATGCTATGACTACTATGTACCGGCACATATGTCGCACTATTTAGAAGGCGAGTTATCCGACATTGATAACCCTACGGCCACCGCCACGGATAAGGAGACTGCATTTGCGCCAGAGATGTTTACGTCAGACACTGAGAGTGACCCTGACATGCTGATCAAGGACAAGGACGACTTCCAACCGTTCGCGCTGCCAGACTATGGCAATGAATTTCCCTTGTTGATGGCTTCCTTGACAAAGACCCCTTTTGTCACTCTTGTTTCGATCCATGACCACTTCATCACTGGTCATCCCGATGGTGAACACACTATGGATCCGATCCTAGACAATGCGCCTCCTGTGGACATTCCTTCCGAAGGTTGGCTACTCGACAAACAATATATGACTACGTTGGCATGCTTATCGATGGTCCTCCTGCCGACGCCCATGACGATAGAAAATTAGACGAGGACACTGTTACTAACTTCACTTCCTAAGACCCCTGTTAACAAGCCATCCTCTGATTCTAGCATGCATTCAGACTCCTTTGAGTCTGTGATACCTGTAACCTTACAGATAGCCGGATTACAAGCTTTCTACTACTGACGCAGACAACGACCTCGTGACTGCTGCACAATCACCTGCTTGAGGCACCACACCGTTACACGGCCCAGAGTCTGCTCCTGAGCTAGCTTCTACACCTTTTGGGTCAACTTGATGTTGCGCCTGTTGAACCTACACCTTTACGTGATCACGATCCTGTTTCTTTAGGTCTGCCAGACATTGCGCCGCTTATATCTACCTGCATCGGGCAATCTAATCATTTGTTGAGATGTTTGTTTTTACACCCGCAACCACTGACATTGCTCCTTTTCCCTATGAAGACCGACTTCCATTGCGACAAGGTGCCTATAGCTTTCTTTCAGAATATAACCGCACCCCGGGAAGGTACTTCAGGTCAGCACCCGCATAACGATTCATCTACTACAACAGCATTTTCCCAACTGCACAGGTCGCACCGTTTACTCCTTTCACCTCTACATCGCTGTACGAGCCGATTTGATGGATCCTATAATACACTATGCAGATTTTAGACCCTTACCCTTCCTCACATTATGGAGGCCACATATGAGATGAGATGTTCCTGTAACATCAACCACAGTTGAGGATACAAGTCGCAGAATGTTGGAGCTTGAGCTGACGCCACAATTGGCAACTTCAAAATACAAAACATTACATAACCGAAAACATGAGTTAAGTGTCTACATCACAAGACAGCATTTTGTTAGAAAAGTTTATGTTAGACACCACGTCCTCCACCCTGTCTATTGACAGCATACTTTGATTGGCCACATACATCAAGGTTCCTTTTGCGCTCTCGACCGTTGCTATTACACCGTTCCCAGGATTTGATACTCGTTTTTTTACTATCGAGCGGCAGAGCAGATAATTACTTCGACGTATATACAAGCTCGAGGAGGGACTCACGCATGTTAACAGTTTACTTTTCTTTCCTCCTCCACCTCAGTCACCAGTATAATTGGTTTCTGGATTATGCGGATTGCATTACACTTGGGTAAAGACACTAATGATAAGCCGGGATTGCGGAGACTTTTTGAGGACCACTTCTGAATACGAAATTTTGATGCACTAATATACTTGTTGGACAAGGGTAGGGTGACCCTGTCTCCCTTCTGCTGGGATGCATTTTGTAAGACACAGTGATTGTGGCTGGAGGATAATGAAAGCCCAATCATCTTTAAACATGCGACAACACTTTGTGGCCAATAAGCAATGAAAGCCCAGTCGCTAGGGCTTCGCTAAGCACGTCATTGATCCATGTGTGTGTGCTATAATTATAATACTACGTGCTTGCTTGTTATGCTCTCATTAAACATAATCACCGAATTACTTGGTCATACTATGATTATACTATTATTTGATTGGTTGGTATGGTAACCTGTTATGTGTATGTACTTATGACCACTAAACAACCAAATGCACGCATGAAGCGAATTAGACCTGACCTAACCGACTTTCTTCTAGGAAGATGTCGACTCAAGGGAACACCGATATCAACAACCCTCTGTCGACAACAGAGGCAGAAATGCAAGAGCTCCTCTTACAGGCCATCGTACAGTACGAGGCCCATCGCTCTGAGCGCAACGGAGGTACCTCAGGAAATAACCCACCCAACGGCTGCACCTACAAGCAGTTCTTAGGCTGCCAGCCCCTACATTTCGACGGCACTGGGGGTGCCTTGGCCTTCATGCGCTGGGTTGAGAAGACGGATTCTGTCTTACGATTGAGAAAATGTGACCCCAAACATCAGGTCACGTATATAGCTGGACTATTTGTAGATGGGGCTCTGTCATGGTGGAACCTTCAGGTTCAAACAATGGGCGAGACTGCTGCATATGCTATATCATGGGACGAGCTGAAACAGCTAATGCATGAAAGGTACTGTTCGAGAGCAGAAAGCCAGAAGATGGAAACAGAGTTCTGGAACTTGAAGATGGAAGGTTTAAAAATGGCTGAGTATGTGGAGAAGTTCCAAATCCTGTCACATATTGTTCCCTACATGGTAAATTCAGAGTTTAAGAAGATTGGGCGTTTCATTGGGGGATTGGCACCCCAAATCATGAGCGTGGTGACGACATCAAAGCCTGCAACAATCGCTGAGGCCATCAACCTAAGTGTGGCCTTAACTGAAGAAGCAATCAGGACTAACAAATTTTCAACCACTGAGGAGAAGAAGGAAACCCCAGTAGAGACATCTAAGAAGAGCAACGGAAAGCTCAGTGAATTTCAAGGAGGTGATCGGGCAAATATCAGGGACGAGGTCAAAAAGGGAAAAGAGTACATGGGTAAATTACCCCAATGCGGCAAGTGTCGACGTCATCATACCGGGCGATGTAAAAAGGGGAAGTGTGACAATTGTGGCAAAGTGGGGCACATCAGGGAAACGTGTTGGCATGAGACGAAATGTGGAAAGAAAGGTAAAGGATGTTATAACTGCGGTGATATGGGCACTTTAGGAAAGACTGCCCAAGGAAGATTAAACAAAATCGTGGGAAGAATGTCTAACGCTGGAGCCAGGGAGGCACGCCAGGAGTTCGAGCATGGATATCGGTACGTCCATACTACTCAACGATATGCATATGTGCTACTAAATATTGTTGCAAATTTTAGCATCGCATTTCTAGAGTTTGAGAGTATACTTGGTTTAGTAATAAGTAGGTTAGATAATCCGCACACGGTAGTACTAGCTAACGGGAAGTTAGTGGAAGCCAATGAAGTAATTGGAATAGGCCGGATAGGACCCAGAAAGCGTAAGTTTACGCTTGATCTACTGCCAGTGAATTGGGGGTCTTCAACAAGGTAGTTGGAGGGATTGGTTGACAAATGATCAATAGGAGATTGATATCCGCACCGCGATGGCGACGAAGAAGCAATTTTGACTCATGAAGCGGGATACGCCTCTGCAAATCATAAATTGCTTGAAGGCACGAAGGATGTTCGTAAAGGATCTGTTGTTTTCTTGGCTCATGTCGGGGACAGGAGGAGCCGAAGAACCAAAGCGCGAGTATATTCCTATGACAAGGAAATATCCTAAGGTCTTCCTCGAAGACTTGCCAGAATCATTTCCTCAACGATTAGTCGAGTTTCGCATCGATTTGATTTCAGGCGCCGCGTCTGTAATCAATGCACCTTAGCGACTTACAGGTCCGGGAATGCAAGGAATGTCAGTGAAGTCCCAGAAGTTGATAGAGAAGGAAGATAACAGACCAAAACTTTTGTTTTGGATAACCTCAGTTCTGCTCGCCAAAAGAAAGGACGAATGACTTTCAAATGACCGGGAGTCAGACGAGCTAGCCAACCAGAGTCGGTGGCTCTTGCTGAGGACTAACGAACTTCTTACATAACTGACTGTGAGGACCCAACTACTATTACACGACTGGTCGACAATCGAGCGTCGTTAGCGGTGAATCCAAGAAGAAAGTTACCGGTGAAAATTGTGGGACAATGACTAGTTCTTAGACGTACACAAAAACGGTGCTTCCTACACATTACAAACCAGATCCACACGGGACACGAAATCTGGAGGATTTAGAAAACATATATTTAGGACCTTTGGGAACCCAGGTCCAAACTCGTAAGGGTTTTTATTTAGGAACCATATCTGTCAACTCAATTAACCATCATTAACCTGGCGCATATGCCAGTTCCGTTGACCAAACAAAGAGTACTTGGATTTCTTTTACTTATGGCGAGTAGATGTTTGCATCTCTACTCCCCTTAATGGTAGTTGCATCACAATAATTTTCTCGCTGAGAGCGAACACACATTTGCTTCGATATCTGGTCATTTCTTCACTTTAGCAGATACTCGTTGTTCCTTTACTTGGAAACTTACCTGACATACATGCATCATTTGCTACGCATGTGATTTTTTTTTTGAACAAACACTTCATTGGAGTTTACACATTATCTTGCTAAACCTAATTACTGATTCCTGATTCGAGTAACCTACATTATTATTATTGTTGGCTCTTTTGTTACCAAGCAAAAACACTTTCTTGGAACCGTTTCCTTTGAAGTTACATTCATGGTTTATTTTGCTACCATGCCGAAAATTCCTTTGCTGATACATACGTTTATTGTCGGGTTACGTTGAAACCAAGTTCAATTGCTTGAACTTATCCAGTTCACCGGTTTAATTAGAAAAACTATATGATGTATTGGGAGCATCATATTCAACTATTTTTTCAGAGATTCTTTCATTTCGAGTCGTAAGTAGATTTGGTTAGTCTACGACTCCACTAAAACGTTTGATTTGTTTCGATACCTTGCGGTGATATTTTCACAAAATTTAAAGCTTGCGCTAATTTGGTTACTCACTTCGTACACGGAATTCAATTCCCTATTTAGTTGATAACAATCCATTTTGGATCTTCACGATCAAAGTGGTCTCAACACATTTGTGTGTTAAGGCAATGGTACATATATTCATTTCATAAGCACAATGTACCTCCTAACGATTCTGTCGTTGTCAAACAAATGCCTTGCGATACTCATTACTTTTCATCTTCGATTGGAAACAGTGGTCCTTTGATGTTCCGTATTTAATTGGAAACTCTTTAACATGGTATAAATCAAATCTTCAGATTGTCTCAGTACACTTTCATTTCATTTCAAACGCGGTGAACTTGTTCAGTCACCACTATTATTGGGTAATGCCATTACGACACCATGTGGTGTCATCATAAACTTGTAGCTTGTGCTAATCATGGTAACCGTTTTACAGGAGACCACACATACTTTTGTTTGATTTATCATTTAAACATTTCTGATGCAACTACGAATCAAGACTATGATACACCAGATTCGCTTGTATTCCATTCGGTGTATTTTCACCATTCAAAAATGTCAACACAACTAAACCTTCCCAGACATTTATTCAGGAGTTGACAGATCATTTTACTATTACGTTGAGTTGTTGCCTTTGAGTTCATATAGCGGGTGCTATGGTTTGTGAAAATTCGGTTGCATATTGCAACCGAGCGATTAAAAATCTTATTAGTCAAAACTCCACTTTTGTGGAACCCCTACTAGCTGGTTTACACCAGATTATACGTCAAGTACGTCTTGTACCGTGACAACTAATGCTAGGAGCACACACCTTTCAACCCTAGGATTCGGGTTGTTATATATTCTTGGACTCACTTAATGTGAGTAATGTTTGTTTCGATTTGATGATTATCTACTTCGATATTATTCATATACATACATGTGTGACTTAACCATAAGGAGTTAAGGTAGTACAAATTTCGAGGACGAAATTTCTTTAATGGGGGGAGAATGTGACAACCCTCACCAAACCAGGTATCCGTACGAATTAATTTATATTTAATTAATGCTTAATTACTGTGCTTGCTTACAGCTGTGATTAAACTGCTACTTGATTTCTGATACATACTTATACATGCATCATACTTTACTACTGTCACTCCATTATTTACACAGAACATCAGTGACAACCTTGATGCACAAAAGCACAGTGAGCACACTATACGGATAACCCAGTAAACATTCTGACATAGCCAACATCAGACAGACACTGTCTCTGAGGCCAGTATGAGCCGGGAATCGATTACTACACTAGTAGTGAGTGTAGGGAGATGAGGTTTGTAGAATTGCGTCACTAGGCGATAGTTATAGTGACCGGATGTGCCAAAAACATGTGTTTAACTACAAAATCCTTCACTTTATTACAAAATTCAGCATTTAAGCTAACTAGTAAAGTGCAAAAACATGGGAAAATAATACTAGACATTTTCCAAAGTGTCGGGGATTTAATGTGTCACAAAAAAAAAAATATTAAAGAGACTTTAAATACTTATTTAGCACTTTCACGGATCAATATCCAACCGAACAACCGGACTTTACCCGGAACATAAAAATATTGCCAAACACATTGTTTTTTTTTTTTTTTTTTTTGAGCTAGTTAGGGTCCCCGAACACCCTAACCCCCTTTATATTATTACACACACTAATACACTTACTTATCACTTTGAGATCTAACTAATTAGTAACTTCACAATTAAATCCCAACCCCATAACCCCCCTTTTCTTTTTGGACGGTTGCATGGTGAGGGGACATCCCCACACTTCTTTTAATTAATTTATTGGTTTATGTTGGGTAAATGGGTAGCATATTACATGATGGATAAGGGTGATATTGATCTATTTAATTGCATAAGGAATTAGACTTCATCTCATCAAATCACACAACAAACCACTACTCCCTTTCCCTCTTTGTGTGTTCGGCCGAGACCAAGCACCCACCACCATCCACTTTCAAATTTCCATCAAGCCATTTCTTATACATCCAAAGGTGTTAGAGGTCCAATAAGCAAGCTCGGTGCCCTCGGAAGCTCAAGGACCACTCTAGATTTCTTTTATCCACCTTGTTTACGCCTTGTTTCTTCCCTAGCCTCGAGCTAGTAGTAAGTGCCTCTAAACATCCTCTTGATCTTGTTTAAAGTGGTTAATAAGTGATTTAACGGATAAAAATCAAGAACACACAAGATCAAAATTAAAAGTCTTGAAAGAAAGATAAACTAGTTGGTTAAAGAGAAACTAATGGTGTAAATTTTGTAAATCTTGATTAGTTGTGATTATTTTATGTTGTTATTTGCTAGTAGTGGAACGGATCGTCATCTAACTACACTAGATCATGTTCAGGGAACATGAACTAGTGATATGTTAAGTGTAAAAGTTGTAAGATGATGAACCCTCCCACGCATAAACATGAACTTGTGTAAAAATGATTTTTCTTGTAAAATAGAGTTCTAAACTAGTAGATCTAAGGATCTACAAGTGGTTTTTCGGAAGAACCAAGTAAGATATACAAGTCTTGTTTAAAAATCGGATCTTGCATAAACTACAAGCTTTTTAGTGAAAAAGCAAGTATGTGAACACTTGTGTAACAAAAGATTTAACAAAGAAATATTTTCGTAAATATCGATTTGAAGATGTAAGACTACATATTCTTTAAGAATAATGTTTTTAAGGAACAAACTTTATTTTTAAAGATAACGAGATCCACTAAATATGTTATAAAGTTACTACATATTTTTACACAACTTACAAGTTCATGCGTTCGCGATTTATACTTATTTTTGACTAGTTTGATATTGGAATATTGTATGTTGATGATTGATAAGTGGTTGATTGAATTTTTAAAAGAAAATGATACGCTAGTAAGCGTGGCCACCTCCAGTTACAGAGGAAACTCTGGCGAAATTTTTCCAGAAATATAACACTTGGAAATATTTTTGTGACAAGTGTTTATAAATATATTTTAACTTTTTTTTCCAAATAAACTTCGCCAAGATTTTTATTACAAAATAACCAAGAGTCGGAGGTGGATTTTCGTAAATAAAACTTGTTAAATATATATTGAGAATATATATTTCATAATAAAACGCTTGTGTGCTTACGTGATTATTTTGTGAACTAGAGATATATTATTTTTAGGGTAAAAATAATATTACTTGGGAATATCATGAAAATACGACTCCAAAATAATACCAACGCCCTCACGAATAAATATTTAAGTTACGCCGGTATTGTTATAACAACGCGAACTTTAAAACGTAACTTATGTATATTCCGGAAAATACTATTACGCGTATATTTTGATAAGTATTATTTTGGAAAGGTATGAAGTAGAATATAATATTTTTGGGAAAAATATGTATATTTGGACAAGTGATTTAAAATATATTTTTCAAGTGAGACTTAAAAATATATTTTCGGAATTATAACGTAGACGTATATTTTGGTAAAAAATATTATTTTGGAAACTAAGGAGGTGAAAATATATTATTTTTGGGAAAAATATATATATTTTGGGGAATACGCTATTTTCGGGCAAATGAGTTAAATGTATTTTACTAAGTGGGACTTAATATATATTGTAGGAACTACAAATGCAAATGTATTAAAACCCCCATCCTTGGGAAGGAATATAACTATAAATAATTACAAAGTGTAATACGAAATAGTTGCCTAACTATTTCCCATCAACGTTAAACCTTAAGCCAAGGCACGACCGTCCGTCTAATAGAAGTTAGTACGTGTAGGTCGTCACGCAGCAGGTTGATTGGGAGATACTATTTTGAGACGCACTTCAGTGAGTTCATGTCCCCCTTTTCTCTTAACTGTTTTCAGTTTTTATACTGCGGGGGTGAAATACATGTTACTATGATTACGAATACTTTTTACATGGTATGGTTAGCGTAAGGAGGTTTACTACTTAGATCATGTGAGTGAGTAGGCGCAACTTGAGGCCATTAATCCTCATTGTAGGACTGAGGGTCGTAAGCGGTAGATCTATCTGGGTGTAACGAGCCCAACCCCTGAGCCCGCTTAGTGGACCAGGTGGTGACTTTGAGCCCGACGCAAAATCCGCTAGGTTTGAGTCTTCCTACGGCACCTCACAGATATCATTGGCTTTGCAACCCAATGGTGATCTCTTTTTCCTTAATTGCTACATACCAGGGACTTTTATACATACTTACAACATTTTCAAATGTTTGTACATACTCACTTACACATGAACTCGCTCAACTTTATGTTGACTTTTTCAAACTACATGTATTTCAGGAAACTAACGGATCTGGCACGGTATGCACGTATTTTCAAGCTGCGTTTGAATAAAGAAGTCATCCAGGGTTTAGAAGGTGTAACCTCTTCCTGGACGGGTTACATATCTCTAAACCTAGTATTGTTTAAAGTCTTTTGTTAAGTCTTTATAAACTCCATTAAATCAAGTTAAGGTTTGTAACTTATTTTGTGATTATTGAAAATGGGATTTTTCTAACTTTATTAATGGATGAATATCTCATGTTTTTATCATATAGCATTGTTATGATTGTTGCTGTGGTATTAAGAAGTCACACCAAATAATCCCACGCTTCCGCAAAGCCAGGGTGTGATAGGCTTTCCTCGTACAACACGTGTTAACCTTTACTTTTTTGCTCATTGTTTGATCATATATATAGTTCTATATCCTGAGCCGTATCCTAAAACTGTTTTTGCAATTAACTTGATTAACATATTTTCGACACTCATTTCTAGCACACTACCTCACTTAACTAATTTGATCACTTAATTGGTTCGGTAATATTTGACCAAAACAATTTGGCGCCCACCGTGGGGCAAGTGGTGCTATTTTTGCTAAAAACTTTAGTAAAATCATTACTCGGATTTCTATTGTCAAAACTTTTTGCTACATTGTTTTCAATGGCCTCGAGATCAAACATGAGCTCTTCCACCATGTCTGCTATAACCTCTGCAACAATTGGTTCGGTGCTTCCACCTCCTCCTCCACGAATGCAAACTTCTTCACATGGAACTGAAAGTCATGTGGCTCGGGATGTCATCCCCGCTCCCACTACTCAGGGATCTGGTCCTGTTTTGGCTTCTAATGATGAAATTCTGAATTTGTTTGGTAGTGTACAGGAACAGATGAGGCAGCAGCAAGAAACTAATCGGATGCTGATGAGAGAGATACAACTCTTGAAATCTGGCCCAAGTAGACCTGCTGAAGAAACTGTCACTCCTTTGCAGCCTAGAGCTTTGAACTTCAGTTCTGCAGTTTACACTGAAGATAACCGGGGGAATATCGTGCCAAGCCATTCTCAGAATCATATTCCTGAGATACCCTCCTCGATCAGGATGTCAACTGTGAGGAGCTCAGGATATGCTTCGGGATATGGCCAGAATCCTCAGACCGGTAACATGTCAAATAATAATACTCTTGCTACTAACAATAATGGGTCTTTGCAGGATGCAGGTATGACGTCAACATTTACTATGGAGCTTCAGAAATTGAAGGACATGATATCCAGTGTACCTGGAGTGGTTCAGCCAATTCCGGAAGTATCCCAAGACAGCCACAGGATCTCCCGCTTTGCATATCCCATTTGTGATGCTGAAATCCCAAAGAGATTTCAAACCCTCAACATGAAGCTCTATGATGGGACTACGGATCCTAAAAAGCATATTGCCAAGTATAGGGAAAGAATGGAGATTAACCCTATCCCTCCGGAGCTCAAGGAAGCATGCTTGTGCAAGGGATTCGGATCTACCCTAACAGGATCAGCCTTAAAATGGCTGTTAAATGTTCCTCCTCACTCAATTACTTCGTTTGCTCATTTGGTTAATTTATTTAATAGTCAGTTTTCTTGCAGCCGGAGTTTTGAGAAACTAACCAGTGATCTTTACAGGATAACTCAAGGACCTCAGGAATCCTTGAGGGATTATGTGAACAAGTTTAGTCGAGAATCCTTGGATATCCCACATCTTGATGTAGCGACCGCTGTGCAGGCTTTCAAGATGGGGTTACAAAAGGATTATCAGTTTTATCAGGATCTTGTAATGAATCCCTGCAGGAATCTGGACGAAGCTCGTAACAGGGCCTTAAGATATATTCGCTTGGAAGATGACAAAAAGATGCAAGAGAAGATGAATTCCACCTCAACCTACGAATCAACCAACAGGAAATCAGAATCCTCGTATAAACCATATCGCTCCAAGCCATATGGCAGAAATGATAACAAGAAAGTGAATGCTGTTGAAGACGAGGATCCTGAAGAATATCCTGAATTATCTGAATATTGCTTTTCTGTTAATATACCTTAGTTAATGTGTGCTATGCATGGTTTAGGAGACAAAGCTAGGTGGCCTCGAAAGAATCAACAAAAAGCTGATTGGAAGGATAAATCCAAATGGTGTGCCTTCCATGAAGATTTCGGACATGTGACTGAGGATTGCATTGCTCTAAGAAAATAAATAAGCTACCTATTGAGCAAGGGATATCTAAAGGATTTCTGGGAAGAAAGAAGAATAAAGGGCAGGATCCTGAGAAGGATCCTGAACGAGCAGCATCACCCCCAGCAGATGCCAAAATAATTAACTTTATTTCAGGAGGATTCGACATTTGTGGGACTTCGTATTCTGCGGCCAAGAGACATGCAAAGGAGGCTAAGACTGAAAGGGGAGACAAACCAGCCAGGATGACCACCCTTACAACTGATAAAGTGATCACTTTCGACAGTGATGACAGGGATACTGTGCAGGATCCTCACCATGATGCTCTCGTAATAACATTGTATGTTGCTAACCATTTTGTACGCAGGATATTGGTGGACAATGGTAGCTCTGTCAACACAATTCAGCTGGAAACATTGAAGAGGATGAATGTATCTCCGATGGACATTACTTCGAAGTCCACTGTGCTCGTTGGTTTCAATGGAGAAGCTAGGAATACTATAGGAGAGATAAAGTTACCAGTATATGTTGAAGGGGTCTACTCGATACAACGCTTCTGTGTGATGGACTCCCTATCCTGCTATAACATCATACTAGGCAGACCATGGATCCATGACATGAAAGCTGTGCCATCGACTTATCACCAGTGCATCAAGATCCCTACCCCTTGGGGGGGTCGTCAAAGTTGATAGTGATCAGCAGGAGGCGAAGGAATGCTACTCATCCTCAATGAAATCCTCGACCAAGCCTAATCCAGCATAGCAATTAAAGATGCGGGCACAGGATATCGTGGAGGCTTCAGAGCAGGATATGAAGAAAGTTATCCTGGATCAGGATAATCCTGATATCTCGGTGCTCGTGGGGACCAATATCCCTCAATATATTGAAGAACAATTAACTAACTTTTTGAAGTGCAGGATGTCAACATTTGCCTAGAAGCATGAGGATATGACAGGTATATCCAAAGACATTATTACTCACAAGCTTGGAATTGACAGGTCGTTCAAGCCTGTTCAGCAAAAAAGAAGGAAGTTTGCTCCTGAACGAAATACAATCATACAAGAGGAAGTTGAAAGATTGTTGAAGTCCAAAATGATCAGAGAAGTCAAGTTTCCAAGATGGCTAGAAAATGTAGTCGTGGTACAGAAGAAAAATGGGAAATGGAGAGTCTGTGTAGATTACACGGACTTGAACAAGGCTTGTCCTAAAGACCCATTTCCTCTCCCCCATATTGATGCAATGGTGGATGCTACTGTCGGGCATGAGATGTTAACCTTCATGGATGCATCCTCAGGATTTCAGCAGATTCAAATGGAGCCTTCGGACCAGGAGGATACTGCCTTCATGACACCAACAGGTATTTATTGTTATACTGCTATGCCCTTTGGTTTGAAAAATGCAGGTGCAACATATCAGAGATTGGTGAACATGATGTTCAAAGATAAGCTGGGGGACACAATGGAGGTTTACATCGATGATATGGTGGTAAAATCTAAAAAGGCTGAGGATCACCTCCAGGATATTAAGGGAGCATTTGATATCCTGGATCAGTATAACATGAAACTAAATCCTGCTAAGTGCCATTTCGGAGTGGGGGCAGGAAAGTTTCTAGGATATATGGTGACCAAAAGAGGAATAAAGGTAAGCCCGGAGCAGATTAAAGCGATCCTGGATATCAAATCACCTTCAAATATGAAGGATGTTCAACGATTGACGGGGCGAGTCGCAGCATTGAACAGATTCATCTCAAGATCCTCCGAGAAATGCAAGGAATTTTATGATATCCTGAAGAAAAATAACAAGTTCGAATGGGGAGCAAAGCATGAAGCAGCCTTACAGGATTTGAAGCAATATCTCTCAACTGCACCTCTATTGATGAAGCCTGAAAATGGTGAACCATTATCCCTGTATCTTGTAGTATCAGGGAATGTAGTAAGTGTTGTCCTTGTAAAGGATCATGAAGGTCAGCAGTATCCTGTCTATTATGTTAGTAAAAGTTTATTAGATGCTGACACTAGATATTCTCATCTAGAAAAATTGATATTAGCCCTAGTTATGGCGTCAACGAAACTTAGACATTATTTTGAGACACATAGGATTCATGTTAAAACCAATTATCCTGTTAAAAACGTGCTTAGGAAACCCGAGATGTCGGGTAGGATGGCTAAGTGGTCAGTAAAATTAAGTGCTTATGACTTAGTATATGAGCCTAGAAATGCCATAAAGTCTCAGGATTTAGCCGACTTTGTGGCTGATTTCAGTAGTGATATTCAAAATGAAGTAGACTTAGAAGTACAGCAGCTAGGAGAAAACTTAGAATTCTGGACATTGTATACTGATGGTGCATCTAACGTAAGAGGTGTAGGTCTAGGTATACTACTAAAATCGCCACAGGGGGACATATTACCCCAGGCTATTAGGTGTGAATTTCCTGCTACTAATAATGAGGCAGAATATGAAGCTTTGATTGCAGGATTAGAGTTGGCTAAAAATATGAATATTAGATGTTTACAAGTATATGTTGATTCCCTGTTGATTACGAACCATTTCAATGGATCTTATGAAGTAAAAGGTGAAAAGCTAGCTGAATATCTCGAAATTCTCAAAAAATTAGCAGGATACTTCGATATTTTTACACTTGAATAGGTACCAAGAGAGGAAAATGCTGAAGCTGATGCCTTGGCAAATCTGGGATCATCGGTCAGGATACCGGAAGGAAACCGAATACCAATATTACATATCCTATATCCTGCGACGAATCCTCAGGATAAGGAAGTAATAAGTATTCAGGATCCTGATGATGAGTATCCCGAGGAGGATCCTAAGTCCTGGACGGCTCCAATCATGAGATATCTCAAGGAAGGACACATCCCAAAGAATGAGAATCCTAAAGCCTTTAGAATGAAGGTATCATGATTCACTATTATAAATGACGTTTTGTATAAGAAATCTCTTGCAGGACCATATCTGAGGTGCTTAGAGGATCCCGAAACCAAAGAAGTACTTCAGGATATACACGAAGGGGATTGTGGTAACCATACTGGGGGCAGGTCGTTATTCTCAAAAGTATTAAGGACAGGATATTATTGGCTAACGATGAGAAAAGATGCCACAGAATATGCTCGAAGATGTGACGCGTGTCAAAGACATAGTAACATATTACATCAGCCTGCTAAACCGCTGTATCCTATGGTTTCCCCTTGGCCGTTCATGAAATGGGGTATGGATATAGTGGGAAAGCTTCCGAAGGATCCAGGAGGAAAGGTTTTCATGTTGGCAATGACGGATTATTTCTCCAAGTGGGTTGAAGCAGAAGCATTTGTTCAAGTTAGAGATCAAGAAGTGGTATCCTTCATAAAAAGGAATATCCTGACCAGGTTTGGAGTACCAGCTGAGATAATTTGTGACAATGGATCTCAATTCATAAGTAAAAGGACTACTGACTTTTGCAAGAGTTGGGGAATTAAAATGATCACGTCTACTCCGGTGCATCCTCAAGCAAATGGACAAGCAGAATCCTCGAACAAGATAATTGTCAACAACTTAAAAAAGAGACTAGGGGCTAAGAAAGGAAGATGGGCAGAAGAATTGCCCTTTGTTTTGTGGTCTGATAGGACAACGGTGAAGAATGCAACTGGCCAAACCCCGTTTTCCTTGGTGTTTGGAGCAGAAGCGGTGATTCCGACAGAAATGGTGATACCTACAGCGAGATCCAACCTCAGGGATCCTGAGAAGAATCCTGAAGTCCTATGCCAGGAACTGGATACTGTTGATGAGACAAGAGACGCTGCAAGGCTGAGGATGGTAGCATATCAACAGAGGATACCTAAAGCATACAACAAGAATATAAGCACTAGAAGATTTCAGATTGGAGATTGGGTATTAAGAAAAGCTTTTCAGAATACTACTAATCCTGCTAATGGAAAGCTGGCTCCAAAGTGGGAAGGACCCTATGAGGTTGAATCAGAATCAGGAAAATGAGCATAGCGACTCAAGAATATGGAGGGAGATATGCTACCGAGATCCTGGAATGCTATACATCTAAAGCTCTATTTTAAGTGAGTATGGAATTCAAATTCTGACTCAGGGCGGTATGGATTCTGACTCTTTTATTAAATTTTCATATCATTTACTATTTTGAACCTGTTACTGACTTAAGCATCGGAGGGGTGTTAGCCAGGCTAACACCCACCTTAGTTTACAGTTGTTTTGTAGTATATTCTTCGGGATGTAGCACCAGGATACACACTCAGGATACTTCGGAAGATTAGAGGATTGGCCCCCTCTCTCACGTCTAAGGGATCCTGATCCCTTCACAGGTTTAAAGGTATTCACCTTTCTTCCGAATTAGGTTTAAACACCCCGCCTGGAGCGCAAGTTATTCGGGAATAGTTTAAGGTGGCAGGACCAGTTCATGTAAAAGTGGCTGACAATTTCGTTACTATTGGCTATATCCTGAATCCTTAAGGTATATGAGGATTGATCACCCTCTCTCACGAAAGGGTATTTTCATACTCTCTAAGGTTTAAAGGTTTTCACCTTTCTAAGTCTTGGAGTTTATACACTCCCGCCTTTAGCGCACGAAAATTTGGAATTTCCCCAGGATACGAAGGATTTATCTCCAGTATATTTTGGGTTTTACCCCTGTAACACAAAAATTGTCTATACAATTGGAACTATTGTTCAAAAATTTTCTAAGTGTTTAAGGACTTCATGCACAGGGGACATTCCATCTAAAGTAATTGTATGAAGCACAAAGAATCAAAGTTGAGCTAAGTGTATCGAACAGGGGACATCTTAGTAGGAGAAGTCACAAAAGGGGTTGGAATTTAATACTAGGGCTACATTCAATTCCTGGTATGATCTTTCCTTTGTGAACCTTAAATGAATTGTTTAACTTTGATTAAGAATATATCTTTAGGATATGTGTTCGAAATGTATTTTTGGAATACGTTTCGGGATATTTCATTGAAATATTTGATTTGAAAATGAAAACCCTGATCAAACAAGTATTATCAAAACAGGTTTTAGAAAATGGGCTATCTTCTATTCTTTAGAAGTTTTGTCTGAAATTAATTGAATTTTTAGAAATTCTATTTGAAAAAGGTTTTCATAGTATATCACTGAGTATATTGATCAGGATATGAGAGCAATAGCAAGCCAATTGAAAGATGAAATTATTTGAAATAAGCAATATCAGTTGATAACCGAAGGTTTCATCCTAAAACCTAGGACCCATCCACCTTCGGATATCAAATTGTTTCAATACAGAAATAAAAATTGTTCAAACATAAGCATAACTCTCAAATTTAAAGAAAATAAATTTTAGGAGGCAGCGCCCTCTTCGTTCATGGTATTTTCAGCAGCATTCATCTCGGGATCAGCCTCAGCATCCCTCTCAGCACCAGTTGGTGTTTCGATTGCTTTTAAAGATCCTTCAGCTGCAGGTTTGGTAGAAGTGCCGCCGAGACTCCTTAGCTTTGTTTCCCAGGCACTGACGTCCCAAGAAGGGCATTCGAAGCCCAGTGTTTTGGCTTCATGGGCCATCTTTAGCCTGGCCTGGAGGAGGGAAGTGATGACGGAACTTTTAAGGCTTTCCAAGTAGCTGACCATATCCCGTTCATGTTGAGCATGGGCAGCATCAAGATCGGCTTGGGCCCGGAGAGTAGCTTTGTTGAGAGCAGTCTGGTGTTCTTGGGTCATAGCCTTGAACTTCTCCTCGTAGTGCCAAGATTTGGCGGCTGCAATCATGCCCTGATCGGAGATGGTAACCTCGGCTTTCTTCAACTTGGATTCAAGCGTCTTGTTGAGCCAACAGGATTCTTGATATAGATGAACCAGACGTTCAAGACCCTGCAAAAGTAAGAAGACAGGTATTGGTTTTAATAAATACTTATAAGTGGTATAAGCTGCAGGATATGGCTTAAGGATACTAACCTGGTTGAGAAAAGAAGTCATAAATCCGCTCGCTTCGATGAACCCGTGATTGTCATAGGGGAATGTATCAGAGATAACGGGGGAATCGGGCTCTTTCCTTTTACGAGAACTTGAACTCCGGGGCATTGTAGCTGGCGAAGGTTTGGGAATGACGATGGCCTTGGAACTGCTGGGCTTGGATGAGGCCGTGGCCTTGGGACTAGGTTCCTTCTTGATCTGGACCTGATCGGAATAACTGTCCAGCTCGTCGAGGTCAAAGACTTCAGGGATCTTGGCCGGTGCTGCGTAAAGGGAAAAAGTCTTACATCTTTATTACCCTTCATTATATTGTATTGTGCTAATTAATTATTTCAAAAGTAATCCTTACCAGACATTTCAGATGATGAGTATTGACTGGAACTCGGGATATGTGTGGTAAAACTCCTGTCACTTGCAGGTAATTGGTAAACAGTTTTGATTCTTTTTTCTGATTCCGCAGTAGGGGGAGCTACTTCCTTGAAATTCACTGCAAAGGGATCAAAAAGGAGGATATTAGCAAAAGATAAAAGTCTAAAGGTACATGGGAACATTCATGATCCTACCGGTGGTTAACCACTCCACCGGAAGGTTAGCACCCTCATCAATGGAGTCTCGTTTGACAAAGAAGAACTTACGTTGCCATCCGTCTTCGTTTTTTGTGGCTTTAAGAATAAGGGGTTTGTTGGAAGTCGAAAAAAGCAAAAACCGGCTAGAACCGTGGGATCGGAGGCGGTAAGCGATTGGCAGATCTTCGATACAAAGGTCAGGACAGTGAAGATTTTTAATTTGGTTGAGTACGATTAATACCCTCCAGACCATGGGCATGGTCTGAGCAAAGGAGATACCGGTGGTCCGGAAGAATTGCATCATAAATTCCGGAAAAGGGTATCGAAGACCTAGCGAGAAAGGGTATGCTGGGAAGCAAACCCAATCAGTAGAAGAAACATCCGACCGAATTGACCGATCGAATGGTCCAAAGACCGTGTCATCGGGGAAAGCACCGGAAGCTCTCAAAGCCGCAATGTCTGCGTTATCAAAAGCACAGATCTCCTTCTCGAGATTTTTGAGAAGATTCTGCTGAATGAAGGTCTTGGATAATTCACCGGTTTGGGAATAAGTTCTGGCAGCCATTGCAAGTAAAGGAAAAAAGATTGACAAGAAATGAATGAGAAGTAGGGAATTACCTGGAGACTCCGTTGGAGATATCTGCTTTTCAAACAAGAAGAGATAAGATATAGGAGCATTGTAGATCTCCAATGAGTTAAAAGCGCGTTGGAAGTTATGGTGTAATCTTGACCGTCGTCTCGATTTAATTGCCTTGATTTACGAGATAGAATTTTTAAAATATATCCATTCGATTTTATGGGCCATTTTATGAGTATATATATATATATATGTGTGTGTGTGTGTGTGTGTGTGTGGAGGGTTCAAATGAGAAGAATTTTTTTGTAAGAAGAAAAAAGAAGAAGTTTCAACCAATAAGAATGCTTCATTTTACTTCATTTAATATTTGCATTTAATTTTAATATAAGGGTATATTGGTAAACTTACAAAAATCATTAATTTGTATTCTTCCCCTTTAATAACTAACTAAATTAAATTTGTAACTCCTTTACAAAATATATATACTTTTTCCAAATTAAAAAAAGAACTTAATTTAAAGTGTAGAATAAAGTACTAGTTGTGTAGGATAAATTACGAGTTGTGTAGGACATATTTCGAGGTGTGTAGGATAAATTTCGACTGTGTAGGATAAAATTCTATAATGTGTAGGGTATATGTAGGAAAATTTTGATATGTGTAGGTTTTGTAGATTATATGTAGGATAATTAATGATTAGTGGACTAATTAATTAAAGAGTTAAAAATTAATGATATGGGTTATAAATGAAATAGTATTTTACTAATATGCCCTTTCTTCTTTTTCTTCTCAAATTAAATTTCTTCTCAAATGAACTTTCCCTATATATATATATATATATACTGACTAATATCCTGCTTTTGGTTGTTTACTTGTGATCAGGATACTGGATTAGGATATTGGTATCATCCTAGGCCATATCCTGGTGTTAACTAAATTAACCACGTGCAGGTTAGAGGCTGTGGGTTACTAACGGTCAGATGGACTTCTTCTCCTCAAGACTCGGGCGTATCTGTTATGTGAGAGACGTTGAACCCGAAAGACCAGGTCTACAACGTTCGAGTGGGGAATATTCGCTGGATCCCGGTTTATTAGGATAGTTTGTTGCATTTCTTTTACTATAAATAGATGGGGGCGGATCAGATTAAGGCACGCAACTTTCACACACACTTTCGAACACTTTTGCTCTCTAGCTTTCAGTAGTCACTACACACAAACACTTGTAATCGAATTACATTGTAACACCTAGTTGATCCGCATCACATCCTGCACTGTATCCTGATATTTGAAGCAATAGAAGAACGAGGCAGCTGCGATTGTCAGCTCCCGAGGTTTTGTGCCGGCGATCTAGATTGATCAAGGGCTTTCCTCGTACAACACGTGTCAACCTTTACTTTTTTGCTCATTGTTTGATCATATATATAGTTCTATATCCTGAGCCGTATCCTGAAACTGTTTTTGCAATTAACTTGATTAACATATTTTCGACACTCATTTCTAGCACACTACCTCACTTAACTAATTTGATCACTTAATTGCTTCGGTAATTTTTGACCAAAACAAGGACGTTGGATGGAATTTCTTAGTGATTATGATTGTGATATCCAGTGTCATGAAGGAAAAGCAAATGTAGTAGCAGATGCTTTAAGTCGAAAGTATCATGAAAAGCCAAAAAGTGTACGCTCTCTTAAATTAAAGAGTAAACTGCCATTTTGGTCCCTGTGGTTTGGCCAGTTTTGCCACTTTAGTCCAAATCTCAAACTTATTACATCCAGGGCCCTGTGGTTTGGTTTTTGTTGCCATTTTGGTCCAAAATTCAAAAACCTCATTTTTTAACTGTTACAACCTCCTATTTTGTCTTTTAGTTCAGGGGCATTTTGGTCATTTTGCTTTTCATTTAACATTTTCTTAATTAACATTTTCTTCCTCAAATAAATTATCATCATCCCCAACTAAAAACCCAAACTGACTCTCTCTCTTCTCTCTCTCTTCTCTCTCTAAATCAATGTTAACTGAGACCTGCATCATCATCATCATCTAAATCGATGTTAACTGACTCTCTCTCTTCTCTCTCTCTCTAAATCGATGTTAACTGAGACCTGCATCATCATCATCTAAATAGATGTTAACTGACTCTCTCTCTCTTCTCTCTCTCTCTCTAAATCGATATTAACTGAGACCTACATCGATCATTTTGCTTTTCAGTTCAGATCCGTACGGATTCGGTTCAAATCCGGATCCGGATCAGACCTCTTCACCGTTCGATTGTTCATCGGTTCCGATTTCGAACGGTGTTAGTCCGAGTTACGGTGTTGGAGAAGATGCTTCCGCCGCCTAGTGAGATGAGAGAAGAAGGTTTTGCTCTTCGTGAGTGGCGGAGGTTAGGGTTTCAGTTTCACTTGTTTTGCTTTAGGCGTAATATGAATATTGATGTTATTGCACTTTGTTTCTGATTTATTGGCGTGGTGGTGCGCCGTGAGAGATGGTGGTTCAGATCTGCTGGTGTGGTGGTGGTGCGGGGCTGTTGGTGCGGGATGGTGGTTGGGGGTAATGGTAATGTCTGGTGGTTTTCTGGGTTTTAGATGTTCTTGAAGATGATGTTCTTGATTTTATGGGTTTTGATGATGATGCTTGAAGATGAACGATCTCTGGGTTTTGATGATGTTCTTGATTTTCTTGGTTCTTGGTTTTCTTGAAGATGATGTTCTTGAAGATGATGTTATTAGTTGGGGATGATGATAATTTATTTGAGGAAGAAAATAGCAGGTCATTAATGGACAAAATAATCAGGTCATTATTATTATATAATAAAGAGATAATAAATCTAAAATGACCAAAATACCCCTGAGGGTAAAGACAAAATAGCAGGTCATTAATGGGAAATCTGGTCAAATTTGAAATTTGGACCAAAATGGCAACAAAAACCAAACCACAGGGCCCTGGATGTAATAAGTTTGAGATTTGGACTAAAGTGGCAAAACTGGCCAAACCACAGGGACCAAAATGGCAGTTTACTCTAAATTAAATCTGCAAGTAGATTTAAATGATCAGATAAGAGAAGCACAAGAATCAGTAATCAAGGAAGATACTGAAAAGCTAAAAGGTATGCTAAAAGAATTGGAACAAGGAACAGATGGAATTTCGAGATTCCATAAAAAGAGAATGTGGATACCTAAATTAGGAAACTTGTGTAATCGTATATTAGAAGAAGCATGATGTGTGCAAAATGCAACATATAAATTACATCAATTGTGGCATAAAACTAACCCTTTTTTAGTACTAATGTTGGAAAAAGTGTGCTTTTGTCTTCCTTTTGTATTTTCAGGATTAAATGAGCTCAAATTAACAAAAGAAGCAAAAAGACAACAAAATCTAACATAAATACAAGAAAAGGAACAAACGTGACATGCCCGACCCCACGACAGCATCTTCCCAAGCAAAACAAGAAGACAGAAGACTGAACACGCCCCGTGCTCAGCCAACACGGGGGCGTGCCCAAGTGTCAGCAGAAAAGACAAAGTGGTAGAAGCTTCTATTGCCCACCACGGGGCCGTGCTCAGCGGGCACGGGGCCGTGGTCAACTATAAGATTCGCAGAATCTAGGCAAATCTTCATAGTACAGATATGCTTCTGCACACGGGGTCGTGCTCAGCGGACACGGGGGCGTGGTCAACTAATAAAGACAAGCTGCAATAAATGAAGAAAGAGAAGGATGTGGACACGGGGCCGTGCCCACCGAACACGGGGCCGTGCCCGAGCTTCTATTCAGCCTATAAATAGGAGTGCTTGGCTTAAGCTCAAACCATCCCATGGCACACCACCTCTCTCACACTTCACCCACCACCCACCACCACCATCACACTATCATCCACCACCATCATCCATTGTCCATCATAGAGTGTGTGAGTCGTCTCGGGATCCAAGATTGATCGTAAGAGTTCTTGACAATCAAGGCCATGTTTGCCTAAGTCTCTTACATCACTTGGTGAAGACAAGTGTCTAGTGTAATACTTTTTATTTTTAATCTTTTCGCACTTTTTAATTGGTTTTGTATTAATTACTTTAATAACTAGTTTCTTATGTTGAAGGTGATTCTTCCTTATCGTTTGTCCGTGGTGTCTTGGTATTATTTTACTGTCTATATAAAATAAAAGATTTTCACCATTCATATCTCCACGGTCTATATGGAGGTATGTTGGCTACCTGGTCGGGGGTTAAGGGAACGGTTTGGTAAGAGTCTTGCCGTTGTTCAGCGTTTAGAGATCCTGCAAGGGACCTGGGTCAAATTTAATAGGACCTCCTTCAATACTTAACAGTATTGGATGGCGGGGGTCCAAACTCTTTGATCCCCTTATAAGTTAACTACTATTAATACTATAACCCGGCTACTTAGGACTGTATCCTTGCTGACTCAGACTACTTAGTCGAGGGTAACGTCACCTACAAAAGAGGGGCCTACCATAATTTGCATTATTAACTTAATTCATTATCTTTCAATAATCCGACCCTTTAGGTTTGTATCCTTGCTGACTCAAACTACTGGGTTGAGGGTAACGTCACCTTCAAAAGAGGGGCCTACTACAATAACTAAGATAATCTCTTAAATAAGTGCAAAAGTGCGGAAATAATCAAAGGTTACACTATACACGAGTCGGAACCAAGTGATTCATCTTGTCTATCTGTTTTTATTTTTATTTTTATTTTTCAGCATTTTAGATAGTTTTTATTTTTCTTAGTTAAAACATTTTTCTAAACTTTTTGATTTGATTAGACGTTGAAGATAAACCGGTACTAAAAGCTCTTGTGTCCTTGGACGACCTCGGTATCTTACCAACACTATACTACGTTCACGATGGGTGCACTTGCCCATATGTGTGTTTAGTGTTAGTAAATCTCGTGTTTTATAAATTTAAAACTTGGCTAAAGAAAGTGTAAAAGGGCTTAAAATATACTTAATTTTATATACACACTTCACACGCATCAAGTTTTTGGCGCCCTTGCCGGGGACATAAGGATTTTAAGAAAGTTAGGAATCAGCGGCCTAATCGTTTTTCTTATTTTTCTATTTTTTTAGGATTTTTCTTAATTTTTCAGCTTCTGCAGAACTCAGCACGGGCCGTGCCAGGTCGGACACGGGCCATGCTCAGCATTGTTACTGGCAGTTTTTATTTTCCGAGTTACAGAGAGCTGAACACGGGGCCGTGTCGGTGCAACACGGGGCCGTGCCCAACTCCCCAGTAACAGGGATCCTGAAAACAATCACTGTATCTCCGACCACGGGTCGTGTTCACTGAACACGGGGCCGTGGTGAACCTTCTGACCAACGTTCTTTTCTGTTTTTGTTGCAGGACTTGGAACCAAGGCACCACATTTGAACTTCCTACGTAGTGCATGAGCTCCAGTTCTAGTAGAGACAAAAAAGAACCTCTAGAAGAACCCGAACGCTTTCTCAGAAAAAGACTTAAAGCTAAAAACCAAGAGAAAGTTTCGGGGGACCCACTTCCAATGGCGGACCAACGTACCCTCATGGATTACCTACGACCCACCGTAGGTAATCTAGGCGCCGCTATCAATGCACCAAATGTCGAAGCCAACAACTTCGAACTTCGGCCGCATTTGATACAAATGCTTCAAAACTCTGCAACCTTCCATGGGCTTGCGGACGAGGATCCCCATCTACATATTACTAATTTCTTAGAAATATGTGATACCTTTCGGATCAATGGAGCATCAAACGACGACATTCGCCTTCGGATGTTTCCATTTTCACTAAAAGACCGAGCTAAGGCTTGGCTTAACACCCTCCCAGTTGGCTCGGTAAACACCTGGGATGAACTAGCCCAAAAGTTTCTATATAAGTATTTCCCTCCTGCTAAAACGGCTAAATTAATGACTGAAATTAATACATATTCACAAGAAGATGGGGAATCCTTATATGAAACTTGGGAAAGGTTCAAGGAGCTACTAAGAAAGTGTCCTCATCACGGTCTTGCGGTATGGCAACAAGTATCCACTTTCTACAATGGGTTGCTGCCACACACAAGACAGACACTTGATTCTAGCTCCGGGGGACTTTTAGGTAATCGTCGCCCAAATGAAATATATAATCAAATTGAGGAAATTGCTCAAACCAATTTTCAATGGCACACTCCCCGAGGCAATAAATCTATTGCCCCGGGCGCCCATAAGGTTAATGAAAGCACTTCTTTACAAGCCCAAATCGAAGCCCTTTCTTCAAAAATAAAAAAATTAGAAATGACAAAAACGGTCTCGGTTATGGCTTGTGAAGGGTGTGGTGGGCCACATGAAAATTGGATTTGTATGAAAGAATTAGATGAACAAACAGAAACGGTAAACTACATTGATAACAGACCTAGGCCGTCGGGTCCTCCAACGGGTACTTACAACCAAGGATGGCGTAACCACCCAAACCTTGGTTGGAGAGATCCCGGCAATAGTAGTAACCAACAAAACCAACGAACTAACTTTCAACAACCACACAACTTTTCTCAACAACAAGGTGGACGAGAAAGGCTTGAAGATACTGTATCTCGCCTCATCTCCGACACCGAAAAGAAAAACTCGGATCGATTTCAGCAATTGGAATCGAATTTTAGAAATCAACAAGCTAGCATTCAAAACATTGAAAAACAATTAAGTCAAGTAGCTCAAAATTTCTCCGAGAGACCACAAGGCGCGTTACCTAGCAATACCGAAACCAACCCAAAAGCACAGGTACATCTCATCACATTGAGAAATCGAACCGTGGGTCCCGAGGAGGCTCCATTACCGCCAGAAGATAGAAGCCAGTCCAGCCAAACCACGACTCCACCCGCACCCCAACCAGAAGAGGCTTCTTTACCAAATCAAGAGCACACCAAGATTCCTCCGATTCCATACCCCGGTATGTTAAATCGTCAAAAGACCGATGAGCAATTCGCAAAGTTCGAAAATTTACTAAAACAATTGCATGTTAATATTCCTTTTATTGAAGTCCTTACCCAAATGCCTAAATATGCAAAATTTATGAGGGACTTCCTCACTCATAAAAGGAAAATTGAATCATTGCAATTAGTTAACTTAGGCGAAGAATGCTCCGCCTTAGTAGTCAACAAACTCCCACAAAAGAAAATTGATCCCGGAAGCTTCACGATTCCTTGCTCGATTGGGGAATCCCACGTTCGTAATGCGTTAGCCGATCTTGGGGCTAGCATTAACCTCATGCCCACATCAATGTTCAAACGACTCGGCCTCGGAACAACGAGCCCTACAAAGATGAGCATACAACTCGCCGACAGATCCGTCAAAATTACACAAGGTGTCGCTGAAAATCTATTGGTCAAAGTTGACAATTTCGTTTTCCCAACCGACTTTGTCATCTTAGACATGGAAGAAGACGCCGATGTTCCTCTCATCCTCGGGAGGCCATTTCTAGCCACCGCCCAAGCAGTGGTTGATATGAATGACGGAACACTAACATTGAAGTTTGGGGACGAGGAAGTGAAGTTTGGAGTGGGAAAGCGAGTAGAAGACGAAGACCCGGTCGACTACATGAAGGTCATAGACTCAAGCTTGGATGACGCTCTCCGACGGTGTAACATGGGATGCGAAACATCCCGCTTGAGTAACATCTGGCCAGGCTTTGGGTCTAGCCAAGGACCCTTATAAACGTGGCACACCACGGAGGCATTCCGCGGAACTATCCTTTGTTTTAATTTAGATTAGTTTTTATGTTTTCTAGTTAATTTTAATTTTCAGGAATAAAACACACTCGGGATGGCAAAGGAAACAAGGGAAAACTTGAACCAGCACCCCATGCAGGAAAACAGAGTCATCCGACGATTTTCTTCGTTTAAAGTAAGTTCGGCACGGGCCGTGTCCGCCTAACACGGCCCTGTGCTGCACAGTCTGCAGAAAAGACCCAGTTCAGGTAACTGGACACGGGCCGTGTTCACCCAACACGCCCCCGTGTCCAGGCTTCTGTTTCTTTTGTTTAATTTTTGTTACTGGCACTTGAACACGGGGCCGTGCCCGGACAACACGGGACCGTGTTCAGCGCCCAGTAACATAAAATTTTTGCTTTTTCACCCTTTTTACACATTCAATCAACCTAAAAACTTATTTTTGGGACACATTGAGGACAATGTGTAATTTAAGTGTGGGGGGGATGCTAAAACCTTGAATCTTGCAAGTCTTAAATACAAGCCTTACACAAAATTCTAGTGGAACCGCTAATCACCCCAAATTTTTTCAAAAAATTTTCATTTTTTTTACTTGTCTAGGTTTAATTTGGGAATTTCAAAGTTCTAAAAAGGTTATATTTTTACAAATTTACAACCGATAGCGTCGTGATAAAAAGAACCAACATAAGAAAATTATGAAAAGGCATGACAAGCTTAGTTAAAATTTAATTATATATACTTGATCACATAAAAACTCATTCCCACAAAAGTGAGTTTTGAGCCTTTATTGAGCATACAAATACATATCTTTAAACTAAATGCTCATTTTTCGTTTCTTGTGTGAATAGCCGCTTGGTTTTTACGACTCTAGAACCTGCCATGACGATACATTCCCGGTCCTTACCAACTTAAACCCAAGTAAGTAAATGATGGAGGCATTAGGACTAACCCTTTTTATTTCTACACCATTATTTATCTTTTTTTTTTTACCACCTACCCAAAATCCCCCTAGTTAGCCCCTTTGAGCCTAAACCTTTTCATTTCATAACCCAAACCAAACACCCTTTTTCCCACCTAAACCTTTTTTCATTTTTAACCCTTTGTTTTAGTAACTAGCTCGGTTCTTCGTATGACTTTTCAAAAAAAAATTGTGTTGATGATGAAGCAAAAACAAATAAACAAGTAAGTTCATCAAAAATAACTTTGTTTGGAATAATGGCTTCATCAAAATAATAAAAAGTTGAAAAATAGAAAGTCTTACGAAAACCGATGCTTTTTACTCTTTTTCGCCCTTTTCTACTAACCACTAACCCAACCACCTACCTTTAACCCAAGCCTAACCCTTCACCCAAAAAGTCCTCTTGATATTTACAAATGTATATAGTTAAAAAGGAGGAGGATTGATTGCTTGGCAACCCTATGGTAGGAGTAAGTTCCATGCCGCTCTCGAGTGATCCACTAAAATACATCTTCGGCCGAGTGTTGAGTGATCCCCCGTGAGGTATGTGAACTTGTATATAAATAAAATTTTAAAGAGGCATGTTATGCCCTAATAAGTAATTTATCTTATGAAAAGTTTTAAATAAATCATGACGAATAGGATTGTAAATAAAAAAAATAAAACTAAATAAAGAATCTTGGAAATCCCGACACTCTATGACAAGCCCAAAAACCTTCTTTTCTACCCATTCCATTTGGGAGTGTAAAAGCCACATATTAAAGAGTTTTGCTTGAGGACAAGCAAAGATTCAAGTGTGGGGGTATTTGATGTGTGCAAAATGCAACATATAAATTACATCAATTGTGGCATAAAACTAACCCTTTTTTAGTACTAATGTTGGAAAAAGTGTGCTTTTGTCTTCCTTTTGTATTTTCAGGATTAAATGAGCTCAAATTAATAAAAGAAGCAAAAAGACAGCAAAATCTAACATAAATACAAGAAAAGGAACAAACGTGACATGCCCGACCCCACGACAGCATCTTCCCAAGCAAAACAAGAAGACAGAAGACTGAACACGCCCCGTGCTCAGCCAGCACGGGGGCGTGCCCAAGTGTCAGCAGAAAAGACAAAGTGGTAGAAGCTTCTATTGCCCACCACGGGGCCGTGCTCAGCGGGCACGGGGCCGTGGTCAACTATAAGATTCGCAGAATCTAGGCAAATCTTCATAGTACAGATATGCTTCTGCACACGGGGTCGTGCTCAGCGGACACGGGGGCGTGGTCAACTAATAAAGACAAGCTTCAATAAATGAAGAAAGAGAAGGATGTGGACACGGGGACGTGCCCACCGGACACGGGGCCTTGCCCGAGCTTCTGTTCAGCCTATAAATAGGAGTGCTTAGCTTAAGCTCAAACCATCCCTTGGCACACCACCTCTCTCACACTTCACCCACCACCACCACCACCATAACACCATCATCCACCACCATCATCCATTGTCCATCATAGAGTGTGTGAGTCGTCTCGGGATCCAAGATTGATCGTAAGAGTTCTTGACAATGAAGGCCATGTTTGCCTAAGTCTCTTACATCACTTGGTGAAGACAAGTGTCTAGTGTAATACTTTTTATTTTTAATCTTTTCGCACTTTTTAATTGGTTTTGTATTAATGACTTTAATAACTAGTTTCTTATGTTGAAGGTGATTCTTCCTTATCGTTTGTCTGTGGTGTCTTGGCATTATTTTACTGTCTATATAAAATAAAAGATTTTCACCATTCATATCTCCACAGTCTATATGGAGGTATGTTGGCTACCTGGTCGGGGGTTAAGGGAACGGTTTGGTAAGAGTCTTGCCGTTGTTCAGCGTTTAGAGATCCTGCAAGGGACCTGGGTCAAATATAGTAGGACCTCCTTCAATACTTAACAGTATTGGATGGCGGGGGTCCAAACTCTTTGATCCCCTCATAAGTTAACTACTATTAATACTATAACCCGGCTACTTAGGACTGTATCCTTGCTGACTCAGACTACTTAGTCGAGGGTAACGTCACCTCCAAAAGAGGGGCCTACCATAATTTGCATTAATAACTTAATTCATTATCTTTCAATAATCCGACCCTTTAGGATTGTATCCTTGCTGACTCAAACTACTGGGTTGAGGGTAACGTCACCTTCAAAAGAGGGGCCTACTACAATAACTAAGATAATCTCTTAAATAAGTGCAAAAGTGCGGAAATAATCAAAGGTTACATTATACACGAGTCGGAACCAAGTGATTCATCTTGTCTATCTGTTTTTATTTTTATTTTTATTTTTCAGCATTTTTGATAGTTTTTAGTTTTCTTAGTTAAAATTTTTTTCTAAACTTTTTGATTTGATTAGACGTTGAGGATAAACCAGTACTAAAAGATCTTGTGTCCTTGGACGACCTCGGTATCTTACCAACACTATACTATGCTCACGATGGGTGCACTTGCCCATATGTGTGTTTAGTGTTAGTAAATATCGTGTTTTATAAATTTAAAACTTGGCTAAAGAAAGTGTAAAAGGGCTTAAAATATACTTAATTTTATATACACACTTCACACGCATCAAAGAACATAAGTCTAAGTATACGATGCATCCAGGAAGTGATAAAATGTACCAGGATTTAAGGAAAAATTTCTGGTGGATAGGAATGAAGAAGGACATAGCAGCCTATGTTTCTAAATGTTTAACCTGTTCACAAGTTAAAGCTGAACACCAGAAACCCTTAGGTTTGTTACAGCAATTAGAAATGCCGGTGTGGAAATGGGAATTGATAACAATGGATTTTGTTACTAAATTACCCAAAACAAAGAAAGGAAATGATACAATCTGGGTAATTGTAGATAGACTAACCAAGTCAGCTCATTTCCTACCAATGAAAGAAACTTTTAGTATGGAACAATTAGCTAAATTGTATGTAAATGAAATTGTTTCTTTACATGGTATTCCTTTATCAATTGTTTCTGATAGGGATGGCCGATTTACCTCTCATTTTTGGTCAAGTTTCCAAAAGGCAATGGGAACCAAGTTAAAATTAAGCACAGCTTATCATCCTCAAACGAATGGACAGAGTGAAAGGACAATTCAGACAATGGAGGATATGCTTAGAGCTTGTGTAATTGATTTTGGAGGTAATTGGGACGATCACTTACCTTTAATAGAATTTTCTTATAATAATAGTTATCACACAAGTATCAATTCGGCACCATTCGAAGCACTTTATGGACGAAAGTGTCGAACCCCAATCTGTTGGACAGAAATTGGGGAAAAGCAACTATCTGGACCTGAGATAGTGCAAGAAACAACTGATAAGATTATTCAAGTCAAGGAACGACTGAAAGCAGCACGTGATCAACAGAAGAGCTATGCTGATAACCGACACAAGCCATTGGAGTTTAAAGTAGGAGATAAAGTATTGTTGAAAGTCTATCCTTGGAAAGGAGTAGTAAGATTCATCAAATGAGGAAAACTAAGTCCCAGGTATGTTGGACCTTTTAAGATTATTAAAAGAATAGGATTTGTAACCTATCAGCTACAACTGCCAGAGGAAATGGCAGGAATACATGATGTATTTCATGTATCTAATCTCTAGAAATGTTTAACTGATGAATCACTGATAGTACCTCTTAAGGATATAGAAGTAAATGAACAACTCAAGTTTGTAGAAAGGCCTCTACAAATTGAAGACAGGAAAGTCAAAAATCTCAAGCACAAGAGATTAGTTCTAGTCAAAGTGAAATGGGACTCCAAAAGAGGACCTGAGTACACATGGGAACTTGAATCTGAAATGCAAAGGAAATATCCGCACTTATTCCAGTAGATCTCGCGGACGAGCTCTAAAACAAGGTGGGGAGAATGTAACAACCCTCGGTAAAACCAACACCCACATAAATATTTCCGACACCTTAGTATATTGTAAAATTTCCCAATATGTCTTATAATACACCCCGTATGTGAAAAACTGAGCCTGAAATATGTTATAACATATTAAATAAATTAAAAACAATAAAAATTAAGTTGAGGCGGGCCGCGTAGACGCACCCCAACCACTTACGCGGGGGGTATCAAGGCTAGAACCTGACTTCGTTGATTTCTTTAGTTTAAAACGGGCCGCGTAAGCCTTAGCTTACATTTACGCGGGCTCCGTAAGATCAAGATAGTGGCGCAGCCCGGTGTTGACACGTGTTGTGCAACGTGTTGAACCTAGTCATCGCCCGGATCAGCTACGGCTAGACCCCTAAGCCACGCGGGCCGCGTAAGCCCAGTCCATGTTTTACGCGGGCCGCGAGAGGACCAGATTTCAGCCCTATATAAGAAGGCCTCGGGATTTCATTTCAACTCGTTCATTTCTGTTTCTCAATCTCGAAATCTCTGATAATAGGCATAATTTTCAAGTATAATACCCCTAATTAGCAAGGTTCTGCTCCGTTGTAAGTATTATAACCCCAGTTTCGTAATAGTTACGCTGCCCGATTGATTTAGGGTTCCGTAACAACTGTCGTGGTTCTGCCCAAAGTAGTTTTTGGAATGCCGTCTCGGGGAGGGTATCATTAATATTTTCAAAGGGTTATGATACTAACCAATGTACATTTGTATAAATTATATATTATATCCAGGAAACCCTTACGAGAAGTCTAAGATAACAATGTGAGTTTATCCTCTTTTTGTTAACCATTTTGGAATATTTTACAAAAGCTTAATTGTTTTATAATGTGATTAAGCGGTGATTGAGTCTTTGTAGTTCTTCAATTACTGTCAGTATATTGGGGTTTTGTATACAAAATTTATTACAACTTGCGAGTAGTAAGTCGGTAAGACAGTACGTTACAATTGGACATCGAGTTAGCCAATGTGTAACTTGACCATAGCCATAGATCCGGTCGAGTGGCAAATACTGAATGAGTAATTGTGTAGAAATAAACAATGTGATCGCTCTCAATACTGTTTAATTGATAAAATGTTTCTTGATTAAACTGGGATTCACTCACCAGTATTTCCGACTGACAAATGTTTTTAAAACGCGTTTCAGGTAAAACAATGTGACAGCCAATTAGTAAAAAGCCAGCTGGAGAGAACTAAAGGCTTGGGAAAAATGTGGCTATAAAAGTTACCTAATAAACGATGTTTTAAATTCAATAAAATAGGGTTTGTCCCTATAAATGTATTGTAATAAGAAACTTGGGTTTTGCTCATGTTATTATTAATATCAAATATGGTGGTTTTACTCTGATAAACATTTCCTAACTACGGTCCTGATGTAATTTCCGCTGCAAGATTAAATAGCTGATACCACCGAAAATCTGAGCTCGCGTCCGCCCGTTCCCGGGACAAATAAGGGATCGGGGGTTGCGACACATGGGTATTATATCAATAGTAAACATGTGGTCGTTAAGAGTCAAGGAACAACCACTGAGAATAGAATCAACTAGAATCGATTTACCATCGGCAATCTCCACCGGAAACGACTTAGGTAACTTAGAGCATGCACAGTTTAACAAAGATTCAGTTTCTACGGACACAAAGCTTCTATCGGCAACAGTATCAAATAGTATCGAAGCGTAAAGGTTATTGACGAGAAACGTACCATTAACGACGTCATTCTCATTACGAGCCTGATTGCATTAAGATTGAACGCTCGTCCACGAGCGGCTGGCTGTTGGTCCTGGTTAAGCTGAGGACATTGATTACGGAGGTGAGTAGTATCTCCACACTTGTAACATGCACGAACAACATTGACTGGCCTAGGATTCTGCTGAGGAGCTAGAAGAGCTGGTAAGGCTTCCTGAGCTGGGGCTTGCTGAGCTGGTTGGGCCTGATTAGCTTGAGGCCAATAGGGAGTCGTGTGACCATAGCGATTGCAGTTGGTACACCAACAACATGCAGAAGTAACAGGATGATGACAGTTACAAGTTGTACACTTGGGGTGAGGCCTAGTGTACTGCTTTTTGATGTCAGGAGCAAGAGGGTTCTGAACAGCAGCAGCAGGGGCAGGTTTAGCAGCAGGGTTTGCAGTAGGAATAATAGCATTGCATCCTGAACCCTGTGACTTTCTCCTCTTGTTCTTGCTGCCACTTGGCTGCTGGGTAACTTGATGTGCAGACTTAGAAGGAGCAGGGTTAGCAAACTGCTTATCACGAACGCGGTTGTTGTTGAGACTAGCTGCAAGACAGTCGACTTCCTCAATAGTTTTGAGCTGAGCTACTTCAATAGAGTCATGCATAGCAGGAGGTAGACCATTGATGTACTTGGTTATCATACGCTTAGGAGTAGAAACCAAGTGAGGAACAATCAAGCTGAGCTGCTTGAAACAAGTGGTATAAGCCAGATTATCATCACCAATCTGCTTCAAGTGCCAGAATTCTTCTTCAAGCTTCAGTTGTTCATGGGGAGGGCAGAACTCAAGCATCATTAGCTCACGCACCTCAGCTTATGGAAGTGCATAGGCTTCATCATTAGAATGGATGTTTCTCTCATTTGACCACCACTCCAACGCCCTGCCTTGAAACATTCCCGTTGCGCTCCTAGTCTTTAGATGCTCTGGGCACTCACTATTAATGAAGGTGACCTCGACGCTGTCAAACCATTCGAGCATAGCGGTCACCCCATCACTGCCCGTGAAAGGCTTAGGGTTGCAAGAGATGAAAGGTTTGTAGCTAAAATTAGTAGTCTTTAGCTTCTCACCTTTCGATTCCACAGAGGATGGAGGAGTGTTTGATCCTTGGATCTCTGAGACGATCTTTGGCATGACTCGAGCAATCTGGTCGGCCATGAAGGACATCTTCTTCTGAGACTTTTCCCTGGATCTCTTGAGAGTGTCAGATAGCTTACGAGAAGACATCTAAAGATCCAACAAGAGGATCGTATAAGTCTAAAGCCTCACAGTATAGATTCACATAGATTAAAGATTCAAGTTTCCAACAAGATTCATAGATTCCAATAGATTCAACACCGCAAACCCACGACCTTCACATGGCACAATGTACGAAGTTTGGTAACATGTCAGAAACGCTTATATATAGGAAGTACCAGCGGCGTATCCACCACGCTTCGGGCACATCGCTTCTGCCTCGTACTCGGTGTCATGTTACGTGTCGCATTTTCCAAACATAACAACACACTCATCATCATCATCATACACATGTAGATTAACCTGATAGATTCACATAGATTAACGTTAACAATCTCATCACAGTCCACAAAACAACAAATTCCTGCATGGCACGTGCTACGAAAGTTCGGCAACATGATTGAAGCACTTATATATAGGAAGTACCAGCGGTGTATCCACCATGATTCAATCATGTCACGTCTGTCTCGTCATCGGTGTCATGCTTTGCTAACCACTTCATTAGATTCCATCACTCTCGCAATACTTTCACATAGGTTAACCAAATAGATTCAACAGCTTCAACCCGAGCCTCCAAAACTACAAACTTCACTTAGCGCGTGGTACGAAGGTTCGGTAACATGCCAGAAACACTTATATATAGGAAGTACCACCGGCGTATCCACCATGTTTCGGACATGCCATGTCTGCCTCGTCTTCGGTGCTAGGCTACGTTTCGTATTTTGTTACTCAAAATGCCACATACATAGATTACACGTAGATTACGCTAGCATACAAGTAGATTTCACATAGATTCCTCATAGATTACACAAGTAGTTTCCCATAGCTTAGATATCAACAATCTCATCACCGGTCTGCAAAACACTAAGTTTCGCATGGCATTTGGTACGAAAGTTGGTAACACGTCGGAAACACTTATATATAGGAAGTACCAGCGGTGTATCCATCGTGTTTCAGACATGTCACTTCTGTCTCGTATTTCTATGCCCTGTTACGTTTAGTGTTTCACAACCACAATATCTCGTAGATTCATCAAATAACTTCACATAGTATCATAGTCAATCAAGATTTCCACATAGATTAACATCATGAATAAGGCTTCGTAAATTTAGTTTGATTCTAAGAGATTATGATTAGAGTTTTAGATTACGGACATACATGCGAGTTGTAAAAATCCTCGAAAGAAACGAAGAATCAAGTTTAAAACCACACATAAAATCGAGATAACACAAAAAGGTAGGCTCATAAAACATAGGATTGTTCCGGGTAGAGGAACGGTGACTAACCAAAGTGATTCGAACCCCTTTCGAATTGAGGCAACGTGTCTTGACTTACTTAGACAAATACGTCATCGATGTTAGGCCTACGATATTCGTTCTTTTGGTCATTTCACGTTCCTAATTGATTGGAAATTTTGAGACTTTGGCGAGACATGAAAATGTCAAAGAGTGGGACTAGTTGTCAAGGTCTGAGTTTCACCTGTATCTTGACAACGCCGTGCCCTAATAGCGTCGGTACTTATCAATAGATAAGACCTACTAGAGTATAGTAACGAGTTTCTCATCAAGGTTCGAATGTCACTCATGACTTGAGGGCAAATCTCGTGTAAAAATGCAAACACTGATAAACAGTGTTTTCAAAGCATCTAAGTGTATATTGTGTCAGCCTTAGGAAAGGCATGTAAGTTTAGCAGGAAAATGTGCTGCTAGGAAGCAGATACGGTAGAATGCATATGTCTTAAACAACAAATAATAGTCAAGATTCCTAGAACTATAGACTAGGGCAAGCATTCCTACTTATCCTAATTCCCTATAGTTAAGGCTCTGATACCAATCTGTCACACTCCAACCGATGGCGGAAACATCGGGGTGCGGCACTAAGCGTTCAGATTGCTCATGAGATTCCATAACACTAGATATTTCAATATAGATTATATCCATTTCATGATAACATTGTCTAGACACAAGCATCAATCATTACATCGTATCAAGTACATATCACCAAAATTGTTTCAAGTTTGATAGATTAAACTAGGCAAGTTTCTAAGCATCAATCCTAGCTTGTTTCACTTGTTTCCAGAACATCCTATTAGGCTGCAACATGTATTAAAATAAAGTCAATACAAAAATGTACCGGCGAGTACACAAGTTTGAGTATATAGCATAATAGATTTAAAAGACTCGTATCCACAATGTAAATGATTAAAATTAGTTTCAGCCGTGCTAGTGTTCGCAGTCCAAGTGATAGCCCAAGTGTCCCGATGCTTTGGTGTTTTCCCAAGACTCAAGGAAAACTAGAATCCTCCTAACAATACCCCCAAGAATAATGGGGAGGTGCATCTTCCTATAGCGCTACTATGGTTAAGGCGGAACTACACACTCTGGATTAAACGTTCACATAGCATAAAGAATCAAGAATCACAAGTTTCACATATAAATAGGATAGATTTTAGATTCAAATAGTTTTAGATTCCAAGTATCATAGAATACATGATGCATCCCAAAGTTTAAAACAAAAAGGGATCGAGTATACTCACATTGATTGCTTAACAGTATAAACTGTTATTGGATCAAAGGGAGCTCTTTAGGTTTAGCCTAATTAGATTACAATAGATAAGCCTCAGACAGAATAACAAGATTCACGCAAGTGTTGGATCTGTCACCTAATCGGATGGCCATCCGGCCGGATGGTCATCCGGTCGGATGACATATGTGCGTTGGGACAGACCGCCATCTGATCGGATGGTCATCCGTACGGATGGCCATTTGATCGAATGGTCATTCGATCCAAAAGTTGAGATTTCAAAATGATTAACCACGTATTCAAACCAGGTCTTTCGATCGGATGACCGTTCGGTCGAATGACTCTTCGTGTACAAGTTTCAAAGTTCAAAGTTTCTGATTCAAAAATAGTTTAAGTGTGTGGAAGGTTGTGAGGCATGTGTCAGTTCGATCGGACGGCAATCCGATCGGATTGCAATTCGATTGAGGCGACTTCGTTCCTTTTGTAACGTTGAAAATTTCTAAGTTTCTAGTTTAACGGTGACGGCTTGGTACGTATCGAGCAACGGTAAACACGTCAGTGTTCAGTCAGTCTGATTGGATAGGAATCACCCTGTCCACTTAGGCATCTGTTCATGACGATGCTATGTCGGAATCCGTACTTCGGCCATCTTCTCCGGCGATGATCCATTTCTAAGCCGACTCCAGACTAATCATTAAGTCCACAGTCCGTTTAGACCCGGATTCCACCGTTTTTAGTAAAGTTTTAAGAAAAGATGAAGGAAAAGCATGAGTTTTAGCTGAAAAGTCCAGATTTAGTAAAGATTCGGTGTAATAACACACGAAATTCCTTAGATCTGAGCTAGATCTTGACTAGAATGACGTTACACAACAGTTTGTACAAACCGCCATGATGACGTCACCCTCAAGAGCTCAAATCTTAGAGATTTCACGGTGAAAAGTGTGATTTCAAAGAAGATTCATGTAGAGAATAGTGTGTAGATCAAAAATGTATAAGAAATCACCGGGAAATGGAAGAAAAGTGGGAGAGCGTGCGTCTGGTCGAAGGAGGCTGTCACATCAGTGAGAAGTGATGTGATAGGTTCTATTACAGTGCAAGAGTGGAGAATAAGGCGGTGTGGCAGTGGATCGGATGGCAGTTCGATCGAGTGGCCCTCCGATCGGATGGTCATCCGATCGGATGGTCATCCGATCAGATGGTCATCCGATAGGATTACCATTCGGTCAATCCCATCCCTTTTTGACATTTTTCGCCTTTGTTTGGTTTTGCGAGTTAGATTTAGCGTTGTGTTGCGTATTATTGGGTAATAGTATCACATAACTAGATTATATCATTAACATAAAATTTTCCAAGTCTAATAGTTTTCCGCAAGTGACAAGCCTCCAGTCTCTCGTTCAACCAAGTCTCAAGTTTCACGAGTCTCAAGAGTCAAGCACCAAAGTATCAAGAATCAAGAATCTAGCTTCCAAGTATCAAGAATCAAGAATCAAGTATCTAGATTTAAGTATCAAGTTTCAGAGTATTAAGTATCAAGAATCAAGAATCTAGTATTAAGAATCAAGCATCATAGCATAAAGATTCAAAGTGTCAAAAGTAATCAAGAATCACATAGTTTATGGACTAAAATTGACAATAACTAAAAGTTCAGGGACGCAGGCGTTACAGTCGTCTAGTTTCGTGATCTCTAACTACGCATCATTACTCTTCACGTTCCGCTATACGTCATATTCTTATGTTGTGTTAAACTGATTATTGTGTTAAACTTAGTTATGTGATAATTGGTTGTTTTATTATGTTAGAATTGGTTATTTGTGCCTATGTTAATTATTAGATGTTTCCTTACGTTTGAAAATCCAACCGCACACCATTTACCCTCTTAGTGGTGTGTGCGGCCCAGCATTAACCAACTCGCACACCCAAGCCGCACACCACTTACCCAACCAAACACCCCTCCCACCTTTGATCTCGGCCCAAGCACATCCCCAAGCCTAAACCATCCAAGCCTAACGACTTTGTGAGTTGCGCATACATGTATGTATGCGTACAGTGTATTTGTGTTTCAAAATTCTAACAAAACAAACCCTACTCTCTCCTTCCGTATTGAAGATCGACGACAACAGGAGGTACCCCCCAGGTCGCTACTTCCCCTCTCCCACTAGCTCTCTCTTCCTTGCTCTTGCTCTTGCTCTTGCTCTCCCGCACATCTCTCTCCCTCTTGGTTAGTATTTTTTTTGTTTCGAAGTTTATTTTTAATACATGGCTGCATTTCTACTTGTGATTGATCCGTGATGTTTATGTGAATGTTTGCAAGCTAGGGTTATTAGAGACATTGTGTTTTAATGTGGTTTTGGTCGTAAACGTGCTTGATTATAAATTAGGGTTTTGTTGTGGATTGAAACATGTTGTAGATGATAGTTGTTGACGTGCATACACGATTTATATCGAGTTATCTCGGCTGTGATTTTATTTAAATAATGATGTTGATGTGTAATGATGATAAGTTGTGGTCTAGAGTGTAGGAAAATCAAGAGTGTTGCGTAGTTTTATCGTATATGGGTATATGTATAAGGGTTAGGGTTTAAATTCTTGATGTTTGAGCATGTTAAACCTGATATGAATGACTTATAAACTGATGTAATTAATGTTTATGCGTCGCGGGTTCACTAGATTATTGTTTGCGGGATTGGGAAACGAAAACAAGAAGCTGTCCAATAGTTACAGCCGACTTCAGTTAGCTGTAATCAGGTCATAGTTTAAGGAAAACTGTAATTTCTTGAGTCTATAACGTGTTATTTTGAAATACGCTTCTAATGGCGCTGGAATAATAATTTTTGGATGTCGTTTGATATTTTAAATAAATTATTTCGTTTCAGCAATTAAAGCTGCATTTTTCTGCAGATTTTTTGTGTTGTTTTTTATGTCATATCTCGGTAAATATTTGGAGTTTGAATATGAAATTTGTTCAGTAGATAGTCTTAGGTGTCAGAACAAATATCCAAGTTGAATCGTGTCAATCGGGTAATTGACGATTTTTAAATAAATTTTTCCGTGAACTGCAGTCAGAAAGTGACAAATTTGGACACTACATAGTAAAAGATTTTTCTGAATCTTTTGATAAAGAGTTAGACCGTAAAAATTGAACAGAAGGACAACCCCTCTGAGGATACGTCCCATAAAAAGATCATAATTTTTACAGCACGGTAAGTATGGTAAATGAACATCCTAATGATGCATGGTTGAATATCGGTGTTCTAATATGTTTAAGTTTATGTTTTTACATAGCTTTTAGTTTCGAATAGCCTACTTTTGATTAGAATTGTGTTTTACAGGTCTAACGGAGTTTAAGGAGCTATTTGGGAGCTATTCGGAGCACCAGGAGCGAATGGGATCAACCGGAAATGCAAGAAATGAGAAAACAGGAAAATACCCCTTACAATCGCCGTCGGTGACGCCCCATGGCCGTCAGCGATGCCCTGCGTCGATCAGAAATGGTGTAGACAGCGAATTATGGCGTCAGCAGAAAACAAGAGTTCCAGGGGGCGTCGGTGACGCCTGCTCCTAGTGCCCAACGAGGATTTCCTTTGTTTTGCGTTTTTAGCGAGTTAATACCGAATTTTGGGTCATTCAAGAGGGGGTTACATGTTTTTGAACATAAAAACACATCTTGGAATCATCTTAGAGAATCTTCCTCTAACATCTCTAACCCCTAACTCATCCTCAATCACATTCCTAACCCTAATTCATCATCACCATCACCATCATCTCTAACCCCTAACCCCTAACTCATCACCATCACCATCATCTCTAACCTTCCTCTAACATCTCTAACCCCTAACTCACCCTCAATCATATTCCTAACCCTAATTCACCATCATCTCTAACCTCTAACTCATCACCATCACCATCACCATCATCTCTAACCTTCCTCTAACATCTCTAACCCCTAACTCATCCTCAATCACATTCCTAACCCTAATTCACCATCACCATCATCACCAACCTTTCCACCATCTTCTTCATCCATCCACACTCATCATCCAAACCCTAAACCCAAACCTTCATCATTCCTCCAAGACTCACGGTCATGGCTCGGTTTTCGTGTTTGTCATCCGGTGATCGTGTTCCTTCAACCACGAGCGGCTAGTCTCCTCAGTTTCACCCTGGTGTAGATTGTCGTAAGAGTTTCTAGGGTTTATACATTTGTGTTTAGTTTGATTTTGTGACAACATGTTTAGTATTTGAAACCTTTGATAATTGTCTTACATTTGTTTTGAATTCGTAAATTGTCGAGTGATGATAAAATTTGACTTTGCGAAATGGTTATGTGCAATTATGCCTTATCTTAGGTTAGGATTTACATGTTCTCGGTAAAGAAGTGCATAGCGGTCCGTTGTCTATGACGTTGATAGCTTTTGGCACCTAAGCCACATGACACTAAATTCGTTAATCACTATATGCAACTGAATCAAGTTAAAACATGTAGGAACCCTAGGTCTTACAATTATTGAACCGGGTGTGGAACTTGTTTCTAAATTATTGTTTTCAACCACTTAGTAAATTTTGCAATATTAGTTAATAAACCATTGTTTTAGATAATAGCAATTTGTCGGTTCACTCTGATTTCTTTTTAAATCAAACAAACAAGCTTCATAATTACTTTGTACATTTTTGTAAATATTTAAATAAATCAAACAAGTCATGCAATACTGACCACATGCTCTTCGTGGATATGATACTCGACTTACCCTAGCTACCTAGGTTAATTGGCTTTTTGACTGATCAGGACGACACGATCTGTCAAAATGGTGCTGTTGTCGGGGAGCTAGTGCGCTTAGTATTGCAATACTTGTTTGGGTTGTTTATATTTAGTAGTTAAAAAAAATCCATAAATATTTTAACTTATTTAGTTTTCTTTCTTGTATTTATTTGATTATACTTTGGGTAGTCGAGTTTGTTTATGCAAGTACATGTTTTACAGGCATTGTCTTTCATTATGAATTGGGTAGATAATGACCCATGTGAATGTTGTGGGAGCCAAGAACATCTATTGTAGGAATGCTCTGTGTTTAATGAGAAGGTTCAAGCATACAAGGATCGAGAAGACTCCCTCATTGGATGGTACGGATATGAGAGGGCTGATCATGAAAATCTTAATGGTCCATCCTCACATTATCCATACGTTAAACCACCACCACCAAATTATCAAGAATACTATTATTCAGAAATAGATTACCACTATGATCAAGAGCGGAGTTACAACAACTGTGAACCCGAATTGCCACATTTCTTAAGTTACGGGGAGGAGTATGATGATTACTATCATGAATACCCACAACCGGCATATGAGGAACCTCAAGATTCAATAATTTCAAAGCTTGATGTGATCCTAAATGTAATAAAAGACTCAAGGCAAGAAATTAAGACGGAATTAAAGAAGGAACTTGAGGTGAGAGATAAAGCTCACGAGGCATTGGTAAAGCAAGTGGGTCAACTTGCCGAAGAACTGGCTCAACTTAGACGAGACCAAGAGATGTTGGCTAGTGGTACCATGTTTGATGGTGATGTGGTGGAAGAGGTTATATATCTTCTGGAGCAAGAACCTGAATGTTTGAACCGAAATGAAGACATAACACCGCAAGATGAGTCAGAGCTGAAAGAATCCCAAGTTCATCCCTGCCTTTCTCCCATATTTATTACTCCAACCAACAAAGATGGGGATGAGGGTTTGGGCATAAGGATTCGAAAGGTGGCGTTGCAAGACATTGGACAATTTGTTAAGAAACGACCCCAAAGTTGTACAATATGTATGCCGAGTAAAAGAAAAAGAGAGTGGATTCGGCATGCCAACTACCAAGCATACGTTGGAAACTCGGTAGGCAAACGTTCACTTAGACCACCATAAGAGGCAAATCAGGTATGATTGTTGTATATTTTTGTACTATTATTCATTTTATTTTTTTTATTTTATCCGTTTTAGTAGCTAAATGAACTTTGTGGGTGTGTTCCATATATAACCCTCACGAGACCTACTCGTCCTCCCGAGCTATTGGGAGGTTTAAAAGGGCTTGTTGAATACGCTAAATGCAACCGTGATTACTACGAAAGTGAGTTAGGCTTGTTGTTGTTGTAAATTATTTTCCACAAAATCAAAATCAAATTGAAAGAACAAATGACTTGGTAAATCTTTTATAAAAATGGTAGAACGTGTAACTAACAAATTTTGATGGTTGTGAGAAGCATGCTTCTACACGGGGGTTTAGATTTCTAGGTACATTATGTTCGTGAGACGGCCATTTTTTTGAAGAGTGAAGAGCACACGAGGAACAAGAAAAATCCAGGTGCATCCGTTTCTTTTTCTTTTATTATTAGTTAGTTAATAAGTGGAATGTATTTTGTATATTATTGACCGGGGTGAAGTTTTGGGAGGTTGGTCGTGTCACATCCCTTGTGCGTTTTAAAAGCTCCATTCCTACACATTGAGGACAATGTTGACCTCAAGTGTGGGGATGGGGAGGAAAAAAGTTTTCGGTTTTGACCCTTTCATTTAAAGACTACACATTGAGGACAATGTTGACCTCAAGTGTGGGGATGGGGGAAAATTTCAAAAAAAAAATTCAAAAATGTCTTTGTTTGAGCAATCTAAAAAGCCCAAGTAACTAAGTCAATAAGGGATGACATAACCCATTTGGTCTTTTGTCATGGTCAAGTTCAAGTTATGGTCAAGTTCAAGTTATTAACATGACGGGTATTTAGCGGGTGGTTATTTGGGAATAATCCGCCTAAGAAACTAATACATTATGCATATCACATACCATAACCTTTGTACGTGAGATTTTGAGCCACTTTTACATATCATAAATAAATAAATAAATATATATATATATATATATATATATATATTTCTTTGTTTGAGTGGACCATTAGTCGCGTATTGTAGAACTTGCAACTTTTGATATGTTTGAGACCATAGACCAAATACAAGCACAAGAATGATCAAGGCATTAGGTAAACCTTTTCTCTTTACACCATTAATCTATCCTTACCCAAATAAATCCCTTAATCGCCAACTTTGAGCCTAAACCTTTTGTTTGACCAACGCATTTAGCCTATGACCATTAAACCTTTTATTTTTAACCCGTGTGATGATAATTCGATTTTAGGATTAGTTTATTTGTAAGGATTTGTCTTACCTTAAAAAAAGAAAATACAGAAAACATCATGAAAAAGAACAGAGAATTGTTGAGAAAAGTACAAAAATATGTGTTTATAGTTTGTTGAATAAAAGGCGGAAATTGTTGCCTTCTAGTTCGATGTTTGTAGTTAGTTTTATTTAGAGTAGTTGTTTTGTAATAAAAATCGAGTTTTCATACCCTTAGCCTAGCCCCGTTACAACCCTTTAAAGACCTTGTGACTTGTGCTTTGTAGTCGTGTTCGGTGGTGGAGAATGATTGAGTTGCAAGCCTATGCATGTACATGTTCTAATCGGTTTGAGTGATCACTTCAAAAAAGTTCTAATGCATCATCTATTAGCCGATTTTAAACCGAGTGGAGAGAACATTGTGAGGGATGTGCATGATATATTAGTTTCAAGGGAGGGTTAATCTTGGGTAACCATATTTATGTAATTAATCACTTACCACTAAATATTTTGAAAATTGTAAGAATCATGAACCGGGTATGACATTAGACCTTAGCTTATGTCTCGAGAATGGGATGTGTGTTTTTCATTCAACCCACGTGAAAGTGAAAAACAGAATTGCTTGAGGGCAAGAAAAAGATAAGTGTGGGGATGTGATGCGTGGCTGATACCGGTGTTGTAATATGTTTAAGTTTATGTTTTTACATAGCTTTTAGTTTCGAATAGCCTACTTTTGACTAGAATTGTGTTTTGCAGGTCTAACGGAGTTTAAGGAGCTATTTGGAAGCTATTCGGAGCACCAGGAGCGAACGGGATCAACCGGAAATGCGAGAAATGAGAAAACAGGAAAATACCCCTTACAAGGGCCGTCGACGGTGCCCTGTGTCGATTAGAAATGGCGTAGGCAGCGAATTAAGGTGTCAGCAGAAAACAAGAGTTCCAGGCCGCGTCGGCGACGCCTGCTCCTGTGCCCTACAGGGATTTCCTTTGTTTTGCGTTTTTAGCGAGTTAAAACCGAATTTTGGGTCATTCAAGAGTTTTTGAACATAAAAACATATCTTGGAACCATCCTTGAGAATCTCCTTCACCTCTAACCTTCCTCTAACATCTCTAACCCCTAACTCATTCTCAATCACATTCCTAACCCTAATTCACCATCACCATCACCATCATCACCAACCTTTCCACCATCATCTTCATCCATCCACACTCATCATCCAAACCCTAAACCCTAAACCCAAACCTTCATCATTCCTCCAAGACTCACGGTCATGGCTCGGATTTACGAATGGTTATGTGCAATTATGCCTTATCTTAGGTTAGGATTTACATGTTCTTGGTAAAGAAGTGCATAGCAGTCCGTTGTCTATGACGTTGATAGCTTTTGGCACCTAAGCCACCTGACACTAAATTCGTTAATCACTATATGCAACTGAATCAAGTTAAAAGTGTAGGAACCCTAGGTCTTACAATTATCGAACCGAGTATGGAACTTGTTTCTAAATTATTGTTTTCAACCACTTAGTAAATTTTGCAATCTTAGTTAATAAACCATTGTTTTAGATAATAGCAATTAACCGGTTCAGTCCGATTTCTTTTTAAATCAAACAAACAAAGAAAATTAGCAAGCTTCATAATTACTTTGTACATTTTTTTATATAGTTTAAATAAATCAAACAAGTCGTGCAATACTAACCGCATGCTCTTCATGGATACGATACTCAACTTACCCTAGCTACCTAGGTTAATTGGGTTTTTGACAGATCGGGACGACACGGTCTGTCACCTAAAATAGCCTATTTTCAGTGAATTTTTCTATGCAGATTGTAAGTTTGTAAAGTGTCAAAGTTGCTACTTTTAGTGTTCGAACATGCTTAATGATTGTATAAATGGTGCATAGCATGTCGTGGGTTAAATTGTGAACATGTGCTTGAAAACTACACGGTAATATATTTGTGACTACTTGTACGCATGTTACTTGTTAGATATGTGTAGAACTTACATGAATTTTCATACACAAATCCTAACAATTTTGGTAACCCTAATAGTACGTGGTTGACCATCCTAACTCAGGTACTTTTAATCTGTCGAGCTAAGCTAAGGTGAGTTCACACATTTACTAAAAGCATGCATTCCCGGGTGTTGGAAACCACACTATCCCTGGATTGTGACCACCTAGTATTCCTGGATTGTGACCACCTACTATTCCTGGATTGGAATACTACTAAATAACTACCGCAATTTATATTTCATGTCTTTAGCGGACTAAACGAAATCTACCTGAGAGTCCCTACGCATTATACCGATTAGTTGCCGGGTTTGGTAAACGGGGTATTAGTTGATAGCGTTATTAGGTTCGACAAACCTCACACCATGCTGGGAGTCGGGTGTGAACTATTGACCTTGACACCTGATCAATGATGATAGACATTGATATGGGGCACAACAACTACAACAGTCAAGTTTTCGGTACTACACAGTTTAGTAGCTTAACGATGGTTAGCTACCCATGACATGTCATATGAAACTAAAACATTTAAACAAACTTATTTCTGTAACAACACTAAAAATTGTGAACTCGCCAACTTTATGTTGACACACTACTGCATGCCTTGCAGGTCGTTAGGTACAGCTATGGATGGACGTTGCAATCGACTAGAGTGTGTGGTTCGTAAAGCTTTATGTTTTGTACATTTATTAAACTTGTGGTTTTAAGTTTTTGGTGGGTTTACTTTATTTTACCACTGGTAACTTAAACTGTGTTTTGGACTTTTAAACATTGAACCCTCATCATGTTGATTGTAATGATTTTAGAACTTAAATAATTGGTTCAACATGATTAGTGGTTGGATCGTGGTCAGTCGCGCGCCTCGCGGTAAAACCTCGCATGTGGAATTTGAGGGTGTGACAACTTATTAGGCTGGACAGACCCGAAAGCACCAGCATGAAAGAAGGCTAACTCACATTAAATTGCTTAACATTGGAAATAAGCTTGGAAAAGATGGCCAAAGAATCAGACAATACTCACTGATTAAGCCAATCATTTGTGTGAGAGTGGGAAGTCAAGCAAGGAAAAGGGCGCGAGAGGTGCGGGAACACCACCTCCTTGTGGGAGTTGCAACTTTTGTTCCTGAGGTGGCTCAAATGTTACCCTATCACCACCGCCCACATCGCGATCACCTATATACACAACACATGCAAGCTTTAAAATATATATTGAATCTGAGACATATGTGTCAGGTTCAGTTCAACCCTTCAGAAATACAAACAAACACATGCTTTAAACTTGAACTATAACCCAAATCAAACCCCAAACTCGGTAATCATAAAATTTCCAGATTGCTAACTAGGGAGGAGCAAAGTACTGGACCGATACCGGTACTTTACCAGTACCAAACGTACCGGTCTCGAAAAACAGTAATAATGGGTACTGGTACCGACAATAATTGGTACAGTACTAGTATTTACCAGTAAATCAACCAAAATACTGGTATCGTATCAAACCAGTACCGGTCCAGAAAAATAATGAAAATAGTGCCAAAAATGATCAGTACAGTACCATTTCGGTACTGGTACCAGATGCTCTTCCCTATCACTAACCACTTTAAGCCAAAGATCAGGGGTTCTAAGAGGTTCATGTTTGCATGTGAGAAGTAAACCCGTGACAAGAACCTAGAAATTTTATTCATAACTCAACACAAGAGCTTAAAAACATGCCAAAGAGATGAACTCATACGTGATATGCATATTTGCGAATGACACAAACACAACCTATTTTGACCAAGTTTTTATTTAGAGTTAAATGTCATTTTAGTCCCTGTGGTTTGGGTCATTTTGCCAGTTTAGTCCAAAGGTTTCATTTTTAACCTGTGGGTCCAAAAAGGTTTCATAGTTGCCATTTTAGTCCACTTGGTTAACTTCATCCATTTTTTCAGTTAACGAGAAGGCCAATTTGGTCATTTTGTATGTAATTCTGTTAACTAAAGGGGCCATTCAGCCATATAAAATGACCGAATTGGCCTTCTCGTTAACAGAAAAATGGATGAATTTAACCCAGTGGACTAAAATGGCAACTGTGAAACCTTTTTGGACCCACAGGTTAAAAATGAAACCTTTGGACTAAACTGGCAAAATGGCCCAAACCACAGGGACTAAAATGGCATTTAACTCTTTTATT